>CM035144.1:131345042-132545042 GCA_020205605.1 Panax ginseng
CTATCTATCTACCTAGCTATACACACACACACACACATGTATATGTATCTGTGTGTGCGCGTGCAAGTAAGTTCACGATTTGCCTAAAAATCTAGTATTGACACTTCCATGTAAACTTTCTCCATTATTTTATATATTCTATGTCACTATATCAGTAATGATTTTGATTATTTTTAAGCTATAAAAGCATACGTTAGGATAATTTAATATAATTTTTTTTTTAAATTTTGAATCCGATATCTATCACTTGGCTGACAATTTTTTGGCTTTTATACCTTTAAAATGTTAGAATTTGTACCTGTGCGGTAATTGAAAATTTTGAAATTAAGGCTAATGTGTCAGTTTTCTTTTCAACACGGCGTTTTACATATTTCATTGACATGAATCACTTATTTCATAATCCAAGTAAAAGCATTTAGAGTGAGAGGGATCCAAAGTTATCTGGATTTTTATAAAAAAAAAATTAAAGGTAAATAATGAGAGAGGGAGCAAATTGATAATTGACATATTAATTGGGTGATCTTCAGGTATTACAATACTAATTCTAATTGCATTATCCATGATTGTGAGCATTTGATTGTATTTACTGTATAACTGAAGTATGGATGTGCAGATATGTCTATTAGGACAGAATGTTGTTTAAAATGTTCTGAGGTAGTTTAGCTTTCTACTAGGTGCGCTCCATGCCTTTGTGATCCAAAACATCAATATGTTTCATTTTCTTCAAATTGGAATTATGTGTTTGTAAGTTATTGATTATCCGTTAAATGGCAGATAAATAAGCTACTGGAAATTGCTCGATCTATAGCCATTGTGAACACAAACGAGTACAGTGCACTGGAGTATATGCTTGATCGTCTAGAAGACCTGAAATACTCCATCCAAGATAGGAAAGTGGATGCTCTTGTTGTTGAAACTTTTGGGCGACGTATAGAAAAATTATTGCAGTGAGTTCCATTTTTGTATATATTATTATCATATGTTTTTACTGTAAGTTATTGCCTTGTATAGTATTATTTATAAAGTACATGTCTATAATGGGTATGAATTTGTTTTATAATTGTAACCATGGGTTGCTTTATTTATTTCCATTTAATAGTGTTATTTCTGAATTTCGTCAATATATTTTTGAACTCTACAGGGAGAAATATGTACATCTTTGTGGGCAGATTGAAGATGAAAAGGCAGAGTCATCAAATAACTTGGCTGATGAAGACAGTTCAGTGGAAGATGATGTGGTTCGCAGTTTGCGTGCTAGTCCTATTAATCCATATTCTAAGGATCGAACAACTATTGAAGATTTTGAAATTATAAAACCGATCAGCAGAGGTGCTTTTGGACGTGTTTTCCTTGCCAGGAAAAGGGCAACGGGTGACTTATTTGCTATTAAGGTACAAACTACATATCCAGCAATTATTAACTAGAATGGTTTTTGAATAATTAGAATTGCTTTTCATTGTCGTAGTGCATTTGGGTTTACACTACTTGTCTCAATTGTTCTCCTCTCATGAAGTTAGTAGATAGAATAGGTAGTGAAAGTAAAATCATTACCCAACCCATTTAATTAATAGAATGAACTCCTTAGGTGCTCAAGTAGCAAGTAAAGTTGTAACTAAGTTTTCAGATTTACTGCTGATCTTTAGTTATTTGTTTTCCTAGTGATAAAATAGCTTTAGGTTTTATCAAAACCTTGAGTACTGACGCCTGAGTTTTCCCCTCCTTCCAGGCATGTATACTTGGATTTCTTAAAGATCATTCAATCTACACGGAAAAGTTTTATTTAACAGAAAGAATTGGATGAGAATGATATGCTGGTCTTCTTTGATATAAGGAATGAATGGTTTCTCAACCATGGGAAGTGCCTGAAGTCCGACTTTAACCATGTTTGTTGGCATCTGTACAGTTACTTTCCAAGTGATGTGGTTCTCCTGTCCTCCATGTGTTAGGTTTTTTTTCCTGAGGATTAACATCATATTCCCCGTTGCAAATGGCTGTGTCATCCTATACTTGCCCTTGGTGTTGCAAACAGAGCTGATGGTTTTTGTGTGTTGAGAGAACTAGATATTTGTCAACACAGAGTAGGAAAAATTCAATGGAGTTAATGGAATGATGGAAAAAGATAGAAGCTCCTTACAGCCAGATAAAAAAGAACAGACATTCTCTTCCCATCTTAGATTTAAAGCTAACCTCTCACTTCCTTGTTTGGTCAGTTCAGACTGTTATAATAAGATTTCTAGAACCTGGATTCCTTCGTGATCATGTGATAAAGATCTGCCAGGAAGTCTTATTGACAACTGTCTGAAGCTCTTACTATTGGCTACGATATATTTACTTCTGGATTATTATAATCAGTATAATGTAAGGATTCCAAGATTCAATGGTTGTGTGAAATTTTGTGGACTTGGGGTAATTGGATGGAAAGGAATGCGAGGATATTACCGATACCTGTATCTCCCTATCAATTTACTTGTTATGATTGAAAATATGAAGTAAATCACATAGTAAGTTTATCAAATATCAATTCACCCATTTAACAAAATCAAGATTTTCTTTTAAGCTTCATAGATCTTAATCTCTTAGATATGTCACACAAGTATTAAAAGGCTAACAGGTCACACAAAAGATCATCTTCCTTGAATTCTATAAAAAGTTCTCCAAAACCTTCACAATGCTCCTATAGGTCTTGTCTTCAACCGACCAAAAGGAAATAAATAAAATTATATCCACCATTGAAGACAGATGCGTTCTTTCTTCCTGGAACATGGACAAGTTCAATGACACGAGGAATATGAAGAAAAATTAATTACACTGTTGAGTATTCATATTTTGATTACCTGAAACATTTTTGTTCTTCATGTTAATAAAATACTTGCAAATGCGGAAGTGAAGATGTTACACCTAATCTATAATACATAAAACTATGAAGTAAACTGCTGCAAAACTGTAGCTAGATTATTGTGGATGAAGCTTTTATAGGCTATTTGTAGAAGAAAAAACAATTCTGATTAACACAAATGACACTACTATAAACCTCAATTGTTCGCCATTGCATTCTTGCATAATCTATATCACATGTAAGGCAAATATTGCTTGGAAACAGATCATCTAATTAAAGATTTTTCAGGTTTTGAAAAAGGCTGATATGATTCAGTAAAATGCAGTTGAAAGCATTTTTTACGAACGTGATATCCTAATATCAGTTCGAAATCCGCTTGTGTGTGAGTAGGTCCTGCAGTTTGTGTTTTATTAAGGTACTCACAGCATGTAGACATACTTTCTAATGCGGTCATATTCTTATGATGAACAGGTCCGATTTTTCTATTCTTTCACCTGTAGGGATAATCTCTATCTGGTCATGGAGTACCTGAATGGAGGAGATCTTTTTTCTCTGCTGAGAAATCTAGGCTGTTTGGAAGAAGACATGGCACGCATATATATTGCAGAACTTGTAAGGACATGCTGACGCTCTTGATTAACTCCAAACCTTTTTTTTATCCTACTACTGCTTGATTTCCTTCTTAATTAAATTTCAGGTTCTTGCTTTGGAGTACTTGCATTCCTTAAATGTCATTCATAGAGACCTGAAGCCAGACAACTTGTTGATTGGTCCAGATGGTCATATCAAGGTCAATATTAAGTAAATGCAGTTGTTTATTTTCTTACGGATTACACAAGGGAATCACCAAGTGATGTGATGTATTCACTCTTCTTTATTCCTCTTATGGGCATGGATTTACGTACTAGGTTCTAACAAAGTTATATTAATGTGTTAATATGAGATTTTTAAAAGATAATTTAATATTTTAGATATTTGACATGAAAGTAGGATATTCCCTTGGGACAGTTTCTTTTTATTCCCCATTATGGGCCTTGATGCTTGTTGCTTTTCATGGGTGTCTTTGTCTGATTTACATACTGTTTGGAGAGTTGTTATCTACTGAGGGTGTTGAGGTATTTTTTCCACTTATTTTGTATAGTTTGTTTCTTTTGGTGGGCTTCTTTTCCGTATTACCTCTTTCTTCATTCTAATAACTTTTATCTTAATAAAAGAAAAAGAAATGTATCTTCAATTTGTTTGCTTAGATGAACAATGATTGACTTATGGGACCTTGATGAAGATGACTGCCAAGCAGTTTGTTTCTGAGATAACGTTATTCAGTACAGACATCTCATTCACTTTGGTTTCTAAGGGGTAATAATTTTGAAGCAGACTAGATATCTTATGTGAAAAACTTGGGTTTTCCTTAAAACTAGATGTTCTATTCAAAGAATTAATAGATGTAATATAATGTCTCGTGCTCTGAATATTTTGGTACAAGCTAAATTCATATGCTATACAGTACAAAACTTATTTGTGGAGGCCAGACCACCACATCATATACCTAGTGGGTTTTAATTCCTACTGGTACTGTTAGGTTGATGATTTTACAATGTGCCATCCGGAGGATTTGGGAAAATGTATTCACACATCTGGGGAGTATGAAGTCTGGATGTAGCTCAATTATAAATTATATTAGTGAACCTTCTGAAGACCTTTCTAGATAGTCAGTGCTGTTATATCTGTGTAATGGAACACTAGGACTCAAATTTCTTGATATTATCCCTTGTTTGAACTAGACATTTAGGACTCTGAACAGATTATCAGAAACTCTAAACAGAGTACGTTGCAGTGATTGTTTTGCATTTAAGTGTATGTATTGTCAGCCTTTACAAGTTGGTCTATTTCCTTTGATAAAGAGACCTTGGTTTTCCTTAATGTTTCCATGTATGTCATTCATGCAAAGCCCAAATCTAAAGACACTATTATTGAATTATCCTTTTTATGCATCCTCTTACTCTTGTAGGGTTGGGCTCTCTTGTTTAACTCTTATCTTGTTTGTTCTGCTATGATAGTTGGTGATAACACTCATCATATCTCACAATCTAATGCATTCTGTTACAGTTGACAGATTTTGGACTTTCCAAGGTTGGTCTCATCAACAGCACAGATGACTTGTCAGGTCCATCAGTCAGCAGTGCTACTCTTCTTCAGGATGAACCTGAAACAGAAGCACAATCATCATTCAAAAGAGAGCAGCGCCAAAAGCATACAGTCGTTGGCACCCCTGACTATTTGGCACCTGAAATACTTCTTGGCATGGGACATGGTTCGGATTCTAATTGCTGACAGGATAATACATATTTGTATGAAGTAACCATTATTCTTTACTTTTTATTTGGTATTTTATTATCTTTTCACCCCATTCTCTTTTGTAGGTGCGACAGCGGATTGGTGGTCAGTAGGTGTTATTCTGTTTGAGCTTCTCGTCGGTATTCCGCCTTTTAATGCTGCACATCCTCAGGTAGACATGTAAATATGATCCATACACTTTCAAAGGATGATGATCAAAATAATAACAATAATAATTAAGTATTTAATAATTGTTAGTTTTAACTTACTTCAACAGGATACAGACATAATTTTGCATTCCATTTCCATATGCTTCTGCAATTTGTAACTGATATGTTAGTTTACTTCTACTTCTAATTTCATAATTGCTGCATGAAAATGTTTTCTGAGGCCCTGCACAATCATTGTGATTCTTTTTCATCTAGATGGAAACATATTCGTTAGATAAAAAGCCACTATTTGTTCATGTAAATTAACACCAAACTCTTACTATAATTTTTTTTTTGTTCGCCCAACTTGTCAAACTAAATTATATGAATTGGTATTATCACTTTGAATAATCATGAAGCGAGTGACAAGAAGGTAAGTTAGGCCCATCTCATATTGATCACCCTGATAATTCGCTAGACGCACTATATATATATATATATATATATATATACACACACAGAACGGATCTAAAGCCTACCTCTTAAATAACATACTTCTCTTGAATAACATACTTTTATTAAAACTACGTCGTTTTGGAGATTCTTTAAAAAAAACAAAATAATATTAAAGAGAGTGGTCCCACTTGCTTTTTTTTTTTATTTACAAAAATGTCACCCATGGCCCCACTTGTTTTTTTTTTAAAAAAATTCTAAAACGATTTAGTTCTAATAAATGCTATTTAAGAGCTATTATAAGAGTATGTATGTTATTCAAGATATATATTTATATATATATCTCTCTCTCTCTATATATATATATATATAAGAAGATTTTGATGATGATATAAGATGATTTCGAGAAGAAATTATAATGCATGTGAAGACAAGAAGTTCTCCAAAAGAAAAACAAAATGAACGGGGAAAAAAATGAGACATTAGTGAAGCACCGGCTGCAAATCCCTATAAAGACATGACAATGAAATTCTTCAAAAAACTCTCGATGTATGAGCCCAATGACAAATAAAAAAGACTTTATTCCAAAGTGAATTGATATTGATTGCCCAACCACAAAAAAGCTTAGCATGTTTCTCAATCCAAACTCACCACAAAATGGAGATACAAACACACCTCTAAAAAAACTTCCCATCTTGGGAGCTGCGTAAGAGATCGAAGGTCTTCCACCGAAAAGGGACAAACTCATTATTCAGTTAACACGCCTAAAAAGAAACACCACAACCACCGAGCCATCAGGCAGTGAACAAACAGATGAAAATAAGAAATATAGTAGAACAGATTTGAAAATTTATTTGGGGGTTTTTTGGTGAATGTTGGGTATTACCAAATGGGGGTTCAAGGTTATTTTTTTTATACCAGGTTTTAGAGCTTTGGTAGGAAGGGAGATGGTAAGGTGCTCTGGTTACTTTGCTAGGTATTTGGATGAAGAGATGCTCGAACTTTTAGCTACCAGTTCATATCCTCTCATTTCCTCTTGGACAGGATCACTTTCCTTGCTCCTTTTTCTCTTTACAGATGGGTGAGATTGTGTTTCGATTTGCAGAGGGACTGGAGCCCTTTTTTAGTTTTAAAGTGACTTATTATTTCATAATCAATATCTTTTCTAATAGAATCTTTTCTCTCTCTCTCTCTCTCTCATAAAAACTTGGAAGTTTATATAAATCAAATCAAGATCAATATTTTTACGTGGCATTTTGATACGTGTCATTGACTTATATCTAATAAAATTTTGATGGGCTCCAAACTCCATCCTCTTTCATATAACCCAAATATTGAATCTGACATTGGAAATTAATCTTGATGTTGTTGCATTACTCTCTAAGCATTTATGTTCCTATTTTGTTGGCAGAAAATTTTTAACAACATTATGAACCGAGACATACCCTGGCCCAAAGTACCGGAGGAAATGAGCTCTACGGCACATGATTTAATTGACAAGTAAGTTCTATGAGGAAAAAAAATCATATGCAGTGTTTTGTCTCTATTGCTTTCTAGCTTTAACTTACCTTGAAAGGGAAACAATGGGGAATTAGGGATTATTCACGAGTCTAAATGCGCTACTAGTGCCATGCTAGTCATTATTGATAGTATTCTTTTATCCTTCATAAAATAAAATACAAAGGGAATTAAAAAATTAAACTAATATTCATTTGATGACAAGGTAACAGTTGTGAAAATTTGATCCAAACTCAATATAGCGCAGTCACCTTGTAATAACAACTGTGGTCATAAAGTTTCAAAACTTTATATTCCTAGATGGCTTCGCTCGAGGCATGAGCTAACAAATTTTGGAAGCAAGCTTGTTAAGGCCTTTGAAAAGAAAGGTGGATGATGATGACAGCAAGTGGACGATAGCCAACATGTATTTCTTCATTCCTTGCCAAAAGAGAAACTTGCAGTATTTGGGTTCCATGATCAGTAATAAAACTCCTTTGTCCTCTCTGACAGGTCAAATAAATCATTAGTCATAGGTACTACCAAGTATTGATGGACGAATAATCTGTTAAAGAACATGCTTAATTTTTACTACACTTTAAACCTGCCGAAAGACATTTTTAAACAGATTTGACAAAACACAGTCGGTAAATTTAGCAATTTATTAGGGAAATCTGAGGAGAGTTTATGAATCCTTCAGGTCCTGATCCATACAAATGAAGTAATGTTTAAGGATACTCATGATGTGTAGGAAATGCATTGTTTGCTGGAAGGAAGGATTAGTAAAGAGGTCGGTGCTAAATTTTAGCCAGAGTAGGCACCGTCATGCAGGGAAGATTCAATGAGAAATAAAAAGTGATCTTGTTCAAATAAGCTTATTGCTAATTTAAGGATATTAAATTGTACTAATGACAGGCCAACCAATAACTCATTAAGCGACCCCTTTAAAAAATTGTGGGTTAACTCGTAGAATGATTTGATAGCACAAGTAATCTAAGAATTAGTGCCCCTTAACCTTGACTTGATTCTTCTCGAGTTTAATAAAACAAGAAATTCAAATAAGTTGAAGAAGTTGTCGATAAACATCATATGATTTGATTTTAGAAAGGCTTACAACAGGGCCTTGGTAGAAGGTAATTTTATAATTATATGGATTACTGATTGATGGTTATTTAACCCATAAATTGCATAATTCCTTTCTGCATGTGTACTTAAAACAGTATTTTCTCTATAATTTAGGTTGTTAATTGACAATCCAGTCCAAAGATTAGGTTCTACAGGAGCAAGAGAGGTAGAATAATTTCCATGTTGGATCTGGACTTATTTTCAACTAATGATAGCGAAAGAAATTAAGAAAAATATCTGTAATTTACTGTTTTCATAGGTAAAAAATCATCCTTTCTTCAAAGATATCAATTGGGACACACTTGCAAGGCAGAAGGTGAGTCTATGTTTTCTTTCGTTTCCCAAACACATGCAAGTAAATGTTGGTAAGTTCGCAGTGTTCACTAAATGTTCCCTAACTACCTGCAGGCCACATTCATACCGTCGGCTGAAGCACTTGACACTAGTTATTTTATGAGTCGGTACATTTGGAATCCAGAAAATGAACATATCCATGGAGGTAGTGACTTTGACGAAATGACTGAAACTGGCAGTGTCTCCTGCAGCAGTAGTTCATACAGCAACGTGCAGGATGAAGATGTACGAATACAATATTAGATAATACTTTGTGAATATCTCTGCATATTATTTGATATAACTTGATTTGATCGACAAAAGAGACTAGTGAATAGTTTGACTTTTATAAAGTATTACTTCCTTCCAAGTCCTGTTCATCCCCAGAAACCATTTTACCTTGGTAGAATGGTTCTACACTTCTACTGAGTTTCAACTAAGAAATTCAAATTATCAAAGTGGATAAATCAAAAGTTGACTATTTGGTCAGATTTTTGCTCTGGAATGAAATCATTCATATAGATCTAATTACCACCTGGTCTTTCGATGAGGTTTATATTTTGCCCTTCACCCTAAGTGTCTGAGATTTTGAGTCTCCTTGTTGCTAATCACATAGAAAAAGTTAATGCATATATCTCATTTGTATCCTAATCATTTAGTGCGGTGGATGCAGGGGGATGAATTTGGTAATTTAGCAGACTTCAGTGGTCCAACCCTTGACGTGAAGTACTCATTCAGTAATTTTTCATTCAAGGTAAAACTTGCGAGACCTAAATATTAGTTGATAATAGATCATGTCGCTAATAAATAATGTCTTTTGCGCATCATCGCTTCTGAACATTTAGTGAATGAGCACCCTATTTTTATGGGGAGTGATGGTGGTATTGGTGAATGAGTTTTTAGCTTAAGATTTTTATTTTCATTGAAGATGGATGACAGGAGCTGAGTTTATTTCTATACAATGGCCAGTCTTGGCCTTTGACCTAAATTTACTTCACCTAATGCAACAACAATTTTGTTTGGTTTTCAGAACTTGTCCCAGCTGGCTTCTATCAATTATGATATGCTTATAAAGAGTGCTAAAGAATCGGTAGAAGCTTCCAAACCACCTGTGCCATGACAAATAAATATGTGGTTGCTTTTGCAAATTCATCCTGCTGATCTCAACTTAGCCTCTAGCTTTTCGCATCTTATCTTCTCCTGATCCAAAGATACTAGTCTTCCTGCAGTAGAATGTCGAAAGAAGCTTGGCAACTGTGATATGGTCGCTTCAAATTTAAGCTAGCAATTAGATTTATTCAAGACAATGATGAGTTCGTATATCCATTGCAGGAAGCTCTTTGTCCATGCAAAGTGCAAAGTATTTCTGACTGAGTTTGGTCCATTGTAGCTGGTGATAGACTGATAGGCCATCCCCACCCCCTCTCCCTCTCCCTCTCCCTCTCCCTCTCCCTCTCTATATATATATATATAGAGAGAGAATTGTTATTTTCACAAGGAAAAATTGATATTTACAAATTTTACTCACATAAGAGTGAAACCCATTAATTATTCATGTGAAAAGAACTCGTGAAATTGTCACTACTTTCTCTTGTGAAAATATATATATATATATATATATATATATATATATATATATATAATATATTTGCATTTGTTTCTAACCTCATGTTTTCTTGTATATACATGTTTAAATCAATAGGCAAAGATTTTGTGTTGTTTTTAGTTTAGCTTCCCGTAGTGTAAAATGGTATGATACATGACAGCTTTGAAGTAAAAATTTCATGGTTATTTTTGTAGCTTCTCGTATTTCTGACTATTGTTCAGATTCAGTTGAAAAATGTGTATGGACTGCAATAGTTTGTTGGATGTTTCGTATAATACCAATTTCATTTTGGGTGTAAAGTTGTAATTATTATAAACTTTTCTTTGGTCTCATATATTGTTGTTGATTTTGAGGCCCTGAAAAATGCTCAAAGAATTGTTTGCACTGAAACACAGTGGACTCCAATCTGTATTTAATTTAATTAATAATGATGACATGATAATAGAATGACAAATGTTATTTTAGAGAATGGTATCAGTTATCTTGTTTGTAAAGGCAAAGGCTATTTCATTCAATTTCACATTATCATATAAGTTTTAGCAACGATCGTTAGTCATTGAGTTGTTTTCAAAATCAATGGCAGTTATCTATACAAATAAAATTATCATTAACTAAAATAATTGGATCCAGTTAATGTGAAAGATTTGAACTTTAAAATAAAATCATTAAAAAATAAGTATTTTAGATTCAAAAAATTTTGATATCTATATAAAATATTAATCTTTACCTAAAATATACTATTTAAAAAATGAGAGGGTAGAAAAGGTTGGCCTTCAAAAGGGATTTTTTAGTTATAGACTGTTGAACTTGAAGGTGTAGTCAATCTGCGATATATAAAAAATAAACAGTGAAAATACTATCAACTATCATGAACATCCCATAAACCCAAGAAGATATTTCAACTATTCTATAATATCAAATTAATTGACAATTATTATGGAGGTTATTTTATGCCTATCTTTTTATTTATATTTTTCTTCATAGTTTACCTTGATGGTATTATCTTTGAGAAATAAAGGTTACTACTACATAATTTCAACAAGATTTATCTTTTAAGAAATTAAAAATAAAAAATTACTATATTTATAAAAAGTTTCAACTCAAACGATTTTAAATGAGTTGAACAATCAGATATCGGGTTCGGCCCACACAATTGACCACCGCGTCAGCAATAAGTTTGATATTTTCGCACCCCCAAAAGTCACTATGGGCACTCCATTTTGATAATTGAACAGGAAAGTCGTTCGTTTTCTGGAGCGGAAATAGCGCCTTCCTGGTTTAACGAACAGAAGAACGCCAAGTAATAAAAATTAGTGTACGGACAGATGCAACTTGCACATGGCACATAAGGTGTTCGACAGAGTCTCCCTGAGACACCAAATTTTAAGCTCTGATTCAGATCGTAAAAATTCAGGGAGAGAGAGATGTGGAGGCGAGGGAGTTCAGTGTCTCAGCTGATTTCTTCGTCAAAATCATATATTCAGCTTAATCAGGTTATAGATCTGATCATCCCATACAATAATTATATATGCTCAAACTCCATATAATTTGTTTCATGTAATGTAATACTGATTTTATTTGATTATCCGTTGCTAGAAAATAAATTTACTTCTTTGGTGCTTTGACTGATTACTGGCAAAATCAGTTCTTGTAGGTTATATGATGAACACTATATTATTTGGTGCTCTGCGTTTGTTTAAATTGGATGATGTTATTCCTTGAAATTGTAGCAGCAAATGGGAATACTGTGCAATTGGAGGTGGACCTTGAATTTATAATCACTCAATTCAATTAATTATTTTGTGACCTTTCCCTTAAGTTCATTTTGCAAGCCCAAGGAAAATACCAAACGATTTTTAAGCATTTTTAGGAACATACTGAGCATCCTCACTTGGATTTGGATGTTAGTTTAGTCTTTAGCTTCTGTGGATGCAATTATATGCAGATGTCTCATATGTGGCATTATGGTTCTGAAGGTTCAATTTTTCATTCTTGTACTGGTGGGCCAATCCATTATCAATATTGCTTAATCCCCTTTACGTACTTCTTACCAAATTTTATGTTTTGAGGTGCAGGCAAGCTATGGATTGAAGATCTGGGAAGCACTTAGTACAGAAGTATTGAAACAGGTATATGACATCTTCTTATTGATGCTTGTCAGATTAGCAAGAACTTTGATCCATATTGACTCAATGTTGTAGCAACTATCTCAGATAATAGGCGTTGTGTTCGCTATCCTGCTTTGAAGGAATACTGATTACATATTAACTATCTGATCATGCCTTCTCTTACATCCCAGAATTTTACTGCTATTTATCCTTTAAGTGTCTTCTACTAGAATGGTTTCACGACTCAATGGTGTAATCAATGTCTCTTTTATTGCCTTCGATTCTGATAGGGTAGCGTTTAGCTTTTTTTGTTTGATATGGGGGAGAGTCCTTCTACGGAGACATTGTTTTGGCGACATTGTAGCGACATTATTTTTTTTTAATTTTTTTTTGGTTTTTTTATTTTTTGTAGTATCTCTCAAAAAATGTATAGTATTTATTCCAACTGAAATTTTTGTAAAAAAATAGTAGTTTAGGTGTATTTAGATACATACAAGCAAACACTGCTCCGCATAACTCGCTTTCTTGTGTATCCAAATTACACCTAAAGTACTGCTTTTTTACAAAATTTCAATTGAATAAATACTATACATTTTTGGGGAGGTACTACAAAAAAAACCAAAAAAATAAAATAAATAAAAATGTCACTAGAAATGTCACTAAAAATGCCCCCTAGACTTATTGTATGGGGAGGGATCATTTTTATTTGCCTGTTTGTAGAACCTTCACTGGGAGCCTATCAACTTGACTAGTTTTGAATAATCATACCTTCAGCGAACCTAATCAACTTGAAAACTTTTAAACTATCAGTTTCATTTTCTGATTATTTCCTGGGCTTGTAAATTGTTGAATAGATTCTTCCAGTTCTCAAATTTTGATGAGATGTTGCTTCACTAATATTTCCTAGAAGTATGTCCTCGTGGAAGAATGTATTTCTAAAGAGTATCTATGTTATTCCAGTGACTGAATTTTTTTCTGTTTCCCAGGTGGAATGTTTATGTTATGTAAATTACTTATTTGGATGCAGGCAGGAGGTGGAATCTTCCAAAAAGAGAAAAATCCGTTCATCACTTTTGTCTTGGGTAAATAACTTTACATAATTAAGAGACTTAATTTTTATTCTTGTCAGAAACTTAATTTTTATTAGGAAATGATATACAAATATTTGACGAAGTTGGATTGCGACCAACGTGGAAGTGTATGCGATAAGCTAGAATAAATTAAAATGGGACCCTTCTTAATTCCTACCCATCCCATGTATGCACACACATAGCAATAACTTTCACAATGTATATAGCAAGACTCTTTTTATTATGGTCAGAATAGTTACTTAGTTCTTTTTGGTATTGTTTTCTCCTATTGCTATAGTAAATTATTGTTGATTATATTATTGTTATTTAAACGATTACCCTGATTTCTGGTTATAGCTCTTTTCTAGCAGTCTGCAAATATCTAAAGCAACTTAAACCTCATCTCACTTGAGTCCCTGCGAAATCTTCTCCTGCACAGGTTGAAGGAATAAGTTGTGCGACGTCTTTCATTACCGACATAAAAACATTTTGGCATACTCTCACTAAAATGAACAATGAATATTTGCATTAACCCAAACCTTTTTCCTTTAGTCTGGGCAACGATACACACATTAAGTACATTTCCTGTGTACTTTTTTGCCCCTCAATTAAAAGACACAAGATCATGCAAAATGATGATGTTGTGGACATTTTATCTGAATTACTGCTTGCAGCACTCAATCTGTGAGAATGCTTATCCTTAATATATGTGCTTTCAGGAGGCCCTGGTAGTGGAAAAGGTACACAATGTTCAAAGATTGTTGAGGCCTTTGGATTCACCCATATTAGTGCTGGTGATCTGTTAAGAAAGGAAATATCTTCAAACAGCGAGAATGGGTATGATTGCTAATTCCTTTTAGCTAATAATATTTTCTTCCATACACATTCAGATTTTGTGATGTCACACATTGATGCTTAGATACGATTTTAGTGCCATGATTCTTAGCTCAATCAAGAAAGGAAAAATTGTTCCTTCGGAGGTGACAGTCAAATTGATTCAGAGGGCAATTGAGTCCACTGAGAATGATAAATTCCTCATTGATGGGTTTCCAAGAACTGAAGAGAACCGCGTCGCGTATGAACATATTGTGAGTTTTTTATGATTTATGGAAGCCATATCTCCTCATTCTGTTCATCTACTGACTACCATATGTTTCTCGAGCAGTGCTGTGAAAAAAAAGAGCCTAAAACCAAAGAATCTGAAATTGTTTGTTTCATTTTAACGTTGTTGCAAGATATTAACTATCAGAATGTTAGTGCCAGATTGGAGCAGAACCAAATATTGTGCTTTTCTTTGATTGCCCTGAAGAAGAGATGGTGAAGCGAGTGCTAAGCCGTAATGAGGTGCTATTCAGTTTATAACTTAAAGAAATGGCAAACCGTCCCTCCCTCTTACAATTTTTTTTTTTTTGGGAAGGTTAAGTGATTGATTTGGTACAGGGGCGGGTTGATGATAATATTGATACGGTCAAGGAACGCCTTAAAATGTTTAGATCTTTGAATCTTCCTGTCATCAATTACTACTCTGACAAAGGAATACTTTATAAGGTATTATGTCTTCCTATTACTGAAAGTTTATAATGCTTATTTCTTTATCAAAGTAAAAATATATATGATTTATATTGTTTTACTAAACATTTTTCAGAGGTTTACTTTTAAGTTTGAGAATACTATATATTGTTTAGAATTTTTTATTCAGAAAGTCATCGAACTAGAAGTATAACATTTTTATAATTCGGCAATTCGCCCAATGGTTTTTGGTCAATTTTCTGTGTTTCTGTGCATCTATGGCGTCTTCCAGTTATTCAGTTTGTATATTTGTTTTGCTAATTTGGTTGAGTATATTTCCGAAGAAGTATTTGTAGGTTTTAGTAATGGAAACTTTTGCATGCAGATCAATGGTACAGGGACAGAAGATGAGATCTTTGAACGAGTTCGCTCAGTTTTTGATGCGTGGAAATATGTACTTTATTTTCTACTTCATAAAGCATCTCAGTTTGTTTATTGCTCATGTTTACATCATCACATAGAAGGTAGATAATAGTTTCACTATTCACACTAAACGATCAAGTTATCTATGCACATTATGTATTTACTACTGGGTTCATAAAAAATTCTTTTTTTTTGCACTGCCTTGTGCTTTCCAGATAATTGATGTGCTTCCTTTCACAGCGGCGAAGAGAAATCAACAGAGTTGTAAACAAAAGTTCATGGGTACCCACGACACAGCGCGGAAGAGAAATCAACAGAGTTGTAAATAATATTTCATGGGTACCCACGAACGAGTATCTAAATATATAGTTCTAAAAATTTACTGAACTAAAATTTTCTTCTTACATGTAGTAATTGTTTCTTTCACTTTCACATTAACTTGTAAGCAAGTTTTAAAAAAAAACTAGTAATTTATAAGTGAACATGGCAAATGTGTAAATTATTTTTCTGGTCTCTCAAGTTTTGCCGGTGGAATACGTTGGACACCTCCTCCTCCTTTTAAAAGGGTATATCTATATATATATATATATATATATATATATATATATATATATAACAACATATTTCAAATCCCTCGGTTGTTCCACTAAAATAATCAACTTAATTTATCATTTTGAACTCATGCATATTATTTCACAAAAATAATCAACTTAATTTATCATTTTGAAATTGGGAAGATCCCAAAACCGTAGTTCATTCAAGATCCCAAATGGGCCTCACCTTACAGTGTCCAATCCTCCTCCACACCATCTACTCTTCTTCATACGCCCTTGGCTGCTCTCTAAAGAACAACAAAACAAAGAAACAGAAACACGTTGTTCATCCACTCTCATTTCCAAAAACATCTCCAGCGCCGCTTCTTATCAAACAGAAAGAATACCCCCAAACAAAACTCCAAGCCCTTGACACTCTAGTCAAAAATCTTGAAGCCTCTGTTAACAATGGCATAAACATCGATACCCAAACTTTCTCTTCAATCCTTGAGACTTGCTTTCACTTACAAGCCATTGATCACGGTATTAGAATTCATCGCCTTATACCCAAAAACCTTTTACGTAGAAATGTGGGTCTGTCGTCTAAGCTTCTCAGGTTATATGCTGCCAATGGGCTCATTGACGAGGCTCACCACCTGTTTGATAAAATGTCCCAGAGGGATGTCTATGCTTTTCCTTGGAATTCGCTAATTTCGGGGTATGCTGAGCTGGGTTTGTATGAAGATGCATTGGCACTGTACTTTCAAATGGAGGAAGATGGTGTGGAGCCTGACAGGTTCACGTTTCCTCGTGTGTTGAAAGCTTGTGGAGGGATTGGGTTGATTCATGTTGGTGAGGAAATTCATCGCCACATTATTCGTTATGGACTAGGAGACGATGGGTTTGTCCTTAATGGCTTAGTTGACATGTATGCTAAATGTGGTGACATTGTGAAGGCTAGGAAAGTTTTCGATGGAATTGTGTGTAAGGACTTGGTTTCTTGGAATTCAATGCTTACTGGGTATATTCGATACGGGCTTCTACACAAGGCACTGCATATATTTCAGCTGTTGAGGAAAGATGCATTTGAGCCTGACTCGGTTTCTATATCTGCAATTCTTGCAGGTGGGTTGTCTATGAAACTTGGTGCTCAAATTCATGGATGGGTTCTACGTCACGGAGCTGATTGGAATTTATCAACTGCAAATTCTTTAATTGTTTTGTACTCTCATCATGGCAAGTTGGCTCAAGCGAGTTGGTTGTTTAATCAGATGCCTGAAAGAGACTTGGTTTCGTGGAACTCTATAATTTCAGCTCATTGTAAGCATCCAGAAGCCCTAGTGTACTTCAAGCAGATGCTAAGTGAAAATATTTTGCCAGATGGGGTCACATTTGTGTCACTGTTGTCAACTTGTGCTCATTTGGGAATGGTGGAAGACGGGGAGGAGTTGTTTACAATGATGACAGAAATTTACAGAATAAGTCCGATCATGGAACACTATGCTTGTATGGTGAATCTTTATGGAAGAGCAGGGTTGATCAATGAAGCTTATGACATCATAAAGAATAAAATGGAATATGAACCAGGTCCAACTGTGTGGGGAGCATTGCTTTATGCTTGTTACCTTCACGGCAATGTGGATATTGGGGAGATTGCTGCTGGAATTCTTTTTGAGTTGGAATTAGATAATGAGCACAATTTTGAGATTTTGATGAAACTATATAGCAATGCAGGTCGTTTGGAGGATGTAGAGAGAGTGAAATTGATGATGGAAGAGAGAGGGTTGGACTTGTAGACGAAATTATGTTCCAAAACCAAGTTGTTCATATTGGCTTATCAGGAGGAAGATGGCTTATTAGCCAGAGTCCAAAAGAAAGTCGCTGAATTAGGAAGCTGTATTTCGTGACTTGCGGCTGTCAAAATATTTTCATTAGGACCTGCAATTTATGACCAAAGTATATATTTAGAGAACTGATATTTCTACATAAAAATTTGATATTTTCGCATGATCCCTCTCACATGAATAGTGAGTGGGTTACACCTCCATGCGAGAGAGACTTGCATCATTTTAACATGTGGAAATATTAATTTCCTATATTTATTCTTGTAAATGGTCGACAATGAATAATTTACTCATGGCTTGTAATTCAATTCCTATGAAATGGGTCGGCGTTGGGTTTGTTTCTGAATCATGTCTAAAACTTGGTGCTTACAGTGAAAATCAACTTGACATGAAGGCCAAGTTCCCTGAACTCTGGCTGTTGTACTTAATATGTATACCTAGGTTGATGTTGCTTAAACATTCTATACTTGTAAGTCACTTAAAGGAGAGGAAAAAATGACTTTGTAATTGCATTTTTGTCCTTCTATACTAACGTTGCTACTCATTTTCTGCAAATACTAACTGTTCTGTTCTATACTACTTTTTCTATCTCACCATTGCAAAATATTATTAGTTCAGATTGTCAATGGCCGCCCGACTGCAAAGAGGTGAAAGATGGATTAATTCAAAATACACTCGCTATACAAGATCTTAGCTAGCAGCTTGTTTTTTGATTTTAGCTTAGCTGCTTGTTTTTTGATCGAATTGAGAAGCGTTACCTAGCACAACAATGTAGTAATTTAATATTAACATGTAAGTTACATACCTGTGCTTTTTGTTCACATTAGTCCCCAAGCTATCCTTTTAAGTAATAAAGATTTGTTAAAAAAATTGAAGCGGGTAGCTAATCTAAGTAGAAGTCCATTGTTCTCCGCGAATTTGATATTGCAAAAACATTATCCCAGTTCAATATTTCAATCCTTTTCTCACTACATTATCTTATTCAACAGGCTCGGAAAGACCAGAAACAATTAGTTCATCTTGCGGTTAGATGCATCATATTGAAGGAACAAGCATTACCTACAAACTGGACATTTAAAAATATGAATAAAAATTTACAATACCACATCATGCTGTCAATAATCAACCACTTCAATAAAACTTTGAATGGCAAAACCCTATCAGGTTTCATGATTGCACTATCAGTCTGCATTTGCCAATCATGTGTTGCTATGCACTCTTCAGAAAAACAAGTTTCATCAACAACATTTAAAAGGTACCCAAGAAAAGTAGGGAACAGGCTTTTTAAAAATAGAATTGTCATAAGAACATTGGGAACACATCTAAATCAAAATTGAAAGGGTTAGTAGTTAACCCAAGAATGTTATCTGTTTCATACTTAAATGCGTCCAAGAAAAGACCCAGAGTAAGCCCAGCCTTCCAATAATTAAACATAGAAATAAGGCTCTTAATCTTTCTCAGTAAAGGAAAAGAAGTGTTATACATGAGAGCACCGATTCCCTCAACCACAATCACTGCCAAGCCAGCAGATAAGACGTCCCAGTCACCAGTTTGTCCGATGACGGTGGCAAAAGCTGTTGCACAATAAAATCCAACCAAGAAAAAGAGCAATTTCATAGGAAATGCAGTCTTGATTTCCTGAACTTTTGCAGACAACTTCATTTGAAGATCTTTAAGAACTCTAATAAGCCGAGACCGACTGGTGCTGCTATTTTCAGGAGGAGAATTCAATCTGCTGCCATCCAAACTGCTCTTAACTGACCATGCCTTCCTCCTGAGCAATTTAAAAGAATAATCATCATTAAAGAAACTATTTGTTAAATATTGTACATGTTTTATTCATTTTTAGGTTTTTCAACTATATTTATAACTATAGTGATTAATGAACAACAGAGACAGTCGACAATATATCTAGAAATGCTAACTGGAATATGTGCTAGGAAGTTAAAGCATCCTTAGGTTTCTTCCCACCAATATGAATTAGGACGTTCATGACCGAAAAATTTGTCAAATCTATCAAATTGAATCTCTCTCCAAAATGATTCTTGCACTCAAGGATTCAACATTGGAGTAACGGCATCGCTGGATTAAATATTGAGCTTTGCTGAAGGTGAAGCTGACTATTTATCAGTAAACCAGTTTAGTAAAATTAAAATGCCAATCTTCACAAGGAGTGATGATTTGAAATGAGCTATGAAGTTTGAATAAACCAAAGAAAAGATATGCAGTAACGAATCATGAAAAGATTAAGATCTATGAACCATTAACTAATTCATGAGCCTTGTAAAGTAAAGGCTTAATGTTGTGTCTTTTTAGGCTCACACAATGTAACACGTAGTTTATACAGCCCCCAAATCCACTGGCTTGAACAAGTTATGGTTATCTTATAATTACATATCTTCTTCAAGTATGCATAAAACAATGGATTTCTTTTGTATAGGTCCATAGCCATTTCGGATGTTCCATGACTTACTTTGATATGCGGATTGAAGAAGACTGAACTAGACAACAGAAACATAACTTTGGTAAGGTTCTCCATTGCCAGGCATATGCACTTTCATAAGGATAAGTAACAAGTAAAAATTTTATCATGAACCGCCTGGAAGGTGGAAAAGTATATTGCGAATACTTCATTGAAGCTGGAGGTGTTGACATTACCACGTCACCTGATAATTGAATAGCATTAACTATCATAATAAAAGCACACAACATATAAAGTGCAGTACACCCAAAAAAAATTGGTGAGGGGAACTCCTTAATTTCTAGCAAACACGTTAATCCTTCCCGGGAGAATAGCGCCGAGCCAAAGGAGGTCTTATATAATTATATATGAACTGTTCATCAATACTAAAGGACATTCTGAAGCACTTCAGACACAGTAGAAATTTCATGCAGAAACTGTAGGATTCTGTTAACTCTCTCCTCCTACTTATCCAAGATAACAACAACAACAACAATAATTCTATTAGTTTCGGAAAGAAAAATGGTTCTCTGAAATCACAATTGGCAAACTAGGAGGACTCCAAATAGGGGGCACTGCGTCCATATGACAGTTATCCTTCCTGATGCTGTTGTGAAATTCATTATCCTCTGTTACTATTTTTTAAATATGACTGCAAACTTGAGAATGTGGTGTCATTTTATACTACTAACACGAAATAGAGGACTCTTTTCATATAAAGAAAAATTGACACGTGAGATTCTTTTTTGGGGACAGGGGAGTATCAATTAGGGTCTCTTTGCAGTTGCACAGTTCATACAAACTACATACAGCCACAAATACATCGCTTGTATATATATATATGAAGTTATGAACTTAGCTATCACTCACATACTTCATTACAAAGAAATTTAATGTAAAAACAATAAAAACATTTGAAGAAAGAAATTAATACCCATCAAATTTTGTATTAACATGAACCTGAACAGCACTTGCCAGTTATCACATATAGAATTAAGAATTACTAAAAACTGTAAAGAGAGAGAAATGGAAAATTGCGTACAGAAGTTACTGTTTCTCTCTGTCGTTTTGAATCTCGTCGAAGATTACTGTATTTTACTCCCTGCTGATTGGAAGGGAACCAAAACCACTGTGCCGCGAGAACCCTAACTCGTCTTAAGGGACCGAGGCTTCCAATAAGTTTTTACTTTAGGAATATGATTATTTCCAAGGCATTAGGAATATGATTATTTCTAGAGTATTTATGAGGAGTATTTATACCAAACAGATTCGGGCTCATAGTGAAAGTCGGATTCGTTCAGAGGCCGAACGAGGGTGGGTCCCTGCCTCCCTTCCTTTTTTTTTTTTTTTTTTTTTTTTATGTATTTTCTCTTTCTTTTTATTTTTTTTTGCTTTTGTTTTATCATCAATAGTGGCAGATCTAGCAAGGAGGAACAGCATAAACAGATGTCGATGTTGGAATTTTTATATGAGTATAGTATGACAAATACGTAAATTAATAAATTTAAAGATGAATTAATTAAAAAATAATTAAATTTGGTGGAAAAAAATCATAAACTAATTTTAAATACAAGTAAAATTTTTAAAAAGATACCAAAATCAATTTATACTTTTAAATTAATTCATGGTTTTGTTTGAATATAAAAAAATAATAATTTGAGACTTTGAATATTTGAAGAATCATTATTGAACTATAACAAATAATCCTAAATAAGTTTTTAAATTATATCTAAATATTTTTATTTGAAATTCTTTTTTAATTTGAATTATAAATATTTATTACAATTTATAAACATTATTATAATTACTTAATATTTTGATTAGTTCAATTTTTTATTTAACTTCAACAAAAAATTAATTAAAATCCATCCGCCTAATCATCAAAGTCCACCCAAAAAAGTGTGGTAAAAAAAAGTGGAACCAACTCTCTATAAACTAATTAAAATAAAAAGCTAAAGAAATAAAATATTTTTTTTTTTTTGTTACGAAATTCATTTTTTTAAGCTAATTAATCTCATGAACCACAATATAAGGTTTTGAATATATAATATTATAATTTATAATTTATTTATAAAAATAGATAATTAGTTGACTAAAAATTTTAAAATTTGATTAATAGTCTAATAATTTGGGATATATATATATATATATATATATATATATATATATATAACCCACTATCTCTAAGCGTCTTGGAGGAGCGAACTAAGAGTAAATTTTATATATAGCGATAATTTTTCATTCGTTTATAGCATAAAAATAAATTTTCTATGTTATATCGATGGAAAAAAATTATCGATTCGCTTTTAATTACTAAAGTGAAATTATTAATGGTAGTAATTACTTAGGTCATACTCATGATCTCCACGCATTTCCACCACCACCGCATAATCGGGATTTTTAATTGAAATTATCGTTTTAGATATGTGCACAAGAATTAAAAAAATAATTAAAAATCATTAACTATAGTATCAATTGTCTATAATACCCTTCACCTCACTTACCTCATAAATATGAATCAAAAGATTAGGTGGAGTAATAAGGGACAATTTGAGAAAAATAGTAATCAATTCTCCTAGATAATCACAAACGATAAATAATTAGGAATATAAAAAAAAGTCTAAAACGACCTACATATAAGAATGGAGGAGTATATAATATTCTTAAATTTTATAATTATTATATTTATCTCATACTTTCTTTCATCTTGAATATTTTTTATGGAGATAATTTTGAAAAGATTAAAATGAAAAATAATTTTAAAAAAATAAAATCATCTAAAACAACATATATTATGAGATTTGAAAGATATATATATATATATATATATATATATATATATATATATATATATATATATATATATATATATAATGAACAAATACAATTGTATGTCGGTTTTTGAACATTGTGATAAATTAAGTACTACATGTCAATGTCAAAAGTGTACTATTACTATTAACTCTTAAATTGATTGGATTATGTGTCTACATGAATTAGGGTTAAAGAAATGATTACGAATATTTAAACAAGTTGGATATTGAATGAAAAAATTTCTATTGGATAATTGAGATGTGACGCCCCAAAATAGATATACATCACTTATTTTGAGTCACAATAATATGGTATGTAAATAACTACAACTTTATTAATACAACATGAAAACTGTGAGTTTAAATACAAATATTACCGTCTAGACAATATTCACACCCAAATAAGTTCTCATTACAATTATTGATATATTTTACAAAAATGATTAGGACTACTAAAATAACTTTCTAAGACCTTTATTCCATACCCCAACTAGTACTCGCTACATTCTCGCCTCCTGAGAAGAAAAATGGAACAAAAAAGAAAAAGGTGAGCTCAACTAGCCCAGTAAAGAATATTATGACTAAGATAATATATAACAAATTATCGTTAGTCTTCAACAGGGAAAAATCTGATAAAATACAATAGACAACAAATTTCAGATCAATATTCGCAGCGGAAATAATAATTCATAGATGAGTTATGTAGAGAATGAAATCTACTATTATCTATGAATTTAAAAGTCCATCATCAATATTTTATCCCTGCAACATCAATCAATATACATCTAGAATCAAATATTCATCTTTGCACTACAAGTCAAAGATATTCATCAGTTGGTCATGTTCATCTCAACATCTGTACATCTTTGCATTACAGCCAAAGATATTCATCATAAAATCACATTAATCTTTGCACTACAGGCCAAAAATATTCAATAATATCATTATTTAGGACTGAGGATGATGAAAAATATTTTAAAGAAAACGAATCCAGTGAAACAAAAGAATAAATATTAAGGATTCGTATTTCGGTTTATCCATGTCCAAAAATATCTCATAAATAATCATAGTGGAGTAAAATTCAAAAATGATTAAAACATGGATACAATCAAAGCTAGTATCTATAATAGATATTTTGACTGAAAAGAAAAATTTCATTTTTCGATGAATAAGTCGATTCGTGAATAAGGTCGATATCGTGAATAATGCCGTATACGTGAATAAGAACTCCAATACTAAAAGACAAGAATTTTACAAGAAAAATCTTACCAATATTCCGACATAATGATATTAGAAGAAATAATATCATTTTAAAAAAATAATATCCCTTACTCTTGAAAAGAATAATACTTTCGGCCGGAATATCGATATAATTGTTGAAGGAACTTGACCGTATAAAGAATACTCAAAGTATCAAAATACTCACAAGAATACGCTTGATAATATAGAGAGAAAACTTCAGCTTTAAATGTGATTTTTAATTCTAACCCAAGACCCTATTTATAGGAAAATACTTAGAACACTAAAGCAGAAAATTTAATATAATAATAATATATTTATTCTTAAACATCCTATGCACACCAATTGACTCCAAGCATCAGCCACACCTCAACAAAAGAAACAAAAACGTTTTTCATGTAAAAACCACTTAAAACTCTAAAAAAATAATAATCAATTAATTCGGAACTTCAATAATTCATAATAAATAGCCCCTTTATCAAAAAAATTCCAACCTCATGTCCTTTCCATGGGAAATTTCATTCTTTACAACTTTGCAGAAGAAAGTTTTTCCAAATTCCAAACAAAAATTGACCGAAATCCACAAACGGGCGATTTTACAGGCTATAATCAAATTTTAGTCAAGAAATGGGGTCCACAAACATGAAATACATGTTTTAAATATTTTTTTTAACAAAAATACTCTTCCTCCTCATATATTCATATATCCCACATTCATTATAAAAATATCACTATTATTATATTATTAAAATATAACAATATATTTAAATAAATTATTTTATCAGAAAAGATAAAATATCAATTTTTCAACAATTGTCACTTTAAAATTTTCTCCATCTATATCCACATAAAATGAATATTTTCCTTATCATATAAATCAATAATTAATTATTCACAAATAATATTACGTAATCACAATCATCGACAAACTCTGCATACTTCCTTGTAGAAGCAGGGGGGCTTCCAATAAGGATTTCTCCTTACTGCGCCAGCAATGATTAGGTGACCAAACGCCTCCTTAGACAAAACTTTCTAGACATTGCCAATAATGTTATCTAATAATATTATTCAAATAATATGAATTATTGATCTGATAATAAAAATACTGTGTAGTGATAATTATTGAAACAACAATAATATAAGATATCAATGTTGTAGGGATTTAGGCACAAGAACGCAGCGGAAATAAAATAATTCAAAGCAATTTCTGAAACCCAAAAACAGGATCCATGCGAAAAAACAATTAACTCAGTTGTTTAGAGATTATACCGAATATGAAAAACGAGAATCTAAAATTGATGCGCTCGAATCCTTAACGCAATTCCTCACGAAACTACGTCTCTATGGTATCCACATTTAACGCCGCATTTAACCGGCCGAATCCATTCTCGCAATAAGAGGACTTCACAGACTTAGCCACTAAAGGAACCTTTATGAAATCAGATGTTTTCTCTCTCTCTCTCTAAGAGCCTGGCTAAAGTGTAAGACCCTCGAATTTTTTTGTAAATAAATGGAATTTCCTTTATTTATTATGTTGAAATAGTAAGGGTTGATTTGATTAATGTGGAAAGTTATGGGTAAAATGCATAAATATTTCAAAATAAAGCAAGTGGTTATAAAATATTCATTATTGTTTGGGAATATTCGTTTGGTCGTGGAATATTTGTCATCGCTCGGGAATATTCGTATTTACTGCCAAGTAGCGACCGCTGGGCCCCATAACTTGAAGCGATTGGAGAAGAAAACGAAAAGAATAAGTTATTTATAAATAATCTACAGTAGTTATTACCGGCCAATACTTGTTGGAATACCCGGTGGTTAAAACACGAATGTCTGGCGTTGTTCTTGGCGAAGACACTACAGTATTGCACCAATTATTGATTCTACGTAAAGAAGCACTACTCAATAATTGTTACGATAATTACCGCTCAAGAATTTATTTTATTGATTTAATAATTCTTTGTGTTGATATTTTATATTACTTTGTTGTTTTAATAATTGTCACTGCACAGTATTTTCTATTATCGGAGCAATAATTCATATTATCTGAATAATATTATTAGATAACATTATTGGCAATGCCTAGAAAGTTCTGTCTAGGGAGAGGTTTGGTCATCTAATTGCGCGCCAGTAAGGAGAGATCCTTATTGGAAAGCCTCCTCTATCCTGGGAACTGCTTGGTTGTCAATGTGACGCCCCCAAAATAGGTCCATTCCACCCAACCCATTTTGAGTCGCCAAATACATGGTACAGAAATTACTACAACTTTATTATTACAACAATAAAACTGTGAGTTTGAATACAAATATTATCTTCGAGACAATATCTATACTCAAATAAATCCTCATCACATTTATTGATACATTATTTTACAAAATGGTGAGGACTACTAAACAACTCTCTCTAACCTTCACTCCATACCCCGACTCGATCCTCGCCATGTTCTCACCTCCCGAGAAGAAAATGGAACAACAAGGAAAAGGGTGAGCTCAACTAGCCCAAAGAAGAATATTATGACTAAGATAATATACAACAAATTATCGTTAGTCTTCAACAGAAAAAATCTAATAGAATACAATAGACAAACAAGTTTTAGATCAACAAATGCAATGTGGAAGCAAGAATCCATTGAAGAGTCATTGTAGAGAAAGAATTCTCACTTGTCTTCTAAGGTTTAAAAGTCCATCATCAATATTTCATCCTCAGAATAACAATCAATATACATCTTTAATCATCTTTGCACTACAAAAGCCAAAGATATTCATTTTAGATCACCAAATTAGTCATGTTCATCTCAACACTGCTCATCTTCAGACCACGGGCCAAAGAGATTCATCGGGCTTTAATCATTCATCTTTACACTACAGCCAAAGATATTCATCAAGATCACCATTAAGCATCGAGGATGATGAAAATATTTTTAAGAACGAATCCAAAGAGATAGAAGGACAAATATTAGAATTGCATACAATGTTTATCCAAGATCGATAATACTTCATAATAAACGATTTTGAAGCGTAACTCAAAATAACGATCAAAACATGGATACAATCAAAGATAGAGCCAAAAATAGACATCTTGGACAAAAAGAAAAATTTTCATTTTCTATTGAATAAAGGTCGATTCGTGAATAAATAGTCAGATATCGTGAATAAAGTCATCGATACGTGAATAAGAACCCCGACACAAAAAGATAGAAATTTTACAAAAAACATCTTCACGCTTCGTGAATAAGAACTCGTGAATAAGAAACTCATGAATAAGAATCTCATGAATAAAGAATCGTGAATAAGAACTCTCATGAATAAGAACTCGTGAATAAGAACTCATGAATAAGAACTCCCACATGAAAAAAAAGTTTCAAATTTGATAAAAAGTTCAACAAAGATTTTGGCATAATGATATTGAAGAAAATAATATCATTTGCATGAAAGAAATAACATCCCTTACCTCAAAATAACCGTATCTCGATTTGAATTTCAGATAATAGTCTTGATAAAAACTCGCGACCAGATATAGAACACTCAAAGTATACTCACAAGAATACGCTCGATAATATAGAGAGAGAAGAGAAAAACTTGTTTCGGTGTGATTTTCAATTCTAACTTAGCCTCTATTTATAGGAAAATGCTAGAAACGCTAAAATGAGACTAAATAATAAATTAATATTATTTATTAAACACATTTCCTACGCATGCTTACCTACCAATTCAACCACCACCATCCTCGACTCAAATTAGCAACCCATGTGTTAGAATAAAAGTGGGTCCCACCCATAATTTAATAAAATTATTTTATTTTCCTAAACTTCAACAATTCGTAGAAAATAGCTCTAAGTTATCGAAAAAATTCAAAACTCATGACTTTCCATGGGAAATTCCATTCTCTACAACTTTGCAGAAAGAAAATTTTTCCAAATTCCAAACAGAAATTATCCGAAATCCATAAATGAGCGATTTTACGATCTATAATAAATTTTCTATTAAGAATTGTGTCCACCGACACACAAAAATATATATTAAACATTTAATGCCACAAAATACTCTTCCTCCTCATATACTCATATATCCCACATTCATTGTAAAATATCACTTAGTTAATATATTATTAAAATAATATATTTAAATGAATTATTTTATCGTAAAAAGATAAAATATTAATTTTCAACAATTGTCACATTAAAATTTTCTCCATCTATATCCACATAAAATCAATATCATATAAATCAATAATTAATTATTCACAAATAATATTATAGAATCACATTACTAACAACCAGCAGCTTCTCGGAAAGAGGGGCTTTCCAATAAGGATTTCTCCTTACCTACGCTAGCGAATTAGGTGACCAAACCTCTCCTTAGATAGAACTTTCTAGACATCGCCAATAATGTTATCTCGATAATATTATTCAAATAATATGAATTATTGATTTGATAATGGAAAATACTTGTGTAATGACAATTATCAAACAAATAAAGGATACCAAATATCAACGCAAAGAATTATTGAATCAATATAATATTGAATAAAGAATTCACGTAACAATTATTGAGTAAAGGTCTTCACGTAAGAATCAATAATTCAACAATACTGCGTAATACCGCTCTGCCATCGCAAGCGAACCACGCATATTATCAGATTTTAACCACCGTGTAACCCAACAAAGTTGTTAATTGTAATAATTTACGCCGTTATTTATAAAACTCAATCTTTGTCGCTTTCTTTCATCCAACCGCTTTTCCGCATGGGGCCCACCAATGATCGCTACTGTCGCACGGAGATTCCCTTTACAAAAAGAATATTCTACACATCAAACGAATATTCCCGACAACAATGAATATTTTATAACCACTTATTTATTTTGTAAAATTTATGATTTTACCCATAACTAACCACATTAATCAAATCAACCCTTACTATTTCAAAATAATAAATAAAGGAAATTCCATTTTATTTATAAAAATATTCGGGTCTTACAACCTCCCTCCTTATGAAATTTCGTCCCTCAAATTGACGTATATATCTCCGTGTTTCAAAAGTTGAGGATACCTCCCTTTCATTTCTATTTCCAACTCCTGTGTCATTTCCTCAATAGCATGGTTTCTCCACAAAACTTTAACTTGTGGTATGACCTTCGTCACGTAAAGACACGCTTCTTCCTATCCAAAATCTTGACAGTACCTCCTCGTACCCAAAATAGTCTACATCCCCATTCCGAGTCACAATAATACACCTGCATGTAAACAACTACAACTTTATTATTACAATAAGAAATCTGAAGTTTAAATACGATATCGCCATCTGCATAATATCCACATACAAATAAATCCTCATCATAATTATTGATACATTATTTTACAACAACAATGGTGAGGACTACTAAACAACTCTCCCTAAACTTTCATTCCATACCCCGACTGCATTTCGCTATATTCTCGCCTCCCGAGAAGAAAAAAATGGAACAAAAAGAAAAGGGTGAGCTCTCGACTAAATTTCAAAGAAGAATATTACGACTAAGATAATATACAACAAAATTATCGTTAGTCTTCAACAGGAAAAATATAATAATACAATACAATAACAAGTTTTAAATCAATATTCGCAATGGAATAATAATTCATTGTAAGAGCAAGAGAGAATGCAAACTACTATCTTCTATGTATGAATTTTAAAGTTCATCGCCTATTTTTATCCCCGTAACATCAATCAATATATATCCGATCAAATATTCATCCTCGCACTACAAAAGCCAAGGACATTCACCACCGGGTCATGTTCATCTAAACACTGCTCATCTTCAGACTACGCGCCAAAGATATTCATCGAAATCATTCATCTTCGACTACGCAAGATATTCATCGAAATCATTCATCTTCAGCACCATCGCCAAAGATATTCATCATAAATCATTCATTCATCTGCACTACAAAAGCCAAAGATATTCAATAATATCATCATTTAAGACCGAGGATGATGAAAAATATTTTTTTTAAAAAACGAATCCAAAGGAATCAAAATGACAAGGATTAAGGATTAAGGATTCGATTTGTTTTATCCACGCCCAAAAATACCTCAAAAATAATCATAAGTATGTAAAATTCAAGAATGATCAAAACATGGATACAATCAAAGCTAAGATCCACAATAGATATTTTTTGACTTAAAAGAAAAAATTTTTATTTTTCAATGAATAAAGGCCAGATTCGTGAATAAGATCAGATACGCGAATAAAGGTCAGATACGTGAATAAGAATCTCCGACACCAAAAGTTCCAAATTTGATAAAAACTTCAGATCAATATTTCAAAGATAATGATATCAAGAAATAATATCATTACGAAAAAAAAAATAATATCCCCCTTACCTCGAAAAGATCAAGATTTAACCTAATAATCGATATGTACTATATCTCGAACTTTCACCGATAAAGAATACTCAAAGTATACTCAAAATACTCACAAGAATACGCCGATAATATAGAGAGAAAAACTCAGCTTCTGTGTGATTTTCAATTCTAACCCAAGACCTATTTATAGAAATCGCTAGTAACACCAAAAGTTAAAAATTTAATATAATATTAATATATATAAAAAAATATTATACGATTCTTTGAAATCTTAATCTCAAAGAATTCACACATGCCAACCTTCTAGAAAAAAAAAAAAAAAAAACGTTTTTCTAATTTAAAATAATTTAAACTTCCAAAATCAATTATTTTGAGCTTCTAACTTCAATAATTCATAATAAATAGCCCTTTTATCGTAAAAAAATCAATCTCATGAGTTTTTATATAGAAATTCAATTTCTCTACAACTTTGCGTAAGAAAGTTTTTCCAAATTTCCAATGTAAATCGACCAAATCCACAAACGGTGATTTTAGAGGCTATAATCAAATTTCACCAATAAATGGGGTCCACCGACATGTTTAACATGTTTTAAACATTTATCGCAAATAAAAATACTCTTCCTCCCTCAGATACTCATATATCCCACATTCGTTGTAAAATATCACCATTATTATATTATTAAAATATAATAATATATATTTAAATGAATTATTTTATCGTAAAAAGATAAAATTTCAATTTTCAACAATTGTCACATTAAAAATTTTCCCATCTATATCCACATAAAAAATCAATATTTTCTCATCATATGAATCAATAATTAATTATTCACAAATAATATTACGTAATCACAATATCGACAACCAGCAGCTCCTCAGAAAGAGCAGGGGGCTTCCAATAAGAATTTCTCCTTATCTACAAGCAATTAGTGACCAAACCTCTCCTTAGTATGTAACTTTCTAGACATCGCCAATAATGTTATCTAATAATATTATTCAGATAATATGAATTATTGTTTCGATAATGAAAAAAAATACGCAAATGACAATTATTAAAACAACAAAGAATATAAAATATCAACGCAAAGAATTATCAATCAATAAAATAAAACACCGAATAAAGAATTATCAGAACTATTATCGAGTAAAGGCCTTCTTCACGTAAGAGTCAATAATCGGTGCAATACCGCAGCTACCGCTCAACAACGCCAGACATCGTGTTTTAACCACCGGCATTCCAACAAAAGAAATTCAGAATAACTACGCCTGCTATTTTTAAACAACTTATATTTGTCATTTTCTTCCTCCAATCGCTTTTCAAGCATGGGGCTCACACACACGGTCAAGCTACTGTCATTTATTTAATATTCCCGACAAAGATTTAATATTCCACGACCAAACGAATATTCCCCGACAACAATGAATATTTTATAACCACTGCTTATTTTGAAATATTTCATGATTTTACCCGTAAATTATCCACATTAATCACATCAACCCTTACTATTTCAAAATAATAATTGTAGGAAATTAAATTTCATTTATTAATTATTTGGGATCTTACAACCTCCCTCCTTATGAAATTTCGCCCTCGAAATCGACGACGCACTCGTGTTTTCAAAAGACGAGAGATACCTCGCTTTCATTTCCGCTTCCAACTCCCGTGTCATTTCCTCTATAAGATGGTTTCTCCACAAGACTTTAACTCAGGTACGACCTTTCAAGCAGTAGGATACGCCCCTTCCTATCCAAGATCTCGACAGTACTTCCTCATACGCTAAGTCTTCTATTATCTCGTCCTGCTTTAACTCAATAACGTGATTCGGTCTTTCACATATTTACGAAGACAGAGCATACGTGAAACACATTACGAACACGAGACATACTGAGGTAACGCGAGTCTATAGCTACATTTCCTACTTCTACAAGAATTTGAAATGGACCAATAAATCGTGGATCGAGCTTTCCTCTTCCCTAATCTTCAGAATTCCCTTCCACGGGCAACACGCAACAATACACGATCCCCTATACTAAATTCCACATCCTTTCACGAAGATCCGCATAACTCTTTTGTCGATCTTGCGCCGCTTCAGATACGCTGTCAATCATTCGATCTTTTCAGAGTCATACGTTTAACTCTGTCGTCCCAAATAATGTCAAGCTTCACCCACCTCATCCCAACATATCGGAAGAAATACACTTTCGCCCATATAATGCTTCAATGGGGCCACACCTATACTTGCTCGATAACTCGTTGTTGTAGAGAATTCCACCAATGGTAAATACTTATCCCAACCGCCTCAAGTTCAGACACACGTCTTTAATAAATCTTCAAGAGTTCAATACCCTCTCTCGATCATCTCATCTGCTTCGAGGATGGTACGCCGAATCAATCTTAAATCTGCACTCTATAGCTTTTTAAGCTAAACCCAAAATCTTGAAGTCAATCTCGGGTCACGATCCAAACTATGGATACCGGCATGCCATGCAATCTCACAATCTCATTTACGACATTCGAAAGAAGACGCTCAAGGAATAAGTCTCCAGATTGGCAAGAAATGAGCAGACTTGGTTAATCTATCAACAATAACCCAAATAAAGATTTACGCCGAGAAACCGTGGAAGTCCCGTGAACGAAATCCATGGTAATGTGTTCCCACTTCCATTTCTAATCTCAAGTGGTCAGAATGGTCCTTAGTACTTGATGCTCCGCTTTACACGCCGACAAGTTAAACATGTCGAGATAAACTTTGCAATCTCTCTCTTCATATTGTTCCACCAAAATGTACGTCAAGATCACGATACATTTTAAGATTTCCTGATGGATCGCAAATGGTGTATCGCAGCCTCCATCATAATCTTCAGACTTCAAATCGTAATCGCTAGAACACAAAGTCCGGAGCCGACTCAAGTATTCCTTCTTCATCAATTCTCGCCCCTAATAGCCTCCTTCAGATTTCTTCTTCATACGATCGCCGGGCCTGCTGGCTCGAAAGAACCTTAAACTTTTTCTATTAAAGTCGGGTCTACGCGATATATTATTCGACATCATCGCACTCGCTCCTCGTGATACGATCTTCTACTCAACGCCACCACCACCACGCTCGCTTTTCCGTGATGGTATCAATAAGCGGTCGTAGTCTTTCAATAAATGAGCCAACGTCACCGCCAGACATGTTAAGTTTTTTTTTTGAGTGAAGAAATATTTAAGGCTTTTTACGGTCCAATATATCTCCACTTTCTCCATATAGATAAGGCTTCCAGATCTTTAATACGAAACGATCACGCCGCTAACTCTGTATCACGAAGTAGGATAATTCCTCTCATATTCTTTTGTCGTCATGAGGCATAAAGCTATGACTTTCCCACGCCGCATTTAACAACACATCCTAACCTTTCGCCCAAGATCATCAGAGAGATAACAAATCCATCCGAACCAGATGGTATCATAACAATAAAATAAAATAAGTCTCCTTTAAGCTCTCGAAACTCTTCTCGCACTCTTCGCCCAAACGAATTTTGTATCCTTCCGAAGTTAGATGAGTTAATCTGAGTAAATGATTCGAGAAAACCCTTCCACTTAATCTCCGATAATAACCAAATTTAAGTTCTCAAAAAGCTACGTGATTTCACCACCGACTTCTTCATTGTTCCCAACTTCAGATTGCTTCAATCTTCACGGTCAACAGATACTCCATGTTTCGACACCACATGCCCAAGAAATGCTACTTCCTCGCCGTAACTCGTGATTTCTTTAACTCGCATAAAGCTTGTTTTCACGGGCCTTCGAGACCAAATTTCAAAACGGTGCTCACGATCTCTCACTTACTTTTTGAATATACGAGGATGTCATCAATAAAGACAACAACGAATCGATCCAAATACTCTTTCAATACTTTGCTCATCATATCCACGAAAAGTCAGCAGAGAGCATTAAATAATCCGAAAGACATAACTAAGAATTCATAATGCCCGCATCGAGTTCTAAAGCGCTTTTTGAATATCCTCGCCTAATCTTCACCGATGATATCCGTAATCTAAGATCGATTTTTGAAAAGAATCAGGTCTCTCAGAATCGGGTCAAACAAGTCATCAATACGAGGTAGAGGATACCTATTCTCGATAAAGGATACGGTTCAATTCCCGATAATAATAATAAAAAGTCGATACTCCCGCTTTTCTTCTTTTTAAATAAAACAGAGAGACCCCAAGGAGATGTACTAGATTTAATGAAACCAATGTCCAACAACTCCTCGTAGAATTGACCTTTAACTCCTCAAGTTCAATAGAGCCATTCGATATGGGTTTTAAATGGGCTTTGTACTGTGTTCAAGGTCAATAAAGAATTCAACTTCACGCTCGGGGTAGACCGAAGTTCTTCAGAAATACGCCAGAAAGTTAATAACAACAGAATATTATTCAATTTCGACGTGTCTTTATTCAAATCCATAATACGGGCTAAGAAAGCTTCGACATCCGCTTTTTAATAAACGAATAAATTTTATGATTAGATATGATGAAAGATTGATTGATTTTAATGGTTTAGTTGTTTGAATTCAACAACAAAGTTGTTTAGAATACGAAAGCTAACAACCTTACGAAAAACAATCAATTTTGGTAATGATGAGTAGCTAACCAATCAATCCCTAAAATCACATCAAAAGCAAGATTCTTTAAAGAGAGAAAGGTCAATAAAAAAGATAAGTGGTGCCAACAATGGATTGTATAAGATTTATAAACAAAGGATGCGATGAAAGTTTCTCCTAACTGAGTTTCCACAGATAGTCAAAGTCTAATTTCTCCTGAGTCAAGTTTAAACGCTGAAAGACAAGCAGAGAGAGATAAATGAATGGGTAAAGACCCAGATTCAAGAAAGTATAAACTTCACAAGAATTTATAAATACTACCCGTGATCACCTCGCTTGTTCCTCGATTTTTGACCACCACAACAAACGCCTTCCAGAACCGCTGACTTCGATTTTCTCTCGGGATACCAGTCACCGTCCCCCTCACGAACTAGTTTCGCTACTCGCAATCTCGAAATATACGTCCTTCCTTTCCACAATTATAAGATACCGAATCATCAGCAAGCGCTTGGATCGATATGTCCTCTTTTCCGTGATTTATAAGATACGACCGGTGGTCGTTTCTCCTCCTCGAACCAAATACCGCACCGCACCGCTGCCTTCATACGGTCGTTGTTAATCTCCTCTTTTAAAATCTCCTCCCCGACTCGCTTTCTTCTATTTTCACGGCTATGATTACCACCAGAGTGGTTACCATTTTTGTCCGCTTTTTTCTTTCTCCACCGATTATCATTGTTTTGTTGATCGCTATCTCCTAGATGATCCTCGATCAGGGTACCCTCTACGACCGCATTTCAAGTATCGCTTCTAACAATCGAGCCCCGCATAACAACATCCTAATAGAGAGAAAATTTACGAGAGATGAGATATCGACGACGCCGTTTCAAACCTCTCTAAACATCCGCTACATACGCTCCTCATTCTCCACCAAACGAGGTGCAAACCCGATAACTCGCAAATTTCGCCAGATCGAGACACCGCCACGTTGTTCTCGCCCAAAATTAATAAACTCCACTTCCTTCATACGACGTTAACACTTTCGTGAAAGTATTTGTCATTAAATAGTTTCAAACGCCTCCCAAGACATACGCCGAAATACGCACCGACGGGTACGCTTCACGCATTCCCACCAAGAATTCGCCGCGCCACTTTTAACATAAAGGTGGCGAATGGAACCTTCTGCTTCCGCGCATCCCAAGACATCGAATATCTTGTAATTTGTTGACCCATGTTTCGCGCACGACGGATCCGCTTTCCTTAAATTCGTGGTCCCAACTTTCAATCGCTTTCATTGCGATAACCCGTGAATCGCTATCATTTCTCCTATGTTTTGAACACGAAGTCTCCTCGTCCGATTTTTTGCATTTAATCGCAAAAAGCTTCTAAATATCCCCTCGCTCATCATCTCGCCAGCAGGTGTTGTTCACAGAGAGAATATCACAACAATGTCAGACGCTCTCCTCGCTGGTGAGACAAAGCGCTCCACTGGCCTCATTTCCATCATAATATTCTCAATGACATTCTCAAATACCGCCATAAAACAAGGGGTTAATTAAGGAAATCAATATATCACATAATATCCCTATATACCGACTAACTATCAAATAAGCTTTGTAGACACACTAATGAAGGATTTACTGCCTCTCCTCCTAGTTCTATTCCCCGATCTCCGCCAGAGATCATATCCCTAAGCTCGATACCAACCGCGACACCCCCAAAATAGTCTACATCCCCCATTCTCGAAATACAATACACCTGCATGTAAACAACTACAACTTTATTATTACAATAAGAAACTCGTGAGTTTAAATACGATATCGCCATCTGCATAATATCCACATACAAATAAATCCTCATCATAATTATTGATACATTATTTTACAACAATGGTAGGACTACTAAACAACTCTCCCTAACTTTTCATTCCATACCCCCCTCACTATTTTTCGCTATATTCTCGCCTCCCCGAGTAAGAAAAATGGAACAAAAAGGAAAAGTGGTGAGCCTCGACTAAATTTCAAAGAAGAATATTACGACTAAGATAATATACAACAAAATTATCGTTAGTCTTCAACAGGAAAAAAAATATAATGTAATACAATAGATAACAAGTTTTAAATCAATATTCGCAATGGAATAATAATTCATTGTAAGAAGCAAGAGAGAAATGCAAACTACTATCTTCTATGTATGAATTTTAAAGTTCATCGCCTATTTTTATCCCCGTAACATCAATCAATATATATCCTCGATCAAATATTCATCCTCAGACTACAAAAGCCAAGGATATTCACCAAATGGTCATGTTCATCTAAACACTGCTCATCTTCGCAGACTACGCCAAAAGATATTCATCGAAATCATTCATCTTCTGCACTACGCGCCAAAGATATTCATCGAAAATCATTCATCTTCAGACTATCGCCAAAGATATTCATCATAAATCATTCATCTTTGCACTACAGCCAAAGATATTCAATAATATCATCATTTAAGACCGAGGATGATGAAAAATATTTTTTTTAAAAAAACGAATCCAAAGGAATCAAAACGACAAGGATTAAGGATTAAGGATTCGTGATTTTGTTTTATCCACGCCCAAAAATACCTCAAAAATAATCATAAGTATGTAAAATTCAAGAATGATCAAAACACGGATACAATCAAAGCTAAGATCCACAATAGATATTTTGACTTAAAAAGAAAAATTTTTATTTTTCAATTAATAAGGGCCGATTCGTGAATAAGATCAGATACGCGAATAAAGGTCAGATACGTGAATAAGAATCTCCGACCAAAAGTTCCAAATTTGATAAAAAAAAGTTCAGATCAATATTTCAAAGATAATGATATCAAGAAATAATATCATTACGAAAAAAAATAATATCCCTTACCTCGAAAGATCAAGATTTAACCTAAATAATCGATATAGACTATATCTTGAACTTTCACCGTATAAAGAATACTCAAAGTATACTCAAAATACTCACAAGAATACGCCGATAATATAGAGAGAAAAACTTCAGCTTCTCAAAGATTTTCAATTCTAACCCAAGACCTATTTATAGAAATCGCTAACACAAAAAAAGTTAGTAAAATTTAATATAATATTAATATATATAAAAATATTATACGATTCTTTGAAATCTTAATCTCAAAGAATTCACACATGCCAACCTTCTAGAAAAAAAAAAAAAAACGTTTTTCTAATTTAAAATAATTTAAACTTCCAAAATCAATTATTTTGAGCTTCTAACTTCAATAATTCATAATAAATAGCCCTTTATCGTAAAAAATCAAATCTCATGAGTTTTTATAGAAATTCAATTCTCTACAACTTTGCAGTAAGAAAGTTTTTCCAAATTTCCAAATGTAAATTGACCAAATCCACAAACGGGTGATTTTAGAGGCTATAATCAAATTTCAAATAATAAATGGGGTCCACCGACATGTTTAACATGTTTTAAACATTTATCAGCAACAAAAATACTCTTCCTCCTCAGATACTCATATATCCCACATTCGTTGTAAAAATATCACCATTATTATATTATTAAAATATAATAATATATATTTAAATGAATTATTTTATCGTAAAAGATAAAATTTCAATTTTCAACAATTGTCACATTAAAAATTTTCCATCTATATCCACATAAAATCAATATTTTCCTCATCATATGAATCAATAATTAATTATTCACAAATAATATTACGTAATCACAATATCGACAACCAGTGCGCCCTGTGAGCAGAGGGGCTTTCCAATAAGAATTTCTCCTTACTCTACAAGCAATTAAAAGTGACCAAACCTCTCCTTAGATGTAACTTTCTAGACATCGCCAATAATGTTATCTAATAATATTATTCAGATAATATGAATTATTGTTTCGATAATGAAAAATACCGCAAATGACAATTATTAAAACAACAAAGAATATAAAATATCAACGCAAAGAGAATTATCAATCAATAAAATAAAACACCGAATAAAGAATTATCAGAACCATTATCGAAAGAGGGCTTTCACGTAAGAGTCAATAATCGGTGCAATACCGCAGCTACTGCTCAACAACGCCAGACATCGTGTTTTTTAACCACCGGTATTCCAACAAAGGTAAAATTCAGAATAACTACGCCGCATATTTTTTTTAAACAACTTATATTTGTCATTTTCTTCCTCCAATCGCTTTTCATGGGCCCACACACACATCATCATCGCTGCATATTTAATATTCCCCGACCAAATATTATTCTTAATATTCCACCAACCAAACCAAATATTCCCCATTACAACAATGAATATTTTATAACCACTGCTTATTTTTGAAATATTTTACATGATTTTTACCCGTATAATTATCCACATTAATCACATCAACCCTTACTATTTCAAAATAATAATTGTAGAGAAATTAAATTTCATTTATTAATTATTTGGGATCTTAAATCCATAACATGGACTAAGAAAGCTTGACATTCGTTTTCAATAAACAAATAACTTTGTGGTTTGATATGGCGTTGTGTTTGACTTCAATGGTTTGGTTGCTTAAATTGAATAACAGTTTGCTTAGGAATATGAAAACTAACAACCTTACAAAAGCAATCAATTTGGCATGATGAGTAGTTAACCAATCAATCCCTAAAATCACATCAAAAGCAAGTATCTTTAAAGAGATAAGATCAATGGTAATGTGATAGTGCTAACTCAATCAAGCAAGATTTCCAAACAACGGATGTAATGAAAGTTTCTCTAACGAAGTCTCCAATAATAGTCAAAGTCTAATTTCTCCGTAGTCAAGTTCAAACGTTGAAACAATGAAAGAAGAGAGATAAAAGAATGGGTAGAATCCCAGATTCTCTAGTAAGGTATAAACTTCGCAAGAATTTATAATTAACTAACCCGCGTCTTAACTTCGTTCGGGTTCCTCGCATTTTAATGGAAGTCACGACAAACGCTTTTTCGAGAACCGTTGTCTTTGACTTTTACAGGGACATCCTTTTGAGTCACCATTCCCATTGGGGATGGGTTTCGATACTGCATAATCTCGGCGATGTGGCCTTTTTTCCACAGGTTGTAACATACCTTGGATTGTTGTGACGGTTTGGCGGATATATGTCCTCATTCCCGCATTTATAACATGTCTGAACGGTGGTCTTTCTCCTCCTTGGAACCATTCTTCATCAAGGCCGACATCTTCACACGGTCGTTGTTGAATCTCCTCTTTTAAAATCTCCTCCCGACTCGCTTCTTATATTTTCATGGCCACGATTACCACCAGTAGTTCTGGCCTACCGCTGTCCGTATTCTTCTTTCTTCACCGGTTATCGTTATTACGATGACTACTATCCTCGGTATGATCCTCGGTTATGGTCCCTCGGTTGAGCGTATTTCGTTATCTCGCTCTAATAACCGAGCCCTTGCTGACAACATCTCGAATACTGAGAGAAAATTTATGAGAGATAAGGTATTGACGAATCTCTGGTTTTAGACCTCTCGTAAACATACTACGGCGTCATTCGCTCCTCATTTTCCACCAAATGAGGCGCAAACCCGGATAATTCTGCGAACTTTGCCTCGTCTTTGAGACACCGCATTGTTGTTACTCGCTCGAGTCTAATAAACTCTACCTCCTTCATACGATTTAATACTTTCCGGAAAGTACTTGTCATTGAACGATTCTGAAATCTTTCCCAAGACATGTTAAGTGCATCTCGGTTGGGTATGCTTCACGATTCCCACCAAGTCTCGCTTCACCACGAAAACATAAAGGTGGCGAATGGAACCTTCTACTTCTCCGTGCATCCCAAGACATCAAATATCTTGGTAATTTGCTTGACCCACGTTTACGCCTTGATCGGATCCGACTTTCCATGGAAATCTGGTGGTCCCAACTCTTTGAATTGTTTGGTAGTGACAAACCGCTAGCATTCTTATCATTTCCACCAGATTTTGTACACGAGTCTCCTCGTCGATTTTGCATGAACTGCAAAAGCTTCTAAACATCCCGCTGCTCATCATCTCTGCCGATGGCGTTGTTCACAGGAGGAACATTGTCACTGTTGCACGTTCTCCTCGTTGGTGAAATCTTGCTGGCGTCTCCTACGGTCTCATTTACTCTCATCATTAATATTCTCAAATGACATTCTCAAATCATCGCCATAAAACAAGGGTTAATTGAACAAATTAACATGTCACATAATATCCCTATATTATGACTCGACCAACAAATAAGCTTAGGTAGGACACACTAAAGAAGGATTTACTCGTCTCTCCCTCCTAGTTCTATTCCCCATCTCCGCCAGAAATCATATCCTAAGCTCGATACAATCATGACGCCCCCCCAAAATAGTCCACTCCACCCAACCCATTTTGAGTGCGCCAAATACATGGTACGTAAATTACTACAACTTTATTATTACAACAAGAAAAGCGTGAGTTTGATACAAATATTATCTTCTAGACAATATCTATACTCAAATAAATCCTCATCACATTTATTGATACATTATTTTACAAAAATGGTGAGGACTACTAAACAACTCTCTCTAGAACCTTCACTCCATACCCCGACTCGATCCTGCTATGTTCTCACCTCCTGAGAAGAAAAATGGAACAACAAGGAAAAGGGTGAGCTCAACTAGCCCAGTAAAGAATATTATGACTAAGATAATATACAACAAATTATCGTTAGTCTTCAACAGGGAAAAATCTAATAGAATACAATAGACAACAAGTTTTAGATCAACAAATGCAATGAAATAAAGAATCCATTGAAGAGTCGTATGAGAGAAAAGAATTCTACCGTCTTCTAAGGTTTAAAAGTCCATCATCAATATTTCATCCTCAGTAACAACAATCAATATACATCTTTAATCATCTTTTTGCTCTACAGCCAAAGATATTCATTTATATCACCAGGTTAGTCATGTTCATCTCAACACTGCTCATCTTTTGCACTACTGGGCAAAAGAGATTCATCGATTTAATCATTCATCTTTGCACTACAGTGCCAAAGATATTCATCAAGATCACCATTAAGGACGAGGATGATGAAAAATATTTTTAAAACGAATCCAAATGAGATAGAAGGACAAATATTAGGGATTCGTACAACGGTTTATCCAAGATCGATAATACTTCATAATAAACGATTTTGAAGCGAACTCAAAAATAACGATCAAAACATGGATACAATCAAAATAGTAGCCAAAATAGACATCTTGGACAAAAAGAAAAATTTTCATTTTTCTAATTGAATAGTGTCGTGATAAGTGAATAGTCTTGCCGATCGTGAATAATAACCCAGACACACAAAAGATAGAAATTTCACAAAAAACATCTTCACGCTTCGTGAATAAGAACTCGTGAATAAGAACTCATGAATAGTAACTCATGAATAGTAACTTCGTGAATAGTAACTCATGAATAAGAACTCGTGAATAATAACTCATGAATAAGAACTCCCAATACGTGAAAAAGTTTCAAATTTGATAAAAAGTTCAACAAAGATTTTGGCATAATGATATTGAAGAAAATAATATCATTTCATGAAAGAAATAACATCCTTACCTCAAAATAACCGTCTTACATTTGAATTTCTTGGATATAGTCTTGATAAAAACTACGCATCAGTATAAAGAACACTCAAAAGTATACTCACAAGAATACGCTCGATAATATAGAGAGAGAAGAGAGAAAACTTGTTTCGGTGTGATTTTCAATTCTAACTTAGCCTCTATTTATAGGAAAATGCTAGAACGCCAAAAAGAAGACTAAATAATAAATTAATATTATTTATTAAACACATTTCCTACGCATGCTTACCTACCAATTCAAATGCACCACCATCCTTGACTCAAATTAGCATCCCACATGTGTTTGAATAAAAGTGGGTCCCACCCATAATTTAATAAAAATTATTTTATTTTCCAAACTTCAACAATTAAATAAAAATAGCTCGGTTATCGAGAAAAATTCAAAACTCATGACTTTCCATGGAAATTCCATTCTCTACAACTTTGCGAAGAAAGTTTTTCCAAATTCCAAATGCGAAATTATCTCAAGTCCATAAATGAAGCGATTTTACGATCTATAATAAATTTTCGGTCGAAGAATTGTGTCCACCGACACACAAAATATATATTAAACATTTAATGCCACAAAATACTCTTCCTCCTCATATACTCATATATCCCACATTCATTGTAAAAATATCACCGTTAATATATTATTAAAATAATATATTTAAATGAATTATTTTATCAGAAAAAGATAAAATATTAATTTTCAACAATTGTCACATTAAAAATTTTCTCCATCTATATCCACATAAAATCAATATCATATAAATCAATAATTAATTATTCACAAATAATATTATAGAATCACATTACTAACAACCGTGCGCCTCGAGAGAAGGGGCTTTCCAATAAGGATTTCTCCTTACTGGCGCGCAATTAGGTGACCAAACCTCTCCTTAGACAGAACTTTCTAGACATTGCCAATAATGTTATCTGATAATATTATTCAAATAATATGAATTATTGATTTGATAATGAAAAATACTGTGTAATGACAATTATTGAAACAACAGTGATACCAAATATCAACGCAAAGAATTATTGAATCAATATAATATTGAGCGATATTCATCGTAACAATTATTGAGTAAAGTGTCTTCTTTACGTAAGAATCAATAATTCAACAATACTGCAATACCGATCTGCTATCATCAAGAACCACGCGTATTCTTTATTTTAACCACCGTAACCCAACAAAGTGTTAATTCGGTAATAATTTATCTGCTTTATTTATAAAACTCAATCTTTGTCGTTTTCTTTCATCCAACCGCTTTTTCCGTTATGGGGCCCACCAATGATCAAGGCAGTAATTAAATGCGGAGATTCCCGAACAAAAAGAATATTCCATGACCAAACGAATATTCCCACAACAATGAATATTTTATAACCACTTGCTTATTTTGTAAAATTTGCGCATTTTACCCATAACTAACCACATTAATCAAATCAACCCTTACTATTTCAAAATAATAAATAAAAGAAATTCCATTTTATTTATAAAAAAATTCGGGGTCTTACAGTCAATAATGTGATTCTGTAATATTATTTGTGAATAATTAATTATTAATTTATATGATGAGGAAAATATTGATTTTATGAGGATATAGATAGAGAAAATTTTTTAATGTGACAATTGTTGAAAATTAATATTTTATCTTTTTCTGATAAAATAATTCATTTAAATATATTATTTTAATAATATGTTAACGGCTGTATTTTTATAATGAATGTGAGATATATGAGTATATAAGGAGGAAGAGTATTTTTGTGGCATTAAATGATTAACACATGTTTTGTGTGTTGGTGGACACAATTCTTGACCGAAAATTTATTATAGACTGTAAAATCGCCCGTTTGTGGATTTCGGTCAAATTTTATTTGGAATTTGGAAAAACTTTCTTCTGCAAAGTTGTAGAGAATTGAATTTCCTATAAAAACTCGCGAGATTCGAATTTTCTCTATCTAGGGGGCACTGCGTCCATATGACAGTTATCCTTCCTGATGCTGTTGTGAAATTCATTATCCTCTGTTACTATTTTTTAAATATGACTGCAAACTTGAGAATGTGGTGTCATTTTATACTACTAACACGAAATAGAGGACTCTTTTCATATAAAGAAAAATTGACACGTGAGATTCTTTTTTGGGGACAGGGGAGTATCAATTAGGGTCTCTTTGCAGTTGCACAGTTCATACAAACTACATACAGCCACAAATACATCGCTTGTATATATCATATATGAAGTTATGAACTTAGCTATCACTCACATACTTCATTACAAAGAAATTTAATGTAAAAACAATAAAAACATTTGAAGAAAGAAATTAATACCCATCAAATTTTGTATTAACATGAACCTGAACAGCACTTGCCAGTTATCACATATAGAATTAAGAATTACTAAAAACTGTAAAGAGAGAGAAATGGAAAATTGCGTACAGAAGTTACTGTTTCTCTCTGTCGTTTTGAATCTCGTCGAAGATTACTGTATTTTACTCCCTGCTGATTGGAAGGGAACCAAAACCACTGTGCCGCGAGAACCCTAACTCGTCTTAAGGGACCGAGGCTTCCAATAAGTTTTTACTTTAGGAATATGATTATTTCCAAGGCATTAGGAATATGATTATTTCTGAGGAGTATTTATACCAAACAGATTCGGGCTCATAGTGAAAGTCGGATTCGTTCAGAGGCCGAACGAGGGTGGGTCCCTGCCTCCCTTCCTTTTTTTTTTTTTTTTTTTTTTAATGTATTTTTCTCTTTCTTTTATATTTTTTTTTTGCTTTTGTTTTATCATCAATAGTGGCAGATCTAGCAAGGAGGAACAGCATAAACAGATGTCGATGTTGGAATTTTTTATATGAGTGGGGTATGACAAATACGTAAATTAATAAATTTAAGGGGATGAATTAATAAAATAATTAAATTTGGTGGGAAAAAAATCATAAACTAATTTTAAATACAAGTAAAATTTTTAAAAAGATACCAAAATCAATTTATACTTTTAAATTAATTCATGGTTTTGTTTGAATATAAAAAAATAATAATTTGAGACTTTGAGCATTTGGAGAATCATTATTGAACTATAACAAATAACCGAAATAAGTTTTTAAATTATATCTAAATATTTTTTATTTGAAATTCTTTTTTTAATTTGAATTATAAATATTTATTACAATTTATAAACATTATTATAATTACTTAATATTTTGATTAGTTCAATTTTTTTATTTAACTTCAACAGAAAATAATTAATTAAAATCCATCCGCCCCTAATCATCAAAGTGGGGCAAAAAAAGGTGGTAGCAATTCTCTCTATAAACTAATTAAAAATAAAAAGCTAAAGAAATAAAATATTTTTTTGTTTTTGTTGCAGGAATTCATTTTTTAAGCTAATTAATCTCATGAACCACAATATAAGGTTTTGAATATATAATATTATAATTTATAATTTATTTATAAAAATAGATAATTAGTTGACTAAAAATTTTAAAATCTGATTAATAGTCTAATAATTTGGGATATATATATATATATATATATATAACCCGACTATCTCTAGCGTACTGGAGGGAGCGAACTAAGAGTAAATTGGCTATAGCGATAATTTTTTCATTCGTTATAGCATAAAAATAAATTTTCTATGTTATATCGATGGAAAAAAATTATCGATTCGTTTTAATTACTAAAGTGAAATTATTAATGGTAGTAATTACTTAGGTCATACTCATGATCTCCACGTACGACCACCACCGCATAATCAGGATTTTTAATTGAAATTATCGTTTTAGATATGTGCACAAGAATTAAAAAAATAATTAAAAATCATTAACTATAGTATCAATTGTCTATAATACCCTTCACCTCACTTACCTCATAAATATGAATCAAAAGATTAGGTGGAGTAATAAGGGACAATTTGAGAAAAATAGTAATCAATTCTCCTAGATAATCACAAACAATAAATAATTAGGAATATAAAAAAAAGTCTAAAACGACCTACATATAAGAATGGAGGGAGTATATAATATTCTTAAATTTTTATAATTATTATATTTATCTCATACTTTCTTTCATCTTGAATATTTTTTTATGGAGATAATTTTGAAAAGATTAAAATGAAAAATAATTTTAAAAAAATAAAATCATCTAAAACAACATATATTATGAGGCGGAAAGAGTATATATATATATATATATATATATATATATATATATATATATATATATATATATATATATAATATAATGAACAACACAATTGTATGTCGGTTTTTGAACATTGTGATAAATTAAGTACTACATGTCAATGTCAAAAGTGTACTATTACTATTAACTCTTAAATTGATTGGATTATGTGTCTACATGAATTAGGGTTAAAGAAATGATTCTGAATATTTAAACAAGTTGGATATTGAATGAAAAAAATTTCTATTGGATAATTGAGATGTGACGCTCCCAAAATAGATATACATCACTTATTTTGAGTCGTCAATAACATGGTACAGAAATAACTACAACTTTATTAATACAACATGAAAACTGTGAGTTTAAATACAAATATTACCGTCTAGACAATATTCACACCCAAATAAGTTCTCATTACAATTATTGATATATTTTACAAAAATGATTAGGACTACTAAAATAACTTTCTAAGACCTTTATTCCATACCCCAACTAGTACTCGCTACATTCTCGCCTCCTGAGAAGAAAAATGGAACAAAAAAGAAAAGGGTGAGCTCAACTAGCCCGAAAAAGAATATTATGACTAAGATAATATATAACAAATTATCGTTAGTCTTCAACAGGGAAAAATCGATAAAATACAATGAATAATAAATTTCAGATCAATATTCATAATGAAATAATAATTCATAGATGAGTTATGTAGAGAATGAAATCTACTATTATCTATGAATTTAAAAGTCCATCATCAATATTTTATCCTCGCAACATCAATCAATATACATCTAGAATCAAATATTCATCTTTGCACTACAAGTCAAAGATATTCATCGATTAATCATGTTCATCTCAACATCATGTACATCTTTGCATTCTGACCAAAGATATTCATCATAAAATCACATTAATCTTTTACTACTGGTGCCAAAATATTCAATAATATCATTATTTAGGATCGAGGATGATGAAAATATTTTAAAGAAAAGCGAATCCAAAGCAAAGAATAAATATTAAGGATTCAGATTTCGGTTTATCCATGTCCAAAAATATCTCATAAATAATCATAGTGGAGTAAAATTCAAAAATGATTAAAACATGGATACAATCAAAGCTAGTATCTATAATAGATATTTTGGACGAAAAAGAAAAAATTTCATTTTTCGATGAATAGTGTCGTATTCGTGAATAGTGTCGTATACGTGAATAATGCCGTATACGTGAATAGTAACCCCGACACTAAAAGACAAGAATTTTACAAGAAAAATCTTACCAATATTCCGACATAATGATATTAGAAGAAATAATATCATTTTAAAAAAAATAATATCCCTTACCTCGAAAAGAATAGTATTAGATTTGGAATATCGATATAACGTATTTGAAGGAACTTGCCCGAGATAGCAATACTCAAAGTATCAAAATACTCACAAGAATACGCTTGATAATATAGAGAGAGAAAACTTCAGTTTCTGGTGTGATTTTTAATTCTAACCTAAGCACCCTATTTATAGGAAAATACTTAGAACACTAAAGCAGAAAATTTAATATAATAATAATATATTTATTCTTAAACATCCTATGCACACCAATTGACTCCAAGCATCAGCCACACCTCAACAAAAGAAACAAAAACGTTTTTCATGTAAAAACCACTTAAAACTCTAAAAAAATAATAATCAATTAATTCGGAACTTCAATAATTCATAATAAATAGCCCCTTTATCAAAAAAAATTCCAACCTCATGTCCTTTCCATGGAAATTTCATTCTTTACAACTTTGCGGAAGAAAGTTTTTCCAAATTCCAAACAAAATTGGCCAAAGAAATCCACAAACCAAGCGATTTTACATAAAAGCTATAATCAAATTTTAGTCAAGAAATGGGGTCCACAAACATGAAATACATGTTTTAAATATTTTTTTTAACAAAAATACTCTTCCTCCTCATATATTCATATATCCCACATTCATTATAAAAATATCACTATTATTATATTATTAAAATATAACAATATATTTAAATAAATTATTTTATCAGAAAAGATAAAATATCAATTTTTCAACAATTGTCACTTTAAAATTTTCTCCATCTATATCCACATAAAATGAATATTTTCCTTATCATATAAATCAATAATTAATTATTCACAAATAATATTACAGAATCACAATCATCGACAACCGATACAGTTCTGAGAAGCAGGGGCTTTCCAATAAGGATTTCTCCTTCTTTGGCCATGAATTAGGTGACCAAACGTCTCCTTAGACAAAACTTTCTAGACATTGCCAATAATGTTATCTAATAATATTATTCAAATAATATGAATTATTGATCTGATAATAAAAATACTGTGTAGTGATAATTATTGAAACAACAATAATATAAGATATCAATGTTGTAGGGATTTCGGCACAAGAACGCAGCGGAAATAAAATAATTCAAAGCAATTTCTGAAACCCAAAAACAGGATCCATGCGAAAAAACAATTAACTCGGTTGTTTAGAGATTATACTAGAATATGAAAAAGCGAGAATCTAAAATTGATGCGCTCAATCCTTAACGCATTCTCACGAAACTACGTCTCTACCATGGTATCCACTTTGAACGCCTTGCATCTAAGCAGTCGAGCGATTACTCGCAATAAGAGGGACTTGCGGTACTAGCCACTAAAGGAACCTTTATGAAACTGTATGTTTTCTCTCTAGTCTCTCTCTAAGAGCGGCTAGTGTAAGACCCCGAATTTTTTTGTAAATAAATGGAATTTCCTCTATTTATTATGTTGAAATAGTAAGGGGTTGATTTGATTAATGTGGAAAGTTATGGGTAAAATGCGCAAATATTTCAAAATAAGCAAGTGGTTATAAAATATTCATTATTGTCGGGGAATATTCGTTTGGTCGTGGAATATTTGTACTGTCGGGGAATATTCGTATGCGACGGTAGCGACCATGTGGGGCCCCATGTGAGAAAAGCGATTGGAGGAAGAAAAGCGAAAAGAATAAGTTGTTTATAAATAACAGGCGTAGTTATTACTGTCAATCTTGTTGGAATACCCGGTGGTTAAAACACACGATGTCTGGCGTTGTTGCCACGATGGCATGCGGTATTGCACCAATTATTGATTCTTACGTGAAGAAGGCACTACTCAATAATTATTACGGTAATTCTTTATTCGAGTAATTTATTTTATTGATTTAATAATTCTTGTGTTGATATTTTATATTCTTTGTTGTTTTAATAATTGTCAACGCATGTATTTTCTATTATCGAGACAATAATTCATATTATCTGAATAATATTATTAGATAACATTATTAGGCAATGCCTAGAAAGTTACTCTGTGGAGAGGTTTGGTCATCTAATCAAATTGCCCAAGAAGGAGAGATCCTTATTGGAAAGCCTCCTATCCCTGAACCTGCTTGGTTGTCGATGTGACGCCCCAAAATAGGTCCATTCCACCCAACCCATTTTGAGTCGCCAAATACATGGTACGTAAATTACTACAACTTTATTATTACAACAATAAAATCGTGAGTTTGAATACAAATATTATCTTGAGACAATATCTATACTCAAATAAATCCTCATCACATTTATTGATACATTATTTTACAAAAATGGTGAGGACTACTAAACAACTCTCTACAAACCTTCACTCCATACCCGGCTCGATCCTGCTTATGTTCTCACCTCCCGAGAAGAAAAATGGAACAACAAGGAAAAGGGTGAGCTCAACTAGCCCGAAGAAAGAATATTATGACTAAGATAATATACAACAAATTATCGTTAGTCTTCAACGGAAAAAAATCTAATAGAATACAATAGACAACAAGTTTTAGATCAACAAATGCAATGGAAGCTTGAATCCATTGAAGAGTCATGAGAAAAGAATTCTACCGTCTTCTAAGGTTTAAAAGTCCATCATCAATATTTCATCCCTCAGTAATAACAATCAATATACATCTTTAATCATCTTTTGCACTACAGGCCAAAGATATTCATTTATATCATCACCAGGTTGGTCATGTTCATCTCAACACTGTTCATCTTTTGCACTACACGGGCCAAAGAGATTCATCGATTTAATCATTCATCTTTGCACTACAGTGCCAAAGATATTCATCAAGTATCACCATTAAGGATCGAGGATGATGAAAAATATTTTTAAGATCGAATCCGGTTGAGATAGAAGGACAAATATTAGGGATTCGTACAACAGCTTATCCAAGATCGATAATACTTCATAATAAACGATTTTGAAGCGTAACTCAAAAATAACGATCAAAACATGGATACAATCAAAAATAGTAGCCAAAATAGACATCTTGGATAAAAGAAAAATTTTTCATTTTTTCGATTGAATAAGTCGATTCGTGAATAAAGAATAGTCAGATATCGTGAATAAGAACTCCGACACAAAAAGATAGAAATTTCACAAAAAACATCTTCACGCTTCGTGAATAAGAACTCGTGAATAAGAACTCATGAATAGTAAGAACTCATGAATAAGAACTCGTGAATAATAACTCATGAATAAGAACTCGTGAATAATGAACTCATGAATAGTAACCCCGACATGAAAAAGTTTCAAATTTGATAAAAAGTTCAACAAAGATTTTGGCATAATGATATTGAAGAAAATAATATCATTTGCGAAAGAAATAACATCCTTACCTCAAAATAACTCGTATTTCGATCAATTTCTAATATAGTCTTTGATAAAACTCGCATCAGACATAAAGCAACACTCAAAGTATACTCACAAGAATACGCTCGATAATATAGAGAGAAAAGAGAAAAACTTGTTTCACGGTGTGATTTTCAATTCTAACTTAGCCTCTATTTATAGAAAATGCTGTAACGCCAAAAAGAAGACTAAATAATAAATTAATATTATTTATTAAACACATTTCCTACGCATGCTTACTACCAATTCAGCCACCAATCATCCTTGACTCAAATTAGCAACCCACATGTGTTTGAATAAAAGTGGGTCCCACCCATAATTTAATAAAAATTATTTTATTTTCCAAACTTCAACAATTAAAGAGAAAATAGCTCGGTTATCGAAAAATTCAAAACTCATGACTTTCCATGGGAAATTCCATTCTCTACAACTTTGCGAGAAGAAAGTTTTCCAAATTCCAAATGTAAATTATCCGAAGTCCATAAATGAAGCGATTTTACGATCTATAATAAATTTTCGTTAAGAATTGTGTCCAATTACACACACAAAATATATATTAAACATTTAATGCCACAAAAATACTCTTCCTCCTCATATACTCATATATCCCACATTCATTGTAAAATATCACCGTTAATATATTATTAAAATAATATATTTAAATGAATTATTTTATCGTAAAAAGATAAAATATTAATTTTCAACAATTGTCACATTAAAAATTTTCTCCATCTATATCCACATAAAATCAATATCATATAAATCAATAATTAATTATTCACAAATAATATTATAGAATCACATTACTAACAACCGTGCGGTTCCTGAAGGGGGCTTTCCAATAAGGATTTCTCCTTCTCTTGGCAAGTTGATTAGGTGACCAAACCTCTCCTTAGATAGAACTTTCTAGACATTGCCAATAATGTTATCGATAATATTATTCAAATAATATGAATTATTGATTTGATAATGGAAAATACTTGTGTAATGACAATTATCAAACAACGGTGATACCAAATATCAACGCAAAGAATTATTGAATCAATATAATATTGAATATAATTCTCGTAACAATTATTGAGTAGTGTCTTCTTACGTTAGAATCAATAATTCAACAATCATGTGCAATCAATACCGCTCGCTATCGCGAGAACCAATGCGTATTATCAGATTTTTAACCACCGTGTAACCCAACAATGTTAATTCGTAATAATTTATGCCGTTATTTATAAAACTCAATCTTTATCGTTTTCTTTCATCCAACCGCTTTTTCCGTTATGGGGCCCACTAATGATCATACCGGCGAGTAAATTTTATATTCGAAACAAAAAGAATATTCCATGACCAAACGAATATTCCCAACAACAATGAATATTTTATAACCACTTGCTTATTTTGTAAAATTTATGATTTTACCCATAACTAACCACATTAATCAAATCAACCTTTACTATTTCAAAATAATAAATAAAAGAAATTCCATTTTATTTATAAAAAAATTCTAGTCTTACAATTAATAATGTGATTCTCGTAATATTATTTGTGAATAATTAATTATTAATTTATATGATGAGGAAAATATTGATTTTATGAGGATATAGATAGAAAAAATTTTTAATGTGACAATTGTTGAAAATTAATATTTTATCTTTTTCGATAAAATAATTCATTTAAATATATTATTTTAATAATATGTTAACGGCTGTATTTTTATAATGAATGTGGGATATATGAGTATATAAGGAGGAAGAGTATTTTTGTGGCATTAAATGATTAACACATGTTTTGTGTGTTGGTGGACACAATTCTTGACCGAAAATTTATTATAGACTGTAAAATCGCCCGTTTGTGGATTTTGGTCAAATTTTATTTGGAATTTGGAAAAACTTTCTTCTGCAAAGTTGTAGAGAATTGAATTTCCTATAAAAACTCGCGAGATTCGAATTTTCTGATAAAAAGGCTATTTATTGTAAATTATTGAAGTTTTGGAGTTCCGAAATAATTGATTTTTGGGAGTTTTAATTAATTATTTTGAGAAAAACGTTTTTGGTGAGTTTGTGAACCTCATTTAACATGTGCTATGGCTAAAATCAGATTTCAAAGGTGGGCTAAGGAATTTTGTCTATAAATAATATTATTATATTCAATTTTCTACTTTAGTGTTCTAAGCATTTTCCTATAAATAGGGAGCTTAGGTTAGAATTGAAAATCACACCAGAAACTAAAGTTTCTATCTATTTCCCTCTCGATATATTGAGCGTATTCTTGTGAGTATACTTTGAGTGTTGTTATACGGTGCAAGTTCAAGTCATAGCCTATATCCTGTTTTTATTTAAGACTCTTTCGAGGTAAGGGATGTTATTTCTTCGTAAATGATATTATTTCTTCAATATCATTATGCCAAAATATTGGTTGAAACTTTTTATCAAATTTGGAACTTTTTCATGTTGGGGTTACTATTCATGAGTTACTATTCACGAGTTACTATTTCACGAATTACTATTCACGAATACTATTCACGAAGCATGATGATGTTTTTTGTGAAATTTCTATCTTTTGGTGTCGGAGTTACTATTCACGTATACGACACTATTTACGATATCTGACCTTATTCACGAATACGACACTTATTCACGTAAAAATTAAATTTTTCCTTTTCGTCTAAAATATCTATTATGGATACTAGCTTTGATTGTATCCATGTTTTGATCATTCTTGAATTTTACTTGATATGATTATTTATGAAGTATTTTTGAACTCAGTTGTTTAAAGTCTGAATCCTTAATACTTGTTCTTTTGTTTCAATCGGATTCGCTTTCTTTAAAATTATTTTCATCATCCTCGGTCCTAAATGATGATATTCTTGAATATCTTTGGCACAGAGTGCAAAGATGGTTGATTTTCTTATGAATATCTTTGGCCCGTAATGCAAAGATGAGCAGGTGTTGAGATGAACACGACCGATCGATGAATATCTTTGGCCTTTAGTGCAAAGATGAACAGTGTTGAGATGAACATGACCGATCGATGAATATCTTTGGCACATAGTGCAAAGATGAATATTTGATTTGAGATGAATATTGATTGATGTTACAGGATAAAATATTGATGATGGATGCTTAAATTCATAGATTATAGTAGATTTCATTCTCTACGTAACTCTTACATGAATTATTATTTTCGCTACTGAATATTGATCCGAAACTTGTTGTCTATTGTATTCTATCGATTTTTCCTGTTGAAGACTAACGATAATTTGTTGTACATTATCTTAGTCATAACATTCTTTACCGGACTAGTTGAGCTCACCTTTCCTTTTGTTCCATTTTTCTTCTCGTAAGTGAGATTATAGCGAGAACTAGTCTGGGGTGTGGAGTGATGGTTCTAGATAGTCGCTTTTAGTAGTCCTCACTATTCTGTAAAATCTTGTATCAATAATGAAGATTTATTTGAGTGTGGATATTATCTAGAAGATAATATTTGTATTTAAACTCATGAGCTTTATGCGTTGTCATATTTTGCCACGACAAATGTATTAATAAAGTTGTAGTTATTTCTGTACTATGTATTTGGCGACTCGAAATGGGTTGGATGGAATGGACCTATTTTGGGGACATCACAGTTGGTATCAGAGCTTAGGGATATGATCTCTGGCGGAGATCGAGGAATAGAACTAGGAGGGGAGAGACGAGTAAATCCTTCACTAGTAAGTCCTACCTAAGCTTATTTGTTAGTTGGTCAGAGTATAGGAATATTATGTGGTATGTTAATTTATTTAATTAACCCTTGTTTTATGGCAGTATTTAAGAATGACAACTGAGAATGAGGAACGTATGACGCTGATGTTTTTGAGAGGTTTGAAACTCGAAATTCGTCAATACCTCATTTCTCATAAATTTTCTCTATATTCAGATGTTGTGAACATGGCTCAATTATTAGAGCGAGATAATGAGTCTGTTCAACCGGACGACCAACAACACAATAAAAATCATACTGGTGGCAACGGCCATCGGGACAATGATAACCATCGTGAAAGAAATTATCAGGCAAGAAATGGTAACCACTTCGGTGGTAATCATGGCCAAGATAATAGAAGAAATAATTCAAGTGGAAATTTCAAGAAGAGAAGATTAAACGATGACGGAAGACGGCGTCGGCGTGATCATCGACCAACAACAAATTCTAGGGAGGAGAACGACCGCCAGCTTAGATGTTACAAATGTGGAGAGAGGGACATATAAGTCCAAACCGCTCACAAATTCAGTATGTTTTAGTTGTGGAAAAGAAGATCACATAGCTCAATTTTGTTCTCAGAATAAATCAAGTCCAAATTGGGCAATGGCACCAAAGCGGATACAAAAAGACAAAGTCAATCGGTTCTTGGAAGAAGCGTTTGTCGTGACCGGTCAGAATACGAGGAACCCGAACGAAGTTAGCACGGGTTAGTTAATTATAAATTCTTGCGAAGTTTATACCTTATTAGATACCGGTTCTACCCATTCTTTTATCTCTATGCTTATACTCAACGTTTAAACTTGACTCCGGAGAAAATTAGACTTTGACTTATCTGTTGAAACTCCGTTATAAGAAACTTTCGTTACATCCACTGTTTATAAATCTAGTTTGATCCAAGTTGGCACCATCACATTACCTGCTGACTTTATTTCTTTAAAAATACTTGTTTTTAATGTGATTTTGGGGATTGATTGATTAACTACTCATCATGCCAAAATTGATTGCTTTCGTAAGGTTGTTAGTTTTTATATTCCTAAGCAACCTGTTATTCAAATTCAAGCAACCAAACCATTGAAGTCAAACACTTTCATATCAAGCCATAAAGTCATTCGTTTATTGAAAAACGGATGTTAAGTTTTCTTAGCCCATGTTATGGACTTGAACAAAAATACGTCAGATTTGAATGATATTTCTGTTGTTGGTAAAATCCCTGACGTATTTCCTGAAGAATTTCCTGGCCTACTCCTAGAGCATGATATTGAACTTTGTATCGACTTTGAATCTAGTACAAAACCCATTTTTCTAAAATCTCATATCGAATGGCTCCCATTGAACTTCAGGAGTTAAAAACCCAACTATAGAAGTTGATACCCGAGCCTCTATCTGGTGACTTCCTTTGTGGAATACTGCCGCAGCGGACTCCGTAGGGACGCCATATTCATGCGGTAGTAAAGCGATAGGTGCCATTGTGACGTCTTATCCAAGATTGGGATATGAGTCACAGTTGAGAACAACCTAAGTTAGTAATCAAAATCGTAGCTTTCTAGGCTTAGTTGTTACTTAACGGAGATTTGTGAAAAGATTTTCTCAAATCGTTAGTCCATTAACTCAGCTGACTCGTAGAGATACAAAATTCGAATGGAGCAAGGAGTGTGGGAAGAGCTTCGAAGAACTCAAGAGGAGACTCATTTCGGCACATGTTCTGACCATACCATCCTAGAAAAGCGAACGTGGTAAATTGAAGTGTTGAGAAAAAGATCGATATCTGATCTGAATGCGATATTGTCAAAGACTCATTTCGTATGACTTACAGAAGATGGAGATAGAGTTAAAGATTCCAAGAACCTGCGTGAAGATAACGGATATACGATTAGAATCAATTTTAATCGATAAATTTAAAGTTGCTCAAGCTACAGACTTGGAGTTGATGAATATGAAGAAGAAGATGCAAGAAGTCGTTATTCCAAAAGCGAGAATCGACGATGTGAGGAAAACTCAAACCTTCGATTTATTAGTCCATTTGAAATCCTCGATCGAATAGGAACTGTGGCCTATAGACTCGTTTTACCGCCAAGTATGACGCGTGTTCATAACGTTTTTCGTGTATCGATGTTACGTAAATATGTGGATGACCCGAACTACATTATTGAGTTAGAACCAGACGAGATAGCAGAAGATTTAACGTACGAGGAGGTACCAGTCAAGATCTTGGATTGAAAGGAGCATGTCCTACGCACAAAGGTTATACCACAAGTTAATATTTTGTGGAGGAACCATGCTATTGAAGAAATGACCTGGGAGTTGGAAACGAAAATGAAAGCGAGGTATCCTCATCTTTTCGAAACACCAGGTACGTACGTCAATTTCGAGGACAAAATTTCATAAGGAGGGGAGGTTGTAAGACCCCGATTTTTTTTTTTTAAATAAATGGAATTTCCTTTATTTATTATGTTGAAATAGTAAGGGTTGATTTGATTAATGTGGAAAGTTATGGGTAAAATGCGCAAATATTTCAAAATAAGCAAGTGGTTATAAAATATTCATTATTGTCGGGAAATATTCGTTTGGTCGTGAAATATTAAATCTTTGTCGGGGAATATTCGTATGTACTCGCCGCTACCATGTGTGGGCCCTATAACGGAAAGCGATTGGAGGAAGAAAACGACAAGAATAAGATGTTTATAAATAACAGGCGTAGTTATTCTGCGTCAATCTTTGTTGGAATACCGTTGGTTAAAACACGATGTACGCGTTGTTGCAGACAAGAAGACACTTCTGTATTGCACCAATTATTGATTCTTACGTGAAGAAGGCACTTACTCAATAATTGTTACAAAGTAATTACTTTGCTCAAAGATTTTATTTTATTGATTTAATAATTCTTTGTGTTGATATTTTATATTACTTGTTGTTTTAATAATTGTCATTTACATGATATTTTCTATTATCTGACAATAATTCATATTATCCGAATAATATTATTAGATAACATTATTGGCTATGCCTAGAAAGTTCTGCTAAGGAGAGGTTTGGTCATCTAATTGCGGCGCCAAGAAAAGAGATCCTTATCGAAAGCCCCTCTATCCCTGAACTGGCGCTGTTGTCGATAATGTGATTCTCAGTAATATTATTTGTGAATAATTAATTATTGATTTATATGATGAGGAAAATATTGATTTTATGAGGATATAGATGGAGAAAAATTTTTAATGTGACAATTGTTGAAAATTAATATTTTATATTTTTCTGATAAAATAATTCATTTAAATATATTATTTTAATAATATGTTAACGGTGATATTTTTATAATGAATGTGGGATATATGAGTATATGAGGAGGAAGAGTATTTTTGTGGCATTAAATGATTAACACATGTTTTGTGTGTTGGTGGACACAATTCTTGACCGAAAATTTATTATAGACTGTAAAATCGCCCGTTTGTGGATTTCGGTCAAATTTTATTTGGAATTTGGAAAAACTTTCTTCTGTAAAGTTGCAGAGAATTGAATTTCCTATATAAACTCGCGAGATTCGAATTTTCTGATAAAAGGGCTATTTATTGTGAATTATTGAAGTTTCGGAGTTCCGAAATAATTGATTTTTGGGAGTTTTAATTAATTATTTTGAGAAAAACGTTTTTGGTGAGTTTGTGAACCTCATTTAACATGTGCTATGGCTGAAATCAGATTTCAAAGGTGGGCTAAGGAATTTTGTTTATAAATATTATTATTATATTCAATTTTCTACTTTGGTGTTCTAAGCATTTTCCTATATAAATAGGAGCTTAGGTTAGAATTGAAAATCACACCGTAAACCCAAGTTTCTCTCTATTTCCTCTCGATATATTGAGCGTATTCTTGTGAATATACTTTGAGTGTTGTTATACTATGCAAGTTCAAGTCATAGCCTATATCCTGTGTTTTATTTAAGTCTTGTCTTTTTCGAGGTAAGGGATGTTATTTTCTTCAGAAAATGATATTATTTCTTCAATATCATTATGCCAAAATATTGGTTGAAACTTTTTATCAAATTTGGAACTTTTTCATGTTGGGGTTACTATTCATGAGTTCTTATTCACGAGTTACTATTCACGAAGCATGATGATGTTTTTGTGAAATTTCTATCTTTTGGTGTCAGAGTTACTTATTCACGTGATACGACCTTATTCACGTATATCTGGACTATTCACGAATCATTTACACTATTCACGTAAAAATTAAATTTTTCCTTTTCGTCCAAAAATATCTATTATGAATACTAGCTTTGATTGTATCCATGTTTTGATCATTCTTGAATTTTACTTGATATGATTATTTATGAAGTATTTTTGAACTTCGATTGTTTAAAAGTACGAATCCTTAATACTTGTTCTTTTGTTTCAATCGGATTCGCTTTTCTTTAAAATTATTTTCATCATCCTCAACCCCTAAATGATGATGTTCTTCAATATCTTTGGCACAGAGTGCAAAAAGATGGTTGATTTTCTTATGAATATATTTGGCCCGTAGTGCAAAGATGAACAGGTGTTGAGATGAACATGACCGACTGATGAATATCTTTGGCCTTTAGTGCAAAGATGAACAGGTGTTGAGATAAACATGACCGACGGATGAATATCTTTGGCCTGTAGTGCAAAGATGAATATTTGATTTGAGATGAATATTGATTGATGTTACAGGGATAAAATATTGATGATGGACTGTTAAATTCATAGATTATAGTAGATTTTATTCTCTACGTAACTCTTCTATGAATTATTATTTCCGCTGCGAATATTGATTTGAAACTTGTTGTCTATTGTATTCTATCAGATTTTTCCCTGTTGATAACGATAATTTGTTGTACATTATCTTAGTCATAACATTCTTTACTGGGCTAGTTGAGCTCACCCTTTCCTTTTGTTCCATTTTTCTTCTCAGAAAGCGAGATTATAGCAGGAACTAGTCGGGGTGTGGAGTGATGGTTCTGAATAGTTTGCTTTTAGTAGTCCTCACTATTCGTAAAATACTTGTATCAATAATGAGGATTTATTTGAGTGTGGATATTGTCTAGAAGACAATATTTGTATTTAAACTCACGAGCTTTATGTGTTGTGTCATTTTTTTGCACGACAAATGTATTAATAAAGTTGTAGTTGTTTACATACCATGTATTTGGCGACTCGAAATGAGTTGGATGGAATGAACCTATTTTGGGGGCGCCACATGCCTAGGGTTTTCAAGTTATGAATTAACCTAAAAGAATGCTATATATCCTATATATAGTAGTTAAAAGGAATTAATCAAAACCTAATTTCATAAAATCCTAATTTATATATATAACTTAATTAAGTCTTACTTAATTAATATACATATATACAAACTTTCCTTTTAATTTAAATTAAATGATTTAAATACTATTAATCATATTAATATATTTAAATCCTTAAAATTTAAATTTATTCCCTTTAAATTACGTTACATGTGTGTGACCCATAGGTTATTATCACGTTGGCAATAATTTTAAAATCATATTATAAAATTATAAATAGTGAATGACATCTAGTAATGCATCATCATTGCTACCAAAGTAACAATAAGATCGATGATTCGATGCAACCTTTTAGTGACCAATATTTTAATATAATTTAATCCTTTTAACATTAATATCCTAGATTAAACTCGAGTCATGGAATGTGTCTGTAAGACCCCAAATAATTAATAAATGAAATTTAATTTCCTCTAATTATTATTTTGAAATAGTAAGGGTTGATGTGATTAATGTGGATAGTTATGGGTAAAATACTGTAAATATTTCAAAATAAGCAAGTGGTTATAAAATATTCATTGTTGTGGGGAATATTCGTTTGGTCGGGAATATTAAATCTTTGTCGGAATATTCAGATGCGACGGCGCATCCATATATGGGCCCCATAACTTGGAAAGCGATTGGAGGAAGAAAATGACAAATATAAGTTATTTAAAAATAATTCAGTAGTTATTACTGATTTACACTTGGTGGAATACCCGTTGGTTAAAACACGAATGTCTGGCGTTGTTGCACAAAGAAGACACTGCAGTATTGCACCAATTATTGACTCTTACGTAAGAAGGCACTACTCAATAATGGTTACGATAATTATCTTTCAAAGATTTTTATTGGTTCAATAATTGTTGTGTTGATATTTTATATTGTTGTTGTTTCAATAATTGTCATTACACGGTATTTTTATTATCGAAGCAATAATTCATATTATCTGAATAATATTATTAGATAACATTTTTGGCAATGTCTAGAAAGTTACATCTAAGGAGAGGTTTGGTCACCTAATTGCGGCAAGAAGGAGAAATTCTTATTGAAAACCCCTGCTTTCACTGGGAACCTGCTGGTTGTCGATATTGTGATTCTGTAATATTATTTGTGAATAATTAATTATTGATTCATATGATGAGGAAAATATTGATTTTATGTGGATATAGATGGAGAAAATTTTAATGTGACAATTGTTGAAAATTGAAATTTTATCTTTTCCGATAAAATAATTCATTTAAATATATATATTATTATATTTTAATAATATAATAATGGTGATATTTTTACAACGAATGTGGGATATATGAGTATCTGAGGAGGAAGAGTATTTTTGTTGCAATAAATGTTTAAAACATGTTAAACATGCTCGGTGGACCCCATTTATTGATTTGAAATTTGATTATAAAATTCTAAAATCGCTTGTTTGTAGATTTCGGTCAATTTCTGCATTTGGAATTTGGCAAAACTTTCTTACGAAAAGTTGTAGAGAATTGAATTTCCTATAAAAACACGCTTGATTCGAATTTTCCGATAAAAGGGCTATTTATTAAGAATTATTGAAGTTTCAAGTTCAAATAATTGATTTTGGAAGTTTAAAATATTTTAATTACAAAAACGTTTTTTCATTTTTGAAACTCATTTAACATATGGTTAGGAGGCTGAATTCAGATGGTAGTGTCGCGTAGAGATATTTAGAAAAAATATAATATTAATTTATTAAATTTTACGCTTTTTTGGTGTTAAGCATTTTTCTATAAATAAGGTGTTTAGGTTAGAATTGAAAATCACACGAAACTGAAGTTTTTCTCTCTATATTATCGGCGTATTCTTGTGAGTATTTTGAGTATACTTTGAGTATTGCTATACTGTGAAAGTTTAAGTTATAAATTTATATCCAGATTCCAGGTTAAATCTTGTCTTTCCGGTAAGGGATATATTTTTTTCTTTTTTTCAGTAATGATATTATTTCTTCAATATCATTATCTTTGAAATATTGATCTGAAGTTTTATCAAATTTGGAACTTTTGGTGTCTGAGATTCTTATTCACGTGATCTGTAGACCTTTATTCACGATCTGATCTTATTCACGAATCTGGCCTTTATTCATCGAAAAATGAAAATTTTTCTTTTCGTCTAAAATATCTATTGTGGATACTAGCTTTAATTGTATCCATGTTTTGATCATTCTTGAATTTTACACCACTATGATTATTTTTGAGGTATTTTTGGGCGTGGATAAAACAAAGTACTGAATCCTTAATCCTTAATCCTTGTCATTTTGTTTCACCGGATTCGTTTTCTTTAAAAATATTTTTCATCATCCTCGGTCTTAAATGATGATATTATTGAATATCTTTGACCTGTAGTGCAAAGATGAATGATTTATGATGAATATCTTTGGCCTGTAGTGCAAAGATGAATGATTTCTGATGAATATCTTTGGCCCGTAGTGCAAAGATGAACAGGTGTTTAGACGAACATGACCAACTGGTGAATGTCATTGGCCTGTAGTGCAGGGATGAATATTTGATCCCAGATATATATTGATTGATGTTACAGGGATAAAAAAATAGACGATGAACTTTAAAATTCATACATAGAAGATAGTAGTTTGCATTCTCTACTTAACTCTTCTAATGAATTATTATTTCCGCTGCGAATATTGATTTAAAACTTGTTGTCTATTGTATTCTATTATATTTTTCCCTGTTGAAGACTAACGATAATTTGTTCTGTATTATCTTAGCCATAATATTCTTTACTGGGCTAGTTAAGCTCACCCTTTTCCTTTTTGTTCCATTTTTCTTCTCAGGAGGCGAGAATATAGCGAGTACGAGTCGGGGTATGGAATGAAGGTTCTAGGGAGAGTTGTTTAGTAGTCCTCACCATTGTTGTAAAATAATGTATCAATAATTATGATGAGGATTTATTTGTATGTGAATATTGTCTAGATGGCAATATCTGTATTTAAACTCACAGTTTTACTATTGTGATAATAAAGTTGTAGTTGTTTCTGTACCGTGTATTGACAACTCAGAATGGGCGATGTAGACCTATTTTGGGGGTGTCACAGTGTCACACTCTTCATAATTTAATCTGAGTTTTTCTTGATCAATGAGTAGACTATATGAAACAAATCACTATTTGAGCATGGCCATGCATTTCATAGTCCTACTTAATTAAGAGGCCTATGGATATCACCCCTAATAAATAGGAGAGTTAAATTCCATCTAGATCACTCATATTCCTCACACGATTCATGATGTACCCAATAATCACCTTTATAGTCCACCCTATTAAAGGTGACATTTGATGATATCAAAGTACATAAATTCCCGTGTAGTAATATAGTGATTTCAGGTCAGAGGAGCATTACATCATTGTCATTATGAGAATTGCTAATGACACTTCGCATAATGCTCCACATAGAATTCTCATGGTGGGTGCCGCATCCAAAGATTATCGCTTCTCTAACGTATCTTATGCATTAACTTAATATCTCATATATTTATGACCAATGAGATTTGGTCATCAGTCAATCCACATATTAATCTCAATCCATCATTGTTGTCCCATCAACAATGATACTCGACTAGGGACATTTAAGAATAATGATACTAATTATAATTATATAATCTCATGTTCAAGTCACATACTTGAAACTATATAATTTGTATCACTATTCTAAGGATTTTTATTATGTTAACATTTATATAATGTAGTAAATAAAACCATAATAAAATCATTCATTTATTCAATCAAATATAATATCAAAACGTTAAGCAATTATATCAAATAATTGGCCTTTTGGGCATAAACTCTAACAAATGTAGCAATTATTGAATCAATAAAATATTGAACAGTAACTACTGTAACAATTATTGAGTAATGCCTTCCTACGTAAGAATCAATAATTGGTGCAATCTGGTATCTTCTCTTGTTTTTTACCACCGGGTATTCCAACATTATTAATTGAGAATAACTACGCCTGTTATTTATAAATAACTTATATTTGTCGTTTTCCTTCATCCAATCATTTTCCGTTATAGGGCCCACATAAAATCAAGTTACTTGGCCGTATTGTAATATTCCCCGACGGTAAAGAATATTCCACCACTAAAACGAACATTGTCCGATAAAAATGAATATTTTATAACCATTTACTTATTTGAAATATTTGCGCATTTTACCCATAACTAACCACATTAATCAAATCAACCCTTACTATTCAAAATAATAAATAGAGAAAATTTGCTTTTATTTATAATAAGTTGGGGTCTTACAACCTCCCCTCCTTATAAAATTTCGTCCTCGAAATTGACGTACGTACATGGTGTTTCGAAAAGGTGAGGATACCTTGCTTTCATTTCTGTTTCCAATTCTCAGGTCATTTCCTCAATAGCATGGTTTTTCCATAAAACTTTAACTTGTGGTATGACCTTTGTACGTAAGACATGCTCCTTCCTATCCAAGATCTTGACAGGTACCTCCTCGTACGTTAAGTCTTCGGCTATCTCATCCGGTTCTAATTCAATAACGTGTTTCGGGTCTTTCACATATTTATGAAGCACATATATATGAAAAACATTATGAACAAGAAACATACTTGGAGGTAACGCAAGTCTATAGGCTACATTTCCTACTCGGTCAAGAATCTGAAATGGACCAATAAATCGTGGATTGAGCTTTCCTCTCTTCCCGAATTTTCTAACTCCCTTCCATGGGGCAACACGTAACAATACATGATCTCCAATACTAAATTCCACATTCTTTTAATGAAGACCCGCATAACTCTTTTGTCGATCTTGAGCCGTTTGTATACGTTGTCGAATCATTTGGATCTTTTCCGTAGTCATACGTACCAACTCGGGTCCCAACAATGTTGCTTCACCCACGTCATCCCAACATATTGTGATTGAGGACATTGGGCCTTAGAGATCTTTACACAACGAGTCATGGGTAAGTGTCCTCTCTTTGCCTCTTGCATGCTAAACCATTTCAGTACTTTATCAATATATGTACTCTGACTTAGGCCAAGCATTTTCCTCGATCTATCTCGATAGATCTTGATACCTAAAATGTAGGCTGCATCGCCTAAATCTTTTATGGAGAAACATTTTCCTAACCATGTTTTTACAGCCTGTAATAAAGGAATGTCATTCCCAATAATTAATATGTCGTCAACATATAATATCAAGAATACAATATGACTCCCACTAACCTTCTTATATACACAAGGTTCATCTTCATTTTTAATAAAACCAAACTCTTTGACTGTTTCATCAAATCGAAGATTCCAACTCCGAGAGGCTTGCTTCAATCCATAAATGGAACATTGCAGCTTACATACCTTTCCAGCATTCTTTGGATTGACAAATCCCTCAGGTTGTGTCATGTACACATCCTCAAGGAGATTTTCGTTAAGGAAAGCAGTTTTGACATCCATCTGCCAGATTTCGTAATCGTAAAAGGCTGCAATAGCAAGTGAGATCCTGATGGATTTAACCATTACCACTGGAGAGAAGGTTTCATCATAGTCAACACCTTGAACTTGTTTGTAACCTTTTGCTACCAGTCGACCTTTGTAGGTTTGTACATTACCATCCATGTCGGTTTTCTTCTTGAAAACCCACTTGCACCCGATTGTTTTACCCCTTCGGGTGAATCAACCAAAGTCCATACTTGGTTAATATACATGGAGTCCATTTCAAATCTCATGGCTTTAAGCCATCTCTCAAAATCTGGTCCATTCATAGCTTCTTGGTAGGAAGCAGACTCATCCTGATCTATGAGCATCACATCTCCATTTTGAGTCACAAGATATCCATAATATCTCTCGGGCTCCTGGCGTGTCCTACCAGATCTACGAATTCCTTGTGTAATTTGAGCAGGTTCACTTTCCACAAAAAATCTTGTGGTTCCTGCTCACGTTCCAACTCAGGTTTAATGATATTCTGTGGTTCTCGAATTTCTTCTAGTTTTACTTTCCTCCCATTGTTTCCTTTAGAGACAAATTCTCTTTCTAGAAAAATACCAGTTCGAACAACAAACACTTTGTTCTCAGAAGGTTTGTAGAAATAATACCCTTTTGTTTCTTTTGGGTATCCCACAAAATTACATTTGTCAGATTTGGGTCCGAGCTTGTCGTAATCCGTGACGCTTTCTGAACGCCTCGTAACCCCAAATTTTCATGAACGACATACTCAGACGCGTTTCCCACCATCTCTCATATGGTGTCTTCTAAACCGTCTTTGTAGAAACACGGTTAAGTGTGAATACAGCTGTTTCTAGGGCATGACCCCATAAGCTTATTGGAAGATCTGCATGACTCATCATTGATCGTACCATGTCCAACAAGGTTCGATTCCTCATCTCAGACACACCATTCCATTGTGGTGTTCCGTGTGCTACTGTGTTTTAACCACCGGGTATTCCAACAGTATTAACGGTAAAAACTACGCCGTTATTTATAAATAACTTATATTTGTCGTTTTCCTTCATCCAATCATTTTCCGTTATGGGGCCCACATAAGGCTGCGCCGTCGTACGAATATTCCCCGACAGTAAGAATATTCCACGACTAAACGAACATTGTCCGATAAAAATGAATATTTTATAACCATTTACTTATTTAAAATATTTGCGCATTTTACCCATAACTAACCACATTAATCAAATCAACCCTAACTATTCAAAATAATAAATAGAGAAAATTTGCTTTTATTTATAATAAGTTGGGGTCTTACAACCTCCCCTCCTTATAAAATTTCGTCCTCGAAATTGACGTACGTACATGGTGTTTCGAAAAGGTGAGGATACCTTGCTTTCATTTCTGTTTCCAATTCTCAGGTCATTTCCTCAATAGCATGGTTTTTCCATAAAACTTTAACTTGTGGTATGACCTTTGTACGTAAGACATGCTCCTTCCTATCCAAGATCTTGACAGGTACCTCTCTCGTCGTTAAGTCTTCTTTATCTCATCCGGTTCTAATTCAATAACGTGTTTCGGGTCTTTCACATATTTATGAAGCACATATATATGAAAAACATTATGAACACGAAACATACTTGGAGGTAACGCAAGTCTATAGGCTACATTTCCTACTTTCGCCGAGAATCAAAATGGACCAATAAATCGTGGATTGAGCTTTCCTCTCTTCCTAATTTTTCTAACTCCTTCCATGGGGCAACACGTAATAATACATGATCTCCAATACTAAATTCCACATTCTTTTAATGAAGACCAGCGTAACTCTTTTGTCGATCTTGAGCCGTTTGTATCGTTGTCAATCATTTGGATCTTTTCGTAGTCATACGTACCAACTCGGGTCCTAAAAATGTTGCTTCACCCACGTCATCCCAACATAGAGAGCGACACTTTCGTCCATACAATGCTTCGAATGGAGCCACACTTATACTTGCTTGATAACTGTTGTTGTAGGAGAATTCCACCAATGATAAATACTTATCCCAACTCTCTTTGAAATATAGGACACAGAGTCTTAATAGATCTTCAAGAGTTTGAATAGTCCTCTCTGATTATCCGTCCGTTTGAGGATGGTATGCCGAACTGAATCGTAAATCCGTGCCCATAGTTTTTTGCAAGTTAACCCAAAATCTTGTAGTGAATCTTGGGTCACGATACGAAACTATGGATACTGGCATGCCATGCAATCTCACAATCTCATTTATATACATATGAGCAAGACGTTCAAGGGAATAAGTCTCCCGTATCGGCAAGAAATGAGCAGACTTGGTTAATCTATCAACAATAACCCAAATAGCATTTATGCCTCTAGAAACCGTGGGAAGACCCGTAACGAAATCCATGGTAATGTGTTCCAACTTCCATTTCGGAATCTCAAGTGGTTGCAATGGACCCTTAGGCACTTCATGCTCCGCCTTTACACGTTGACAAGTTAAACACCTCGAGATAAACTTCGTGATCTCTCGCTTCATATTGTTCCACCAAAATGTATGTCGGAGATCACGATACATTTTGATACTTCCAGGATGGATTGCAAATGGTGTATTGTGTGCCTCCATCATGATCTTGTTCTTTAAATCAGAATCGTTAGGAACACAAAGTCTGGAGTGGACTCCAAGTATTCCTTCTTCATCCATTCTTGCTTCTGGAATAGCACCCTCTTGTACTTTCTTCTTCATACGCATCAGCTCCGGGTCTGTGGCTTGAGCAACATTAACTTCATCGATTAAAGTTGGTTCTACGATATACTTGACATCATCGCACTTCTCGTTCGTGCGTATGATCTTCACTCAACGCTACGTCAATACCACGTTTGCTTTTCCAAGATGGTATTGAATGGTGTGGTCATAATCTTTAATAATCGAGAATAACGCCGTTGTCGCATGTTGAGTTTCTTTTGGGTGAAAAAATATTTGAGACTTTTATGGTTTGAATATATCTCCACTTTCTCTCCATATAGATAGTGCCTCCAAATCTTTAGCGCGAAAACGACTGCTACCAACTCTAGATCATGAGTAGGATAATTCCTCTCATATTCTTTAAGTTGTCGCGATGCATAGGCTATGACTTTCCCACGTTGCATGAGAACACATCCTAACCCTTTGCCTGAAGCATCGCTGTAGATAACAAATCCATCCGAACCAGATGGTATTATCAAAACAGGTGTCGAAATGAGTCTCTTCTTAAGCTCTTGGAAACCCTTCTCGCATTCCTCGCTCCATACGAATTTTGTATCTTTTCGAGTCAGCTGAGTTAATGGAGTAGCGATTCGAGAAAATCCTTCCACGAATCTCCGATAATAACCAGCTAAGCCCAGAAAGCTACGTCTTGGTCTATTATCGCCTCTTGCTTCTTCCCAACTTTGTATTGCTTCAATCTTCGTCGGGTCAACGGATACTCCATATTTTGACACCACGTGCCCAAGGAATGCTACTTCCTCAACCCAGAATTCGCATTTCTTCAACTTGGCATATAGCTTATTTTCACGAAGCCTTTGGAGTACCAGCTTCAAATGGTGTTCATGATCTTCACGGCTTTTGGAATATATGAGAATGTCATCAATAAAGACAACAACAAACTGATCCAAATAGTCCTTGAATACTCGGTTCATCATATCCATGAAAGCCGCCGGAGCATTAGTCAATCCAAAAGACATGACTAAGAATTCATAATGCCCAGTTACGAGTTCTCAAGGCGCTTTGAATATCCTCGATTCTAATCTTGGTGATGATATCCAGAATGAAGATCGATCTTTGAAAATAATTGTGCTCCTTGCAGCTGGTCAAACGGGTCATCAATACGAGGTAACAGATACCTATTCTTGATGGTGATATGGTTCAATTCTCGATAGTTAATACAAAGTCGCATACTCCCGTCTTTCTTCTTTACAAATAAAACAGGAGCACCCTAAGGAGATGTACTAGGACGAATGAAACCGATGTCCAACAACTCCTGTAGTTGGACCTTTAACTCCACGAAGTTCAATAGAGCCACCGATATGGGATTTTAGAAATGGGCTTTGTACCAGGTTCAAGATCAATAAAGAATTCAACTTCACGTTCTGGGGGTAGACCGAGAAGTTCTTCAGGAAACACATCAGGAAATTTACTAACAACAGGAATATTATTCAAATCTGACGTGTATTTATTCAAATCCATAACACGGGCTAAGAAAGCTTGACATCCATTTTTCAATAAATGAATAACTTTATGACTAGATACGACAGTGATTGATTTTAATGGTTTAGTTGCTTGAATTCGTACAACAGGTTGGTTAGGAATATGAAAACTAACAACCTTACGAAAACAATCAATTTTGGCATGATGAGTAGTTAACCAATCAATCCCTAAAATCACATCAAAAGCAAGTATCTTTAAAGAAATAAGGTTAACAGGTAATGTGATGGTGCCAACTTGGATCAAACAAGATTTATAAACAGTGGATGTGATGAAAGTTTCTCCTAACGGAGTCTCCACGGATAAATCAAAGTCTAATTTCTCGGAGTTAAGTTTAAACGTTGAGCACAAGCGGAGAGATAAATGAATGGGTAAAGACCGGTATCTATTAAGGTATAAACTTCGCAAGAATTTATGATTAGCTTACCCGATCACCTCATTTGGGTTCCTCGATTTTGACGATCCACGACAAACGCCTCTTTCGAGAACCGTTGACTTTGACTTTTCGGGACGACGCTTTTGAGTCACCATCCCATTGGACTTGGTTTCGCCATCTTGATAATCTCGGCGATATGTCCTTCCTTTCCATAATTATAACATACCTTGAACTGCTGTGGGCGGTTTGGATTGATATGTCCTCTTTTCCCGCATTTATAGCATCTGACCAAATTGGTCATTATCCTTCCTTAGAACCGGATTCTTGTTGGCGCTGACGTCTTCACATGGTCGTTGTTGAATCTCCTCTTTTTAAAATCTCCTCCCAACTCGTTTCTTTTATTCTCATGGCCATGATTACCACCAGAGTGGTTGCCGCTTTTGTCCGTATTTTTCTTTCTCCGCTGGTTATCGTTGTTCGATGGATCACCATCACGAGATGATCCTCGGTTGTGGTCCCCGGTAGAACGTATCTTCGTTATCTCGCCTAATAATAATGAGCCTCATTGACAACATCCTCGAATAGAGAGAAATTTATGAGAAATGAGATATTGACGTATGTCGGGTTTCAAACCTCTTAGAAACATCCGCGTCATACGTTCCTCATTCTCCACCAAATGAGGTGCAAACCTGGATAACTCTGCAAACTTCGCCTCGTACTGGGACACCGTCATGTTATTTTGTTCCAATCTAATAAACTCTACTTCCTTCATATGACGAATACTTTCGGAAAAGTACTTGTCATTGAACAGATTCAAACGTCTCCCAAGACATGCCGAAAGTGCGGTGGATGGAGTACGCTTACGATTCCCACCAAGATGTCCGCCTCATTACTGGAACATAAAGGTGGCGAATGGAACCTTCGCTCTCGGTGCATCCCAAGACGTCGAATATATTGGTAATTTGTTTGACCCATGCGTTTACTTTAAATCGGATCCGCTTTCCCGCAATTACGTGGTCCCAACTCTTTGAATCGCTCATGTGATAAATCGTGTATTGTTATTATTTCCACCAGATTTTGTGCACGAGTCTCCTCGCCCGATTTTATGTGAAATCGCAAAAAGCTTCTAAACATTCCGCTGTTCATCATTTGCTCATTGGTGGTTTGTTCACCGGAGAAACATTGTCACTGTTACGCTCTCCTCGTTGGTGGGTAAAGGTGTTCCACTTGGTCTTATTTGCTCCATTGTTAACATTCTCGATCGACATTCTCAAATACCGCCATAAAAACAAGGATTAATTAAAGAAATCAACATATCACATAATATCCCTATATATCCACCAACCAACAAATAAGCTTAGGTAAGACACACTAACGAAGGTTTTACTTTCGTCTCTCCCTCCTAGTTCTATTCCCCGATCTCCGCCAGAGATCATATCCCTAAAGCTCGATATTAATCATGACGCCCCCAAAATAGGTATACATCACCCATTTTGAGTCGTCAATAACATGGTACAGAAACAATTACAACTTTATTAATACAACATGAAAACTCTGAGTTTAAATACAAATATTGTCGTCTAGACAATATTCACACCCAAATAAGTCCTCATTATAATTATTGATATTATTTTATAAAAATGGTGAGGACTACTAAAATAACTTTCTAAGACCTTCATTCCATACCCCGACTAGTACTCGCTACATTCTCGCCTCCTGAGAAGAAAAATGCAACAAAAATGAAAAGGGTGAGCTTAACTATCCCAGTAAAGAATATTTTGACTAATATAATATATAACAAATTATCGTTAGTCTTCAACAGGGAAAAATCTGATAAAATACAATAGACAACAAGTTTCAGATCAATATTCGCAGCGGAAATAATAATTCATAGATGAGTTATGTAGAGAATGAAATCTACTATTATCTATGAATTTAAAAGTCCATCATCAATATTTTATCTCTGTAACATCAATCAATATACATCTGGAATCAAATATTCATCTTTGCACTACAGGCCAAAGATATTCATCAGTTGGTCATGTTCATCTCAACACCTGTACATCTTTGCATTACAGCCAAAGATATTCATCATAAAATTACATTAATTTTTGCACTACAGGCCAAAGATATTCAATAATATCAATATTTAGGAATGAAGATGATGAAAAATATTTTAAAGAAAACGAATCCAGTGAAACAAAAGAATAAATTTTAAGGATTCGTATTTGGTTTATCCATGTCCAAAAATACCTCATAAATAATCATAGTGGAGTAAAATTCAAGAATGATCAAAACATGAATACAATCAAAGCTAGTATCCATAATAGATATTTTGAGGCGAAAAAGAAAAAATTTTATTTTTCGATGAATAGTCTTCAGATCACGTGAATAGTCAGTATCGTGAATAAGAACTTTCCAACACTAAAAGACAAGAATTTCACAAGAAAAATCTTACCAATATTCGGCATAATGATATTAGAAGAAATAATATCATTTAAAAAAAATAATATCCCTTACCGAAAAGAATAAAGATTTACAATTTGGAATATCGGATATAACGCCGATGAAGGAACTTGAACTTTCAGATATAAGCAATACTCAAAATATCAAAATACTTACAAGAATAAACTCGATAATATAGAGAGAGAAACTTGAGCTTACGGTGTGATTTTTAATTCTAACCTAAAGACTATATTTATAGGAAAATACTTAGAACACCAAAGTAGAAAATTTAATATAATAATAATATATTTATTCTTAAACATCCTACGCACACCAATTGAGTCCAAGCATCAGTCACACCTCAACAAAAGAAACAAAAATATTTTTCATGTAAAAACCATTTAAAACTCCAAAAAAATAATAATCAATTAATCCGGAACTTCAATAATTCATAATAAATAGCCCTTTTATTAGAAAAATTCCAACCTCATGTCCTTTCCATGGGAAATTTCATTCTCTACAACTTTGCAGAAGAAAGTTTTTCCAAGTTCCAAACAGAAATTGACCGAAATCCACAAACGAGCGATTTTACAGGCTATAATCAAATTTCAGTCACGAAATGGGGTCCACAAACATGAAAAACATGTTTTAAATATTTTTTTAACAAAAATACTCTTCCTCTTCATATATTCATATATCCCACATTCATTGTAAAAATATCACTATTATTATTTTATTAAAATATCACAATATATATAAATGAATTATTTTATCAAAAAAGATAAAATATCAATTTTTCAACAATTGTCACTTTAAAATTTTCTCCATCTATATCCACATAAAATTAATATTTTCTTTATCATATAAATCAATAATTAATTATTCACAAATAATATTACAGAATCATAATCTTGACAACGAGTGCGGTTCCTGGAAAGAGGGGCTTTCCAATAAGGATTTTTCCTTCTTGGTAGCAAGCAATTAGGTGACCAAACCTCTCCTTGCGATGTAACTTTCTAGACATTGCCAATAATGTTATCTAATAATATTATTCAAATAATATGAATTATTGATATGATAATGAAAATATCTTGTGTAGTGACAATTATTGAAACAACAATAATATAAAATATCAATGTAGCAATTATTGAATCAATAAAATATTGAACGAACTCTTTGTAACAATTATTGAGTAATGTCTTCCTATGTAAGAATCAATAATTGATGCAATACTGTGCTACCTTCGTTTTTAACCAATCGGGTATTCCAACAAGATTACTTGGTAATAACTTCTGTAATTATTTATAAACAACTTATATTTGTCGTTTTTCTTCATCCAATCGCTTTCAGTTATGGGCCCACATAAGGCTTTCTTATATTCATTTAATATTCTCGGTAAGAATATTCCACGACCAAAACGAACATTGTCCAAAAAAATAAATATTTTATAACCACTTGCTTATTTGAAATATTTAAGCATTTTACCCATAACTAACCACATTAATCAAATCAACCCTTACTATTTCAAAATAATAAATAGAGGAAATTTGATTTTATTTATAATAAGTTGAAGTCTTACAACCTCCCTCCTTATGAAATTTCGTCCCTCGAAATTGACGTCACGTCTTGCAGTGTTTGAAAAGGAGATGATACATCGCTTTCATTTTCATTTCCAATTCCCATATCATTTCCTCGATAGCATGGTTTTTCCACAAAATTTTAACTTGTGGTATGACCTTTCAGACGTAAGACATGCTCCTTCCCATCCAAGATCTTGACGGTGCCTCCTCGCACGTTAAGTCTTCTATTATCTCATCCTGTTCTAACTTCAATAACGTGGTTCGGGTCTTTCACATATTCTGAAGCACGGATATATGAAAAATATTATGAACACGAGACATACTTGAGGTAACGCAAGTCTATATGCTACATTTCTTACTCCTTGGTCGAGAATCAAAATGGACCAATAAATCGTGGATTGAGCTTTTCTCTTTTCTCGAATCTTGTAACTCCTTCCATGGACAACACGCAACAACAATACATGATCCCCGATACTAAATTCCACGTCCTTTCGATGAAGATCCGCGATAACTCTTTTGTCGATCTTGAGCCGTTTGTATCGTTATCGAATCATTTGGATCTTTTCCGTGAGTCATACGTCGTATCAACTCGGTCCCAACAATGTTGCTTCACCCACGTCATTCCAACATATTGGAGAACGACACTTTCATCCATACAATGCTTCGAATGGAGCCACACCTATACTTGCCTGATAACTGTCGTTGTAGGAGAATTCCACCAATGGTAAATACTTATCCCAACTCCCTTTGAAATCAACCTTTACTATTTCAAAATAATAAATAGTGAAAATTTAATTTTATTTATAATAAGTTGAGATTTTATATGAGATGTCTTAAACACTTAAATAACAATAATATTTTATTATTTTATCCCTTTAAATTATATATACTGAACAAGTAGTATATAATTTTGTGAAACAAAGTGTTGAATAATTTTTGTCATTGAAATAATAATAATAATCAAAGTAAACAAGTCAAGTAGTGGATAAACTTTTACATATATATATATATATAGAGAGAGAGAGAGAGACTAATTTGTATCGCATTTTAATTACTCCCCTTGGTAAAATAGTGAATCACTCACATTCCAAATAAGTGATTTACATCACATTTCATTCCAAATAAGAACTCCCTCCGTTCCTAAATAAATGACATTTTAGAAGGAAAAATTTATTTTAATTTATTTATCGTTTATAATTTTCTAAGAGAATAAATTATTTACTTTTCTATATCACCTTTATCTTCTCTCATTGTCCAAAGAAATTCTCACCCTTAATATTAATAGTTTTCAACTTCCCATAAAGGAATAGTAATGAAATTTCACACAAATTTTAATTATAAAATGATAGTATTAAATAACTTTTTTAATCTATATACAAAAACCTTAAATGACATTTATTTAGGAATAGAGGGAGTAGTAATTTAATAAGGTTGAGTCCCACATGAGTAATTAGTGGTGACATGAATTACGGACTTCATTCAGGTCGCTCGGTATGCATGGGTCTGTGTCGGCACCAAAGCGTCAAAGATGCACATTAATTACTACTACTCTCAATACATTCGATCCAAATTTATTTATATTCTAAATTCACCTATATTATTACTACTTTATTAGTAAAAGATATTCATTTCTAAAAATTAATCGTCTTATTATATCTCACTTTCAGTATTGTGTATATTAATTATTATGAAATTAAATACCAAATAAATTAAATAGTAAATATAAAATACATATTTAAAATACTATGATGACAAAAGCATGTGTCTGAACATGAACATGAATATAGTTATAGTTAGTTGATCACGAACAATGTTACTACAGAAATTATAGGGAGACATTTTTTTGGGGACATTCTAGCGATATTTTTTTTTTTTTTGGTTTTTTTTTTGTAGTATCTCTTAAAAAATATATAGTATTTATTTTAACTGAAATTTTTGTAAAAATCAGTGTTTTAAGTATAATTTGGATACATACAAAAAATAAGGTCTGTACAGTCTGTACAACCCTGTTTCTTGTATGTATCCAATTTACACCTAAAACACTGTTTTTTATAAAAATTTCAGTTGAAATAAATACTATACATTTTTTAAGAGTTACTACAAAAAAAAAAACAATGTCGCTAGAATGTCCACACAAAAATATTCCCCTAGAATTACTCATGTTACTATCACATAAAAAAGAATTATATAATACTCACATACACACATATGTATATTGTGGATCCTTATTTTTTAAACACCTTATTTTATATATATAAAAAAAAATCATATTTTAAATTTAAATACTTCTTGTTTTGGCGGTGGGGTCAACGGTGGCGCATAAAACATTCAAAATTTTAATATCTCCGTGATTGGGGGCGCATACATACATACTCTCTCTCTCAAGTCTCACAATTCGGCACGTAACAACTTAGTAGAAGCCAAACCCAATACGCGTCTCCAAACACGGCGAATGCTATAATAACGGAAAGGTGTGGGCGCCCACCAACTAACTAACAATAAGTCTCTCTCTCTCTAAGTATTACTAGTAGTGGAGTAATTAATTAGCTAGCTGCACTTATTTCTCTCCCTCTCTCTTCTCAGCCAAATTGCAAAACAATGGCAGTAACAACATCTACCCTTCTTCTTCTTCTTCCAATCATACCCCTACTCCTATCTCTATCCCGTCCGGCGGAGTCTTCCGTCGTGCCGTCGACTAATTTCATCGACTCCTCCTGCAGGGTCGCAACCTATCCTGCGGTGTGCGTACAATCTCTCTCCGTCTACGCCAAAACCATTCGGCAAAGCCCACAACAACTGACCCAAACCGCCTTGGAAGTGAGCCTGACCAGAACCAAATCGGCCCAAACGTTTATGAAGAGGCTGACCAAATTCAAGGGGTTGAAGGCTATACAGTACGCGGCCATAAGGGACTGTTTGGATGAAGTCGAAGATAGTCTGGACCGGGTGAGCAAATCCTGCCAAGAAATGAAGGGCGTAGGTGGGGCCAAGGGGAACGACTTCACGTGGCGAATGAGCAATGTTGAGACTTGGATTAGTGCTGCGCTCACTGATGAGAACACTTGCATGGACGGGTTCGCGGGTCGGGCCATGGATGATAAAATTAAGGCGTCGGTTAGGGCACTGATCGTGGGTGTTGCACATGTTACTAGTAATGCACTTGCGTTAGTTAATAACTTTGCCGCAAAGCATACACACTAAAAACGATGATGCGGCCGCCTGAAATGTAAAACTATCCCTCCTATTTGTACCTCTTTTGCAAAACTCACTCTTCAATTTTATTTTATTTTTGCAAAACTCTACCTCCAAGATTATGAATTGTGCCCTTTATATACTTTTTTGTTAAAAAATTATTTCACTCCAATTCATCTCTTAAAAATATTATCTTTAAAATACTCATTTTATTTCATTCAAATGACTTTCAATTAACAAAAAAAAACTCACAATACCAACAAACATTTGATACTTTTCACTTTCTCTCTCCTTTATGTCAATCAATTATTATTTATTTTGGGTTCATTGCCTTTGATATATATTCTTGCGGTCTTAATAATAAGAAAAATTGATCGACACATGTTTATATAATTCATTTAATCTATATTTTTATAGTGTTAAATGAAATATTTAATGATAACTGTTAAAAATCGAGACTAAGTTTGATATTTTAATATGGGTCTTGTGTGCGAGACATTAACTTAACAAAACAAAATAATAATCAATTAACAAATAACAAATATAGAGAATGAGATGCATGTATTAAGCAATTTAGGGTTTCAAATATGATATTATTGTGAATTTTGTTTTATTTATTGGAAGTCGTTTGAGTGAAATAGAAGGATCATTATTAGAAAGTTAAAATTTTTAAATGATGATTTAGATGAAATAATTTGACTATGTGAAGAATTTTAACAAAAATATACCTAAAAGGTGAGTTTTGCATAATTAATACATTTTGAAGGAAGAGTTATAAAAATAAAATTAGAAAAATAAAATTATTAATAGAAACTAGAGGTTCTTTCTCCACAGTGGAGTTTTATTTTTAATGGAAGTTATAGGGTGAATTTTACAAAAATAAAATTAGAGGGTGAGTTTTATAAAAATATTACAAACTAGAGGCTCTTTCTCCACAGTGGAGTTTGTTACGTGTCAAGTCATTTTAAATGTTTTGTAATGTGAATTGGTTTGTTACACTACTAATCTTGAGTTATTGATAATCATATATCGGGTAAATTATTAATATTTTTGGTAATCAGATAATTAGATAATTGAAAATATGTAATAATGTGATAATACCATAGAGTGGTTATCTTAAAAATTTTATTTCACCAAAAATTGATAATGATATATCTTACAACTTTATATATATGTTAATTTTTTAATTACGAGTTTACGTGAATAATTATAGTTGTTAATATTTTGACGACATATCTAATATAATGGACCAATTTTATAATCCTATCAAATCTCAAGTATTGATATACGTTGTAACCGCAGTTCGACAAAAAACTATCGCAATACATATCAAGACTCAACAAAAACATCATTCATAATTAAGACATAAATATTTTTATTAGTCACAATTTATATTTATTTTTAATTTTTTTGGTTTTCTTTTTATCGACATGTTTAGCTTAACTAATTAAAATAACTCATTATCCATACAAAATATGTGGTGTTGTTTGTTATTTATTATTATAAGTACAATTTATTATTAATGACATACTGACAAATTTTGTACTTAATAATTGAATAAATTATGAACTGTTATTTTATAAACATATTATATTTTTAGTACGATTTACTAAGTAATACAGAACAGAAATAAACAATATATATTACCCTTTTTATTATCGATAATCAAATACTCAGTAATCTGTATTTAAATAAGTATTCATCATGACCTATAACAAATACCCCCTTAAGTTTAGCCCAAATTTTGGGCTCAATAATAATAATAATAATAATAATAAAAAGATCATTTCTCTATGTCTCTCTCATATATTAATGCTATGTACGTTTGAATTAAAAGATTAAAATAATTTAAAGAATGAATATTTGGTGATCATTTTTGGGCGAATAAAAATCATTGTGATAGCATAAAATGTATTTCCATTTTCTTAAATTTCATTTAATGAGAGAGGTGGTGGAATGGGATGCATGCTGTCACAACATAACACGTCAAGAACAATTCATTTATTTCATTCATCATAGAAAATAGGTTATATTAATTAGTACTCCAATTAATACATGAGTTTGGAGTATTTAAGATAAATAAAAATACTAAAATATTTATCTTAAATTTAAACTACATTAATCCTAATCCTAACAACTTGACAAATATAAAACTATTCTAAATAACATACAAATATTATTTCACTAATAGTTCTAATTGAGTGAAAATATATAATAATTATGTCATTTTATTACATCACCACCGACAACATTCAAACATATTTCGTTACTTCCTGCATTCTATTCCTTCAAAGTTCAATCCAAGCATATCATTACTTGCACAGCTAAAGAACTTTAAAATGAACCAAACATTTCAGTTTCAATTTGAATTCGCTCGACTAAAAGTTTGATCCGAGTTTAACTCGAAATATAAATAATTTAAATATGAACACATTTTAAAATTCAATAAATTACTCAAACTTCTTCAAATTGTAATTTTCTATTGATACGTAGATTATATCCGCTTGAAAAGTTCAAACTGCTCAGGCCAATTCGAGAGCGTGCTCGACTCGTTGACTAAACGAATCTCAATCAAATCTTAATTCATAATCAATAAATTTTATGAACTAAATTTAAACAACTCAATATTCTACTCTACTCGACTCAACTCGGTACTTAAGAACGGATGCAAAATTTACAAATCAAGGAAAGTATAGGTAAACTACCTAACTTTCAACTCATGGTGATCAGTTGAGCATACCATTAAGCTTGAAGAGACCCGAGTAGGGGTGGTGGTGGGGACGCTAAAAAGTACCTGTAACAGCAACTAACACTAATCTTGAGTAGTTGAGTTTGACTGGGTGGAATGAAATTAATAGAATGAACGAGTAATTATAAGTCAACTTCACCAATTAATCACTTTTTGATATGTTTTGTTGGTCAATTACGATAGAGGTCTCATTCTTAATTCCTTAATTCATAGCCTCTCAAATAATACATTTTTACTTTTTAGGGATGGGTTTTACTCATGTAATATATTTTGCCAGAAATTATTTATAACTAAATTAACTGACTTATATCATGTAAAACAATGCTAAAACTATATAGTATGAATTTTCTTTCTCTCTTTCTATAAATCTTCTTACTTTTTACTGGAGCCTATACTTGTGAACCAACTTAAATTTGGAACTATCATTTCAAAAGATAGGAGGGATACCATAAGTTAGCTAGGGGCTGGGGAAATGATCTGTAACAAACATTTTTTCAGTCTCTAAATCAATTGTATATCGTGATATTTCTCCCTTTTGGTATGAATGGATTAGGCATACTTATTCGCTTAGTTCATTGGGTCTTCACTATTGGTGTTGACATTATCGGTCTAGTCATTTTATTATCTTTGTTAAGTCCTTCTAATATCGCATCAAATCGTTGGGTCGACCCATCGATATTTAAATATCTATTACTTTTGACTTGAATGATGATATAGTATGACAAATGACCAAGATATCTCGCCATACATTAAGTGGATGGGATTATAGTTAACCCATGGTGCAGAATAAAGGGGGCAAAAGCAAGTGGATAAGTTCCATGCAATTCAAGAACCCCATCGATCGTGGGGATATGTCGATGGTAGTGGGTGGTACAAGAATCCAGCAAAGATATTATTTCTTGGCAGTAAGTCTTCACAAGGAGGTACGCTTTTGATATATATACATTCACACAACCGATAATAAATAATCTCTCTCATCACACTAGATTTTATCATCCTCTCGAAGTTAACCTCGTGAATGCATATACTTACTTCACGCCGAGCTATCCCCTCTGGCCATCCTACCGCCAAGCTTGTGGGTGTTTGTCGTGTTTATCGTAAGGCAGATCGTGACGCCTTTAGTGATTGGGACGTGGAGAAAGATCCCGCGTTAACATCGGCTGCTAGAAGGAGGGTGTTCTAGTGTTCTTGAAGTTTTCAATCATAAATTGTAGCCGCTTCTACGCCTAATCCATGGTGAAGAAGAGTAGAATCAGCTTACCTCTAAAGGATACCCGATGGCTATGACTTCGCCTACACAATGAGTATCTCGCAAGGATTGATTGGGTCCTTCAAAGAATGCTCATGCCGGTACCGCTTCCAAGGTGTTTCTCGAGGGTTCTCGCTCGAGAGCCCGTGATGATGCCGGAAGAAGATTGATTTTTGTCGCCTGCAGAAGACCTCGACCATGGCCTAAAAAGGGTGTAAGGCATACCGCTAATCCTATACCGAAGTGGTCGAATCGATGCACCGATCGTTGTAAAGAAGTCTACACTTTAAAGACATGTCTCGAGGCCTTCCCGGATCGGCGCGCACCCAACAAACCATTTTCCCGATTGATCGACCGAGAAGGGTATTCCGCCTTATCGGTCTTCGGATTATGGTCAAGCAGAGTAGATGAAGACCCAACAACCATTTTCTCGATTGATTGACCGAGAAGGGTATTCCGCCTATCGGTCTTCGTGGATTATGGTCGGCAGAAGATTAGATGAAGACCCAACAACCATTTTCCGATTGATTGACCGAGAAGGGTATTCCGCCTATCGGTCTTCGATTATGGTCAAGCAGAGTAGATGAAGACCCAACAACCATTTTCCCGATTGATTGACCGAGAAGGGTATTCCGCCTATCGGTCTTTGGGATTATGGTCGCAGCAGCAGACGAAGGCTCACCACAAAGGATGTAAAGTTTCACCAAGTAGATCCAAAAATCACACTCCCGAGAGTCCATTATGGGCACACCGCCTGCAGGCACTTGTTTTCGGGAAATCCATCTAAAGTCATAGCCCAGATGGAAAGCAATGAGAGTCCGATAAAGCCGCTGCGCTTCTTCAAAGGCGAGAGTTCGTGGGTATTGTATGCAGATGGATATTCTATTTCGGACATCAAGATAAAGAAGTTATCAAGGAGTCGATCACAATAACAATTCCACCACCAAAGGCATTATCGGTCGCCGCCACTATAGATGCTTATAACTTTGATGGCAGATGGCGCTGCTTTCCTTCTTGATCGATGTCAAAAAGAAGACCAAGTACAAGAGTGTCAATTTTGTTCTCATTGATGAGAATCTTTATCGAAGGACCTTTTTCGTCATCATTGCTTAAACATTTGGTTCCATCCAAGCAGGTGTGTTCTTCTGAAAAGTTCACAAAGACATTTGTGGCAATTATTTGGCCCAAAGTTGTTGACCTACAAAGTACTTCTAAGCAATGATATTCTTGAAAGAACTGGGATTCAAAGACGTAAAGACTTCTGTATTCTACTTTGGACCCATCTCCTACTATCGAGGAATTTTGGGTGCCACCCGTCCGGTCGCAGATGTTATTCTTGAGGTTCACGTGGATATTTGTGTCACCAAATGGTTCGATCTCACATCACCACCAAAAGGCTATATTTCGATTTTATCTCCTATACCTCTTGTTGTCTGGGGTAGTCGATCGGGTCCATTGCCTAGGATCAAAGTTAACAGACGCCACCATGGGATCAAGTTTAAAACATTTCATAAGAGGACTTCAGAAGCTCATCCATAGTCCGACAGCACAAAAAATGCCACCCTCGGTGTTGGGAGGTTCGGGAGGACTCACGACCATTCGATGGTAGCCTCTTCTGCAGTGGTCACTAAGGCATTGTCAGTTCCCTCTGGGGTAGGCAATTGTCGCCACTTTGGCATTGTCAGCCCTTCTGGGTAGGCAATTGTCGCCACTTAGACTTCGTCAGTGCCCTTCGTGGTAGGCGAATGTCATCTTTTGGTTTTGATAGAGGTTCGGAGGACTCACGACCATTCGATGGTAGCCTCTTCTTCAGTGATCCTTTTGACTTCGTCAGCCTTTCGTGGTAGGCGAATGTCATCTTTGACTTTGTCAGCCCTTCGTGGTAGGCAAGTGTCATTCTTAGACTTTGTCGCACCGAGTGGTGTATAAAGGTCCTTATATCTTGATCCTTATATCTTGGTCCTTATATACTTGTTCTACCCCGAGTGGTGAGCAAGATCTTGATGGTACAAGGAGGATCACCAAATTCACTTCACATACGACCGATCTCACACTTCTAGAATGATAAATATGCATTACTTTATTTTGTTCAAGTGTCGAGTTCGGATTATATTATCATTGTTCTTAATCATTATATAGTTTGCTTAATTATCGACTAACTCTGCTTAAAATAAGAGGCACTTTTACGCTTTTCAAGTTGATTGATGATCCATTATTGACAAGAAATGTTCACACATGTAAGTAATAAGGCATGAAGTTGATATTTCATTAAATATTAACTGCTTACATAAAGTTAGAATTTTCACGTAAAGTTCTACAACTAGAGATAAGGAGAGGTCATCTTCAGTGCTTCTTCCTTGTCATCGCCACCATCTAAAGAGTCTAGAAGAAATGGATCTACCTTGGCCCGAGCTTTTTCTTGCCTTTTACTTCATAGATTTTTCATATCCTTTCGCATACATATGGTCGATCTCATCGTCCACCCTTGCTGGATTTTCTCAGATGCTACTTGATTTCTTATGAAGGTCTTCTATAAATTGGCGGACTCAAATTTTAAGGGCCCGGTCTCTTTGAGTTTTTCTTCGTGCTTCCTCGCGATGTGCCGATGCTTTGATCCTTTAGCTCGACAGATCGACATTTGTATCGTTGATGACCCGATGAGTGGCCTCGTCGCTTTCATTCTTCTTTGATCTTGTCAATATCCTTCCAAGGCATTCATTGTCAAGAGAGCAATATCAAGATTGTTTTTTTTTTTGCCAACACAGACTTCCGGATGGCGCTATCTCTTCTGGCATTCTCTTCTGCATTCTCTTCTATTTTTATATTTTGAGACTTGAGGTACCTTTGAGACAAGTTTTTACTTGCAGAGATGACTAATATTAATCGATCGCCTTGTATGATGGTCGAATCTCAACTTCCTTTAGTCCGGTATTTCACTCCTTCACCCATCGGCCCATGATGGAATTATTGCCAACCGATGATCATCTGTGTCGCCACAAACTTCGAGCCCTAGATTCATAAGAAAATGGTTTTTGTATGGGCGGTCCCGAGTCGTCGGAGGCGCGTGAAATATTTGTTGTCAGTATGTCCTACCGAACAGTGTTCTTCAATCGACTTTCGATCTTAATTTATGCCGCTATTTGATGTTCACCAGATGGGCTTTGGTAAACCGTATTTTGGTCCTTTATCGGTCTTATTATAATTCCTTTTGTCCCGAATCGATGCCATTTATAGTTTCTATTAAACCTCCCCGCTTAATAAAAAACTAGGGGCAATGTCAGTCGTGATATTTCTCCTTTCGTCGAATGGATTGGGCCTACTTATTCGCTTAGTCCATCGGGTCTTCACTATTGGGTGTCGACATTATCGGGCCTAGTCATTTTATTATCTTTGTTAAGTCCTTCTAATATCGCATCAAATCAAAGGGTCGACCCATCGATATTTAAATATCTATTACTTCGACTTGTAATGATGATATAGTATGACAAATGACCAAGATATCTCCATGCATTAATGTGGATGAGATTATAGCCACTGGCGGTGTGAATAAAGGGCCAAAAGCAAGTGGATAAGTTCCATGCATTTAAAGAAACCCATCGATCGTGGGGATATGTCGATGGTAGTGGGTGTACAAGAATCCGTGCAAAGATATTATTTCTTGGCGAGTAAGTCTTCACAAGGAGGTACGTTTTTGATATATATACATTCACACAACCGATAATAAATAATCTCTCTCATCACACTAGATTTTATCATCCTCTTGAGTTAACCTCGTGAATAGACATACTTACTCTTACTACCTTTGAGCTATCCCCTACGGTCCGTACATCAAGCTTGTGGTGTATACTACTCCATAATTAATGTTAAACCACAAATTCATTCTACTTCTACATATATGGCACATTGACCGGCCAAATCCTCACCATGTATGCATGTCCTTGTACGTAGTCGTAGCAGTGCGATAAAATATGCTACTAATAATTAACACGCACGCATCATCAGTTGATTAATTAATTGATCCCATGCATGCATGCATTAATTAATACTATATATAAACATTAATTCCTTAACTCAACAATTAATCCTAGCTACATATATACAGTACGTATATATTCTTCCTCAAAAATAATTATGGCCATGGCTATATCCGGTTTATCTGTTACCCTAACCCTTTCAGTACTACTCTTGTCCATATTGGGCATAACCACAGCAACAGACTACGTGCAAGGCGCATGCAAAACTACCCGATATCCAGATCTGTGTATCAAAACTCTAACACCCCATGCCGGAGAAATTAAAACGGATGATGATCAGGTAAAGTTGGCCAAACTTGCTTTATCCGTGGCCACTACTAAGGTCAAGGAGACTAAGGCATCCCTGGGTAGTAATATTGTTAAGGGTAATAATAAGGTGGATCCTTCCCTGAAGGATTGTGTGGAGGAGTTCGATAGCAGCCTCCAACAAGTTGAGGATTCGTACGCAGAATTGGACAAACTTAGCCTGCCTGGAAAATTTGATTGGCACAAGAGCAATGCGCAAACTTGGCTTAGCGCCTCAATCAGTAGTCTTGATGATTGTAAGGAGATTGATGCGGTGAAGCAACCGGTCACTGAGGTTGAACAGCTCATTAGTATCGCGTTAACGTTCGTTAATGGTATGAACCAGAATCAGAAACAACTGTAATAATTATTATCTTAATTTATCTATCCTGATCGATTATCGATGGTGAATATATATATATAATTGGATTAATTAATTGTTCAATAAATATTAATTAAATTCATTATTAATTGTGATGGAGGATATATATATCTTGCATATGATTAGCCCTGACAACTTATATAAGTTGAAAATCATATAGTTAATCAAAATTACTTGGATGTATTTGGTTGGTTTATTAATCTTTATGTTATGGATTGGTTTGATTTTGGATCCATATTATTATTACAAATATAGGTTGTATTAGTTTAACTAATTTTGATCCATATTAGTCTATAATAATTTTTTGCACTTTGTAGAACTAATTAATACATCAACATGTATGCATTATTACACTACATTTTTATACTATAACATACTTAATAAATAATTTTTTTTTGGGTCGGGGTGGGGGGTCGGGGGTGGGGGGTGGGGGGTGTATATAATAATTAATAATATTATTTTTTGGGGGATGAGAGGTGGGGAAAATAAATTAAATTATATAAAATAAAACAATTTATGGAGAGCGGGAGGAAATTAAATTAAATTATATAATATAAGTTGTATAATTTAAATGAGTTATTTGAATTAATTAAGAGAGAGAAATTAATTATTTAAATTAGTAGTTCGTTGCACTAAAAGTGTTAATTTTATTATGGATTAATTCCATAATTAGTTAAATGATTTTTATACATAATTACAAATGTATAAATTATAAAAGTATGTATATATATATATATATATATATATATATATATATATATATATATAATATAATATATAATATGTATATGTGTTATATAAAATATAGTGTAATAATGCATACATACTGAATTACATGCATGCTGAATGTATAATATTTATTGATTATATATTCAACATGATGCACTTCAACCGCATTTATAGTGTACTTGAATTAAAGGAGCTCCTTATATTTTAAAAAATAAAATAAAATAAATAAATTCCAAAAAAATTGTCGAATAACACAATCTCTTATTCTCTTTTGTTGGGACAATATTTGGGAAAGTTGATCTGAACCACTAGTATAAATGTCCACCAAACTATATATGCAATAAAATTACTAATTAACTATCAAAACCGGCAAACTTGATTATATTCTTAAATGGAGGGGATGTATACACTAAGGAGACATTACATATCACTCAGAATAGCATTATAGATATGAGCAATTAATATTCCAAATTAAACCAAATAATCTGTGTTGAAATTAATTTTAGTAGTTGATGTGTTTTATTGGAGATGATAATAATAATAATAATAATAATAATAATAATAATAATAATAATAATAATAATAATAATAATAAAAGAGAAGTTCATCTCTCTTTATAACACTTTCTGCCTCCTCTTTATATATTACTATTTCTTTGGATCGATTTAGACAAATATATTGAAATTTAAAACCTAGTTAATTTTGTGGTCATCCCCTAAATATGTTAATAAAACTATTAAGATTTTGTAGCTTAAACTTTCATTTTGGTAATCAACCCGATTACTTAATTGTACTCCGTCTCCTCTGATGTACTACTATATGATGATTTTGGTAATCAAAGCCCAGGATATGTTGTGCATGGTTTTGTTTACTGGATTTCACCTAATTTTTGCAAAACTCAATATATTTATATATTTTTATTATATATGGTATTATGCATATATAAAAAATATGAGATGGCCTCTCTAATATTAATGCACTACAGTACAGTACTGCCATAGTAAGAAATTTAATCCATGACAGAAAAAGGCCTAATTCCTTGTAACTTTCCCCTCCCTCGTTTAGAAGCCCAGCCTACCTCCACCTCTATATTGTCTCAATTAAATTAAAGGTAAAACAAATAAATAAAAATAAAATGAAGGTAGCATGCATCTCTGTCTGATTTGAAGTATCAACACTAATTTATAGCTAGTAGTAGCATGTAATTCATCCGTCTCAGGATAAAAGTTTTGGTGGATTTTTCACGCATATTAAGAAGATGAATAAAATGACAAAATTGCCTATAATAATGTCATTAAATATGGAGAGAGAATTAGAATAAGAAAAGTATGAGATATTTAATGCTACGGGTATAATAGGAAAATATGTGTAAAAGTTTGGTTATTAAAAGAAAATGAACATTTAACATGGGACTACTCAAAATAGTAATAAAGACTTTTATTATGGGACGGAGGGAGTATTAATTAATTATCGGTTTGAAGAATTAGATATTCCAATAAAGACATACTACTAGGCTTACATTAATACCCATCAATTCACATTCTGTTCTCACCAGTAGGTATTAGTATAACATAAATACACTAGCTAGCAGTCTAAACACACACAGGACATAATCCATCCGTACGTTTGTTCTATCACTTCTATATTTACCCTCAAAGGTAAGTACTCCCATAACTTACCTTCATTTTTGGGAAAATGTTTAAGACAAGTGTCATATTCAAATCTAGTCGGCATTTTCTTCTTCTCTATCCATAAGTTGAGTTTAAACCAAACATGTTCACCAAGTTGCGGCCTTGCCATCTTCCTTCGGCAGCTAAACTAAGACCCACTTCTACATCCATTAATTCAAAGCTTAGGCAAGTTGGGGGCAGCTCCATTGAATCATTAAGGCCTCTTGTCGCTTATTCCCCTTTGGGCACATGTTTATATCGCCCACTAGGCCCAGATTTTGGTCCCAGCTCACATTATTGTTACAAATATTAATTTGGCCGATTAATACAAACAAAATATGTTCAAAAGTATCCTCCAAATCATACATCTAAAGGAGGTTTAAGCTTTTCCTATAAATAGGGAAACTTCCCATCCACTTTCATCACTCAATTAACTACCTTCAAACTCCTAGAGAAATAGAGAAAGAAATATGGAAGGGTCATTAACTAAGCATCTTCCCACACCTCTTCTTGTTCTAATTGCCATTATTACTTTCTACATGAACTCAAGTTTGGCTGCAAGCTTTGCAGCTGAAAAGGCGAGCATTGAGTTCATCAAAACCTCCTGTGGTTCAACTACTTACCCTAGTCTCTGCATTACCTCACTCTCAAATCATGCCAGTACTATCCAAACAAGTCCTGAACTTTTAGCCCAGACAGCTCTCTCAGTCAGCCTCGATACTGCGCTTTCAACAACGACCATGATGCTAAGGCTTTCAAAAGCACACGGCATGAAGCCTAGAGAGTTTGGCGCGATGAGGGATTGCCTTGAAGAGCTAACCGACTCAGTAGACGAACTGAAAAGATCTATGGAACAGATGAATCAGGTGAAGGGATCCAAAAATTATGACCTCATGATAAATGACATACAAACCTGGGTCAGTGCCGCTTTGACTGACGAGGACACATGCACCGAGGGGTTTGCGGGGAAATCTATGAATGGGAACACAAAGAACGTTGTCAGAGGAAGAATTTTGAATGTTGTACATTTGACAAGCAATGCTTTGGCTTTGATCAATAGCTACGCATCTCAGCTTCGTGGATAGAATTAGTTTACTACTCCTTAGTATTAGGTGAATATATATATATATATATATATATATATATATATATATATATATATATATATATATATATATATAGGAATATCTTCCATAAAGAATTCTTCTTGTGTAGTCTTATCTTAACACCCTTTTTGTACTGCTGATAAACTTATCGGAAATGTGAGATGAAATATAAATATCCTAAGTTCGAAGCCTCAGACTTCTAGAACATTATTTTAATATGAGGGACCCCACCATAGTCAACGTGTTGTCGGTTTATTGAAATAAAATGAATTTTTAATATTAAATAATCGCCTCGACCTAAGACAACTTAGTCTTGGTTTGTGCCTTTTTATAAAATACTCACCGCCATAAGCTCTTCCTACCGTAAAAAAAAAAAAAAAAAAAATCCAACCAAGGACAAGCTCTTACTACCAAAAAAAAAAAAAAAAAAAAAAAAACAAATCAAACCTAAGACAACCTCTTACTACTTAAGACAAGTTTCTCAAGTTCTTTATTTCTTATTCCAAATAAAATATTTGTTATTTTTATAACTCTTTCATTTAATAACAAATAAAGAATTATAATTCAAATAAAAAATAATATCCTATTTTATAAAAATATATTTTATATTTTTTTATTTGCTATTTTTATAAAAATATTTTATATTCTTTTATTTGTTATAAAATATTTTAATAACAAATAGCAAATAAAAATAAAGAAATATTTTATATTCTTTATTTGTTATAAAATATTTTTATAACAAATAGCAAATAAAAATAGCAAATATTTTATATTCTTTTATTTGTTATAAAATATTTTATATTCTTTATTTTTTATAAAAATAAAGAATAAAAATTATAAAATACAAGCTCTTCCTACCGTAAAAAAAAAAAATACCAACCGGACATGCTCTTTACTTACTAAAAAAAAAAAAAAAAAACCAATGTTTCTTACTACCGTTAAAAAAAATAAAATGTACCAAATAGGTTGTTAAAAAAAATTATTTTATTCAAGCAACTTCACGCTAAATGCAATTTCGAACTCATGACCTCAAACTCCAAACACACGTATATGACCACCCGAAGACCACGCTGCCTAATTGCTAATTTTAGCCAATGATATGTCTTTATATTAAAACTTCACCATCCCCCAAAATCTATATTCTTGCATTATTATTATATTACTAAACAAATATTATTAATAAGTCATATAATACATATATGGGGTTTGATATTTAAAATAAGTTAATATCTATATTTATTAAGCGATGATTATTAGTAATGATTTTATATATTAAGCAATGATTTTATTATTAATAAAACTAGTGAAGTATAATAATAATGTGATTATCGAATTTATAAAAGCGGTGAAGTATTATTATAATTATAATAATGTGATTATCAATATTAAAGTACAGATTATATCAATACTAAGTCTTTGCATAACATTAAGAGGAATAAGATATATTACATGTTCATTTTCATAAAATAAAAAAAAAAACATAGAATGATTAATACAACCGACGCCTATTTTTTTTTGCTCAGAATCCCTAAAGACTCGATAGTGATTTCGCTTTATCGTTAGTCGGTTTCAAAGCCACAAATTGCACATTTTCGATGAGTCTTAGAAGGAATGATTTTCTCGAGTGCACTTCTTGAATCTAGATTGTTTTTGCGGCCCTTTGTTTGAGAAATATTAGGCGGCAAAAAACTCTCTTCTTCTTCTTCCACCGCTGCTCTTCATCGTCATTATCGTATCCCATATCATGATTTGGATCTCCAACTGTGTCAATCAATGTCGCCATCCGCCAGCCCGATAATATTCTCATCCGGATCATCTTTGGTCAACCAACTCTTTTCCTCGTGCATTCGGTTTAAAACGGTTTTGTAACCTCGAATCGAAAGAGCCGCTTTTCTTCGCTTAACTCCTGTAATCACCCATCAAATGATTATAAGCGCATTGCTTGATTTTGTTCGAATCGCAGATGTGGAGTTAAAGAGAAGTCTTCACCATTGCTTTTGTTCGCGTCTCTTGTCCACCGATGAAGGATCGTATCGGTCGGTATTTGTGGAAATACTCTTTCTTGTGAAATATCTCAAGATGTGCCTGCATAATTCACCGAGTGAGAAAATATTTGGCGATTACATATTATCGATCCCAATTGTCGATTGTTGACAACTTCTTTATATCTTCCACCACTTTCATTTTGATTCAGATTATATTAATCGTGCATAAACCTTAGTATCGTTGACACACATCTCACTAAGTTTATGAACATTGTATTTCATGGAATCGATTTAATTGACGTTGGAAACGTCTAAACATCTATTTTGTGTACACTTTCATGCGGCGATGAACTTCTAAAGATGAACCGAGTACTATAATCCTTTTACGATGTTTTGTTATGTAGTCGACCTTCCTCTCCTCGATAAACCGCTCTTTCTACGACCTTTTGACTCTGCGGTACAAAACATAGCATACATTGATGCATTAACATACTCATCAAAAAGGCATTCATGCTCTCGCTTCTTCCAGGTGGTAGTCATTCAGCGGCAAAATATCTCTTTGTATATCTTTGGAATCCATTTACGTAAGACATCATACAAACTTCCAAGCCATTCATTAAGTATACAATTCATAGAACTTATCGAGAATATGCCAACGCTTCTTCAAATTCCTCGATGGACAATGAGTTATACACACACGTTGTTAAAATCATTTTTGAACGATGGGTGCTCATAATAAACATGATGCAATTTTTCAGAAATTTATTGCTAATATGCCAAGAACACAATAAATGATGACTAGTTGGAAATCTTGGTAGCAATAGCATTACTCATGGCTCTATCTTGATCGGTGATGATGGTTGTAGGTGCTTTGCGCCCAAGTATGCTTCAAGCCGTATGTCCAGAAAACCCAAACGAAAAGTGTCCTCTCGCCTCTTCTCGTAGCGGTGCAAATCCAAACAATATAGATTGATAATGGTGGTTGACCCCTGAAATGGAACAAACGGCATGCCATACTTATTTGTCCCAGATGTCTTATCAAATGTCACAACGTCTCCGAAAAGTTGATACATAAACCTTGATCGGGCCAACCCACAAAATACAAGCTATCACGGTTGTTTTCACCGGTTTCACTCGGAAAAAAAATTTTCAGCACTTCCGGATGCAAGTTTGTTCAAATGATCGACAAGAGGCTTGTGCATCATTTTCATCTCGCAGAATCACGCCTTAAATCTCGCACCACATTTTCAACATTGGCGAGAGAAAGGAACATTTTGCAAACCACCTCCCATTGTGCTCAAAACATTCATCATCTTACTAGACCAATACTGGGACTTATTTAAAGTGTCAATTAAATTTCTTGCAACAGAGTAATATTTCCGTGAGTCTCGATCAAATCTACTTTGGTGGGGGTCACTAAGTGATGATTGTGCTCTAATTCAACAAGTAGAAATCGCCTAATTGTCTTCTTTCTTATCATGGACAACATATATTCTAGCTTTGCACATTGTTCGATCTATAGAGTCTCTCCGTCTAGTTATTTTATTACTACTATCTTCATCATCGTAAACTCTTGCCAACAATTGGTGTACCCTAGGCTTTTCTTACATACATACTGCGTAGATCCGATATCATTCAGATTAGATGTTTATGACTAGTTTGCAATTCTAATCTCAAATTCATTTTTATGAAAGCATATGATCTATAAAATATTCAACCTCTTCCAACGTACAAAATAATTGACCAACGTAACGGAACAATATCGATTTATTACTTTCAACTTCACTGACAAATTCAGATGTATTATATGACATTTTGAAAAACTTACTTGTGAATAATAGTGATGAATTTTGCTCGATCAGAACTTCAACTTGATTTTTTAAAGTGAAAGTGGGCAACAAGATGAAACAAATTATGAGTAGAGGTGAAAAGAGAAAATAATATCAGAGAACAAATTCTATGGAAGGATAAGAAGATAACTTGAGAAAATAGCGAATTCTCGACAATATTTAAAGGTAAAAGACCAAAATACAACTTTATAATAATAATAATAATAATAATGGTAATAAAATAATAAAAAAAGTACATGTTTTAAGATAATATGGAACGGCTTTATAATCAATTCGTAATAATAATATAATAATAATAATAATAAAATATTGAGAAATTTAATTTGGGGGAAATGAACTGCTTTTAAGATATATACAAATTCAAGGTAAATTAAAATAAATTAGGCAAGTGGTGCTTCGGGTGGTCATTTGACGAGGATTGGTGCTTGAGGTCACGGGTTCGAAGTCATTTAGCAAAGAAAAAAATTTCATTTCAGAAGTCAAGTTATAAATGTATGCACCGAACGGTTTTATTAATAATATAATTTTTTTTTTCATATAAGTTTCAGATAGCCTCTACCTACCAAGCGTGTTTTATTAATAATATAATAAAAAGAAACAAAACAACAAAGGGTAAACCTGAAGCCTATACTGCAGTAAAGTTAAGAAACAACAAAACTTTTTCTCGCCATGTTTGACTACTTTTTCCCGCCACATCGCCTCTCGAAAAGAACACCGCAAGCTCAGTAATATAAAAAATCATGACCCATAACAAGATTAATGTTTGAATTTGGTCCTAAAATAATTCATGTATTTCGGACTTACTCACCTTATTTAAACGCTCTATCGAGAACATATGTTGTTCAAACTAAAGTTCACTTGCCAAGCTAGATAAAATAAAAATAACAGAGAGTAGAGAGGGAGTATTTAGGAAGAGAGAAGCAAAAAACTTCAACAAGTAAGTTTTATTTATTGTTATTTGTTCGCTTTTAATAGTTTCATTGGTGTTATTTTTTTTATCAACGCATTTATTAATTGAATTAAAGGGATATAATACCATGTGATGTATTTGTTGTCATTAATGCATGTTATCACCGTGCATATTATGCATTTATGTTATTATTGTTGTTGTTATTATTAATGCAAGATTTATAATGATCACTTTATATTTTATTAAAGAATGATATTTATTTTAATATATTAATTAGACTAATTGGACATATTTTTTACAAAAATAAGAAAAAATATTAGAGGATAATAATAAATATAGATATTAACTCTTTCATTTAATAACAAATAAAATTTATAATTCAAATAAAAAATAATATCCTATTTTATAAAAATATATTTTTAAAATTTTTATTTGCTATTTTTATAAAAATATTTTATATTCTTTATTTGTTATAAAATATTTTAATAACAAATAGCAAATAAAAATAAAGAAATATTTTATATTCTTTATTTGTTATAAAATATTTTATATTCTTTATTTTTATAAAATAAAGAAATAAAAATTATAAAATACAAAGCTCTTCCTATAAAAAAAAAAATACCAACCTGGGACAAGCTCTTACTACCGTTAAAAAAAAAAAATACCAATAGGACAAGCTCTTACTACCAGTAAAAAAAATAAAAAAATACCAACCCGACAAGTTTCTTTACTTTAGGTTTTTTCAATTTTTAATACCGGTGAGTATGAGCTTCAGACTTCTACGGCCCGTATAAGCTTCATTATGGTCATTAAAAAAAATTAAAGATGTACCAAATTTATTTGTTAACAAAAATGATTTTATTCAAGCAACTTTAACGCTAAATGACTCGAACTCGTAACCTCAAACTCCAAACACATCGTCATATGACCACCTAAGCACCACTTGCCCAATTAAATTTCACCAAGGATATGTCTTTATATTAAAACTTCACCATCCCCAAAATCTATATTCTTGCATTATTATTATATTAATGAAACAAATATTATTAATAAGTCTATATAATACATATGAGGGTTTGATATTTGTAAATAAGTTAATATCTATATTTATTAAGCAATGATTATTAGTAATGATTTTATATATTAAGCAATAATTTTATTATTAAGAAATGATTTTATACATTTGATACATTTTTTATATATTTTATACATTTGATACAATTTTTGATATATTTTGATACATTTGTGATAATTGATACATTTTTGATAATTGATATATTTTGATACATTTTGATATATTTATATATTTTGATATATTTGATACATTTGATACATTTTGATATATTTTGATACATTTGATACTAATATGTATCTTAATACTAATATTTTTGCAAAGATTTACTTTCTTTGATTTTGTCATGCATCTTAATACTAATATGGAATCGATGTATTTTTTTAGGTAAAGATGGATAGTTGGGAATATGGGCCAATTGATCCAGTGTTACGCATGATCAACAAGATCATATATCGGATGACATATATCATGGGAGAGATAGGGAAAACTAAGCTCCATCAATATAATTCGATCGAAATATAATCGGTGGGCTTTGATAAAAGAACAAAAATCCTTTTAGATAAATGTGGATTTGGAGTATTTAGTTATCAAGGTGTTGACACCAAACCGATCTTGGTCCGATATCCGGCTTAGTTTGAGAGATGGCGTCAGAGACCAATACTTTTCATTTAAACTGTGGAGAAATAACAATCACGTTAGAGGATGTTCACTTTATTTTGGGTTCTGGTGGTGGGAAAAGCCCTTAATTGGGTCCCTCATTGCCACCAATTTGAATTATTTTAGGGATTGTTTTGGAGATAAATTAGTTGATGAATATTTTAGTTCAAAAAAACGCAGTCTGATTTCATTAGTGTGGTTGCATCTAACATTTTAATAATTGTCCCGAGAATGCAAGTAATGATGTCGTAGGGCGACACACAAAGGCATACATATTGTGGTTGTGTGGGGCAATATTATTCCCTAATAGGAATAGAAATAGTGTGCACCCACGATATATTAGCATATTTGTACAGATCTTTATATACTGCTACTAGGAAAGGAGTTAAATACATTAATGGTTGTGTTACATTGTTACAAAATTGGGCTTATGAAAAAGGTAAGTATTGGAAAGCCAAACCCTTGGCCACAATCATCCTTATGGTTACACTAGGGCTTTAGCATGGTCCTATTTTGGAGCCCACAGCTACCTCGGTAGACGTGAGAATCCCCATCACCATTTGTCATTTTACCGGGGAGTTAGATATTAAGTCTATGGGGATGTGGTTTGTGACCTACATAATGTGGGATGATGATATCGGTGGATTTAATTTTGAAGGCGATTGTTTGGGATCCGGTGGGGTCCCCGATCCACTTTGATATTGTGGAATTTCAGATGATCGGATCGTGTGATGAGACAGTTCGGGTTCAATGCAAGGCATACCATCACCAAATAAAAACCACGGTGACCTTAGGAAGGAGAAAAGTTTAAATTTATTGATGTCGGTATCGTATGGCCTCGAGAGGGGAATATATTTCGATGCTGGAGGCATACATGGATCATCTCGAAGGACAACAAACCTGAAATTGCCGATTACATCCCAATAGATGATTACATGGTCTAGTATAGAAAAAATTACACGTTGGAAAATTCACCCATTTCTCGGCGCGCAAAGACGACCACGATAGTTGTTATGAGCCTCGGGCCATTTACAACCAACAACACCTTATTCAAATGGTATAAAATTATATTCTTCTTTAATAAATCATGTATTGGAGTAAATACTTAATATTATATTTATTCATATTTATTGTTAATAATATTTGTTTGTGTTTATCTTCATATGACAGTTGAGAGTCTGCAAAGTCGTTTACTTGATAAATTTTCATCTTTACTCAAATTTACCTCCCGAGTTGGTTCTCGAAAAAATAATTGGGATTTCAATCATACTATACGACTTGAAGCAAGGTAAACAAATACCTCGACAGTGGGGTCCCACAAATTTTGGAACACAGTCCCAATACACACAACTTCAATGAAGGGCTTGAAACAAACTGATTATGTTGTACAAGAGAGAGCTACATACCCACCCCACAAGTAATCGAGGAGAGCTCCATTCCCACCACCCAAGCCTACGAGGAGTGTTACATTCCAACCTTCCAAACCTATGAGGAGTGTTACATTCCAACCAAGTCTTCATTTTGGGACTTTCGGCGCCAAGGGATCTAGTTCACAAAAGGTATATTTAGTTATGTTAATAGTGATGGTTTTAATTATTATTGCTATATAATAATAATGTACATTTGGGTCTCAATCAGTGCAAGAGATGCGGGAGACCACATCTCTTATGGACCAAAAGGGTCCTTATCCAAAAGACTTAAAGATTGGAAGGAGACATTTGTAAATAAACATATGTTTGGAAACGTGGTGGCACCCGTAGGGATTTATATCCTTTATCACATCCGCGCCAGCTTATATGAATTAGAACACAATGCGGTGCAATCCTTAGGGCCTGGGAGTTGGATATTCGAGCATGTCATCGACGCTTATATGTTGTTGCTACGAGACAGAGAGGAATACTACAGTCGTGGGGAATACAAAGGTGGTCCCAATTTGGTTTCATGAATTCATTCTTCACGATCTCATCTTGGCGAGTATACTATGTCGTCACGACTAACGTGAATCTCGTATGGAGTTTTTTCGCGATCCGTATGTTAACCAAGATGTTGGTCCACCTTTACACGAATGCAAATACATATTCATGCCGGGTGTGTAGTACCAATCAACGCCATTTTGTCTTGTTCTATTCGCAAATAAGATTGGATGGTTACCATAATCGACCAAGACTCAATGATGACACTAAGTATATTAAGTTACATGAAATGTACTCGGAATTCGTTAAAGTCATGCGGTATGTTTAGTTTTAAAATATTTTAATTTTATAATGTCCTTTAATATTAAAAATTATTAACCAACTACTTTGTACATGCAGGGTACATTTGATACCATTTTGTTTGCGAAATGGTAATCCGATCGATGAGTGGCCCAAATGGGTAATCCTACATGCAAGCAGACCTTAAAGATTCGAATCAAAACAACACAACCACGTGATCTGTGGCATTTTTATTCTGCAAGTATGTTAATTGCTTCGTTAGGGCCAATGGTAATATTTCAAGAAGGTTGGTCCTTGGAAGATGTCACAGTCTTTCGTTATGCGTCGCATTTTGAGCTCTACAAGAAATCCATGAAGATTACTTCCTACCGAGAGATATAGGCGTCGGTTGTATTAATCATTCTATGTTTTTTTATTTTATGAAAATGAACATGTAATATGTCTTATTCCTCTTAATGTTACGCAAAGACTTAGTATTGGTATATTCAGTATTTAATATTGATAATCACATTATTATTATTATAATAATACTTCATTACTTTATAAATTGATAAGTAAATTAATTTCCTGAAATGACTTGAAAAATTATCATCATTACTTATTAAACTAATTGAACTAGTTTTATTAATAATAAAATCATTTCTTAATAATAAAATCATTGCTTAATATATAAAATCATTACTAATAATCATTGCTTAATAAATATAGATATTAACTTATTTCTAAATATCAAACCCCCATATGTATTATATAGACTTATTAATAATAATAAATCGTAATATAATAATAATACAAAATATAGATTTTGGGGATGGTGAAGTTTTAATATAAAGACATATCCTTGGTTGAAATTAATGACTAGGCCCGTGGTGCTCGGGTGGGTCATATAATGAATGTTTGGAGTTTGAGGTCATGAGTTCGAATCATTTTAGCAATGAATCTTGAATAAAATCATTTTTTAATTTTTAATACCACCATAGTGACAAATCAGATCTTAGTAGTTTTTTTCAATTTTTAATACCGGTAGTATCATTTGTCTGACCACTGATATTTTATTATTTTAATGTCAGCCGTATGAGCCTATACCGGCCGGGAAAAATAAAAAAAAAAAAAAAAAAAAATGTACCAGGTATGTCGATCAGATCCTACGTGGGATATTTTATTATTTTAATGCTTAATTCGTATGAGCCTATACCTACGTAGGAAAAATAAAAATAAAATTAAAAAAAAATGTACCAAATAGTATTAATTTGCACTTAATGGATTACTTTATTATTTTAATGCCACCAGTATGAGCTGTCATCTTAAGTACCGAAAAATAAAAATAAAATTAAAAAAATGTACCCGTAGATCGGCTTTCTGCAATTAGGATTACTTTATTATTTTAATGCCAGCCGTATGAGCTATATCTACGTAGGAGAAATAAAAAAATTAAAAAAAAATGTACCAAATATCAGATCAACAGACTTACTGATTATTTTAATAATAAATATTCACTTTTTATAACTATACTGACAAGTTAATATTCACTTATTAAAATAGAAGTCGGTACATGTGAATAATTAGGCACAACAACCTGTGCCGGCTTATCAAATACAAAAGCTAATCTCAGCCATCAATTCATTTTATCAACGATACAAAAAGGGTTATTAGATCAAGACTACAATAACCTTCTTTATGGAAGAATTTCATATATATATATATATATATATATATATATATATATATATATATATATATATATATATATGTGAGGTGTACTTTAATTGCTGTTTTATTTGGTATATATTAGATGAATATGTTATGTGTGGTTTACTTTGTGCATTAATATTTTGCTGTGCCAACCCGCTATGTGATTCTGTCTGTATACACGTGCACGTGCATTGTATGTTGAGTTGAGGTAGTATTAATATGCAAATATCCTTCACAAAAGCAAGATATATCTGCCTTCCCCCTAGACGGGTGGATGTAGGATCCGTTATCAACAAGAACAATTTTTTTTAAGCTAAAAACTAAAGTAAAAAGTTAAAATTTAATCGGTTAGAGAGCGAGAGTTTGAATACATTAATTATACATCTGTGTTTAATTTTTTTATTGTAATAATAGTTTAAGTTTTTTTTTCTTCTATAAGTTTAAGTTTATCAAGTTTTATTTTTTCCCTTATCCTTATACCTATAAAAAAAATTAAAAAAAATTAAAACATAAGCACTGCCTACTATTCCCTCTTAACTGGTCTCATTACCACTTTGAGTTTCGCTTAGTTTATGTACAAAAATAGTTCTACAATTTTTTGTCTTTATATATATTTTTTAAAAAAATTAGTGGCTTATTTTGATGTCAAATTAAACAAACGCAGCATGTACTTGGCAACATATCAATTTATATAGCAATGTAAATTATTTAGTCACAAAATTTTAATATGAATTAAAAACTAATAGTTAATTAAATAGATGGAGGTAATATGTATACTATAAAAGTGAGAATTCAATGGTTTAAAAACTAATCATAACAAACATGCATAAATAGTTTAATTAACTTAAAATATCAACATGCATGACATTAATTTCAAATCACTTTATTGCCATGAATCTTCAACAAGAATTTGTTAACCGATTTATGGTTAGTTCTTAATTTTCAATTGGTTTCTTGTAGACGACAACTTTTAATTCATGCAATTTATCACAGGGTAGTCAACTAGCCAAGTTAATTGCCCGAAAACTAATCAATTTAAAGGAACTTCTGCACTATCACAATCTTCTTCTTTTCTTAATCCTTTTAAACAAATTAATAAAAAAAATTTGAAAAAAGGTCAATCACAAAAATAACTAATGAATAACACAAATAATCTTCAAAACGATAATTGAAGTGAAAAGAGCCCTAAAAATGTCTAAACTAGATATATCAAAATTATAAACTACTCTCTTTCCCCAAAAAATGAACAAAATAAAATTTGCACACATGTTAAGAAAAATAAGAGTAGAGGAAAGAGAATAATTTTTTTTTAAAATTTATCCATAGTGGCTCCATAAAATTACATAAAGTGATGAATACTTTAATTTTTTTATATTAATAGATCTCATATCATTCACTTTATATATTTTATCTCACCTTTTTTGAAACAAAAAAATTATACATTTAACCATCTTTTATGGGGACGGTGGGAATAATACATTTCATCTAAAACTACTTCATCTCATTGGGAGAATAAAATATATTCTCATCAATTTTAATTTTTTGAAGTTAACTTAAAATATTTTAATATAAATATGTGTGATTATCTCCTACCTACTTCTTCATCAGCATGCAGAAAGTAGATTAGCAGATTTGCAACTCAAATGAAGGCTACAAAACAGATTCATTTAAATTTTAAAATTAAGAGTAAAATATATTTTTTATGCCTATTCTAAGTATAACTCTTCCATTAATATGTCCCTTTTAAGTTTATTAAATTACATATTTACCCCTCCATATACTTATAAAAAAAAATTTAGCATGGTGCCTATGTTGCCCAAACATAGGTCCGGTCCGCCCCTGGATCAATTGGAAAATAAATATATATAAAAGGAAAATGAAAAAGGAGGTGTCTAATTAAATTTCCCATTTCACATCATAATCTGGTCAGTCTAAATCTTTAGTTAGCAACCAAATACTGTCGGAACTCATGCACCGAGTTTTCCATGTTCTACCCAAACCTAGTGATAACTTGAGCACAGGTCTGAAATTTATTTTTCACACTTGAAAAACCATATGATACTTTAGCTAATTTTTATTTTATTTTTTTTAAAAAAAAAAACACATTGACAAAGGCAACTCATTACATGTAATGATAGCGACAGTGTACCCACTCATTACACAAATTAATACTTTCCATCCCAATTGTGAACACAGCATACATAACTTTATTCATTTCATAAGTTGTAAGATACTTCAGCTAATTTTAATAAAAGTAGTCATCATTCATTCACAAAAGAATTGGACAAGTTGGGAGATGGCTTATAGACGAGTTGAGTTCCCATCTTTGATTACATTCATTCATTCATTCAAACCAAGGCAAGTTGGCCTGCACCACCATCGGGGCCTCTTGTCAATTTATCCCTACTATGGGACATAGTCTTATCACCAACTAGGCCTAGGCCTAGGTGTAGGTGTAGGTGTCGGGTCCTCACACTTATCGTTATGGTTCCTTAGTCAGACGACCACAATTTAACCTCCAACAAAATAACAAAGTGCCACCCCAAAAAAGTATCCTATAAATTAATTATATATCAAATGTTCTCAACACCAACTAGGCCTAGATGTCCTCCCCTCGCATTATTATTGTTATAATTCTGGAATTACATAACTAAAATAACTTCTAACAATATATTCTTAAAAAACATGGCCTAAAAAGAAGCATCCCACAAATTATATACTAAGGAATTTGGAATTCTCTCCCTTCACTTTCATCACTGGAACTTCAAACTCAGAAATTTAAGGCTCATCATGATGCTTACAATTTTTCTACAGCTATATCTAATTTTACTCCAAAAGAAGTACCCAAAAGTAATGCCAAACTTGGTCATTTTGGCACACACAAAAATGTTCGTCAGTGTGAAACTAAAGGAGGGCTAGCTAAAGTTTGAACGAGGTGATACGCATTGTAGTCTTTAAAATTTGTTTCATCTAAAATATATCTTCTTTTTGGGATGAAGGGAGCATACATACATATGTGCCTGTGCGCGCACACTCAATAATCAAATTGATGCAAAAAGAATGGCAGACCTGAGACCGCACTACTCATAATTATCCAAACATAAAAGTTGACAAGTCATTCATAGAGTAGAAGAGTCTCCAAAAGGCTACCAACGAAGCTTTAAGAGGGATCAACATCTTATTTGATTTTTGTAAATTGAGATCCAAAAGGCAGAATAGGAAAAAGGAGAACCTTAAACAAAGTTATAAAGAAGAAGCTGTTCCTATAGCTGTTGAGAAATTATAAGTTGCAAAAGTTACAGCAAGCCATCAAGTAGCCCTCTTAGGAGGAGACATATTACTAATAATAGAAGTTGTTGTGCTGATCGACAATGTCTGGACCAGCAACCCTGACAGATTGAAGTCATAGGCATTAAAAAGACATACAAAAATATATGATATATGTATCACAAGTAATTGATTGTTGGAATAAAGCTTGGAGCTCACCGACTAGAAGACCAGCAGCCCAGAAGAGTTCAGATTTCTTAGTTTCCCAGCCACTCAAATCCTGGATAACCTATTGAATATTTAGATTCAACAACTATCAAAACCATTAAAAAAGGTGAAGTTGGTTCATTTCTCAATCCATAATATCATATGTTTAATGGTAATATAATTATTTATAAGAAATAGCACCAATGAACAGGATGGCATACAACAAGAGGGCAAACTCACTTTTCCCAATCAGAGAAGAATAGCATAACAGGATTTATATATATGTTTGGGAGGTTGGCGAGAAGAAAAAAGAACATAAAGTTTACTTGCTCTTGGATCAGATGTTTGAGAATTTTATGAAGAGAAGAGAAAATACTTTGAATAGAAAAGTACTTTGTAATGTATAGGCTAAAAGATACTAATGGTTTTCTAGATTTTTGAGATTCAAGAGTGTACTAATGGTTTGGGAAAAGGTGCAAAAAAGCCCTTGTAATTATACCCGAAGTCCCACTTAGCACGTGAACTTTTTTTTTCTTCCAAAAATACCCCTAACGTTATAAATTTCAGCTCAACTCCACCCCTCCCGTTAACAAACCTGCCACCTAAATAAACGAGTAACACGTGGCAACTTTGCCTCTCTGATGTGGCTGACACGTGGCAAGATTTGCTGACGTGTAAAAAAATTCATTGACACATAATTAAAACACTAATAATTATTCAAATTGTTACTTAATTATGATCTTTAGTTCTCAATGAAACTCTAGATCTTGCCCAGATCTAAAAAGACGTAGGTGTGGTGGTGAAGAAAGCGTGCAATGAAAGCGGCGGTAGATGAAGGATCGAGATGATGGCGTGTATAGAAAAGAAATTGAAGAAATTTAATATCTTATCGGTCAAATTTGTCCAAATCCGTGCTTCTTTTTTCTTTTTGTTCTGACATTTTCTTTAATTTGGTGATTCATGGGAATGGCATGGAGGTTAATGATGTGATGGGGACTCTAAGTCGAGGACAAAGAAGAGATTTTTTATATTTATTATTTGGAATTTTTATTATGTTTAATATAAAAATCGTTGATGTGATTTATGTATTTTATTTATTAGTGGGGATTTAGGGATATTAATTAGTAATTAGGAATTTTTAATGTTTAGAAAGGGTACCTTAGTCTTTTAGTACTTTTATTATTCTCCAAGTAACATTAGCGTTTTAAGTCTCATTAAATAGTGATGTAATCCCCACAAGTCTTTTAGACTACAGATTATTGATATTGAAATTGATTATTTCATTCATACCGTAGAGGTATCCTACTGTAAAGGTATTTTATTTATCTCGGTGTTGATACGTGGAGTGGATACACTTGAGAGATCCTAACGGTCTAAACGTGGAGTTTATATCCTAGTTTATTTTTTGTTAATTCTTCATCCCAGATTTGTCCTACATCATTTTTGGTATCAAAAGTTAAGATTTCTCCATTAATTTTTCAGTTTTTGGGAGATCTTTGTTTTCAAAAAAAAAAGAAAAAAAAGCATTGCCGAAATTACTGTTCATTGTTGGAATTACTGTTCATCACCAGAGTTACTGTTCATCGCACTAGTTTACGAAAAAAAAAAAGAGGAGGAGAAGAAGAAGGGCTGCTTGATAATTGTGGTAATAAGAAAACATGGTAACCTTAATCTTATAAATATTTTTCCAAAATTGCAGTTTAACCCATGATTTTCTTACCTTTTCAATTTTAGCCCTGTAGTTTATAAACTTTGCACTTATACCCTTTCATCCTTTCTAAATCAGCTTCTACACTTTTTGAATTCATACCTTAGCCCTTATTCTTTATTTTCCTTTCAGTTAGGCTTATAACTTATCAAAAAAACACCCAATGTCTCAAGCCACTAGATAATTGATTATCGATGCAAAAGAGTAAATTAGGTTTCTTGACGATGAAAGTGATCGAATATACTACCTTATTAATGCATGTGGTCATAGATATTTGAAACACAAGCAAGAAGAGCTTAGATGTGATATGGTTGAAGCACAAAATTACCTTGAAAAATTGAAACGTTGATATTAAGATGAAAATAGGAAAGCTGATGCAAGTAAACGTCAACAAGCTAAAGCAAGGAAACATCAACAAGTTGAAGCAAGAGAGGCCACACAAAGAGTGATTTCTAAATGTTCTTCTATAAAAGATGACATATCTTAATTAAAAGATAGACACATCTTCTATAAAAGAAGACCTTATTGATTTGCGAGCACATCTTCAAGCAGAGCAGGAGAAAGAAAAAGAGGATGTTCTAAATTTTGGGGCTACAGACAGTTGTGATGTGTCCATGGAAATTCTTGAAGTTCCAAAAGTTGAACCAGAGATTCTGTATGAGGAACAAATAGAGGAAACATTTAACGTTGTTTTGGAGTTGTTTGTTACCGAGGAAAGGACGATTCGAGAAGTTGATCAAATCCAAGTTGACATTGTTGACTTCGTTGTTCCAGAAAGCTTATTTTCAACGCCTTTGAATACGAAAGTGATGCTCTCGCTTTCCAAAAAATTTTGAGCCTTACCTTGTGATGATGTTGTCAAAGGTGTTCCAAAAAGGTCCTTCCGTTGCAGAGGAATTCATTGCTTATTCTTTCATATTATAGAACTCGAGGTCAAGTTTTCTCCAATAAGAGGATAATGATGGGGACTCTAAGTCAATGACAAGGAAGAGATTTTTTATATTTATTATTTGGAGTTTTTATTATGTTTAATATAAAAATCGTTGATGTGATTTATGTATTTTATTTATTAGTGTAGATTTAGGGATATTAATTAGTAATTAGGAATTTTTAATGTTTAGTAAGGGTACCTTAGTCTTTTAGTACTTTTATCTCCAAGTAACATTAGGGTTTTAAGTCTCTTTAAATAGTGATGTAATCCCACAAGTCTTTTAAACTACAGATTATTGATATTGAAATTGATTATTTCATTCATTCCGTAAAGGATTCTTACCGTATAGGTATTTTATCTATCTTGGTGTTGATACGTGGAATGGATACACTTGAGAGATCCTAGCGGTTTAAACGTGGAGTTTAGATCCTAGTTTATTTTTCGTTAATTCTTCATCCCAGATGTCCTATATCATGATGGGTTTTTTATTGGTCGGATATCCGATTTGTGTATGGGTTTGCAGATGATGGTGATTGGGATGTGCTTGCGTGATGAAGGTGACGAAGTAGTCGGAGGAAGGAGATTTTTTTGGGTTTGATACAGATCAAATATAGTGATGGAATGAATTTTGGGTTTGATTTTTTTTGTTTGTGTTTCACGTTTTTGACTTTTTGTCCTTCACCGTGAGCGATTACGAGGAAAGCTTTAGAGAGAAAATGGATCTAAACAAATAGAGTTCTCCATGCTCCTCACTTTCCCTCTCCCTCTCAATTGGTCGTCTGTTAAAGCGAGCGTTTGTAGATTAGCAGATTGTGTTAGTACTCCATACAAGTGGGTGAAGTTAGTACTCCATTAATTAGCAGATTGTGTTGTTGAATCCATCCGTTAGAGGAGAAAATTTAGCAAGCAAATGGATCTGCGTTTAGCAGATTGTGCTGTTGATACTTGAATCGACAATGGATTTAGATAGAGAAAATGGATCTAAATTTAGCGAGAGAAAGCTTTAGAGAGAGAAAATGGATCTGAGTAAGAACTCGTATGATTCCACCCACAATTTGATTGCAGTCCACAAATTCATGAGTGGATCAAATAACTAAACATTTGTGTTCTTCATGGATTTCATATGCTTGATAAAATCAAAGTTCAATGGCATCAAATAAAATTAAGTTGTTTAATTTGTTTTAATTAGGAGCTAAATTTCTCTTTTCATGCCTTGTCACTAAAATTTGTCCAGCCCCGTCAGAACCGTTTGTCTAGGTGACAGCCGATGGGACTATTAACGGGAGGGACAGAGTTGAGCTGAAACTTATAACGTCGGGGGTACTATTGGAAAAAAAAGTTCATGTGCTAAGTGGGACTTCGGGTAAAACCACAAGGGACCTTTATATATATGTTTGGGAGGTTGGAGAGAAGAAAAGAGAACAAAAAGTTTACTTGCTCTCGGATCAGATGTTTGGGAATTTTATGAAGAGAAGTAAAAGTACTTTGAATAGAAAAGTACTTTATAATGTATAGGCTAAAAGATACTAATGGTTTTCTAGATTTTTGAGATTCACGAGTGTACTAAAAGGGCAACAATTTTGGAGCTACTCGGACTGGGAAACGAAACTCTTCAAGTAAATATTTTAATTAAGCAAGGATCAGTGCTAGTTAATTCAGCACATATAGGTTCATGCAAACATTAGTTCCATTTATATGGCACTTCAACTTTAGGTTCATCTCTACACGCTATGGCAGAACTCAGAAGTTCAAGTAACTTGAGAGGCTTTACGGATATCCTTTACATTCACACTCCTATAGTAAATCTTCTGGAATCTAAAGAAAAAGTACTATGAAATTAACTGTTATAGCACTAGATATTAATTACGCCAGTGACTCTTTTCAAGGACTCAATTAAAAATCACAATGCACAGTTAAAGACTTGGAAAAAAAATTAGAGACAACAGGATGTCAAGAACAGGAGTCACCTATACCAGGAGTAGAAATTAAAATTCTAAACTGGGGAATGAATGAAAGTTCTTACCTTTAGTGATAGATTACTCTTAAGGACACAAACAATTGAGAGCAGCATTCCTATAGATGATGAAACCATGTAGAATTTCAACAAGTTTACTCGGCTGCGCTTTCGTCCTTTAACAATTAACACAACAACACCAAAAGAATAATTATAACAAATCCACAAACGCAAAGGGAACTTAAGAGGAGTAAAGCTTCAGCAATTACCTAGCTCTCCAGTTAGTAGAGAAATAAAATAAATAGAGATGGATGAAACAGCTAGTACTACATCTAGACTCTCCTCCTTTGATATAGAATAGAATAAGTTCAGTGCTTCTAACAATTGAATGACAGCCTGTAGGAAATTATGTAAAACATAATTATGAAAGGAAAAGTATATAAATAAACAAGGTATTGCTAACATCAGAAAAGATATTATCTATAAGAAGCAATAAGAAATCAAGTGCATCCCTCTTCAGTCTAAATATGTAGTCAATGACTCAGAATTCCACTTCTGTTCTTTTAGATATTTTTGGATATCTGAACTCAGATATCACAAGATTAACACTAGAAGCAGTAAAGGGCTGTTTGATAAGACCTTAACAGGTATGAGTGGCCTCATATCTGATTCGGTCAGCCATTAAGACTGTTTGTTTGGATAAATATAAATCTGAATATGGCTGAAACAATCTGACCGAATAAGGCTGATTTATCTGGCTGATTCGGTCAGTAGTTTGGCTGAATAACATTTTACTTGCTTGCCCCCCTCCCAATAAAGATATTCAGATAAAATTCATCATCAATTGCCATTGGAAACTCCGAAGAACCCACAAAATGGTCACCAGAATCCTCCCCAATTACTCCATTTACAGCACTTTCATCATCTGGGTTAGGTAAAACTGACTTCTCCGACGCCATTTCAAAATCCTCCTCACCGCTCATAAAACCCCCATCATCACTACTATAACCACCACTGGTAGTACATATGAATTGAAATTCAAATAAGAAGTTTCGATAGAAGCAAAACCTGGAAATGGGTTTGACAACGGCGATGAATTTGCTTGCTTTGACTCCGCTGATTTAAATTGCTTTGACTCCATTGATTTGGATTTTTATTTTCTGGGTTTGTTGATTGAGTTTGTGATATGAACTTTAAAAAACAGGGGAGAAAGGAGCATGAGAGCATGTTGAAAGGGTTGTACAGTGGAGGAATGAAAGAAGTGGAAAAGATCATGGTTTATGTTTTATGGACTAGATTGAATTTATTTTCATGTCCAATATTTTATTTTTATCCATCTTTTTTGTTCAATGTTCTTAGCAAGTGGGTTGCTTTATTTATTGGGTGTCATCTCTATATGCCGACATAAAATTGTATTCTTTTTTCTTTTTTTTTAATTTATTGCGAGTATGAAGTACAATTGAGTTCTTTTGTATAGTGAAACCCATTGTAATTAGTTTACAGGGATAAAATAGTAAAAATCTATTATTCAGATGTTTCAGACATGTTAATTATCAAACAATTTTTTTCATTTAGATTCAGATTCATTCAGATTTTATCAAACACCCCCTAAGTCTTACCTGTTCCAGATCTTGATAAGTCATACTCCACACTTATATTGATCTAAAATCCAGGCCATTAACTAAATTTAAGTTTAAAACCGAACTTAAAAGTTTAAGCAAAAAATGGTGGGATTTCATGGGATTTCGAATTTTAAACATTGGAAATTACATAGCAACACAATAACATTCTTATCAACAACATTTTTGGAACTCCAGTTACTTAAACCTGATTGCTTATTTGTTTGTATTCCATTCCCTTTCTAGACTAACACAATAAGAAAATTTTCTAGATTCTAATTTCATTCTCTTCCAGACAAAAGGGGGAAAAGACTTCGTTTAAGAAACAACCTTCCAAATCCAAATTCAAAATAAAAATTAAAATCCAATTCACATAAACTTGGTTTCATAATAAGAATATAAAAATCAGAACCTTTACGATTCCAATGTATTAAGGTATTAACATTATAGGTAATATAAAACCACAGTATTCACTTGCATAATTATAATTCGAAAGAGGGCATTATCATGTATGAATCATGAGTGGAGTACCTGCGCTATAATTAGGACAGAGAGACGAGATTTCCCATTAGCTACTTTCGTGTATCCTAAACAACCAAATCCAATCGATAGTGATTTGACTACAAACTTATCAAAAACCCTAATTGCAAATAAAAAAATAATAATAACTGTGTCTAATTGAAGGTGAAAGAGAAAAAGAAGATCAAAGAAAGCATACTGGAATCAACGACCATGCGGTAGGAGAAATCGGAGCCGTCCGTTCCGGAAGGCCTTCCAGATTTCCTCTGCATTCTCTCCTCTTTCTTCTCTTCTCTATGTCTGAGGTTTGGACTCTGATGGTTACTATAAATCCATAAAAATAAAAATCTAAAAAGATACTTGATTTGTAAGCATTAATTATAAAATATAAGTCAAATAATCCATCATTTAATTTTATTAATAATTAAATTATTAATTTTTTTTATCAATTAATGTGTATAAAAAATAATTTTTTATTTTATTATTAAATATTTTTAATATATTCAAGGATAAAATTGTCACACAACAATCTTTAACACATTCAGACTAATAAAAAAACATCAACAAAGATCAAAGAGCAAGCTTTCTTTGTCTCTTTCGAGATCTTGATTTGTTCTCGTCGGAACCTCGGTTTGGGGTTACGGATCTTGTTGGTTGATGGTGTTTGAGGTTTGGAAGATGGATTTGTTCGGATCTGGTTGTGATGTTAGTCTTATTCATCTCTTTCCAAATCCTATTCGTTCTCGTCGGAACTTGGGTTATGAGTCATTGTTTCTGGTGGTTTGGGACTGTGTTTGTTAGTTCGAACTGGATTTCATGTTCTATTATAGCTTTATTCTGTCATAAACTGGATTTGGGTTGCTTGCAAGATTTGGGTGCTTGAAGATGGTGAGGAAGAAACAAAAGGTTGTTGAGCTTTTTGAACAAAAGGCCTACAGAGATTATGATGATAAGAGGGTGGTTGAGAAATGTGGAGGTTGGATCTGATAGAGGAGGGTGTACCAAAAGATCAAGTTTGCTTCTATGGAACGGTGACGATCATTGGTGAACACCTAGATGATTTGGATCTTTTCTTCGGATTATGTGCCGCGCGGGTCTGAAAATGATCGACCGGAGTATTCGCCAATGATAAAGCTGAAACTCCTACTCCGCCTCCACCACCTCGCGGCGGTGGTTGTGGTTCTGCTGCTATATTTTTTGTCTCTAGACGAAAAAATGAAACGGGTTGGGTTTGACGGGGTAAAAAAGGGGTTGATATGATGGGTATAATTTGATTGGGATTTGGACCAACCCATGTCCAAATTAAGGATTGGTTTTGGGTTTTGTTGTGAGCGTGAAGAAATGGGCGAGTCAAAATAATTGGCTAAAGGGGGTAAAGATGTTGGGAAAGATTGTGATATAGATAAGGGGTTAAAAATGGGGTGGTTGCCGAAGGTGGTGAGGAAAGATGAATCGGCGCGTGAATCGTACTCGTCATCACCGCCACTGGATGACTGTAAGCTCCCACTGTTTTCCAGAATCCATGTGTAAGCCATCTACTCGGCTAGGACTGAGCCAAAAAACAGATAAAATTGAATAACTGAAACTGAACCAGATTTTTTTAACCGAATTTTTTTGTTATTCAATTATTTTTTGTATTTTGATTATACCCGTTTTATTATACGGATTCGAGTTTGGTTTTCGAATTTATCCTATTCCTATTCGGTTAACTGAATAACCGAACCATGCCAGTTATAAAAAAAATTTAAGCCTCAAAGGTTAAAAAAGTAATCTCTCACTCTTGAGTACTCTGCTATGATCTCTCACGACTCATCGTATTCATCTCCCAATATTCTCACTCTAATCTCAAAATATCAGCTCTCAAATTTCCTTCTACTCTCGTCTCTTTGAAGTCTGATCTCTGCCCAAAACCCAAAATCTCAGTCCCAAAATATTTAATTCTTAGTTTCTGATGAGTGATCTCTCATATCTCACTTTGTGCCTTAGGCCCCTAACTCAAAATTGCAGTCCCCAATTAATCACGATTTTGACTCCGCCTAAGGTCCTCCGCAACCCAGCCCCCCTCCGCCTCTCCGTTGTTGCTGTTATTGTTTTCCCTTTTACCCCCAGTCCCCATAGAGCAAACTTTATGTAATTGTTCATTGTTTTTCTGGTACTATGCTTCATTCAAATAATGAATTTTCAAAATGAATCTGTATTGGAGGCTTGTTTGGCTATTTCTTTCGATATATACAATGCAGCTCTATAAAAGAAACATAATCCAGAACATTTTGATTTTAACCGCATAATCGAATAGTAAATTTGATAATTCGGTTATCCGGTAATTTGGTTATCTCCTAATTCGGTTAATAGTTCGGATACAAAATTAAAATTGAGATAATTTACTCAAATGTGTAATTCTAGAGAGAGAGAGACAGATAATTCTTGATATAGAATAATGATAGATTGTTGTGTGACGATTTTATCTTTGAATATATCAAAAATATTTAATAATAAAATAAAAAATTATTTTTTTTACACACATCAGTTGAGTTATGCCCCACTCAGACAATCACGTCAACAATTTCTGACGTGACAAACTCAATTGGATAAAATTGAAAAAAAAATAATAGTTCAATAATCTAATTGACAAAATTGAAAGGTGAATCACCGAAGTGGAATATGACATATACTTTAGGATAGTAAATTATATTTAAGCCATTTTTTAAATTTTGTAAAAGAATTTTCCGTGAGTATTTTAACGACATGTTGAAATAAAAGTGTTAATTTATTTCAACCAAACTGGCCTAAATAGTTTACAATATAATTGGCATGGCCTATTTTAAATTAATTATAGATAAGATTTTATGTATTTAAAATTTGTGTTAGAGTTCAACATTTTGTTAATTATAAATAAGTAAATACATAAATAAAAAATTGAAATTTTGAGAGAGAAGGGAAGAGAGTATGTAGTAGTAATTATAGTATTAAAAATGAATGTCAAATGAATTTGATGGTGGACTAATGATGATGTTGTTTAAAGTAAGCTAACAAGCCTACAAGAGGTGCATTTACATATGTAGTTGGCTCAGAATGGAAAGCATCAGTTCGTTGATCGGCAAAGTAGTCATTGAAATCAAGACCTCCCACGACAGCTCCGATCAATAGGTTAGGATTTGAGTCGTTACTCATAAGATACGGCGTCCCGTCTTTACACTCCAACCCTTCTTCCCGTTCGTCCACGGAAGGTAACGATGCGCCTCGATGATGGACTCTCTCTGGATATTTTTCTCCGTATCCCACCATGTATGACATATTCATTGGATTCTTTCCCAATATGTATTCCACCTGCATACAATGTCTCCCTCGCTCACCATATCAATTTTTTTATAAATTCCCTTGTCATATATATATATATATATATATATATATATATATATATATATATATACCTCATGCCTGGCCTCTTGCAACATGAATAAGTCTATAAGGAGTCGCTACAAAATTGTCACATGCTATCACCCGATTCCAATGCCTCAAATAACCAGCATATACAACAAGAAGAAAGGATAAGCCTGTTGTATGTTGCATGTTAACCATTCCTGGCTTGAATAAAAGCCCACCTGCCATGCATATATTCATCAAATTATATATATATATATATATATATATATATATATATATATATATATGCATGTTGAATTAAATAGGTGATTGAAATTTAATTACCGGGGGAATATGTGACACTTGGGGATTTTGATTCCGGTAATAAACTACATACAAACTTGTCTGCCAATAGAAGAAATGGACTAGAATGCAAGCTGTTATTTAGTAGGAACTGTTAAGAACATACATATATATTAGAAATTTATATATATATATGTAATACCCAAAAAAAAATATTAAATAATAAAAATTAATTTTATTTTAAAATATATTAATTGGACTTTGTCATTTATTTGGGTCAAATTAGTTATTTAATTTATGTGGGCTAATAAATATTAATAAATGATGGATAAATCAAATTGGTAAAATTGGGCTTTAAAACTAAGTGAGTCCTAATTTATAGTTGTGTAATTTTAAAATCCTATTAATAGTTGGAGAGTTAATAAATATATTAACTAATAAAATTTATTTTTAAGTGAATAAATAAGTAAAACCTAAATTTACCCATAATAAGTATGACGCGAAGGGAAAAAAAACGGAGTAGTGTGGCGGCGCAGGAGAACAACAGAGTACTTCGATTGCCATTCTTTTTTCGGTGAGTAATTATTATTTTCCTAGTTATAGTCTCAGAAGTTTAATCACATGATAGTGTACATATAATAATTGATTGCAAAGGAAGTCACATATTCATATTGTGTGAATAATGAGATAAGCATGTCTTTATATGAATTATGAGTATTATAATGAGCAAAATGTAAACTTAGATATGTTGCTTCTTATCAACTGATTTCTATTGGATGGTGATAAGTTAGTATACTAGCTTAATAAATAACTAATTATTATGTTATATTGAGAAATTAGAATCGAAAGTTTTGTATATTAATTCAAATCAATTCGCTTTATTTGTTAAAAAAATAAAAAAAAATTTATTTAATAAAATTAATTAATATTATGTTAGTAATGGTTAGATTTGTAATAAAATTTTATTTTATTATTAGATCGAGCTTTTAGAAAATTTAACAAGTTATTCTTGGAATATAAATTTTGAAGTATTAAAAATTGATATAATAAGCGATGATTAAAGGCATATTAAATAGATTATGAATTATTTTAGAAATTATTAGTTTGGATTATTTTAATTTGAGGTGAATATGTTTAGGTTGTGAATGACGCTTTCATATTTGATATCGCTGGCAATCGAGGGTAAGATTTGGTGGAGTGTGCTATAAATGGTTTGAAAGTATCGTGTACGGATTCGCATTTTCAAAATGATATTCTTGTTAAATTTGATTTGTTCGTTTTGTCGCTTGTTCGAATTTCGTTATTATTTCACATAATTGTTTCCTGTGAAATAAATATATTAGTTTTATTTTGGAGTTGATACATATGACTCGTATTTGTACTTTTTGAATTAGGTTATCATGTTTAAGATTATTTATTTTTGATAATTGTAGAGCGCATATGCTTGCTACCTTCTTTTTGAGACCTTGTGACTATAATCTGATTTGGTTCAACATGTATATATAGAACCCTTTTGTTTGGTATTTTGTCGCATGTGTTGTGACATGATATTTTGTTAGAATATACCGTAGGGTATACCGAAGCTATAACCACCTCCGGGGGTACCACAGTGCATGTCGCCTTGGCACGAGAGGCACGACACTTTCCGTGGCAAAGGTGATTAGTCCACTACGCTTCCATTTTGTGCTCCGGAGGAAGCGGGCCATTTGGTGTTTTGTTGTGGGAGGCGTATGGGTTAACCCTAGTTTTCTGCTCATGGATTGGTGATGTTGTGCCAAACACACTATCCGATTTGCATACATTTGAATTCGCGGTCCAATGTGTGATTTGCTTCGCGGCATTATTTTGGTCACTCGTGGTGGCATCATTTGATTTGGCTCGTGGTGGCATTATTTTGGTCACGCAATGGCATCATTCGATTTTGCCTCGTGCGGCATTAGTTTGACTTGCATGTGGCAAGATATATTTTTGAGCTCATTCTTGATGAAATAACTCCACCGCTTTGTTTCAAATTTTATTATTTTATCGATTAGTTTTGTTGGTTTTTGTTCACCAAGTCATCGAAGTTAGTTACTTCAGCCGTTATTTCTTTATTCTCTTATTGGTTTCGGCAAATTATGTTAATTCATATATATTCCATTCGATCCTCGATATTACATTTTCGCTCAGACGATTTGCACTTCGAGGCTTGTTCAAGATTTTGTCTCAACTATTTTCGTGATATCACTTGTATATCTTTTGATATCCAGATCCGTGATCGGGCAATTGGCTCATGTCGTGTTTTTCTTCCCAGTTCAGTAGGGTGATTCGTATTAGTGTGATGAGAGTTTTACCTTCTCCCAGCTTAGGTTGATTCAAATTTTAAGTTTTGATTATTTTGACTCAGCTTTAGAGAATTGTACTTATTACTTTATCGATGGATCACCACTATTATTTTTGAGGTTGTTAGTGCTCGCTTATTTATTTTGAGGTTTGTTGTGTTTTTTGACGCGGCCTCCCTTTCCTTTCTCGTAAGGGGGTGTTACAGAGATGGTATCGTAGCTTAGGTTCTTTCTTGTAGAAAACCCATTTAGGTTCGACCTCGTGAGTTGTGGGTAAAGCACTTGCAGACGTAGGAGTTTGATTCAATTTTGTTCTCTGCTTGGTTTGTCTTGATTTTGATGTAAAGTCATGCTCTTTTTAGTTGTAGTTGATCCGAGAAAGGTGAGATAATTTGTTAAGATTATTATGGTTATGCGTTGGAGCAATAATATTAGTTAAAGATTATGATCGGATCATTAAGGAGAATAAAGTTATACCTTGTATAGCTTAATAAATGATCATATATGAGATGCAACTATGATGTGATTATTCTTATCAACTAGAATTTGGTTTTGGAGATTTTTTTTATAGTGCTTTTGGGTAATAATCTATTATGATCTTAGAATTAAGGATTTGATTTGGGTGATGATTTAGTTTTGTTAAGTTGTGGATAATTTGAGGTATGTGTATTGATGAGATAATATGATAAATGATTATGCAATTATGATATGAGCATTTGTATCGTTAGAAGTTTTGATATTGAGAAATATTTGTTAAGAGTTATTTCGTAATTACAAATTATTATGATTTTGGAATCGAGGATTTTATTTGGGTTAGATTCTCATTTTTGTTAAGTTGTGAATAATTTGAGGTATGTGAATCAATGGGATAATATGATAAAGTGAAAACTATTAAGTACAGAGGATCCCTTATTATTTTGAGTTGTTGTAAAGATTCGAGGTAATTAGATTAATCTTTTGGAGTAAATGAATTTTACAATTATTTCCTAAAGAGAATATTGGAGTTATCTTATATGAAATTTTGAGTGATAGTATGAGGAGATCTTGGAATTTGTTGGGTTAAGGTTTGCACTAAGAGAATGATTGATTTATTGAATGATTAGATATACATGAAATTGATTTAATCTTTAAGAGATTTTGAAAGCTATAGTTTGCTTATTCGTATAAGTAGAGTATATGATTTGGAGTTTGGTATGGTGATTAATTAAGAGATCTTAGTAGTAATATATTTTTGGTGTAATATTATTTGAGAATTAATTTGATTTGAGGTTATGATATTTTGAAACTCTTTGAGGACTTAGTGAGAGTTGGTGATGTAATGTAAGTTGTTTTGTTTATCCGAGGCCCTTAGAGTATTGCATAAATTTATGTAAAATTAAATAAAAATAATTTGTTAAATCTTTGTCATGTGTGGAACATAAATATTTTACTAATTGAATATAATTTTAAATATTTTGGGCATTTGAATCGTATTTATGCGAAAAGAAAATTTTGTGTTTTCGAATTATGTTCAAGAGAAGATGACGTTTGAAAAGAATGAAACTCAAAGATATTAGCGACATACCGCACTCAATGGTGGATCATGTGATCTAATTTGATGCAACACGAAACAACCTTACGAAGGCTTGACACGATAATCGGCGAATCTCTTTACGAGTACATGAATAATTACGCTGACTCAATGACTTCCATCATTGATGATCGTTATAAATTCTAAGCTTATAATAATTATAATTTAAATCAGAATTAAATTATTTTTGTAGCTTATTTGAATTCGAGGACTAAATTATTTTTAAGGGTGTAAAATGTAATAACCCATATTTTTTATTAATAATTAAATATTAATTGATTTCATCTTATACAATTGTATTTAAATTGAAAAGGTAAATGATTTTGTTTCTTTTTTCTTCCTTGTTTTGTTTGGAAAAATTAAATTTTTAGTAGAGATAATTAAATAACCGATTAAATTAAATTGAGAAAGATAATTCCTTTTGTTAAAGTCTTGTGGTAAAATCATTCTAGCGGGAAGCTACTTGAGAGAGATAAGAGTTCATTCGAAGCGAGTATCCGCATCTATCGATAATTAGGTACGTTTATTCTTTTGATTCCGGACTAATCCTTTTTTAAGGGTAGTAATGTAATACCCAAAAAAAAATATTAAATAATAAAATTAATTTTATTTTAAAACATATTAATTGGACTTTGTCATTTATTTGGGTCAAATTAGTTATTTAATTTATGTGGGCTAATAAATATTAATAAATGATGGATAAATCAAATTGGTAAAATTGGGCTTTAAAACTAAGTGAGTCCTAATTTATAGTTGTGTAATTTTAAAATCCTATTAATAGTTGGAGAGTTAATAAATATATTAACTAATAAAATTTATTTTTAAGTGAATAAATAAGTAAAACCTAAATTTACCCATAATAAGTATGACGCGAAGGAAAAAAAAAAAAGGAAGCAAATGTGGCTACAGAGAACAACAACAGAGTACTTTCGATTGCCATTCTTTTTCTGGTGAGTAATTGTTATTTTCCTAGTTATAGTCCGTAAGTTTAATCACATGATAGTGTACATATAATAATTGATCAAGAAAGGAAGTCACATATTCATATTGTGTGAATAATGAGATAAGCATGTCTTTATATGAATTATGAGTATTATAATGAGCAAAATGTAAACTTAGATATGTTGCTTCTTATCAACTGATTTTGATGATGACAAAGGGCGGGTAAAGTGATAAGTTAGTATACTAGCTTAATAAATAACTAATTATTATGTTATATTGAGAAATTGTAAATTTAAAGTTTTGTATATTAATTCAAATCAATTCGCTTATTTGTTAAAAAATAAAAAAAAAAATTTATTTAATAAAATTAATTAATATTATGTTAGTAATGGTTAGATTTGTAATAAAATTTTATTTTATTATTAGATCGAAAGCTTTTAGAGAATTTAACGAGTTATTCTTGGAATATAAATTTTGAGTATTAAAAATTGATATAAGGCGATGATTAAAGGCATATTAAATAGATTATGAATTATTTTAGAAATTATTAGTTTGGATTATTTTAATTTGAGGTGAATATGTTTAGGTTGTGAAATGACGCTTCATATTTGATATCGCTGGCAATCGAGGGTAAGATTTGGTGGAGTGTGCTATAAATGGTTTGAAAGTATCGTGTACGGATTCTGCATTTTTTCAAATGATATTCTTGTTAAATTTGATTTGTTCGCTTTTGTCGCTTGTTCGAATTTCGTTATTATTTCACATAATTGTTTCCTCGTGAAATAAATATATTAGTTTTATTTTGGAGTTGATACATATGACTCAGATTTGTACTCTTTCAATTAGGTTATCATGTTTAGTACTATTTATTTTTGATAATTTTAGAGCTTGCATATGTTGCTACCTTCTTTTTGAGACCTTGTGACTATAATCCGATTTGGTTCAACATGTATATATAAACCCTTTTTGTTGGTATTTTGTCGCATATGTTGTGACATGATATTTTTGTTAGAATATACCGTAGGGTATACCGAAGCTATAACCACCGTGGGGGTACCACAGTATGTCGCCTTGCACGAGAGGGCATGACACTTTCCGTGGCAAAGGTGATTAGTCCACTGCTGCTCTCCATTTTGGGCTCCGGAGGAAGCGGGCCATTTGTTGTTTTGTTGTGGGAGGCGATGGGTTAACCCTAGTTTTCTGTTCACTGGATTGGTGATGTTGTGCCAAACACACTATCCGATTTGATACATTTGGATTCGCCATCCAATGTGTGATTTGGCTTGCATGACATTATTTTGGTCACTCATGTGGCATCATTTGATTTGCATCGTGTGGCATTATTTTGGTCACTGTGTGGCATCATTCGATTTGTTCGTGGACATTAGTTTGACTTGCATGTGTGGCAAGATATATTTTTGAGCTCATTCTTGTATGAAATAACTCCAAATTGCTTGTTTCAAATTTTTTATTTTATCGATTAGTTTTGTTGGTTTTTGTTCGCCCAAGTCATCGAGTTAGTTACTTCATTCGTTATTTCTTTATTCTCTTATTGGTTTCGCAATTATGTTAATTCATATATATTCCATTCGCATCCTTGGATATTACATTTTCGCTCGCACGTATTTGCACTTGAGGCTTGTTCAAGATTTTGTCTCAACTATTTTCGTATATCGCCAGTATATCTTTTGTATATCCGTGATCCCGTCATCGGGCAATTGGCTCATGTCAGTGTTTTTCTTCCCAAGCAGTTTTGTAGGGTGATTCGGGCTAGTGTGATGAGAGTTTTACCTTCACCGCTTAGGTTGATTCAAATTTTAAGTTTTGATTATTTTGACTCAGCTTAGAAATTGTACTTATTACTTTATTGATGGATCACCACTATATTTTGAGGTTGTTAGTGCTCGCTTATTTATTTTGAGGTTTGTTGTGTTTTTTGCGTGCTACCTCCTTTCCTTTTCTGGTAAGGGGTGTTACAATATATATATATATTAGAAGGAGTTTGGATATTATTTATGTTGTTTGTAACATAATTCCAATAAGATTTCAATTTAGTGGCTTTGTGTAGCCATGCTGCTCCCCATATCAATTCATCCTGTTCGTTCAAAATTATACATACCCCCGTTATATACATGCATTAGGTAGGTAGGTAGGGCAGTAGAGATAGCTAGTAGACAATTTATATATATATACATGCATATTTACATACAGACATTACTACTACGTACATACCTGGTAGCCACCGAAATCGCAATAAAATGGACAGACCCAAGGTCCAATACTATGATTGTAAGATCCCTGATACTTGTCTGCAAATTCGAAAACCTGGATGGCTCTTTGAAGAAGCAATTTGGAATATTTATGATCAAAATGCTTAAACACCATGGAAGAGGCGGCCAGAGCAGCTGCGATTTCAGCAGAAACTTCTGAGCCAGGGGATATTGTACTAACCGCATAGGCCGTTCTAGGTGTTGGGTGTGGGTCCTCACCCATGAAATAGAATTCAAGATAGAAAAAAATGGGTTTATATATTTGATATTAATCCAATTAAAAATTGGGTTAATGGAAGCAATATTGGAATTGGAGATTACATGAAAGGAATCCAAGTTGAAAAAGGATTTACTTGTTAGAGTGGTTGGTGACTAAGACAAGGAGATGTGATCCTTAATTTGATTAGTAGAATAAATTATTTCTAATCCATAATAGGAATGGATTAAGAAGAGTACTATAAATAAGGCTATGAGGGAGTCTTATTTGATACATGAGATAGAGAAGCTTGGTGGTAAGAAGATACCAAAAGAATAAATTGAGAGAATTACTGTTTGTTGTTCGTGGATATCCGCCATCATCTCCGTTCAATTGAAAGCTTGAAGACTTTTATTGCTTGGGGTGTTTTTGGTGGTGAAGTTAATTAGGTTTCTCAACTTAATTAAAGGTAAATTTGTATTATCTCAATTTATTAGTAACCTCAAGTTTTAGGACATAAAACTTGAGAGGATTATTAATAAGCCATTATTAGTGATATAGTGGAGATTCTAGTTTGACCGTGATTTTACCTCTTAATTTTAGAGGTTTTCCAAATAAATTTGGTGTCTTCGCATGGATGGTTATTTGTTATTTTGTTCTCATAATTGGTTTTGTTAATTTCATATTTAATTGCACAAAGATGAAAAAGTAATTCTTGAAATATAGATTATTTTTGGCGTATTTTTCCCAAACACTAGGGGTGTCCATATCTTCAGGCCTTTCCCAGCAATTATGATCAGTATTTGGATCGCCTACTTGCGCAAAAACAATACCAGGAATGCTCGTGCACTTTAGAAAGTAATGCGTTGACCATTGGATTGCTTCCAAAGCATGTTCCAATTCAGGCCCCATGGATTTCCCGAATTCTAATACGCTCCAAGCTAGGATAGTTGTTGAGAAAGCCATTGGAAAATTGAATTTCACATTGTCGCCTGCGTCGTAGTATCCGCCAACTAAATCCACCTGCACCGAATTAATTAATCAAATAAATACTACTAATATGCTTTCTGCTCATTAATTAATACCATTTGGACTGGACCCATGTAGTGTAGTGACACTATATATAATTTTAGGGAATTAATATTTAGAATTTGATAATTTCACAATCTTCGATCCACATTTATGCTAGTAAAATCTTGTAAAAATATTAAATTTCCCTTGTCTGTTTCATATTTTAAGATGAACCGGAAAGCATAATTAGTTTTTTTTTTTTACCATATCATGATTTGCATTTTACTTTTTGGAGTTCAAAAAATAATATATAAATTAATTCATCGTATATAAAATTAAGACATGCATATAATATATATTTTATCATTTCATTTTACATGTACGTACGTATGATGGTTGATATGTGAATTGAGCGCAAATAGTTAAAATTCCCATAATAAACATGTGAATTAAGATGACACAAGTCAAAAATTAAAAAGGTAGAAGGAAATGAATTAAGAAAAACAAGGTAGGTAGTAGGTACGTAGGTAGAGGAGTGAGTTTGCTTACACCCTGGGCAAATCCATCACGAAGACCAGAGTCTTTTCTCCAGGTCAATCTCTGGTTAGGAGGTAATTTACCCGACCTTTGCCCTTCATAAAACAGAATGCTCTTTGACAAGGCATCCCCATAATCCGGTGACCACGACGACGACGCCACCTTTGTCACTACCATGGCCATGGCCATGCCCATGATACACAATATAATCTTATATGTCATTTCTCTCTCTCTCTCTCTCTCTCTCTATTACTTAAAGTAACTACCTAAAAATACTTTCATTATTCATAGTTAAGATTTAAAGGCCATATATATATATATATATATATATATATATATCAACCTGAGGAATTAATTAACCAGGAAGGGTCCCAGTAAATTAAAATATATATTTGATATTTTTTGCTCCCTTAAAATTAATGCTCGTTTAAATTAGTCAAATTATGTAATAATAGGAGTATGAGAATTTGGAATTTTGGTTGATCAAGATATTCTTGAAAATTCAAAAAAGAAGAAGAAAAATATTAAATGGCTGGATATTTGTAATTATCTGTACATGTTTCAATTTGATAATGGCTATTCACAATTAACTGCACTTAATTGCTGCATTATCAACTTATTTATATAATCTGATAGAAATTAATTGCATCAAACATTTATCACGTATTAGTTAATTATTAGGTGCCCTTTTCACTTTTTATTAATTGCCCATCGATATCTACATCCATCCGTTTCAAAATATAAGAATAATGTTGACTTTTTTAAAGTAATATCAGACATTTTTAAATAGGAATTGATATTTTCACAAATTTCTCTCACATGAATAGTAAATAAGACCCAAATTCATGAGTGAGACCATGTAAAAATATCAATTTTTACTCGTGGAAAAAACGGTTCCCTTTAAATATATGAATTCATTTCATATTAATCAATATAATTTATGAATTTGTTTAAAATTTACGAGAAGAACTAAGAAAACAATTATTATGCACCGGTTGATATATAGGACAAGGATAATATTGTTGTTAATATTAATTAATAATAAAGTCTCTTATTTCTAATAAAAGAAGGCTGTGAGGAATCTCATCAGTGGATCAAGTAGTATTAAGGGTATAAATGAACAAAGTCTAAGTTGTTTAAATTTGGTTCACAAAATTTATCGAATATAAATTAAAGTTTAATTGAAACTCGTTTAGTTACCGAGTCGGATACAATTTCGAATTGAACCTGAGCAGTTTGAACTTTTTGAACGAATATGATCCGAGTATCAATAGAAAATTACAATTTAAGAAGATTCGAGTAAATTATCGAACTTTAAAATTTGTTCATATTTGACTCATTTATATTTCAAGTCGAGCTCAAATCGAGCTTTTTATCGAGTGGAAATCGAGCATGAATTGTTTATTCATTTTACAACCTTAAGTAGTATATCTGTATATCTAGCTGTACATTTTTTACAAAAGAGTTCATAAGATTATGAGTTCAAAAAGTTAATGTTAAGTTACGATTTTATCTAGTAAATGTATGCGGTTATGAGCTTAACTAGTTTTTCCATAATCCTATTAAAATTAATTGTTGTTTATTATGTTATGAAAATAATAAAGATAGAGGACCGGACAAAAATAAAGAAGAAATAGGGATTGAAAAATTACAAGTACAAAAAACAGAAGAAAGATAGAAATATGAGTCAAAATTTAAATATAAATTAAATTTAAGTTAAAATTGAATATTTAGGGGTATATATTTAGGTCATTGTTTAATTAATTTATTTCATTTTTGATGTATTCTTAACACTAACTAAATATGCACATAGAATACTATTTTTTTTTATTTCTGTATTCCATCCCTTCATATATTGCATTATTTCAATTCAAACGTAATATTAACATTTGTCTATCAAAATTTCCTTAAAAAAATAAAATATCCATGAAAAAGTCAAAGTCAATAGAGGATTATACATGTCATTCCCTCGATTACATCAATTCTATTCTAGATGTCATAAACTATTTTCTCCCATTCTACTTCTTACACTCCCAACCTACCTAAAAAAAACTTTAGAAATTACATAGTTTATCAAAATTAAAAAATTTAAATAAAGAAGAACTAATTAATAATTTCTATATTTATCCATAATGAACCTTACATATAATACGACTAACAAATAATTTCTATATATATTTATCCATAATGAACCTTACCTATAACACTTTAAGACTCTTTCTTTCTTTGAATTAGTGAATTTCATATCCGAGCATTTTTTTAGAGAACAATATAGTTTTATAAAGTAATTTAGTATATATTCAAGCCATTTTTTATAAGGCTAATTTTTATTTGTACTTAAGTAATATTTTTGGTATCCCTCATATATATCCATAGCATTTGAGTTTGAGGAACTTTTCATAAATAAAATTTAGCATTTTACAAATAAATAAATAAAATATGAATCCGTCAGAACAATTAATTATATATATATAGTGGTAGATGGTGGAGTAATAAAATTAGTTTGAATTTTGATACAGGTGTGTTCACATAGATAAATGATCAAGTACAAATACTCATAAAAGTAAGAACTAATTGATTAACACAATTAATTTGAGCTTTCATAATTAAATGGTAGATATGATTGCTTAATTAATTTGTCTTACTTTCTTTCTTTCTTTTCTGCCATAGGGAAATTATTTTTCAAGATTATTACAAATGCAATTCGGATATTAAATTAAACTTGCGCGTAATTTGAAAGCACATGGGATGGGCTCCTCACTTGAGGGGCACTCTTGCAGCAATATTATGGATGACACGAGAGAGAATCAAATAATTATAGGGTCCTTAACACTAATATACAACATTTTAAAAGTAATTACAAAAATAAAACACACACAACATAATTACAAAAATAAAACAACATAATATAAAGTTGCTAAAATCACGATATCGTCCAATTACGACTCTCCTATATGCAACTAACCACTCCTAAAAATCAAGCTGTTCGAACAAAACATACAACTTTGATATCGAGAAATCCAAATCTTGATGGTTGGAAGAGCTAAGTGGTGGTCATGGATGCAGGGCGATGGCGGTGGGAGTTTTTGGGAATCCACAGGCGGAGATAGGGAGGAGTAAAAGGCAGAGAGGAATCGAGGAGTTGTTGGTAAGTAGTGGAGGAATCACGACACACCATCGAGATCGGAGAAGACGAAGCTTTTCGTCATGACACACCGCAAAGAAATCTTGCATCTCTAAGAAGAAAAGCGTTGTCGCGATTTAATCAGAAGATCGAAAATAGCATACAAAAATCAACGCTTCTTTCAAGATCGATAACCAAAAACATTGTTGCGTTGATTGTTGAACACAAAATCAACATCGCTTCGATTCAAATATCGTGGTATGTAGTTTAAAACTTATAAGCATATGATACTTATAGTTACTACGAATTACTAAATTGATTATCTTTCTTAAGTTTTTCGAACTTAATTTGTCACAAAGTTTGAATCTTTGAATGTTGTGCGCTTTGCAAAATGTATTTGAAAACATGTTTTATATTATGGTTACTAAGGTTATATAAATTAGTTCTTTGTTTCAATGTTGGTTTGATTCTTGATTATTTTGTATTGAGTTCTTGTGTAACATTATACCGCCTAATGATGTCTTAGTTCTTCGACTTAATGCTATTTTGGTTAATGCATAATATTACTAATTAATCTTTGACTTGTTTCTTGACTAATGTTGATTTGGTTACTATGTAATATTATATTAAGATTCTTGATAAATCTCGACTTGTTTCTTGTGTAACACTATAATGGTTATTGATTATTCTAAATTGGTTATCGTATAAAATTATTATAATGTCGACTTGGTTCTTTGTGTAAAAATATTATTTAGTGACTCATGCCGACTTGGTTATTGAATAATGCAAACTTAATTACTTCTTGTTGATTAATTGGTTCTTTGATTAATGGTTCTTTGAAGCATATTAATGTACACTTTACTTACTTATATTTTTATATTAATGGTTACTTGTTAGCCAAATTGGTTACATTCTTACAAAAGTCCGCTTTTTAGTTGGTAACAAATAAATTATACTGGTTGTTTTTATTGTAAAATGCAAGGAAAACCCTATTTTTACTGGTTGTTTTTGGTTACTGATTAATGCTGATTCGGTTACTGTGTAACATTATATGGTTACTGAATATTGCTGAGTTGGTTGATGTGTAAAATTATAATGGTTATTAACTAATACTGACCTGGATACTGTTTTACATTATATTGGTTACCGCCTAATCTTTATTTTACTTATGTAAAATTATAATGGTTACTTTCAATAGTCTTTGACACAAGTTCTTGTGTAAAATTATAATGTTATATTCTTTTGTAATTGTTTCATTTATATTGGATGTTACTTATTGACTACATTGTATTGGTTACATGGACTAATAGTAACCAATACACCAAATTGATGTTTGGACTAATAGTAACCAATACACCTTTTAAGACATATTGATATTTTTTATATTATTTATTTTTTCAGAAATGTCATCAAATATGTTTTATGTTATGGATACTAAGTAAATATATGTTTAGTTCTTTGTCTTAACTGGATTTGGTTAGTTTATAATCTTGACTTGATTCTCGTGTAATATTACCATGGTTACTTCATAATATTACTTGTGTTTTATAACGATTTTTTTTTATATGATGGTTACTCATTAACTACATTGGTTACCTTTATACACCTGTTAGTCTTTAATTTGTAACAAAGTCATTATTGATTATTTTGGTTGTAAAAAATGAATGTAAAAATATTTTTATAATCTTGCTACTAATTACATATATCTTGATTCTCAGATAATATGTATTTAGATACTTTTGAAAGGTGTTTATTTGGTTATTCTATAATGTTATTGAGTTTTATAATTGTTTATTTTATATTGGTAGTTACTTATTGACTACATTGGTTACCTTCATACAACTGTTAAATATTGGTTGTTGTATACTATTTAATTGGTTACAGTATAATGTTTATTTGGTTGCGTTGACAATTTGGTAATTTTTTGTCAAGTTTGGAGTGTCGAATTTTGACGCTTTCGAGCCTAATTTCATCGGAACGTCAATTGACGATTAAAAGTCACCAAAATTTTGTTTGGTGAATCGCATGGTTTTTTAGTTGAATTCCATCATTTAGGCCTTCAAATTTGCATGTAAAAATTTGGTTTATTTTCCGTTACTAATATTATGTAATTTGGTTACTTGTCAATATTGATTTGGTTACTTTATAATGTTTATTCAGGTTGTTAGACAATGGAGACCGATAAGAAACCAATACAACTAATTAATTGTTTACGGAATATATAATTGTTTATCGTTAGTAACCATTAACCACATGGTTGGTAACATTTTTGATGATGTACAAGAACTAAAAATTGATGTTGATTGATATTTTTATTTTTGATTCCATCATGAGTTATCAATATAAAGTAAACATATACAACCTTTATAATAATCTTGATATGTTTATAATTATCTGTTACTAACAAGTAGTAATTATCTATGATAATTATCTGTTACTAACAAGCTTGTAGATAAATAGGACACTCACATATGTACATTTAACAATTAATGTTTGTCCTCGATACAAGCTTAGAACTATTTGGTTACTAATAACAAAGAACTATAATGTAAATATAATAAAACAAAGAACTATATAATTATATAATAAGAATCTGAACATGTTTTAATGGTAGCCAAAATGAAACATCATGTAATGAAACTCAGTTTAAGCAATCCATGTATACTATAACCATAATGTAACATAATAAAACAAAGAACTATATAATTATACGATAAGAACCATAACAAAGTTTTAATGGTAACCAAAATGTAAACATCATGTAATGAAACCCGGTTTAAGCAATCCATGTATACTATAACCATAATGTAACATAATAAAACAAGAACCATATAATTATATGATAAGAACCATAACAAGTTTTAATGGTAACCAAAACGAAACATCATGTAATGAAACTCGCTTTAGGCAATCCATGATATACTAAACAATTACATATTAACGTAATAAAAAAATAAAAGTATCCCAAATCCCACATTGAGGACACAATAATATTTGCCAAACCATAAGGTAACAAAGAACTAAAATATAATAAAGTAAGTAACCAAATAGTTATATAAAAGTAACTGAACATGTAAGATGTGTTTGTGGAAATGGAAGTAGAAATAGAATAAAGATAAACCTTGTAGAATATATTTGAAGAAATTTACAAAAATAATACATCAATGTATAGTAAGAAAATACATGGTTTATTATGACTTGGGTTTATTATTTACAAAAATAATACATCCACAAACTAATGATGCCTTAAACTTCTTCAACTGCCTTGGGTTCAATTTCTTGGTAATAATGCCGGGGACTTCCATGTCACACCAATATATAAACTTTTCCAATGAATTTTCTATTGCATTCCCTATAGTAAAGATTCCATAATCGCAAATAAAAAAATCGATTTACACAAATATTAGTAACTGGACATAAATAATATTTATATCACAAAACAAATACATTGTAACCAAAATAACATATAAAAAGTAACCAAAATCTCAATTGAGGGAAAAAGAATGGTATCCAAATCATAAGCTTTACAATGAATAAAAATATACTAATGAAGTAACCAAACATTTATATGTTAAGAATCAAAACATATATTAATGGTAACTAATACATAAATAACATATAGACCAAACAAAGTTTAATCAACTCATATATTAAGTAAATATATTGTAACCGAACAAAAAAAAAAACAAAGAAGCAAAATCTCAACTTAAGAAAACAAAAATGGAATCCAAATCGAAACTAACAAAGAATAAAAAACATACTAAATAAGTAACCAAATATTTATATAATAAGAACTAAAATATGTTTTAATGGTAACCAATACATAAACAACATGTACACCAAAATCAGTTTAGTCAACCATGTATACTAAGCAAATAAATGGTAACCATAACAACATAAAAAAGTAACAAAATATACTACGTTAAGAATAAACATGGTATCCGAATCTCAAGATAACAAAGAATTAAAAACATAATGCGAAGTAACAAAGGTTATATGATAAGATCTATTTTTATTGCTTGACGTAGCTTACAACGTAAGCATTACATCAAGCCCCGTAAATTAGTCTATTATACTAAACAACATGTAGTCCAAACTCATTTAATCAAACAATGTATACTAAGCAAATACATTGTAACCAAAACAACATATAAAAGTAACCAAAATCTCAATTGAGAGAAAATAATGGTATCCAAATCATAAGCTAACAAAGAATAAAAAATATACTAACGTCACGGAACTCAAACAAATATATATTAAGAATCAAAACATATATTAATGGTAACCAATACATAAACAACATGTACACCAAAACCCAGTTTAGTCAACCATGTATACTAAGCAAATACATGGTAACCATAACAACATAAAAAAAGTAACCAAAATACCAAATCAAGGTAACAAAAAATAGTATCCAAATCCCAAATTAATAAAGAAAAAAAACATAATGCGAAGAACCAAATGGTTATATGATAAGAATAATAACAAAATTTAAATTAACACACCTTTAAAATTTGTTGGTTTGGAAATATCTTCCAAGCTATGAACTTGAACTTCTTCCCATGACATTTTTCGCCATGATCTCTTTCCTAATAACATTAAGAGGCAAGTTTGAAGCAAAATTTCTATTATCTCTATAATAGAACATGATGCTTTCGATCCAAAACCTTCTTTTCACTAACTCGAACAACCCGTGAATCAACAAGTCACAATAAAAATAAATTAAAATCAATCAAAAAATAAAGGACTATTAGACAATGCAAATCACCAGATCCTCAATAAATTTGAAGGAGATCAATATTCATTAATCAATTTATGCCACCCAAAGATTTAAATAACTATGACGAAGAAGAAGAAGAAAAATATTCATTAACCTTATACGAAGAAGAAGAAGAAGAAGATTTTAGAGAGAGAAAGTACGAAAATTATGGAAGTTGAGAGAAAAAGAAGGTTTATTTAAATAGGAACACGCGCTTTAAAAAAAACTCACCCGATTTGCCATATCAACCAATTAATAGTAATCCCTTAAATTAAAGAATCCTAATTACACTAATATTGTAAATAAATATGAAAAAGTGTAATATTTTTGTAATTATTTTATAGGTGTATGATTTTATAATTATTTCTAAAATGTACTAATATATGTAATTAACCCATAATTATATACACACTCCATTCAACAAATCATATATACACATGCAATTAATATTATGGATGACCATTAACACGATATATATATATATATATATATATATATATATATATATATATATATATATATATACACACACACCCTCATGAAACACTCAATCAACAAATTAACTTAGAAACATCGTATTATTTTATAATTTTAAAATAAAATATATCTCTAATTTTAAAATGAATTAAAAAAAAACGTCTCTAATTTTAGAATATAACTACCTACAAGTATTAAAAAATTTCTTTCTTAAATAAGATGACAATATAATTTCACTACTCTATTAATACCCAGTATTACTTCTCCAAACACTCGACGTTATATTATATTGATCAGGAATAGTAACATGTAAGAAAAATACATACTTTAAAATTTATAAATGAAAAAGAGGGGCTAATATATACATTGATTTACATTCTTCTTCTTCTTCTTCTTCTTCTCCTCATCATCATCAACCAGTGACGTCACGTCTTACGTCCAACATGTTGATTGAAGCTCGAGACACTAAATTAGGAAGGCATCATATATATATATATATATATATATATATATATATATATATATATATATATTAATCTATCCATATTGATAACTCTACATGGATTGACATCGCAACAATATCTTCTTTTCGCATCAGATTGATCAACTTATTGGAAGGCCGAGATTGGGATATATTAATACCAAGTTGTGACAAAACTTCTACCGATTTCTATTTAAATAAGAGAGACCCACATTTAAACATATTGTCAGTATAGTTAAACAAAATGAATATTTAATATTAAAATATTACAACCTAGATAAATTGTATTTACTACCTTTTTTTTTTTACGTATTTCTCACAAAGAAATTAAAATAGAATAAAAAAATAAAAATAATAGTAAAATATTACGGCCGGTACAAGCTGTACCGGCTTACCTTTTTTTTTTTTAACACATTGATGCTAGCTTTATATGTCATGCATGAATGTCTATTATTAATTTTATTAGTAAGCAATTCTTATAAGAATGTAATAACAAAGATGTAATATATTATTAATCTAAGATGTAATATATTATAAGAATTGCTTAATAATAAGTTGACAATTCTTATAATATATTTTTATATTTTATTAAAGACCTGATATTTTTATTTTTACAATTACTATATAACTTAAATTCGCTTAGAAACACTTTTACAATTACTATATAACTAAACACTATTTTTATCTTTTTTATTTGTATTTTTACCCTATCCTAAAAAATTCACTTTAATTTTTTAAAATTAATCCATGGCATCTTATAATTAAAATTAATAAAATTTTATTTAACAACTTTTATACTTGGTACATTTTAAAACTAAAATATTACTACAACTACATATCAACTAAAGTAGAATATCTTTATTGTTTTAAAATATATAAAGTAGTTTAATTATATCAACTATAAGAATTGCTTAATAATAAAATTATAATTTTTATAATATATTTTTATATTTTATTAAAGACTGATATTTATTTTTATTATTAAGCAATTCTTATAATATATTACATCTTGATTAATAATATATTATATCTTGGTTATTACATTCTTATAAGAATTGCTTACTAATAAAATTAATAATAGACATTCACATGCATGACATATAAAGCTAGCATCAATGTGTTAAAAAAAAAAAAAGTAAGCCGGTACAACTTGTACCGGCCGTAATATTTTAATATTATTTTTATTTTTTTATTCTATTTTAATTTGTTGTGGAGAAATGCGTAAAAAAAAGAGTAAGCCGGTACAAGCTGTAGCGGTTGTAATATTTTAATATTAAATATTCATTTTGTTTAACTATACTGATAATATGTTTAAATGTGGGCCCCTCTTATTTAAATAGAAACCGATAGAGTTTGTCACGACTTGGTATTAATATATCCCAATCTCAAATTTCTTTGATGATAAGTTGATCAACTATTCGAAAAGAGGTTGTTGCAAAGATCCATGCAACCGATTTACCATGGATATATATATATATATATATATATATATATATATATATATATATATATATATATATTATCATCCCATCTTAATTCCTCTCTAGCTTTATGTACGTACGTACGTCAATCTTTTTGTGTGTATTAGCAGTGATCCTGATCCACATAACAAGGATCCTATATATATAATTACTGTAAACATATATAATTACTGTAAACATAGAGTAAAGACACTTCAGTTTTGAATATCTATCTATATACATATATATTAAACTTTTGTAACTTCAATTTCAATTTTTTTTGCGCACAATTTCTCACATTCCAAAAAATCCAACTGCCAATTAATTAATTAATTTAATTTGTCAACCCTTATTCCATCTTAATTCTTGTATAAAGGACAAATCCTATCAAACATTTCTGATCCTATCCTCAATTAATACGTACGTACCTCAAGAGCATTTCAAACAAGCAAAAAAACATTTCTTTTTTGTTGTTTTGGTTAATTAATTCAATGGCACACGCTAACATCATATTATTCTTGATATACATATATTTTTTCTCCCTCTTCAATTTCTCACAAGCCCTACCAGAATCGACCGGTGACGTCGTCAACTATTGGTGTCAAACCACTCCTCATCCGGAACCATGCAAGTATTTTTTTGGCCATGGTAATAATCAACAATTAGTTAGACCTAAAAATCACAGCCACTTCAGAAGTATGTTGGTTCAAGTAGCCCTAGATCGGGCTATCCACGCGCAAACTTATACGGAGAGGCTCGAAAATATGTGCCGTAGCAAAAGAAAGAAGGCAGCGTGGAACGATTGCAACAAATTATTCCATGATACCATTTTCCAACTCAACCGAACACTAGACGGCCTATTACAAACCAACAGTACCACCACTTATTTCAATTTTGACGCACAAACTTGGCTAAGCGCTGCCCTAACAAATCTGGAGACATGTCGATCGGGGTCACTTGAGCTAAATGTTACAAAATTTATAGCACCAATTGTGTCAAATAATGTTTCAGAGCTGATAAGTAATAGTTTGGCTATTAATGGAGCACTCCTGTCGTCCGATCAGAAACAAGATAATTATTATAATGAAGGCGATGGTTTTCCTAGTTGGGTTACGGATAGAGAGAGAAAGATGTTGCAAACTTCTTCGTCGTCGTGGGCTTCGAGGGCCAATGTTGTGGTGGCTAAAGATCGATCGAAGAAGTTTAATTCAATTCAGGCAGCTATAAATTATGCAGCAAAAGTGGTGAGGGGGAGTGGCAGGTTTGTCATTTATGTGAAAAGAGGGGTTTATAGGGAGAATATTGCTGTTGGGAGCAACTTGAACAAGATCATGTTAGTTGGTGATGGACTGAGATACACCATTATTACTGGGAGCAGAAGTTCTGCAGCTGGATTCACAACCTATAGCTCTGCAACTGCTGGTAATTAAAATTAAGATCCCTCTCTCTCTCTCTCTCTCTCTCTCTCTCTCTCTCTCTCTATATATATATATATATATATATATATATATATATATATATTTGCTTATATGTTAAAAGAGTAATATATTTCATGCAATCAATAAGTTTATCATCATATATATATATATATATATCACATCAACACGGATTCTGTCCGGACTGCCGGACAGGTCTAAAATCCAGACTCTGAAATTTTATTTTAATTTTTTTTATTTGTAGAACAACTAAAAAAAAAAAAATTATTATGGAACTGAAATTTTTCCATAATATAATATTTTGGACGTGTTTTGGATACCTATACCAAAAAATATATGTACAGTCTGCACAGACTGTACATACATATTTTGATATATGTATCTAAATTATACCCAAAATACTGTATTATGTAAAAATTCAAGTTCCATAATTTTTTTTTTTTTTTTTTTTTAGTTGTATAAATAAAAAGCAAAAAAAAAAAAAAGCAGTCCTAACGCCATTAAAAATGCAAAGGCGTCCGGACCGGAACCGGACTCTATATCACATATTCTTATTTCGCCTTTATATAGTGACGTTACTTGTGGAAAAATTCATTTTAAAATGGGTCCACATTTAGTTTGCTTACGTACTAAGGGGGAAAATAGGGATCTAGATCCTCTATGAGGATCTTGTGATAGTTTTGCTGTGAGATTAACAATATATTAAAAAGGCGATCTAATGGCTCATAATTTTTTTTTTGTCTATGTATCAAAACGACGTCGTTTTGATAGGAATTTTTTTTTACAAGTTGATAAAAAATTGAAAGTCACCAAACGCCGTTTAATTTACAAAACAAACAAAGTAAAGTAAAAAAAGTACATTTAAAATAGTATTTGAGTTGTGATTGTCTCCGCTGAGCAATGGATTAAGAGAGGTAAAGTAAAACGATTATTAATAATAAAAAAAGATATAAAGAAATATGTAAATAATAATAATTGATAGGTCTAAAATATTTTCTTGGTTGACCCAGACGGCCCAATGATTAGAGTAAATAATAATAATATTTTCAATGGTGAGAGTAAACTCTTTTTATGGAACAGATAAATACAAATTTATAATAATAATAATAATAATAATAATAATAAAAAATAATTATATAAATAAACAAACAAAAACAATAATAAACAAAAAATAACTAAAGCCACATTGAAAATATTAACGATAATTATAACCGATATATTTATTCATTTTTTTGAGCCAAGTTTGTAGTTATCTTAATATTAATAGCAAGCTAAGTTATTAAATATAAAAAAAATCATATACATAATAATCAAGAAATTTAAAATAATTATATTTAAAAATAAACGGCGTTTGGTGACTTACAATTTTTTGTCACTTGTAAAAAAAAATCCTATCAAAACGACGTCGTTTTGATACACAAATAAAAAAAGAGCTGTGAGCCATTGGATTTCCTTTTTAATGTATTGTCAACTCCACAACAAAACTCTCACAAGATCCTTACAGAGAAATCCTCATAAAGGATCCTGATCCGAAAAATAAGAAGTCTTTTATTTTAAATTCTGACTAAAACCCAAGTAAACGGGGGAATGCAATGGACCCTGATCAATTATGCTTTTTTCCTACATCCTTATTTAATACCTAGCTCACTTTTGAAATATGAATAATGTTAGAGACATAAATTATTTTACAAACTGCTGATGTGGCATACTCTACCTCAATATATTGTGTGGGGCCGAAGACTACATTGAAACAATTTGTTCATCAATATGTTGAGGTGAAGTATGCCACATCAGTAGTTTGTAAAATATTTATAAAATAGTTTGTGTCTGTAACATTAGTCTTGAAATATATATGAGATTAAGTTTTATTTTTTAGAATTAATTGTGATATTTTTAAATTCACTAAATATCGACTTGATGATCAAGTCAATTAATTTTTAAAATAACAAATTCTATAGTTAATTAATTCATATTTTTTTATATAATTTTATTGTTTAAATGAATTCATATCAAGGTAAGTATTTTTAGATTAATTTCAAAAAGGTTAAAATTGATATCATCATGTATTTTAACTTGTTTTAAAACTGGCTACTCAGGAATTGATGGCGTTGGATTCATTGCCCGTGGCATAACATTCCGCAACACAGCCGGTCCACAAAATGGACAAGCCGTGGCACTCCGATCAGCATCCGATCTATCGGTCTACTACGCTTGCAGCTTCGAAGGCTACCAAGACACCCTCTTTGTCCACGCCCAACGCCAATTCTACAAATCATGCCTCATCTACGGCACCGTAGACTTCATCTTTGGCAACGCAGCCGTCGTTTTCCAAAACTGCATTATCTACGTCAGAAGACCGTTGCGTGGCCAAGCCAACGTCATAACAGCTCAAGGCCGCGGCGATCCCTACCAAAATACCGGTATTTCAATCCATAATTCACGAATCATGGCCGCACCGGACCTTAAACGGTTACGGCATTCAAAACGTACTTGGGACGGCCGTGGCAGCAGTTTTCGCGAACCGTACTGATGAATTCTTATTTGGACAGTTTGGTGCACCCGCAAGGTTGGTTAGCGTGGCAGGATTCTAATTTTGCTTGGGATACTTTGTATTATGGCGAATATAAGAATTTTGGACCGGCTGCTTCAACTAGATATAGAGTCAAGTGGAAAGGTTACCATGCTGCTATGACTGTTAATGAGGCCTCTACGTTCACGGTGACCAACCTTATTGCCGGCCGGACATGGTTACCTTCCACGGGGGTGCCCTTCATTGCAGGACTCTGATTATTATATTTTATGATAGCGAAATTAGTATTGATTAATTTGTTTATTTATTTTGTATATTACAAACAAATATTATTGTGAAAAACCCATATTCATTTTTATTACCCCTTTACGATTTAATATATACTTACTTAGTATCCGTGGCACACGAGATACATCATGTGCGTACAAATGCATTTGATGATTTTTTTTAATCCCGTTATTGGAGAATTACATAATAATACACATTTGTAAACTCAAATTATATTGTGTATATATAATAAGCATTTGCAACTAAAATTACATATTATATTAGCAGGCAACTAATGCGTATGGGACATGATTTGGGTACAGGACAACTCAATTGCTTGGACAAATCTACCCCTCTTGTGGTTATGGTGATTGTTGTGGCACACAATATTTTACTAATAAATACTAAAAAAAAATTGCAGATTTGTCCAAATAAAATAATTAGTGTCCTTACCACTACCACATCCAATATTATCTTGAGTTATTGTGGGTTTAATCACAAAATGATAGGACCGGACATCACCACCAGCACCGACCGACCGACCGACCGACCGACCTTTGTCAATTCATTAATTGTCCACTTCTGCATTTTCTTATTTGCTTCTCTCTGGCGAGTTCCACTAAAACAAGGGTTGATTTCAATAGAAGCAATAAACAAATGATTCCAGAGTCCACTTCTGCATTTTCTTATTTACTTCTGTCTACACTACCTGTCATCTGTCCCTCACTCCTATAAATTCCTCTAAACTGCTTTAACCTTCTTATTCATTTCATTAATTTCAATTATTTCTCATGACCAATGTAAAAGGCAAAAATTAAAACAAAATATTCAAAAACTAAGATTCAACATGGTCATTTAATTAAAAAAATAAAAAGAAAATGGGTCAATTAATCTTCCATTTGAAAGCTGGCCGTACAAGTTAAAATGTAAACTCATTAGAATTATGAATCGATCCCAAGAATGTACTTAACTGAAAACTTGCAGTAGAGTGCTATCCATAACTAAGGCCGTAAACGAACCAACAAGCTTCGCGGCCGATTCTTCCGATTCGATTTCGACTTTCGAAAAATACGAATGCAGAGACTCGGATTCGTTAATAATATGATCCAAATCGAAAGATTAAAAATAGTTCTAATAAAAATATGAGTAGAATCTAGCAAGGTTATACTCGATTGCGTTTAAGATTCAAACTACTCGAATTTTGATTGTGATTCGATACATACTGCTAATACATATTCGATTAGATGTTGATACATTCTCTTATAATATATACAAATTTAAATCAAATTAGGATAGTTAGTTATTATTTTGTTTTGTTTTTAATTTTAATTGTTATTTTATATTTGTAAAGTGTAATAATAAATATATTTTCTCGCTTTTTAAGTAAAATAACAAATTCAATTTATAATTATATTTATTATAAAACTAGTTATTATGTGGAGATTCAAATTAGAGCTTGAATTTGAAGCTCATGAAGTTTGAATAAATATTCAAGTCGAGTCGAATCAATTCGAGTAATAAATATTCGAGTCGAGTCGAATCTGAGTAGGAATTTTCAAATATAATTGAATTGAGCCGAATTCGAGCATTTAATTATCATTTAAGTCGAATTCAGAAGTAGTAGCTTCTGCATTACGCCTGGGTTCGGCTAATTACACCCTTATCCATAACGCTGAAAATACTATGAAACTGCATGTATAATGTAGCCTAGCCTAGCCTAGCTACATGTATAATATTACCTCCACAACCACCCGCCACCTCCAATCCCTACAGCAGAGTGCAAAGCTCATTGTCACTAACAGATATTGCAATAGCCTCACCAATTTGCAGGAAATTATAATAATACTAAAATGACAGCAGAGAATGCTGTGAGAATCAGAACATACAGTTTTACCGTCAATAGATGGTTGATACTGCTGAAGAACAAGTCTTTTGCGGCCTGAAATTTAAATAGAAGAAAATTTACAGATAAAATGCCAAAATGGCAATGGCAATATGTGTGTGCGTGTCTGTGAGAGAGAGGAGTAAGGTTGACGTCATACTTCTGCAAGTGAGCAAGGGCACCACCATATAGAGCATTATCAGGCACAGGGAATTCCGTCTTGTTGCTAGGATCAGGTGCAGGATTGATAATTATCATATACGTTTCATGGCCTAAATACCATCTGTCGAGGTTTTCAGCTCTAAGGTTCCATACACCAACATTATCTAGAGATACTAAGATCGCAGTCCACCTCCAGGGAAAACCTACGTGCAATATCAGAGTAATGAAGCAGACTAAACCATTCAACTCATCTGAAATCAGAGAAATTGATCCAATCTCACAACTACCTTAAAAGAAGAACGAAACCAAAATAGGAGAAAAAAAAATCTTGTTACAAACCTGTGTGGTTGAGCGAGATATCGCATCCCAATTATTATATGAGTTCCTGCTGTTATCTGTCCACTCCCCATAAGCAATCCTTTAAAGTTCAGATACATTATCAACATGAACACGCCAGAGTAGAATTGCAAATGTAGATGATATATAGAGCACACCAAATAACCATACCCAACTACAAAAAAGGAATAGCCATCCATGTGAAAACTCCGTACTACTGTATCATTGTTCTGCAATATAATTTCTATAAATCCCTTATACGTAGCATTGATAATGGATCTGTCAACTCGAGGTGGTCTGCTCAGTTGCCTTAAGCCCCCTAGACATTAAATTTGTCTACAAGCTGGGACTGGTATCAGGATTGAAAAATGAAATTCCATTTAGTGTAGCTCTGAGTTTCCCATCTACCATCACCAGAGGCACAATCTTTAAGATGCATACATCAGTCACTTTGATAGAACCATAATGGAAAGAACCCTTTGGGCAGATCAGAAGATAGTAATCATAAAATTCTTGAAGCAAATGGGCAGGGGATGGAGGAACTACCATTGGTCGGAGAATCAACTTATTACCCAAGTGGTTTCGGATTCTCTTTTTGATGAAAATAGTTCATCAACAAAAAAAAAACTAAGGATATTGAGAGATTTCCTAAAAACCTGAAAATGCTGAAAATACTCAGTTTCGTATTACTCCGTATAAAGGTCAAATGGTAAGGTGTTATTAAAGGCCAGGATCAGTGCTTAGCAGAAAATTCTCAAAGCTGAGGAACCATTGTCACACAACTATTATCCAAAGCTCAACTTTACCACCGTCAATAACTACCGATTGCATATGTTTTCTGAAAGTCTTGTCCAATATCTAGTGAGACAGGCAAGCTCTGCCCTATCTTCCCCCACCCGCTTTTATCCACCTCTGTTCAAGTTTGAAATTTTGTATGTGTGCCTTTGTCAACAAATTATGTCAAATTTAAAATTTCTGTTTCAGAAATAATCCGAACGGGTCTGCTTTCAGTTGTCTTAATTGAGTTATTCGTCTAATTCTTCATGTATTACTTTAGACTAATATAAACTATATTTGCATGTAATGATATTTTACGATTTTTTTAATGCTGGAAACAAGCAAAAATCTTGATTAAATAAACTGAAAAGTAAAGTAACAATCAATCACACATGCACACCAAAATTTATACTTGGTTTGACCCTTTAGTCCTCTACTCTATGGAAGGTCAGGTATTAATTGATACCCAACAGCTTTTCTTTAATATTAATAAAGAAATTATAATTACATCAACTCCTAGACAATAGAATTCAAAAAACTTCCTCAGAACACAACTCCTATGAGGAAATCTCCTCGCTTGAGCACCTCTGCTCCCTCGAGTACCATTAATCCTCTGCCCACTTGAACTCTCCTGTACAATATTAAAGGAAACCCTTGCTTCACTCTAAAACACCTTTTACAAGATATGAAATTTTAGAATAAAAGTAATTACAATTGAACTCAATAGATATCTAGAATAATATAAGAACAAGGCAATAAGTATTTGCTAGAAATTTTTCTGAGTATATCAATTGTTGTATAGAGTTCTTGACGTTAGCAAATAACAACATAGCCGTGAATACAGAAAAGTGATGTCCAACTGTTAGTAAAAAATATGACTGTTGAAGTAAATAATGATATGGAAAGATTTTATCAGTTTTGATATCAGTAACAAAAAATAACTACATGATAAAATCTTTGAGAATATAAAATTTGTTTTGAGAAATAGTAGGAAGCATAATAAGTTTGAAAAAAAAAAATTGTCATTAACAAAATATTTGGAGGAAACTTGATCAACATATTTTTAGGAACAAACTTCAATTTGGTTACTGAGTTCTATTATGATAAGATTTCTAATTGGTGAGAGAAGTTTTAGTGGATTGAATCTTTTTGAATATCAAGACTGTTTTAATAGATTTCTAGCGAAGATAAAAATGTCTTGTAATTAATTGTTAAGGCAAGAAAATCTTACACTGACCAAATAATTAATGAGATTATCAAGATAAACAAAAACCAGCAAGTGGATTGACTTCTAATGGTGTTGCCCGCTAACAGTAATCACACAGAAAACTATAAACAAATAACAATTCTACAAAATCCCCAAATGGTTCATAGAGACATGTATCGTCCCCAAATCCACTTCTCAGTCCCCAACATACAAAGAATCTAATTAAACTTTATTTACAACTGTAACCCCAACAATTGCACAACACGCACAAGAAAACTAATTTAAGGCAAAACTTTCGACAGAGATTTCAAGAATATATCACATTCAGAACTCCAAACATCCTGATATAAAAAGTCTATTCCAAAATTTGGACTTAAGTATAATACTGATAGAACCCAGGGTAGTGTGAATCGCTGAATATTTATTCAACTCATGAAAACATATCGGCTCTACTTCACCAATAAACAGTAACCCATTTTTTCAGTCAATCACACTCGTTAAACTAGTCGCTTATCAACCCAAAAGGAAACCGGCAGAAAATTTTCAACAGCAAAGGTCATTTCAGGGGTAAAAGAAGATTAGCCAATTAGCCACATAAGAAAATGTATACAGATAGGGAAGAGTAAGCGATAGAAAATAGAAACCTGCTGAGGGACAAGCGGTTATGCAAGAGAGTTCCAATTCAAAGTTGGAAGCTGGGTCTGCACAAAAACAGAGTCTAAAGAATAAAGGAATGGGTGACAGATAAAAACCAACTGACCAAAAAAAAAAGTTAAGTATGTCCGATTCTGAGGTTTATAGCCGATTTTCTGAGGGTTTAAGGGCGGTGTTTACATGACATGATCATAAGACAATATACAAAGAGACGGAAAACGACCAAGTTTTTGAGAGGAAAGAAAGAGAAATCCTTTTATTTTAGTATTTGGGATTAAGCAAGTCTTTACATTCAATTTTCATCTCCTTAAAATGGCCTTCCGTGTGCTTTTGATCTTAAATGATGGGCAAAATAAACTACTACTCTTTTACTCTATAGTCTACACTGTACATATATGCTAGTTATTAAGCAAGTACATTTGTGTTTTGGTATTATGTTGAATTAATATTTTCTGCCGTAGAATTATATATCATTTTCTTGTTTTTTTAATAGTGTTAGTTCATCTGCAGTTTACGAGTACTATTTTTTCTCCACGGTTTAACCTGAAATTGCCAAGTTAAAAATTAAAATTGTTCTATTTTGGTAAGTTGGTGGTTTAAATTGAATTTATTTTAGATCCATTTGTTGGGTATGAAATTTAACCTTCAATCCATAGCAAGCAAGAGTACATTAATGAATGAATTACTCATTGATTACCACATATTTTCAGAACAATTGAGCAACCGAAAAATGATATAGGGATAGGGATTGGGAAAATTAATTACATGAATGAATGAATTACAAGGTGAAAGGATGAATATTAGCAGAACTCATTTGCCACACCTTCACTGATGCCGTCACACTCGCTCCTCCTCCCGTGGCATTGTTAAACAGGAATAATTTTGCTGCTCCATCTATTGCTTGCTTTTGTTGGATACACTTGGTATGTTATCACCCTCCTTCCTTCTTGAGCAAAGCTCTCCACTATCGAATGATCAACCTGCCCATCCAATACATATACATTCATTGAATCAAAATGTGCTTCTGGGCTTGCATTTTTCTGCAATTATATATATTTGGATAATCAGTGACTCTCGTATTATCAGCCAAAATATATATATAATAAGCTTCATTAGGCTCTTTGACATTCTTGTCCTGCTCCACTTATCAAGCCAAAAGAAAAAGGGAGATTTTCACATACCAATAACCTCGTACATAATTTTTCATCATGGACCACAGGATGGGTAAATTGATGCCCATCCCTTCTTGAGGTGAGTTGTTTTTTCACCAACCCAAATCAAGCTCCGGGTCATCAGGAGTCCATTTGTTCTTTATCGAGTCATAGCTTCCATTTGCGTAATAATCCTGCATGTATTGATCCAAACTTGCTTTGAGCACGTGCTGTCCATTGGCTGATGCGTCCAACCCATTTGAAACCGGGTAGAAGTCGATACATTCCCACATACCCTCATGTAGTAACTTGACCCAGTCAAAGAGCAGAGGATCAGAAAGATTGGCAGGATATGCTAAGTTTTGCAGCTCAGCTCAGTAAGATTAGTGGTCTTACCGGTGATAATTTTAGCGTCCGGGAGGATGGTGGCCGACCCGGTCCAGACGACAGTGATATCATACCAACTGTCGGGGGTCATTGCAAATGGGAGATGGATAAGATCCTTGAATACAGCATGGCCCCATGTGATGTTGCCCCATATCGCGGAATTGAATGGTACCATCCCATGTGGAACTGCAATACCATTTTATTTATTTTTCCAAATTATTTTTTTACTAGTTACTAGTAAAACAGATTACAAGTTGGCTCTCTATTTGGAGCAGAACAATAAGAAGAAAGAAAGAATATTCAAGAAATTTTGTCCTAATATAATATCCTTTGATGTCAATTTAACTAGTCTTATTCAATCAATCGGTCGGTCATCAGATAAGATGACAGCACATGCCAAATACACAAAAATGATTGCAAATACGTGGCTAGAGCCAACCTAATTTATCCCTAATTTTTAATGTACTCTAATTTCACTTGCTAATTTTTTCTTATGCATGCTATGTTTCATCATTACATTACATGTAACAAATAATCACTATTGCATGTGGCTGGCAACTTTCAAGATTTTAATTAAAATTTCACATTTTGAATAAACCTATTAAAAGGTTCTAAGTTCGATTCCCTTCAAATTAACAAACAAAGAAATAAGAAAAAAGAAGCAATGAAATTCCCACAAAAAAGATTGGATCATTAAGAATGAAATACTACGTACTCAAGAATGCTATCGTATCAGTGCGCAAGTGAAAGAGATGTTTACCAAGTATAAAAGTAAGTTTATACTATATAGGTAATTAAGCTAACAACCATTCATCCAATTTTTTTGAGGTTGAAAATGGTAGGAACTTCTTTGCCAAGACAGCATACCATTGGTCCAAGGGTACGACTCACCGCATATTCGTCGGGAAGTCTCCTCCGACACCCCTATCGCCGGTGCCTCCAAAGTCTCCGGCATTATCGAAGACAAAGGTGAATAATATGACTTTTGTAGATCATCACTGCCACTTGTTATTTTGGGTCCACGTGGCCCTTGTTGGATCAAAGCTGACAGAAATAGTAAATAGCAGAGACCCTTTATGTGTCGCCGGTGACCCGACGGAGAAGAGTCGGGCTCGGGTTGGAAAGGTCGGTGATGGTATCCATTGTAGGTGTTGACCGGATGGAGAAAATGTAATGACACACTACATTAATGGTGAGAATTGCAAGATTAACATGTAATAGGAGATGAGATTGACGATGAAACAGGATTAAAACGTGTAGCCAAAGTCAGTATTGCGTGGAAGTTTTGGCAAACAAAAAATGGTGGCCCACTTAATATTTAATGGAAACAAATACGTGGATATGAAAGTGAAACTAAATCTAGTCGGTCAACCTTCAATAATTCCAATAATTATAGTTATAAATATTTCTTTATCATCATAAGAGATTCAAAAAAACATTATTTAAAAAATAAATTAAATTACAAGAATATGATGGGTGGTTCATAAATAGTAGTAGTAGTGTGCTTCTATTGTTTCAGTGTCAATAATTAATGGCACTATATTGAAACTTATTACCACTACTATTCAGATAAGAATAGAATACATAAACACTTGGTGGAGGATGGATGGATGGAATTGACAGTCCAGCTCCAGCATACATAACAAATAAATAAATAAATAATAGTGCAATAAATCACATTTGCTGCTGCCCGGAAGACTTTAATCATTACCTTATCTTCCTTCAATTTTCGTACAACCAACCCAAAAAAAAATTGATATACACCAGGACGTTTCCATTACAACTAGTGATCGTTTAAGGGGAAAGGTTGAATGGTAGCTGAAGCCATTTGCCATGCCTTTACTGATGCTGTGACACTCACTCCTGTGGCATTGTTAAATAGGAACACTCTAGCTGCGGTATAAATTGCTCTGGTTGGATAAACCCGCGATGTGATCACTGTCCTTCCTCCTTGAGCAAAGCTCTCCACGATGGAATGATCAACCTGAAATCCACTCCCATAACATTATGGTATGCATTGTTTGTACTTGAGAATATAATAATAGTAACGACGACAGCTAATGAATTTCAAACCCAAAAGGGGAGTAGTGCTCCACATACCAATAACCTCATAGAGAATTTTTCACCATGGAGCACAGGAACATCGCTTCCATAAACCAGTTTTCCAACATCCGAAGCAGTTGATGATCTGCGTTAGATAATTAATATGGATTATTAAACAATAAACATCATATATAGAGAGTCGAGGGAACTAAATAAGAATGTAATTATCAAACAGGAACAACTTCACGCTTTAAATATTAAGTTGCATGGGTCATATATCGTATACTATACTGTACTAGTATTTAACTATAAATTAGCATATCAGGACGTAAACCTTGATTGATCAGCACAAAAATAAGTTTTAGCACTCCCGTCGGTGCCTTTGGCAATATAAAAATAAACAGGAGTTAACTCGGAGAGTGAATCATCAGCAAGAACCAAAATGCCAAATGGTCCCAAAACGCCTCTACCAGCAGCACCGCCACTATTGGTGCAATTGTAACCCACAACAGCTTCGACTGTCCCTTCCAATGCCTTTTTATCTACTTCAAAAGTCCCGACTATGTCTAGCTGTTGCCATAGTCAAACAAAATATATATATAGCTGTTAGGATATCACATAGAAACTAACTAGTAAAACAAATTTAGCAATAGAGTGATAGATAAACCTGTGTAGCTAAGCCTATCTTGAGTGGAACGAGTGATCCTGGTTTAAGTTCCACCTTATCAAACTCATTACTTTTCGATCTCAAGCTCTCCACCTCCTTGACTGGCCACTGAAGTATATTGGTTCCAGTTTTTTTATCAAACACCACTGTTCTTGGAATGCTCTGTAGAATACAACAACAAGTAGATCAAATTTTGGAAGAGCCATCTAGTACTACAATTTAATTAGGATGACCAAATTTTATACGCCAAATTTATAATAATTGAACAGAGAAGATGATGTAAAGTAGAGAATACCTGAACAGATGACCAACCCTTAAGGATGTCAGTAATTTCACTATCAGTTTCACCAATCCAACCCCAAAGTAGCCTTCGTTCTTTATTCTGGTCATAAAATGTTTTTGATGCATAATATTTTCCATAATCCAACCTCAACCCTATACCCACATCTAACTCAGGGTCATCGGGTGTCCACTTGTCCTTTATCGGGTCATAGGTACCAATTGCATAGTAATCATGCTTATCGTCGTCCAAACTTGATTTCAGTACGTGCTTAATGTCTGGTCCATTAACCGATGTGTCCAACCCATTTGCACCGGTGGTCGATACCGGGTAAAAGTCAACACATTCCCACATGCCCGTACCCGGAACCGCATGCAGTAACCCATCCAACAGCTCATAGCTTGTGAAGTTAGTTGTTTGATATACAAGCGCTATACCCGTGGTATTTAGCTTGGACCCAATTGTGATCCGCCACTTTCCGTCTGGGGCAAGCCAGGCTGTGGTGGGATCCCTGAAGTCTTTTGTACCAACACCAGCTGGAGGGAGCAAGACCGGGTTACCCGGATACTTGACCCAATCAAGGAGGAGAGGATCAGAAAGGTTTGCAGGATAGGCTAGATTTTGCACTTGCACCAAATCATTGGTGTCCCCGGTGTAGAGCATGACAATGTTACCATCCGGGAGGATAGTGGCGGAGCCAGTCCAGACACCGTTGATATCGTACCATTGATCGGGCACCATTGCAAATGGTAGGTGAAGCCAGTTGATAAGGTCCCTTGATACGGCATGGCCCCATGTGATGTTGCCCCAAACTGCGGAATCTGGGTTGTATTGGTAGAAGAGATGGTACCATCCCTTGTGGAACAATGGACCTACAATACAAATGAGATTCTCTTAGTTTTTTCTTATCAAAAGAGCTATAAAAAAATAAAGCCATGAATATAATTTTCCACGATTTTGACCAGTACTTGATATATGCAGTATATATCCGAACGCGGACCAGCATTCAAAGACTTAACCTAACGTGCACGGCAGCTTATTTCAGAAGTCCAGCAGACAACACCAGGAAGCTAATTTCCAATGCAGCAGGCGAAATGCAACTCAATGAATTGAAATATATTATTGAAGAAAAGTATGAATTTCCCATTAGATAGATAGTACTTGCCGTGTTGTATTTTCAGCGAACCAGAAAAGGTTAACGATTCAAAGAGTTGGTTCAAAATATATTCATACTTTTGAGTAACAGTGCTTCTCGATTTGTTGGTAGTCAAAGACGGACCATACCCAAACAAAAACTTCCTCTTCAAGGCTATAATTATTCCATCCTACTACTACTACTACTTATTTTTTGTAAAAACACTGCAGCTTATTGGTTCTCGTTTTAAATGTTTGTAAATTGATAAATTGACCAATACAATATTCACACGCACAGAGATCACGTAGTGTAGATACTATATTGGTCAATTGACCTAAATTAACTTCATGTTAACCACTCTAATATTTTTATTTTCGTATTTTAATTATGGGATGAAAAAAGCTCGATTGTAATTTAAAAAAAAATACAAACATATGATTGTTAAAAAAAATTTAACGTTGATCAAACTATTCTCAATCAAGAGTGATGGGCTCCATAATTTAATACCTTGATGGATTTTCTATATATACATGGATATCATGTCATATAATTGAGGCGAGATTAGCCTTTTCCTTTTGTGCTGCAGCAAATTATTAAAAAAGTTTCCATTATTTCAAAATGGCCAATGACAACGGTGGGACCCCTAGTGTAATTACATAATTTTTGGCAAGAATTTCAAGTTTTGATTGGTCCATAACTCCTGTAAAAGGCCGACCAACACGCTTTTGTCTCAGAGATCTTGCAAGCTAGTCCTAAATCACCACGTATACACACAAGTAGTGGAGCCCCCTAACCTTTATAATAGGCCATATGATCAACATGATCATGATGTGAATATTAAATAAATTAGTCACGCAAAATAATTTTAATATAATATAATATGCAATCATAGACATCTAGGGTGGACTTCGGTAATTTAATTATCTTCAACCTACTAATTTTTTCATAATTCTTGGTCAATAACTTATTTCTTTTTCTTTTAATGAGATTTGGTTTTCTTTTTTGTGAGACTTATTAATTTATTAAAATTATATTTTGATTTTAATTAATTTTTTTTAAATTAAAGAATTTAAATTTTGATGTAAATTTATTTTTATTTTTGAAATAATAAGTTTGTACTTAATACTAGTTAAAATATAGCCTATTGTACTAATCGGGAAACAAAATTTAATACTCCTATTAATTGTAAATTTTAGATTTCTAAATTGATTTAAAAAAATTCATATAAGACTCTTTTAGTAATAGAGAGAGAGTAATAATAATGTTATGAGCTTTTCTAGGTGGAGATAGAAATTTAGATATGAGTGTATAATTTTATTCACCATTAGGGTCAAAATATAATTATCTGAAAAAACATATAATGTGAAATTTAAATATATTCATGTCCAATTTTTATGTCCATACAAAATTTTTGCTAAATTAAACTATTAAAACGAGATTATGCAAAAAAGTAGAGGACCTACCGTTAGGATCTGCACCAGATGTCCGATTCCCCCAACAAAAGCAGCCCATGAAAGTATCCGCAAAAAAGTTTGGATTTGTAAGAAATAAACTAATTAGATGCTAGTAGTAATATATATATATATATATATATATATAGAGAGAGAGAGAGAGAGAGAGAGAGAGAGAATTTAAACAAATAAATAAATAAAGCAATAAAAGCTCAGGTAAACGAACCATTCATCCAATTTTGCTGGGGTTGAAAGTGGAAAGAAGTCCTCTGCCAAGCCAACATAGTATTGGTCCAAGGGTACACCGGCTCAGCTGAGAACTGCCGGAAAGTCTTCTCCGACACCCCCTGAGACACCCCTCTGGACGGTGGCTCCAAGATCTCCGGCACATGTGAAGATTTTTTTAAAACATCGCCGTCTCCATTAGTAGTCGCACCTGCTTTGGGTATTTCTTCTTGTGCTTGTGGATTCAAAATCAGGACAATAACAGATGAAAGAAGAAGTGCGGAGAGGAAGATAACGGAGAGAGCCTTAATGGGTTGCCGGTAAGACGATGGAGAATTGACGGGTTGGGATTGGTCCGGCAGGGGAGTGTAAGAATTGGCATGTTCAAGATCATGGGTAGGGAGGAAATGGGTGGTGTCCATTGGTTGAGAAAATGGGTAAAACTTAAATGTTGAGAAATGCAAAAACTTCCATATTTATAGAAAGAGAAATGATTAGGTGGAATTTGACAGATGGTGTAGTGCTTGGTGCGTATGGATTGGCCGGGTAGATATGGTCGTGGGGCTGGGGCTGGGGCTGGGGCTGGGGCTGGTTATTAAATGACTTGATAGTTCTGGTCGTATGGTGCGGATAACTCTAGCTTACTTGGCATTATGTTGTAATACGCTCTCTTAATTTATTCTTATATCCTCTCCCCTCCCATTTCAAAATTAAAAATATAATATAACTTTAGATGTTTGCACATTAAATTTTAAAATTTATATAATTCATAAAATTTAAAATAAAATAAATTTTATAATTAATAATTTTTATATATATACTATATAATTAAGATAATTATATTAACTAAAATTAAATATATTTATATTAATTTAAATTTTAATATGTCATCGTTTGACCTTAAAAATTAAATTATATTTTTAATTTTAAAATGGAGAGAGTATTCATAAAAGACCTTGTGAGCTAATGAGATCTTAAGGCATTGCGATCTTTAAGTCTCAAATTTAATTCTTATTTAAGTAAATTTATTTCTTTATCTGTATAAATTATGTTTCCTCTTTTTTATGTAAACCTTGATTGTGATTTCATTTTGGACCGGTTTGTTCTTCCCTTGCGAGGAGGAGTAGTAGCGATGATGTATTTCATTATGAAATTATATTATTATACTTTATAAAATAAAATTTTCAAAATAAATAAATAATAAGAGACCTCTGAAAATGAATGACTCCTAATCCTAATCCATTAGATTGGATTGAATTTGGTTTAGTTATAGGTTGCTCTTGGTTCGTTACGGAAATGATTAGTATGAAGTTTATTCTGGGGTAAGTTGTCAATTAATCAATAAATTACTGACACGCAGACGAAATTGTATGTGTGTCAGTATTCTATTGGTCAATTAATCAACTTACCAAAAAATAACTTCATGCTAACCGGATCAGTTGATTACTAATCAATTAAAGTCAAATTTTATTTATTTAAAGGATTAGTTAGTTTGAATTTAGCTTTGAAATTTAAACAACGGGTCGAATTTGAATTGCTTTTTGGTAAATCCAAGTCCGAACCCAGAAACAACTTAACATGGAAGATATATTAATGGAGTATTAATAAACGACAGGTGAGGAAATGGTCCATCTTAAATATAATTTTTTATGAGAATAAATTATTTATTTTTTTATATTATCTTTATTTTCTCTGTTCTAAAAAATTATCTCCTTTGTATTAATAGTTTTCAACTTTTCATAAAAGAGTAGTGATGAAATTTCAAACAAATTTTAATTGTTAAATAATAATATTAAATAACTTTTTTAATTTATGTATAAAAATTTTAAATGATAATTTTTTAAGAACTGAGTCAGTAGATTACATGACATTATTGGCTCATAAACACAATCATCACGTTTCTCTAATGATTTCACACCTTTAGCAAAAGCATAAAACTCTCTTTCTAAATTAGAATAATTTTAGGGGGGATATTTTTTTGCTGATATTTCTAGTGATTTTTTTTTTTGGTTTTTTTTTTTTGTAGTATCTCTTAAAAAATATATAGTATTTATTCTAATTGAAATTTTTATAAAAAATAATGTTTTAAGTGTAATTTGGATACATACAAGAAATAGGGTTGTACAGACTGTACCGATCATATTTCTTGTATGTATTCAAATTACACTTAAAACACTATTTTTTATAAAAATTTCAGCTAAAATAAATACTATACATTTTTTGAAAGATGCTACAAAAGAAAAACCAAAAAATAAAATAAAAATATCACTAGAAATATCACAAAAAAATATCCCCTAAAAAGACTCTCTAAAATATTGACTTGATTATAATCACCGACTCCATCCATATTTTGTAAAATATTTATTAATTATAGATTGACACATTATTTTGTAAGTTGATTTTTATAAGATTTTATTGTTTGTGGGGAATATTCACGTAAAAAAAATCTAATCTGACATCATATATCACTTAAATTTTTTTATTAAATATTCCTTAATACCACTCTCTATTTTTTCAAGAATCAAAGTATTATAGTCCCTCTATTTTAAAATATAAGAATTATTTTGAATTTTTATATTCAATTATAGACAATTTCAGTTAAAATAAAATTTCATACACTAGCGGTGTATATACAAATAGTGTTAAGATTATGACACATCATTAATAAAATATTTGCGTTAGACAAAATTACTCTTATATTAATAAAGTGTCATAATTTTAATATCGCTTGTACAGACACTGTCCGTATATTAAATTTAAACTCGTTCGATTAAAATTTGTTATAAATTTATTTAATTATAAGAAATTAAAATTTATTATTTTAAAATGAATCATATCAGTATATAGTATAATATTTAAATAAAATTAAAAATGTCAACGGAATCAAGGAAGATAACTAGTAATATTATTTGATAATACATTATGGGAAGTTAGAATAAATAACTCAATCGTTAAGACCTTTAATTATTATTATAGCTAGAAAATTAATAAAACTACAACAGATAAAAATATTTTTATCGTTGTTATATATTTATAATTATATTTTTTATATAAAAATATCAAAAAATATTATAAAAATATCAATTTTCCCTATTAAATTGTTTAACAATGAATCAAGGCAATAATCCGAGCCCAATAATTTTGTCAATCAATTTTAAAAATTATTTTTTAAATTTTCTAATAATTTCGTTTTTTTTCATTGGCCCGGGGGTGGTGGGCGTGGGGCCATGTGCTTGAACTTTCCAAGCAATCAGACTGACATACATACAGTATATACTTACTAAGTACAATCTACACTCATCTTTCACGTGCCCCATGTCGTGGGTCGTTAGTATTATTTTAATAGTCAGACACGTAAGAGTGGGCCGTGGGCCTGGGACGGCCAACAATTCACATATATCCGGTAAACAAAATTAGAGTGGTCCAATTATGTTTATTTACAGCATAAAGTCAAAATTTGACAGTTATTTTGGTGTTAGTAAAATACTATTAAAACATTTTACTTTCTCAATTATCCTTTAATCTATTCACTTTTTCTTTTTTTTAATTCCATTACCTCATCTCTTATTTATTTTTTAGGATCAAATTTTTCCACTTTTTTCTAAAGTGACAATATTTTGGTGCTTGTAAAATAAGTATATCTATTGTGGCAGATTACTCGACCATTCCTATATTCGTAGGCAAATGACTAGAGTATTTTTATGTGAAAATACTCTATATAAAAAATTGTGCAATAATGTTAGAATAGTGTATATTAATTAAAGTGTATAATGAAAATTTATTCACGTTCCTATTTTTTGTATTTTGTTATATATATATATATATATATATATATATATATATATATATATATATATATATAATTTGTGTTCATAACATTACTCGATTACGATATAGTCTATAAATTACGAATTTTGAGTTATTTTGAGGAGCAAGTGTTTGATTTATACTTTCACCGTCCAATCTAAATTTAATGTTATCATAGTTAGTCGGTCCTGAGTTTTCTAATGTCCGAGATAAATTTTCTCAAGTGTGCCCCTTTATGCAAATTAAATAAAAAAATAAATAAATTATCAACTAATTAATTTTATTAAAATTATAAGAATTTATAAAAGATAAGAAATAACACTTTTAGGCCTCATTAAAATCTTGTTTGGGGAAAACTCAATGGGACAAAACCCCAAAAGAAGAACAATAAAACCCGGATTTTGAGCATATTTTCTTTCACTTAAAACTTCCAACTATAAAGAATAAGAATCTCAACTAAATTTTCTGTTGAATCAAATAATAAATAAGAAAAAAATTAACAAAGATATGTATTACAATTTACAAAATTTATACATCTAGATTCTATATGTATGTTTAAAAAAAATTACTGTTAGAATTTAGGATCACACACACGCACACGATAATAAAGAATTAAGAATAAACACACAGAGATTTACGTGGTTCCTTAATTGGGTACTCTGTAAGACTCTAACTTATTATAAATAAAATCAAATTTCCTCTATTTATTATATTGAAATAGTAAGGGTTGATTTGATTAATGTGGTTAGTTATGGGTAAAATGCGCAAATATTTCAAATAAGCAAGTGGTTATGAAATATTCATTTTTATCAGAGAATATTCGTTTGGTCGTGAAAATATTCTTACCGCTTCTGAGAATATTCGCATTTACGGCCATGAAAAATTTCGTGTGGGGCCCCATAACTGAAAAAGTTTATTGATGAAAAAAACGACAAATATAAGTTGTTTATAAATAATACAGAAGTTGTTATCAAGTAATCATCGTTGGAATACCCTTATGGTTAAAACACAAGAAAGATTACCAGATTACACCAATTATTGATTCTTACGTAGGAAGACATTACTCAATAATTATTACGGAGTTACTGCTCAATATTTTATCGATTCAATAATTGTTACATTGATATTTTATATTATTGTTGCTTTCAATAATTGTCAATACACGATATTTTCATTATCGGATCAATAATTCATATTATTTGAATAATATTATTAGATAACATTATTGGCAATGTCTAGAAAGTTCTGCTCAAGGAGAGGTTTGGTCACCTTATCAAGGCTACCAAGAAGGAGAAATCCTTATCGAAAAGTCCCTCTTCCTCGAACCGCCCGTTATCACTATTGTGATTCTGTAATATTATTTGTGAATAATTAATTATTGATTTATATGATAAGAAAAATATTCATTTTATGTGGATATAGATGGAGAAAATTTTAAAGTGACAATTGTTGAAAAATTGATATTTGATCTTTTCTGATAAAATAATTTATTTAAATATATTGTTATATTTTAATAATATAATAATAGTGATATTTTTATAATGAATGTGGGATATATGAATATATGAGGAGGAAGAGTATTTTTGTTAAAAAAAATATTTAAAACATGTTTTTCATGTTTGTGGATCCCATTTCTTGACTGAAATTTGATTATACCATAAAAATCGCCTGCTTGTGGATTTCTTTACCAATTTCTCGCTTGAATTTGAAAAAACTTTCTTTTGCAAAGTTGTAGAAAATAAAATTTCCCATAGAAAGGACATGAGGTTGGAATTTTTCTGATAAAAGGGCTATTTATTATGAATTATCAAGTTCCTGATTAATTGATTATTATTTTTTGGAGTTTTAAATGGTTTTTACATGAAAAACGTTTTGTTTCTTTTTGTTGAGGTATGGTCGATGCTTGGATTCAATTGGTGTGTAGGGATGTTTAAGAATAAATATATTATTATTATATTAAATTTTCTTTTTGGTGTTCTAAGCATTTTCCTATAAATAGGTGCTTAGGTTAGAATTAAAAATCACACCGTAAATCCAAGTTTTCTTTCTATATTATCGAAATGTATTCTTGTGAGTATTTTGATTCTTTGAGTATTTCTATACGGTCAAGCAACTTCTTTCAAATAATATATCCTGATATTCCAAATGTAAGCATTTATTCTTTTCGAGGTAAGGGATATTATTTTTTTTAAAATGGTATTATTTCTTCTAATATCATTATGTCGGAATATTGCTAAGATTTTTCTTGTAAAATTCTTGTCTTTTAGTGTCGGTGTTACTATTCACGTATACGACACTATTCACGTATACGACACTATTCACGAATACGGCACTATTCATCGAAAAATAAAATTTTTTCCTTTTCGTCCAAAATATCTATTATGGATGCTAGCTTTGATTGTATCCATGTTTTGATCATTCTTGAATTTTACTCCACTATGATTATTTATGAGGTATTTTTGGACATGGATAAACCGAAATACGAATCCTTAATATTTATTCTTTTGTTTCACTAGATTCATTTTCTTTAAAATTATCTTTGGCCTGTAGTACAAAGATTAATGTGATTTTATGATGAATATCTTTGGCTGTAATGCAAAGATGTACAGGTGTTGAGATGAACATGACCAACTGATGAATATCTTTGGTCTGTAGTGCAAAGATGAATATTTGATTCCAGATGTATATTGATTGATGTTACAGAAATAAAATATTGATGATGGACTTTCAAATTCATAGATAATAGTAGATTTCATTCTCTACATAACTCATCTATGAATTATTATTTCCGCTGCGAATATTGATTTAAAACTTGTTGTCTATTGTATTTTATCAGATTTTTCCCTGTTGAAGACTAACGATAATTTGTTCTATATTATCTTAGTCATAATATTCTTTACTGGGCTAGTTGAGCTCACCCTTTTCCTTTTTGTTCTATTTTTTTTATCAGGAGGCGAGAATGTAGCGAGTACTAGTCGGGGTATGGAATGAAGGTCTTAGAAAGTTGTTTTAGTAGTCCTCACCATTTTTGTAAAATAATATATTAATAATTGTAATGAGGACTTATTTGGTTGTGAATATTGTCTAGACGTTAATATTTGTATTTAAACTCACAGTTTTCATGTTGTATTAATAAAGTTGTAGTTGTTTCTGTACCATGTTATTGACGACTCAAAATGGGTGATGTATACCTATTTTGGGGGCGTCACATACTCCACATGCGGCTAGTTATTTAATTGATGATTCCTTGGTTACATAGGGCTTTACAATAGATAGTATTTATAGTCACTAATCCTATTCCAACTCTACTTTACATTATGTCTGAATTACCCATAATGTCCTCCTAAGCTATCATTGGCGCCCCCCGCACCACCTGTGCATAAACTGCACCAATTCCGGCGATCCCCACACTACTCTCAACCTTGCACCGGTGCGTCCCGCGTCATACCTGCAAAAATTCGGGACCTCCAGCCCCTCGCTCTGCACTAGCATTTTTCAATAGCTTCTATGTTATGAGTCACAAGTTCCAATAAATATATTGTTTGAATATTTCATATGAATCCCACATTGGATAAATTCAAGAGCGTAGATGAGTTAATAAGTATACTAGAGCCTCAACCTAATAGGTTAATCTTTTAGGTAAGGAAGTGGTCCAACATGCTTATTATTTTCTAACTCTGTTGGAGAATAGGAGAATCATCGGGAAAAAAAATTGTTTACGTTGAGAGGGTCAAAGGGTTTTTCCTTCTTTTTGTGACTAAGAGTCTGTTTTGATTCTCCATATTTATTGATTTGTTTTATATTATATTTATAATTAATATGATACTTCTTTACTTAGTACTTTTCTTCTTGAGATTGAGTATATAAAGAATAATTGGATTAACTGACTTTCCTTTTCATACAGATGTTAACTTCTTTCGTTTTTTTATACTCATGTATACATAAACTTATTAAAAAAATTGGCACAAGGATATAGCCCTAGCCCAAGGCCGTCACTTATCACAGTTATATATTTCAGATGTCTACATTATTTGTCATTTGCAAAACCTATTTAACAAATAAAATTGAGAATTGACATTATTTTACATCAATGCATTTTACCGTAAACAAAGTCTATTTCACTTGTGTTAGGCCATAATATTTCGGACCTATTGGGCCACCTCTATTGGAACCTTAGGTGTATTGGGCCGGATCATTATGTGAATATGGTTTCATTTGGGCTTGGACTGATAATCATTAGAGGGATAAACATTGACTGCTACTGCTGCAACTTAATTAATGAGGATTTGACATAATATTATGGGGTAAATGACGGTGATGGGATGAAGCAGTGTGTTGTGTCGATTGCAAGCTGAATTCGAGGTCAAAACAGCTGGCAAGCAAAGCAAGACGGAAAAAGGAGTATATGAGTACAGAATACATCACAAGAGATGTAACTGATAATTCTATTATCAAAACATTAGAGCTTATCACCTTCAGTGTTAACCTTGTGTCAGCTTGTATTGATTCTCATGCCGGAACTATCCCCCGACGGTTCAAGCCGTCAAGCTTCCGGTATTGCCTTGTTTACTGTGCAGGATTAGACGCGCTTTTCGATGATTGAGGTGCGTTGAAAAATATTGACGTTAACAACTTGTAACTTACAATGGAATATAAACAGTGAAAATGATATATATTTGTTATTTTTCTAAAATATTTTGAACCCCTACAATTTATTTAAAGGAGTGATTGGCTCACGTACATGATGATTCTATAAAATATTTATATTCTAAAATAATATAACATTTTATTAATCACGTGAATAATTCAAAATCACAATTTTTTTAAAATCAATTCCATAACAAACTTCGTTTTCCCTCTAAATCCGTTGACAAATTATCATTACTATTCATGCAATGTTCGATTGATTTCCCTAAAAGGAAAAATTTATTCTCCTCTTTATCAAGTTGAACTATATCCTTCTTCTTCTTCTTTCCCTTTTTTTCTATTTTTTCTGTTGTTAAATATCATAATGTTAAGAATTATGTCAACATAAATTAATTAATAAAATAAAGAGAGATAAAATTACAACACAAGATTTAATGTGAAAAATCTTTAAATCACACGTCAAACTCTAATTTTTACTATATCAAAATAATGGCAAAAAAATACTTTTACCCCACTGTGGTTATAGTGTTTTAAGCAATTAGTCACCGTATTTTTAAAATATTCAATTAGCCCACTGTACTTTTTAAAAATTTTCAATCAAGCCATTCCGTCCAATTTCTTGGACGGACGTTAAAGAATTACACACGTGGCATTGAAAAAAAATAATCAAGAAATCAGTATTTTCTGATGTGGCAACAAATTTTTTTTTTAATAAAATAATTGATTATGTGGCAAAAAATAATTAAAATAATAATAAAATTAAAATAATTTTTTTAATTCATTTTTTAAGAAAATAAATAAGCCTAAAATAAAACAATAAATAAGTCTAAAATAAAACAATAAATAAAAATACATCTTCTGTTCATCTTCTTCCTCACCAAACCCTACTGTTCATCTTCATATTCACCAAAATTGAAACTTGGAATCCGTCGACCTAACACCACCAGTTGCTTACCCAAAGCCATAGAATCCGGCATCAGAAGATCTGGACGGCGGCGAACCGGTGTGACGCCCCCAAAATAGGTAAACAACACCCATTCTGAGTCGTCAATAATATTGTACAGAAAAAACTACAACTTTATTAATACAACATAAAAACTGTGAGTTTAAATACAAATATTGTCTTCTAGACAATATCAACACTCAAATAAGTCCTCATTACAATTATTGATATATTGTTGTGTTGGATGAATGTTTATTCATGGATGTTCAATGTTGATCATATAGTAGTTATATCATGGATGGATGTTAATATGAATGCTTGTATATACTGCTGTGTTGGGATTGAAAACAGGTACAAAGCAGGTTATTTTTGGGAAATCAATAAAACAGGCAAAATTTTAAATAAAAAAAACATGAAGCGAATCGCGCGATCACTAACACTATATCGATCGACATAGCGTACATTCTTGAAAACTAGCGGCCGATCGATGCGATTATCGATTATCTGTCACGCCGCAGCGCACGTCACACTTGACGGATGACTCAAAGACATGAGTCGATTAGCGATAACCCGATCATTTGATGGCGGTCGCTAATAAGTCGGTCGCTATTAGTGGTCGCATATCGTCCATCTAATGACCAGGATTATCTCGCGACTTAATATCGTGATCGATCCGATCGGTCACGATACCCATCTCATGACCGTATCTGGTCATTGATATCTGCAATGATGAGCCTTTTTGTTGTAGTGAACCTTGTAAAACTTACTATTCCTTTACTAGCTTAAGACTCACAAAATTATTCTTAGGGGCTGTTTGATTAGTATTGAATGGCTGAATGGTTGACCGATTCAACCATTCAATGCGTTTGTTTCAGAAAAAAATCGTTTGAAAGTCACTTTTTTGGCTGAATGACGGCTGAATAGATTTTTAAAATTTTATTTTTACAATATTAACTACTATTTTTAATTAAGTAATATTAAATAAATTTATAATAATTTTAAATTTTTTAAGAGTGGTAAAATAATAAAAATTTGTTATTCAGATGTTTCAAACATGTCAATTATCAAATAATTTTTTTCATTCAGATTCAAATTCATTCAGTTTTTATCAAACATACCTTAGTCAAAGGCTAAATTATAAAAAAAATATTACTTTCTACCTCTAAGTTTATTTGTCTTAATTTAAAAATGCACGCCTATTAAGAAAAAAAAATTGAATTGTCTCAAAATTACCATTTTAAATACTTTATTATCATCTTTCTTGTTTTAATGTATGTCTTGTAGTTTTCAATGAACTTTTTTGAAGTTAAATGAGGGTAGTATTAGAAAAAATAAGGTCAAAATATTATTAAAATAGACAAATAAATTTAAACAAACTAAAATAAAAATTAAGACAAATAAACTTGGATGGAGAAAGTATTTTTTTTGAACTAAAATCTCTACTCATTAAAAATACTTTTAAAGGATCATGAAAATTTAAAATGTTTTCCTCCTATTTCATATCCTGAAATTGTAAAGAGCAAAGAAGTGGAAGCGGGAAAAGAAAATGGGCCGCCAATAATTTGTAAACAAAGCCCAGAAATAGAAAATATCAAGACGCCGACCAGCTATTTTAGGGCCAGTGTTGTTGAACATTTGGTATGGACAAGAAGGAAGATGAGTGTAAAGCCTCTCCTTCTTAGGCCACTGGAATAAGACTTGGGCCACTGGGACAAAAGTTTCTTAAAGGGATTCTTCGGACTAAAAGAGCATTTTAGTATATTTTAATTGAAAATACTATACAAAGTAGGGCGATAATAAAAGGAAAATTAACAAAAAAAAAATCAGGGAGTTTTCTATTTTCTTTGAATTTTAATTATTTTTATAAATTTATTTTATCTCAAAACAAAATCTTTTGAATTAGATGGTCCAATAAACTATATTATGGGTTCTTTAATAAAATAGAAAACTAAATTATATATCATGTCTTAAAAATACGAAGGTTTAATCTTATAAATCTTTTTTTTTTTTCTAATATTTTTGTGTTCTAATCATTAATTTAAAACTTTTAAAATTATATTATAAAATATTTCAATTAAAAAAAAGAATGCTATTAAGTAAAATTGTAAAAAGATAACATATTTAATATAATAGTTCAATTCTATATATGTTTTTTTTTGTGAATGTCAATTATAAATATGGTTGAAAATGAAGTTTTGAGCAAGTAAATGTATATACCTTCAATCTTATAAATATGATATATAACAAAATTAAGACAAAATGAATAAAGAGTAAATGGTTAAAATTTATTTTAAATATATTAAGAATAATATAGTCTCGAATATGTAATTATTACTGCAGTGTGCATATATCTTACATATTAATACTTCTTCTCACCTTCGATAACCTTTTTTTCCCTTGGGCAACTAAAATTAATGTGAATATGAACAGTTAAAATTACGAAAAAGATGAAATGACAGAAAAAGAATTTCAGCAGGATATGTTAAGGGCATATATTGTAATTATGTAAACATATATAGGTATAAATATTTTAACATCCCCTCCCTCTCCATCCCTACATATTCGGTTATTTTCTCCATCTCTACATACATACATACATGCTCATAACATGAATGAATGAATTAGCAAGAAGTGGTAGAGAATTTGGAATTTACATTATGGTATTAGGCATCCTTGGTGCCAAGAATGAATGGGAGGGAGTGTAAAGAAAAGGATTTACAAAGGAAAAGCTAGCTCACAGCATAACCAACAACCCCCCCCCCCCCCACCCCCCCCCACCCAATCATATCATTCTTGTCAACAACTCAAGAAGGCCTCGATCCCTCTGCATTATCTTCCTACAAAATAACTCAACCATCCTCCTCCTTATATCATTCACCATTCTACACCACTTGCTTTCTTCCATTTTACCAGAGACTTGAGAAATTCCATTACCTACACATATATCACAATAGAAAAATACAAAACTCAAATGAAGGCTATTGTTTTTAGTTAATTAATTAAAGAATGACACTTGTACCTACCTCTGATGGGTCCCTGAGAGAGTAAAATGCATTGCTTTCCTTTGGCGCAGAAGACACTAAGATACCATAGCCTCGATTATCCTCTCTCAAAACCTGTAAAGTTCTAATTCAATGCCGACCCTTAAATAAATAAATATGATCTGATGAGAAAGATAAATTATTACCTTAAATGCATCTTCATCAGTTCGATCATCTCCAACATATATTGGGAGCACATTGTTACTATTACTTAACCCTACATCGGATGAGCATTATCAACACCATTATTTGATTGTTCAAAAAAAAGAAGATAATCATCACTAGCCTCTATAACTAAATCAGCAATTTGTTTAAAAAGATAATACTCTTTACTCACCAAGGGATTTGAGTAAAAACTCCACAGCTTTCCCTTTATTCCAATTAAGCACAGGCCGGACCTCTAAAACCTAAACATATGGAAGGATGGACCAATCAATAATAACAAGGGGAATGCATAACATACCCAAAGTAACAAACTTAAAACTAAAAATATCTAACAATTCATAAGCTGGCTTAGAGGCACACCTTTCGCCCATGGGTTAATCGCAACCTAGGGTAGTTCTTCATAATGTCATGGACACATTGTGCAACTGTTGTCCAACTCTAATAAATTAAAAAAGCCACAAAAAAATATTATGATAAATATCAGTTTTTACCAAAAACAAAACTCTCAAAATCACTCGTCTATCTTTCAGCACTCAGAAAAACCCCAACCTTCTCATCTACATTACGATAGTGCACGGAGACACAGAACTTATTGTTCTCAACTTTGGCTCCTGTTATTTCTTTAGTAATTTCAACAAGCGATCTAAAAACCTGCTCAAATAGAAATAATTCATAATACTTTTATCATACAGATTAATGAAGATTAGGACTAAATAATGCACCAAGTTATATATTGTACCTCATCAATCATAGGTAAGAATTCACTTGCAGGCTGGAACAAGATAACTTCCTTACCCTATTACCAAAACAAATATAATTACTTCATCAGCATGAGAAAAAGGGTAATGGGGCTCCATAATATCAAGAAGATAGGTTTCTTAAGATAATCACCTGCTTGTTAGTTGACCTAATACAGTTTGTATGATCATTAGTAATGGGACGAATAGGATCCACGATGTCCATCCCATGGCTCCCAGCATAGTAGAGTTCTTTTAGTCCTACAAACTCATGTACCTGTAGGGAAATTGTAGCATGTGTCAATAGACTGCAAATAAAGTACAGTACTATTGAAAATGGCTAAACAACACATTAGCATTTGAACAGTGACTTAGCAAGTACCTTGTCACGGCTTCTCCCACTAATAATGGCTGTTGGAAAGTATTTCGCCACATTTTTAACAGCAGAACGCATCTGGAAATGTCACCCAATATCAAGAAGAATCCAGGTGTGGGTGAATTCATTTTTATTTTTTTATTGATGCTTATAAATAAAGAAAAAATAAAAAGAAAAAAGAATAAAACAGTATATTCACACATGATTAGACATGAAGGCTTGATCTGGGTTGTCTACTATTGGTGATAGAGTCCCATCATAGTCTAGAAACAACGCTACTGTCTTGCCCTTGGCATAACTTGTTATTTTCTCAAAAGATGCAAGTGCAGATGGATACTTGAGCTGCATAGAACCAGAAGAGGAAGTTAGGTAAACATGGTATTTCGTAGTGCAAATTTGATTGTTGACCAAAGAAAGAGAACTATATGACAACGTTACCATCCAATTGAGATAAGCAATATCAGTTGGCTCCGTGCTGAAATCTTTAGTTATTTTCTTATGAGTGGGAGATGAAGATTTCATGGCATCCAACCAGCAGGTGGACCGAACATCGTCAAGTAGGCCAGGCTTTTTCCTTGGGATTGTCAGAAAGAGACTTGAAGAGAAGACTGCATTAGGTGGAGAATATGGAAGTTGAGCAGAATGGAGGCCTAATCTCGAGTTGTTCATGGGGGCAGAATCAGTGAGAACTGAAGCATTGTGATTTGATTTCAATTCCATCAGATCCATAGTTGTTGCTTAAAATTTATGAAGTTAATTTTGTGGCAGCAGACAGTTCTGTCAAAAAAGGCAAGTAGGTGGTTTGAAACTCAACCTTAGATAATCTTTTCAGCCAACCCCCTTGTCAAAAAAAAACCACCTCTTCAAAGTCTTTTTGTCACTGATGCTCTGATGACAGTCCATCAAGCAGAAGACTCCCGTAAACTATTGATCATAAAGTCTTCAGTAAAGAGACAAAAAAAAGGAGTGAAGAACAGAGATTTATTAAAGAATCCATAGTTTAGTCTTACTTGTGCATCCTCTCTTCCTCCCCAGCAACTCCGTATAGATCAAACAATAACTGCAAAAAGAAAAGGTATACAAAATTGGAATAACCATGGTAACAAGATTTCTCAACCATATAAAATTTCTGCTTATTGCATCTAAAAGCTGAAACATACTTAGTGATGTAATATCTACAAAGTTTCAGTTGTTGACAACATTAAAGCTGCACTATGATGCTTGGTACCAAACATTAACAATATAACGAATATGTAGAACAGACTTGTAAAAGCTGAAGGCAACAAAACAAAATTGCACTAGAACTCCTGTACACTGATATGGAATTCAAACTAATGTGATACTCGACCTTCTCTCCTGACACCGTGATTGGAAAGTATTTGCAGTTTTTAAAATGCCACAAGCATAAAACTGCTGAAATTTTTAGTATTCTTTCCCGATCCCTCTCACTGCACGTTTCTTAATAGGATATATTTCAGGCAGGTAATCTATAGCAATGTTACAATTAATTGGCGCAAGGATCTGTTTGTAATTATTTAATAAAGAAAGTAAAGTTAAACTAGAGTACCTGATATGGCCCTAATATAACTGTTGGGTCGTGATATTTCCTATCTTTGGGTCGGGCACATTGGGTTTTTATTTTTAATCCGTTAAAGTCACTGGGCCCAGTCACCATATTATATCCGTTTTAATCTTTAAGGCCGGCCTCGGTCAAAGTGGATCGACCCATTAGATATTTTAATATCTCATTATTTTGACTTGTGATGATGAAAAAGCGTGATTTGGTTGACCAAGGCCCCGCCACGCATTAATGTGGATGTGATCATAGCCACGGCCAGAGAAAAAAGTAGGGCAAAAGCAATAGATAAACCTTATACAATGCAGAGCCCATCGATCGTAGGGGTGTCGTAGTAGTGGGTGCACAGAATCCAAGCAAAGATAGTATAACTCAAAGAAGCGAAGCCATCGCCTGTAGAGGTACGCTCGCTCGTACATTTTGATTTTCATATTCTCTCACATACACACAACCGAGATTTATTATCTCTCTCTAGACACTAGACAAAGACATTCCTCCATTGTTAACCTCAGTGAACATATACTAATTCTCACGCTCGAAGCTATCCCTCGACTTTAACCGCCATCAAAGCTTGTGGTGTTTACCGTGTTTATCGCGGCAGATCGTGGACGCCTTACGTGATTGGGACGTGGCGTAAGATCCTGGCATTAACATCATGGCCAAGGAGGGGGCTTTGAGTTCTAGTGTCATTAAATTTTCAATCACAAATCATTTAAACCTACTTCTAAGATGGTGAGGAGTAGGGATGGTATGCCGTGGGGCAAAGGGTCGATGGTCATACTGTCACCGCCTCGTGTTTCTAAGAAGGATCGTCTGGCCCTTCTAAAAGTGCTCACGAGAGAACGCGGCTTCTAAGCATAGTTCAGAGATCTCCGTCCGAAGATTCATGGTGGGGCCAGACGAAGATTGGTTTTCGGTGCGGATGAGGAACGAGATCATGGTCGAGGACAGGTGGAAGGCTCACCGACCAAGACTTATCGTAGAAGTGGTCAGGAAGGTAGAGCTGCCAAGTTGGCAAGGATGGCGGACGAAGCGAGATAGAGCCACTGAGGTCCTCAAGAAAGAAAAGAGAGGATATAGCCAAACAGATGCTTCGGTGGCGGAATTACGGACGAAGATCTAATCATGATCGATCCGAAGGTCGGTGGGCATAAGGAGGTGCCACGACGGTAGGTAAGGAGCCAAGCATTCGCACATGTTTCTAGGGATCGCTCTCAGCAGAGGAGAGATCGAGGAGCAGAACTCCCATGGCCTCAAGAAGGCAATAATGGTCGCATTACCTCTCAAAGATCGAGACGATGATGATGTACAAAGGAGCAGTGTCGGGGAGATCATGCCCAAGTCGTGGTAAGGGACTATCAACATGATCATTCTCACCATAAAGACAGAGTCAGTGCACCGGAGTAGATCAAGAAGTCCCACCAGGCGTAGGATCGGCAGGAGAAGGTCGATCCTCCTCATGTATGCATGTAATGTTGTTCGTGAGAAAGAGGTCCCCCACAACCAAAGCGCGCTGATTTCTTAGTGAAGGAGCTCAAGAGCTCGAAAAAGCAATCGGTTGAAGTTCAAAGAAATGAAAGACACCTCAGAAAAAGAAGACATCCCCTTTTTCCTCAGAAATTCTCAAGGAGAAGGCGGATATCACTAAAAAACTGCCTCGCATGGAAAGTTACGATGGTACCGGGGATCCTTATGACCATAGCCAGGCGTTCGACCGACTGATGGACTATTATGATTTCACTAATCTCGCCAAGTGCTACACTTTTGTGACAACACCGAGAAAAAGATGCAAGACAAATGGATAGAACTTTGCCATCAAATTCGATATCCTCTCGACCGAAGCTCGTGATAAATTTCATGTCCGCTTTGGAGTAACCGAGGAGGGAAAGCTAATCTAAGTTCTTTGCACACAGATCCGATGGCTTACCAAATGAATCTTTGGGCCAATATGTAAAGAGGTTCGTAGAGAAGCGAGCCGGTCGTGTCCGATCTTAATGATCTCTGTCAGTAGGTTTGTTCCGTAATGGATTGGATCCGTAAAGTCCGAAAAGTTGGTGAAGAAGTTGATGTTCAACCATCCGAATAGCTTGGTCAAGCCTTTGACAAGGCGTATATATATCGTTGTGGAAGAAGCTATGAATCACTGAAGCATCCTCCTTCTGATCGGTGAAAGAGTCGGTAGCTCCTAAGGTCAAGTTGAATGTAGGAGAACGGGGGGGTATAATGATCTATTGACAGAGGCGCTCAAAAAAATACAATAATTCCCCGCAAGAAGTGAAGCGATCATCCTCCGCTCCTACCAAGGTGAATAAGGTCTACACCAAACTAAACACCGATAGATCTATAATTCGACCAAATCGTAAATCAACCTTTCTTCGAGCCACCCCATGATAACTACCGAATCGGCAGGTGGTAACTCTCGTAAGTATTGTGGCTATCATCAGTCACCGCCACGACACTAACGAGTGTTGCAATTTGAAAGACTTTGTGGAGAGGAAGATTAAGGATGGCTTTTTGGTGCAGTATGTGGCCTTGAGTGATCAGCAGAATATTAACCGTGATCGCTCGATTTCGGCTCAAATGGCCCCAAAGATTACCGCCAAGGCATGTCATCGATGTGATAACCGGTGGATCTCGCAGGAAGTTGATAGGGAGGAAGAGAAGGGCTTACCCGGATTCGGCCATGACCGTGATGATGCTCCTCAAGGTGGATAGACCATTCTCGGATCATCATATCATTTATCGACGCCGACTATCCTTCTGAGCCCATCGAGCCACATGAGGGGGCCTCGTGATCACAAAGTAAGCAAGTGGGCACGGTGGACATGAAGCGCATGATGATAGATAATGGATCTTCAAAGGATATTCTCAGACGCCCATGCCTATCGTAGGATGCACCTTGATGGGCGTAAAATGGAGGTCGGGCAGAAGCTCTTTATACGGCTTCAAAGAACGATCCGGCCAAAGTCACAGCACTATCAACTCCCTTGTTATCTTCTAAGACAAAGACCCCAAAGAAGTCGAAATAAGATATAAATTCTATGTTGTGCACAGACGATTGATTCAAATTTTACAACGCTATACCGAAGACCTACCTTAATCGCTTCCTCAAGTCGCGACCTCCATCCCTCATTTCAAAGTCAAGTTCCCCACTACTCACGGGGTAGGAGAGAGTGGCGGGACTTGGATCTAGCCCGACGATGCTACCGAAATGCTGTTATTTCCTCCGGAGTGGGGGTCAGCAAACAAAAGCAGGCGATGGCAATTGAGATTGAGCCCTTTACCGAAAGTAGTTCCGAACCAATGGTGATTCTCGCGGGGACTCGAGGAGGTCGAGTTGATCATCTGAAAGCCCGACAAGACCGCTGAAGATCGGTTCGGGTCTACCGTAACCTTTTCTGACAAACCTTATAGAGCTCTTACGTCGCTATGCGGATATTTTTGCATGGGGAACCGAAGGACATGCCTCGAGTTAATGGAAGATAGCCGAGCACACCCGAATGTAGATCCTCAAGAAGCCGCCCGGCGAAAAAAGCGATCTTTGCGCCGAGCTACGTAAAATCATTGATGAGGAAATAAAGAAAGTCATTGGTCAACTTCATCTATGAAATTGATTATCCCGAGTGGATTACGAATGTGGTGTTGGTGCGTACAGAATGGAAAATGGCGGGTTTGCATCGACTACACCGACCTCAATAAAGCTTCGTCCAAGGACTTTTATCCTCCGCCCCATATTGATCAAATTTTATCGATGCCACTTTCGTGGTATGCATTACTAAGCTTTATGGATGCTTTTTTAGGTTATCACCAAATATCCACGCGTAAAGAGGACATCCCAAAGACCGCGTTTATTACACAATCGCTCGGCACGCCTACTAGAAGATGACTTTTATCCTTATAAACGCCGGAGCCACTTACCAAAGAATGATGAACTTCATCTTCGATAAAAAATTCTGAAGGAACATGGAGGTATACGTCGATGACATGATCGTGAAGAGCATTCAGTGTTCGTAATCATTTGGACGATCTGAAGAGTGCTTTCAGATCGTCTGCTATCGCTAATCGAGACTTAATCCCAAGTGCACTTTTGGCCTCGGTGCAGGGGAAGTTTTGGGTTATCTTGTCACCAAAGGGGTATCGAGGCCAATCCGGAGAAGATTCAGCCATTCTTGATATACGAAGACTCCTCGGTCGCTCAAAGATGTCCAACGTCCCCGACCGGGCAGATTGCAGCCTTTGAAGAGGTTCGCCGCCAGATCGGCAGCAGAGAGGTGCCTTCCTTTCTTTGATACATTGAAAGGTCCAAAGAATGCGAAGACATTCCAAAGGACTTCAGAGTGTGAAGACGCCTTCCAAGGCATAAAGGCATATCTTTCTTCTGGCCTTTATCGGTGAAGCCCATCCCAGAGAGACTTTATATCCGCATTCTCAGCAAGTTCAAGTTAATGGCCGAGCAAGATCGTTCGGAGGCTCGGTGGAAAGCAAAGATCCTGGCCTATTATGTCACCACGCCCCGCGAGATGTCAAACCAGTATCCGAATATTGAGAAATTTGCCTTTGCTTTAATAATTGCTAGTAAAAGCTTTCTTGAGAAGATTTTCAAGGCCTGGCCTCCTCAGTCGCTCATACACGGATCGCCCATCAAGAAGGTGATGGGCAAGCCGTAAGTTTCAGTGAAGACTAGCGGCATGGACTATGGAGTTGTCCCAGCTTTTCATCGAATACTATCCCGAACCGCTATCAAAGGTCAAGCTTTTACCGATTTCATGGTAGAATGTTCGCTCACCGGAAGCTAGATGCCGAGTTACCGTAAGTCAATCGTCCGATCGAAAGCAATTGCAGCTTCTTCAACAAGATCGTAATGTTTGGACTCTATATGCAGACGGCCTCTCTACCCTAACTCATTAGTGGGGTGAATTATCTTGACAAGTCCGGACGGATTCAAAGTTCAACAGCCATCGATTCGGATTTAAAGCGACTTAATAACGGCCGAGTATGAAGCAAGAAGCAGGTGTTCGATTGGCAAAAGAGTCTAGAGGTCCGTGTTTATCATTTACAAAGTGACTCTCAATTGGTCGCCAAACAACCGCTTGAGATTATGGGCTCGTGGAACCTTCGGATGATCAAGTATCCATGGAGTTAAAGGACCGACTTCAGATTTCGCTTCGCATTTAATTTTCGTAGATAGAGCGAATGACAATTCTATCGCCGATGCATTGTCGAAATTGGCTACTACGGATGCGTATGTTTTTAACGGATCGCTTTATTTGGAAGTTCTGCAATGTACCGAGTGTTCAAAGATGAAGCAAAGGATGTGTATCGAGCGATCTAACTCGGCGGATGACCCCTATATCGAGTATTCGCGATGATGCCCTTCCTTCTGATCGATGTTAGCAAAGAAGATCAAATACAAGAGCGCCAACTTCGTTCTTATTGATGGGGATCTTTATCGATCGGCCTTTTCTTCACCATTACTAAAGTGCTCGGTCCCATCCGAGGCGGAATATGCTCTTCTGGAAGTTCACGAGGTATTTATGGTGATCATATGGTCGCTAAATCTTTGGCTTACAAAGTACTTCGACAAGGATACTATTGGCCTACAATTTTCAAGGAAGCTACAGAGTATGTCAAGAAATGTGAAAAGTGCCAACTCAATAAATCGATCTCACATCACCACCCAAGAGTTATACTCGATTTTATCTCTTATACCCTTCACCGTCTGGGGGTAGATATATTGGGTCCGCTGCCTAAAGCTAAAGGTCGTTAGCTTTGTCATAGTTGTCATTGATTACATGACTAAGTGGGTAGAGCGGCCACTTTAATAATAACGAGCAAGAATGTTTGAAGTTCATAAAAGAGTCCGTAGTGTTTCGCTTCGGGATCCCTAGAGTATTGATATCTGACAACGGACGCCAGTTCGTGGGATCAAAATTTGAAGCATTTTTAAAGGAGTTGGGCATTCAGCATAAGAAGACTTCTGGTGGCTCATCCACAAATAAATGGCCAAGTTGAGGTGACCAACAGACGTCACGAATCTGGATCAAGCGCAGACTAGATGAAGCTAAAGGAAGATGGCCGTAAGAGTCGCTCAAATAGTTGTGGGCTTACCGACTACACCAAGGACTACTATCGGGATTCACCTTTTCGACCGCCTATATAGATCGATGCCTTAGTCCCCTCGTCGAATTGGATCTCCAAGTCTTCGGCCAATCAATACAAAGAGATCTACAATGACGAAGGATCAAGGCTAATTTGGATCTGCTAGAAGAAGAAGTTAGAGAGGTGGCTCTACTTAAACTGGTTGTTTATCAACGAAGAGTAGCTAAGCATTACAACAAAGGAGTCAAGCTTCACAGATTCAAGTAGAGACTTAGCCCTCGAGAGGTCAAGCTTTTCTACACCTCAAAACACGGAAAATTAATGCCAAACCGAAGGGCCGTATGAAGTGATCAAGTACCAAAACCGCACTTATCTGCTAAGGGGCATTAGATGGTTCCAAATCAAAACACTTGGCATGTCAAGGCGCACTTCTAAATACTTTCAATAAAGATCAAGTTAATTCATCTAAGTCTCAGATATTATTGTTCATTATCAATAAAAAGTCACTTTTTCACTATCGATCCCGGTCCTATTTGTCCTATGGTCACTATGGTGTAAGGAGGTATGGTAGGACTCACCGCCATCCGATGGCACCCATTTGTTGTTCTACCTCAGTGGTAGACAAAGATCCTATATTGATTTTACCAGGTGGTAAATCAATGGTCACTATTAGTCCCGGTCCTATTTGTCCTATGGTCACTATGGTGTAAGGAGGTATGGTAGACTCACCGCCATTCGATGGCAGCCCATTTGTTGTTCTACCCCGAGTGGTAGACAAAGGATCCTATATTGATTTCACCAGGGTGGTAAGTCAATGGTCACAATTGGTCCTTATATCTTGATCCTTATATCTTGGTCCTTATATAATTGTTTCACCCCGAGTGGTAAACAAATGACCGATCTCACACTTCGGAACCGATGAGTATGTGTTACTTTATTTTATTTAAGTGTTGAGTTCAGTCCTTTTAGTTCAGTTAAGTTAAATTATGTCCATGAAATTCAATTCACTTCGTCTCATACATTAACTATTATATGTCTTAACTGATTCACTGTTTAGGTTCATTTTACTGATATTGAATTATTGACAAGAAACTAACCGAAAACATAGTTCACAATTAAGGAAATTGCAGAATCATCAGGAAAACTAAAACATTAATTCGATCTATTCATTCATGAACTAAATACACCAATATAGAAACATTGACAACCTCCATATATAAAATTTCAAAATGATCCCAAAAACGTAAAAGGTTTAAATAGATAAATTTTTACATAAGTCAGAATGAAAGCAGGAAGAACACCTAGGCACCACCTTCGTCTTCGGAGTTGAGCAAAGTTGATCCAAATTGAAGCAACAGACAATTTTTCTTTTCTTCTCTCTCAGCCTTCGTAGCCTTCCCGAGTAGACTTTCATGATCTCGACGCGTAAGCTCGTTCAATCCCTATATTCTCGCTCAGATTCTGCTTTCTCGAGCTCTTCTACGAAGAGACCCCTTCCCTCAAGCTCCTTTATTTTAAGACGGCTTGTGGCGCTTGTTCTATGTCTCCGCCTTCATCCCGGCCTTTGATCGAGCCTCGCCAAGTTGAATAGCCAGCTTCGGTTGTCAAGAAAACTCCTCATTCTTGGCCCTCGTGAGCAGGTTTTCTTCACCCAAGCCTGCTGCTCGAATCGGTTAAAGTTTGTCGGGTCGGCTTTTGAGGCGTACCAACCCATCCTCAGGGGCCCCTTAGTTCATCATCGACGCCTTCAAGTCCATCTTAGCTCGATCCAAGTCTCGCTGAGGCCATCGATGACATGAAGAAGAGCGTCTTCTCGATCGGCCCTTTCTCGAGCCAAGGTCGATCTCAAATGTTGATCTCCGTCTCATGAAATCTTCCTGGCTTCCCCATTTATATGTCTTGGACGAAACGTCCAAAGACAAAGATTGGCCCGCATATGTCCGCATAAAGGTTTCAAGCCAGCACCCAGATATCCAATTAAGAACAAAGATGTAAAAATAAAGAAATGATTATTTACCTTAGCCAGATAAATTTCATCCCTTCATCGAAAGCAAATTTCGTCCCATGTGATCACCGAACCGATGATCGCCGCCGTTTCACTTACGAAGGCCCCGAATAGTCGAACGGAAAGTTAGCATTGAATCTAGGCCACAGAGTCGAGATCCCACGACCTCGACATGATAACCCCGACCAAGGACCGGGTCGTTCAAAGTAGGTCTTCGACCTTTCACTGGGAAGGAGCCGTTGCTCGTGAGGAGAGGGTTCAAGTTCAAAGTTCACCTGGCCTCGGGAGATGGAGATTTATTTGGACTTGATACTTGGACAGGAGCGACAGATGCAGAGCTTGGATGGCTGTCAGGTGTTCTTTTTCTCTTTCTGGACAGAGTTTGATAGCATCATCCTGATCACCCTCTTCGCAAATCAGATTCTACAGGGGGGCACGAAAGGAGGAACGATCAAGATCGGGGCACCCTAAGCTCTTCTACGGCCGAGAGGTGTTATTTTGCTTTTCAATTTTTTGGTTCGAAGGATGCTTCTTCGATCGGGACGATTGAGTAAGCCTCCTCGTCGAGGTATGGATGTGGTAGATGGCTCGACTTCTGGGGTGGTTTCAGAAGGGATTGGAAAGATTGTTAATCTTGGTTTTCTGATTGCCCTCCTCTTCTGACGAGGACGGAGGGTTTCGTCCGGAACTGGAACCTCATCAGCTTCTGGTTCGTCAATTCTGAATTCATCTATATGTATCTCCTAATCGGCTCGACTTCGGAGAAATTTCACCGCCAAAGTTTCAATACTTAAGACCTTCCGACAAAAAATCTTCAACTCTTTTATCTCTAAAGAGCTCTGGTTTGATCAAAGATACCGTGATAACCAAAACAACTCGTGTTAGAATCCACATTATAAAAGCATTTTCAAAAAAATTCAGATACATATAAAATAGACCGACACTTACATTTATGGTCATATAACCATGCTTGCTTTGAGAGAAGTCCATACTTCCATTCCTCTTTGGGGAAATTGTCAAAAGTTCCATCATTTCTATTTCTCTTTCTTCGTAAATATCTCCAAAGTCACAGAGATCTTCTCGCCGCTGGCCCGATTCGGTAGGGAAGAGATTTTGGGGCCTTTGACGTAGAACCACTTTTCATGCCAAATTGCTGTCAAGGCGTGTTCACCAAATGAACGCCTCTCGAACTTCTCTCCCGACTTGAGAATGCTTGTTAATGGCCTTAAACCCCTTCTCCCTAGATTATACTATTTTTTGTATACCGTGAAGAAGAAGTCCGTGGAGGGCTCCACGCCCAATTGGATGTAAGGCCACGAAGGCCAAGATGTGAATGTATGAGTTCTAGATTAGTTGGTGAACCCCACCCCCCCGTAACCCCAAAGATGGTTACTATGAAGATATGCAAAGGGAAACGAACCCCTTCTCCAACAGAGTCACAGAACTACCGTCCAACCTTCCGCCGCTGATACATCTTCTCACCGGATCCGGGAGCCCTAATCATGCTGGTATCCTAATGTGGTACCGGGATCGAATCCTCTGTAGAATCTCACCTCGGCCACGATAGAGGGGTATTGGCACGCGAGAAGCGCCAAAGGTTCTGTGTAGTACTCGTAGGGGGTTTGGGAGTTTTTGGGAGAGGATTCTTGCTTGCTTGCCACCCCCTTTGATTCGAGGTCAAGTTTCTTCGTGAGCGATAGGGTTTGGCGAACAACAAATGATCGGTGTTACTAGTATGGGAGAACCTTGTTCGTAATTTTGGAAAGCCATTGTTGACAAGTTGCAGTAAGAAAAGAGAAAGTTCGTAAAGTTAGAGTTCGTATAGGCGCTCAATTTCAAATGGGCGTAAAATCACAAAGTTGGTAAAGTTACCTTTTATAATCGATTTGCTATACTTGTTCAAGGCCTACCATTAAATGTTAGTAATGATTTGGAATTTGAATGGGAAGGGTCCTTCTTGGTCCATGATCTATTAAATAGGCTTTTCCGATTTGGGCCTCCATTCTCTTCTCTTTCATTTCGTGAACAACGATTGGGTACACTTCAATTATCTCCTATTATGGACCTTTAGTAAACTATTCATTATTCATAGTTTTCTACTAAACATTCTGCTTAACAAAAAACTAGGGGCAATGTCATCGTGATATTTCCTATCTTCGGTAGTTCTACATCGGGCCTTTATTTTTAATCCATTAAAGTCACCGGGCCCAATCACCATATTATATCCGCTTTAATCTTTAAGGCCGGCCTGGGTCCAAAGGATCGAATTCCATTAGATATTTTAATATCTCACTTTGACTTGTGATGATGAAAAAGCGTGACGGTTGACCAAGGCTCCCGCCATGCATTAATGTGGATGGGATCATAGCCTACCATGAGAAAAGCAGCAAGGCACAAAAAGCAAGAGATAAACCTTATATAATGGCAGCAGAGCCATCCATCGACGTCGGGGGTGTCGTGTAGTAGTGGGTGGCACAAGAATCCAAGCAAAGATAGTATAACCTAAAGAAGGAAGCCATCGCCTGTAGAGGTAATGCTTCTCGTACATTTTGATTTTCATATTCTCTCACATACACACAACCGAGATTTATTATCTCTCTGTATACTAGACAAAGACATTCCTCCATTGTTAACCTCAGGAACATATACTAATTCTCACGCTCGAGCTATCTCCCGACGGAACCGCCGTCAAGCTTGTGTTGTTTACCGTGTTTACTGTGCAAGATCAAGACGTCTTACGTAATTAGGACGTGACAGAAGATCCTGGCGTTAATAATAACAATACAAGCCCGGAACAAAGATTTTCAAGTACCCCCAAAGGGTGAGAGAAATGGCCAGATGCCTTGAGGACTAACCTCAAGGTCGTTGGGTTTGACCCCCATACATGGGCCAAAATTACTCAATAATAATAATAATAATAATAATAAGATTTTCTTTTTCTGCCATTCTATATAATGTACCAATGAAGATTTGCAATAGTTTATGTTATTCTTTTCAGATCTTTTCAGTATCACAACTGTCAAAAGCATAACAAACATATTATACATAAATATATTTACTTTGAAAATACTCGATTTTTAACACTACATGTGCCTAACAGTGGAAGAATGTGAGCGCACATAAGAAATTCAGAACATGTAAGGTCCTGTTTGTTTATATTTAATTGTCTCTTAATGGACTGTCTCTTATTCGATAAGAGGCATGATGCTGTTTGTTTTTATTTTTGTTATCTCTGAATGCCTCTTAATCGGTAAGACATAAAATGAAATTTTTTTGATAATTTTTTTTTATATAAATATATTCAACAATATTATGCACTCAGTTTTATTAAATTGAATATTTAAAATTATTAAATAAAATTTTACCCTTTAAAATGGTAAAATAGTGTCATTAAGAGAACTTATTTTTTAGTTATCAAACAATTTTTTTAATTCAGACCTCATAGCTATTCAGATAATTTAATTTATTAAGACATCATAATCATTCAGATCTTAATTCTCAAGTTTATCAAACACAACCTAAGGCTCAAATCAACAAAGATTTAACAAAAAACCACAGTCCAGACTACAAGTATATCATCCTTCCTTTTTCGTCCAGGTAAATTACAATTGCATTAGACTTTGTGAAATGTAATGATTATGATGATAATATTAATATAAACCAGTTACAGAATGCATTACAGATGCTCAAGGGGCATGCAGCAAATAATAATTTCGTGAAATGCACCATTAGGTTTCAGGAGATGCCTCTACTTCTTGTATCATCTTAATGTACATGACTCTAGTTAAGTACTATGAGAAAATAAGCTGGTGCCGCAACCAATTTATCATATTATAAAACAAATCAAATAGTTGTAAAGATAAGGGGCAAGGTGTGTGTATATATATATGGGGACATATCTAACGTTATAAGGATAAGATTATCCTTACAACAGATCTCACTCGTCCATCCGTTCATCAAACGGTAAAATAAATCCCGTCCGCAGTTTAATATGGGTGATATCCGCGGACGGGAAAGATGTCCAAAATATATCTCCTGCTACAAATTTTCCACCCGCAAAATTAAACTGCGGACGCTAGGTATGAATGAATGGCCCTTAAATGATGTCATTTTTCGCTTCAGTCCCGTCCGCAGTTTAATACTATGGATGCAAAGTCTATCCAAATGATGCCGATTTCATATAAATTACTGTTTGCAGAACTAAATTACGGTATCACTCATATTAAACTGAGAATCTATTTTACCATTAGATGAACGGATGGACGATTGAAATCTGTGGACCTGTCCCCCTACATATAGGTAAGATTGCCTTTACAAAGGGGGAAAACTTAAATTAACAGAAGTTGATCCGAGAATTCAGAAGACACATATTTCAGTCTATGTGAGAGTACTTGCAAAAACAGCGATCATAATTAAAAATTGGCCCACAAAACCAGATACTTGGAAGAGAAAATTTTGGCAGCCAGTAACAGCATCTAATAAAGTATTATAGCCCACATAGGGAGAGGAAACAAAAGCATACGCAAGCACAGATCATGGGCCTACACTAAAGCATGGGAAGAATGAACCACCAGAAAAATCTTAATAGCTAAAAGAAAGATCTATCTGGGGGAGCATATAATAGAATCAATTTCACCATGAATACTACCGGTTTTTACAACAAATATTTCTAATGTCTAATTATGGAATAAATGTTAGTAATTGTAAAAGATATTTATAGGTAACTTCTTCGCATCAGGAAGGTGAGTGACATTACTCTATGAATAGTTGCAGGAAAATTGAAGAACAGCCAGGCAACTCTTGAATAAGCTAGTAAATGATATGTGATTTTCATTTCATCAATTTTTGTGGGGGCAGATAGAGAACATGAACGATTAATCATCTATTTCTTCTATTCGGGGCCGTAGATTGGGCTCATTTATTAATTTAATCCATTTTAAAATTAAATTATAATTGCTTCATGGGTTCGCTGGGCCCAAATGCCATCGTGTTAGCTTTATTATAATCCTATAGACCGGTATGCTCATCGATCGACCCATCGGGTCACTTAATATCTATTACTTTGACTTGTAATGATGATATAAGATGATAAATGACCAAGATATCTCGCCATTATATTAACGTGGATGGGATCATAGTTAGCACTTTTATTTAATCAGAAATAAAGGGCAAAAGCAAGTGGATAAGTTCCATGCATATAGTTCAAGAAACCCACCAAATCGTGGGGATATGTCGATGGTAGTGGTGGCACAAAGAATCCGTGCAAAGATATTATTTCTCGACGAGTAAGTCTTCACAAGGAGGTAGGTACATTTCTTGATATATATACATTCACACAACTCGAATAATAAATAATCTCTCTCATTACACTAGATTTTATTATCCTCTCGAGTTAACCTCAGGAATGTATATACTTACTCTCACGCTCGAGCTATCCCCTGCCATCCCACCGCCAAGCTTGTGGTGTGTTTGTCGTGTTTATCGTAAGCAGATCGTGACGCCTTTCGTGATCGGGACGCGAGAAAGATCCCAAGCGCTAATATCGGCGCCAGAAGGAGGGGTTTTGATTTCTAGTGTCTTCGAGTACTTTTCAATCACAGATCAGGTTTTATTCTATTCATTTTTCATGGAAAGAGTAAAACACCTATTATTCAAGGATGTACCGATGGTCACAAGGAGTCAAGATCATGAAATATCCGCCAAAGATCGCTTGGGGACCAACCATAAGTGTTCATGCTAAAGACAAATATTCAAACTACACCAAGATTCTCAAGGCTAGAGAGCAGAGCGGGCGTCAGCCTAGTATTCCCGACGGAAGGGGTCCGCCATGGTCTGAACGGTAGAAGGCACCTCGCTTAAACTCGATACCGAGATGACCAGATGCAAAGGCCTCCCTACCGCTAAGATGGCGATGAAGCGGATAGAGCCACGGGAGGTACCGTGAAGCAAAGTCACAGATATAGCCGAAAGCAGATGGCTCTTTGATGGCGAATTGAGAGATGAAGAGCTCAACCTATGTTCAATCCAAGAGCAAGGGCATCGGAGCGGGAAGGAACCCGCTCAGACAGGCGATGCCTCTCGGGCCGAACTAGGGAAAGAAGAAGGTCCCGAAGCCCTACTCCTCAGAGATCAAAGAGGACTTATCACCCTGCTGATTCTAGGGGACAGGGGCGAAGCGAAAGAAGAGGTCGATCCAGGATCGCACTCCTGCAACATGCAAAGAAAGCCCTTGTCGCTGCACATTCTCACCATAGCTGCCCGGTGTTCAGAGCGGCGAGTATATCGAGAGGACATACTCCCGAGAGTCTACTAAGGGCACCCCGCCCTGTAGACACTCGTCATCGGAGAAGCCCCTCTAAAGTTGAAGGTTCTGCTGAAAGAATCCGGTCTGCTTATAGGAAGAAGGGGTCACCGGAGGAGAGGGCATCATCTCAACCGTAAGGCGGAGAGTATCGGGTTAAAGAGTCAAGGAGCTTCAAGCAACTTGTCAAGTCCGTAAAACCAAAGACGCCTCCGAGAAAGAAGGCGCCCCTTTTTCCGCGGGAGATTCTTAGAAAAAAGTCGATCCTACCAAGAAGTTGCCCCATATCGAGAGTTATGATGGATCGGGGACCTTTACGACCATAGTCAAAGCGCTCAATCGACTCATGGATTATTATGACTTCAAATGATGTCGCTAAATGCCATACTTTTGTCACAACTCTTAGAAAGGATGCCCGCAAGGATGGGGACCTTACCTCGATTCAATCTCGCCCCGGGAAGACATGTGCAAAGAAGTTTCATGCTCGCTTGGGAGCAACAAGAAGGGGAAAACCAACTGTTCATCGCTCAAGTTCGCAATCCTCTAATGAATCTTTGGGCAAGATGTGAAGCGTTTCCGGAAGCAATGCCATTAGTGGGGCGATTTGAATGATCTACAAGTCGTGGGGTCTGCTTTCAGAACGGGTTAGATCCGTTAAATCGGAAAAGTTGGTGAAAAACTTTATGTTTAACCACCAAGAGTCTCGCCAAGCCTTCGACAAAGCCAAGGCTATATCGTAAGGAGGAAGCCACGAAAGCAATTTCAAACGCCCTTCGACGGCTTTAGGGAGACAGACGGGGAAAAACCGATGGAGATCGTAAAAAGAATGAAGGAATAAAGACCGCCATGATGACGGGTCAAGAGATACAACACCGAGGCAAAGGTGGAGGACGCTCGTCCGCTTCCAACCCGTAGAGAGTAATAGACGACACGCACTCAACGCAGATGTATCAAGTATCTTAGATCGATCAAAATCAACCTATCTTCGAGCCACCACGAGATAATATTAAGCCCGGAAAAGGGAATCCTCGCAAGTATTATGCGATTACCATCAAGCTTCGGGTCATGAAACGAACGATCAGCGCTTTTTTAAAAGAATTCATTGAAAGAAAGGTACAAGGTGGGGCTTTAGTTCAAGATGTGGGTCGCCAGTAACTAATCAACAAAGAGGATCGAGGACTGCCTCTAAATTTCAACCAGCCCAAAGAAGCATTGCTAGCTCGGGACAACATGCGAGGTATGTGATAGATGTCATCACCGGGGTACTTCCGCAAGCTCATTGGAAAGAAGTCACCGGCTATTTGATTCGGCCATGTTTGGGCGGTACCTTCCTCAAGACCGATGCACTTATCCGAAAACGGTAATCTCCTTTATCGATGAGGATTACCTTCGTAAGTCATCGAACCGCACGAGGGATCATCAGCCGATCGCATGTGGGGTTCGGTGGATACGGGTTGATGATGGTAGATAATGGGTCTTCAGAGATATCCTCAGACGCCCACGCTTATCAAAGGATGAATCGACTCGCTAAGATGGAAATAAAGGCAAGAGGCTCCTCTTTATGGTTTCAAAGAATGATCCAGCTTAAGGTGGTCGACCATCGAACTACCAAATATATTCGAACTACCCTCAACAGTAGAAATTATTTGCAAATTTTATGTCAGCAGATGTAGATTCTCGCTTATAATGCTATTTTGGGAGGCCCACTTTAATTGCTTTGCAAGTCGTAACATCAATACCTCATTTCAAAATCAAATTTCCTACTACCACGGGGTCAGGGAGGTGAAAGGAGATTTGATCCGCCAGAGGTGTTACAGAAATGTCATATTACTTTGAGTGGGGGTATCAAGCAAAAGCAGTAATACGGCGATAGAGATCGAACCTTCACCGAGAGTAGTTCCGAACCGCTGGTCCCGCCAAATTGAGAAACGGAGAGATAGAGCTCATCCCGCAAGGTGGACAAAATCTATGAAAATAGGTTCGCTCACCGGAACCTCTCCGGACGAACCTCGTGGAGCTCCCGAGGAGCTATATATTGACATCTTCGCATGGGAACCTCGTGATATGCCGAGTAAGCAGGATATTGGCCGAGCATCGATCGAAGTGACTGGCACAAAGAAGCCGCAAGCGCAGGTAAGAGGAGGATCTTTGCACCGAAAGGCCAACGGATCATAGATGAAGAGATTGCAAAACCGCTGGCACCCGACTTCATCTTTGAGATCGACTACCCGCAGTGGATGGCTAATGTGGTGTCGGGTCCGTAAGTAGAATGGCAAATGGCGAAGTCTCAGATCGATTATAATCGATCTAAACAAGGCCCGTCTGGCGGATTTCTACCCACGCCCCACATCGATCAACTCATCGATGCCACTTCGGGTATGCTTTATTAAGTTTTATGGATGCATTCTCCGGGTATCATCAGATTCCATGTAAAAGAGGATATACCAAAGACGACGCTCATTACGCATCGCTCGCAGATATGCCTATAAGAAAATGACTTTCTACCATCAATGCCGAGCCACATACCGTAGGATGATGAACCATATCTTTAGATATCAACAAGGTGAACATCGAGGTGTATGTGGATGACATGATTGTCAAAAGCATGTTGGTGCATAAACATTTGATGATTTAGAGGAATGCTTTCACTATTCGTCATCACAACTTGAGACCAATCCCACTCAAGTGCACCTTCTGGCCTGGGGTCGCAAATTTCTAGGTTATCTTGTCACCAAAGAGGAATTGAAGCCAATCCAGAGAAGATTCAAGCGATCCCGAACATGAAGACTCCTCACCATTTAAAGATGTTCAACGTCTGACTCGAAGGATCATAGCCTTTCATGAGGTTCATGTCCAAGTCGCAAGAAAGATGTTTACCATTTTTTGACACATTGAAAGGGCCGAAGAATGCAAAGACCTTTCAATGGACTTCGGAGCGTGAAGACGCCTTTCAAAGCATCAAGTCCTATTTATCTTCTACCCTTTTGCTAGTGAAGCCTGCTCCCCGCGCCGAGCCTCTATATTTATACCTAAGCAGCAGCCTAGTTCTTTTCGCAATAGAGCGGTTTTGGTGCGTGAAGTCAAAAAGCAAGACCCGCTTATTATATAAGCCATGTCCTTCTGGATGTCAAACAAGGTACCCAAATGTTGAAAAGTTTGCTTTTGCTTTAATAACCGCTAATCGAAAAGCTTAGGCAATACTTCCGTGGTAGATTGGTAATAAGATATACACATCACCCTTTCAAGAAGATTATGAGCAAACCGGAGGTATCGGGGAGACTAAATTGCACGGACGATGGAGTCATCCCAATTCTTTATTGAATATCATCCCCGAACCGCCATCAAAGGGCAAGCCTCGGCCGATTTTGTGGTCGAATGTTCGCTTTTTCGTCGATGAAGTCGTGGTCGAGGTCAAGGATCCGACAGAAGCAGCTTGCCGCTCTTCAAAGAAAAGGAGAGTTCATGGACGCCAGATGCAGATGGGTCTTCTACTTTCTGACATCAAAGGAGCAGGATTATCTTAACCAAATCCGAGGGATTCAAGGTGCAAAGAGCCATCGATTTCAGCCTCAAAGCGATTTAACAACGGTTTAGTATGAGGCAAAGGTTTGCAGGTTACGATTAATGAAGAGTCTTGAAGTGCAGAGAATAGTCATCTTCAAAGATTCTCGCTTAGTCGTTAAACATTTCTCCGGGAATACGGGCTCGAGGTCCGAGAATGATCAAGTATTTAGCGTAATCAAGGAACGGCTTCAATATTTCCAATCCTACGAAGTTTCAGGGGTCGAGCGTAACAACAATTCCATTGTCGATGCACTTGCCGACTAGCCACTACTACGGATGTTAATGTTTTTGAAGGATCGGTACCGAAAATTTTGCAACATCCTAGTGTTCATCATGAAGTGGTAATGTGCATTAACCAACCAATCACCGTCGACTTTCACCGAATATTTGGTCGATGGCGCCTTACCTTCTGGACGGATGCTCGCCAAGAAAATCAAGTACAAAAGTGCCAATTTTGTTCGATTGATGGGGATCTCTTCCGGCGGGCCTTCGCTCCATTATTGAAATGTTTGACTCCATCCGGTCAATATATTTCCCGAGAAGTGCATGAAGGCATTTGTATGCACTATACGGTCGCTAAGTCATTAGCCTATAAAGTACTTCGTCAGGGGTACTACTGGCCTACTATCTTCAAGGAAGCAACTGAGTATGTCAAGAAGTGCGAGAAGTGCCAGCTCAACAAATTATCACCTCATCATCACCACCCAAGAGCTATACTCGATCTTATCTCCTATACCCTTCACCGTCTGGGGTTGATATATCGGGTCCACTACCAAAAGCAAAAGGTCGTGTCGGGCTTTTGTTATAGTTGCATAGACTATATGACCAAATGGGTAGAAGCAAAGCCACTTAGGTCAATAACTAACAGAGTGTTTAAAATTGTGAAAGAATCAAGTGGTATTCCGCTTTGGAATTCCTAAGGTGGTAGTATCGATAATGGACGCCACCAGGGGGTCAAGTTTGAAGCATTTTTGGCGTAATCAGGGATCCAAAGACATGAAAGACTTCTGGTGGCTCATCCTCACCAAACGGACAGTTGAAGTAACCAATGTAACGTCATTGAATGGGATCAAGTTGTAGTCGGACGGGTTAAAGGCGTATGGCCGAGGAGTCGCTAAGTGTGCTATGGGCTTATCGAACTACTCCAAGGACTACAACAGGGATTCACCTTTCAGATTGGCCTATGGTAATCGATGCCTTAGTCCCAGCTTGAAATTGATCTCCAAGTCTTCGAAAGTTAGTCATTTCCGAGAGATCTACAATGAAGAAGGGTCAAGACCAATCTTGATTTGTTGGAAGAAGTCGAGAGATAGCCTTTAATCAAATCAAGCGTATTTATCAACAAGAGTGGCTAAGCATTATAATAAGGGGGTAAAGCTTCGCAGATTCAAGTAGAGATTTTGTCCTCGAGAAGTCAAGCATCTACGCCTCGTAATCTGGGAAAGTTGATGCCAAATCAAAGGACCATATGAAATCACCGGGTTCAAGCCGGGACTTATCGGCTAAAGGCATTAGATGGCTCAAGAATCAAAAACACTTGGCACGTCAAGTGCAAAGCTTAGAAAGTACTTTCAAGAGATTCAATGTCAAGACATCTAAGTCTCAGAATATTTACATCATCATCAATAAAAGTTCTCTTTTTCTCTCAAACAAATTTTATCTCTGTCTCGCTGTCACCATCGGTGTGTTAGGAGGTTCGGAGGACTCATTCGACCATTCGATGGTAGCCTCTTCTGGGCAGTGGTCACTATTTGGCATCATTATCAAATTCTTTCAGGTAGGCAATTGGTCGCCACTATTCGCATTGTCGTGCTTTCGGTAGGCAAATTGTCGCCACTATTTGGCATTGTCAGTTCTTCTTCGGTAGGCAATTGTCGCCACTTAGACCTTTGTCAGCCCTTCGTGGTAGGCAAGTTGTCATCTTCAAGACGTTGTCGTCCCCTTCGTGGTAGGCATCGGTCGACACTTAAACTTCGCAAAGTTCCCTTCGTGGTAGCGAATGTTATCTTCTGTGTTGTAGTCCTTTGGGGTAAATAAACTCACGATAAAGCAGATCTGCCTCACACTTCTGTGAATCGAACGAGTATCTCTTTACTTTATTACCCTAATTTTTTCTAAGTGTTGAGTTCTAATGCCTCGCTCTTTAATTTCACTTTATCTCGTTATATTTATACGCTTAATTGTTAATTAACAATTTGAGTTAAATCCTCAAGGGGTTTTTTGTACATTTGTCCCTATAAATTCATATCAAGTATCAAGCAGAAGTAAAAATACAATCAAGTCATAAGGAGAAGATCACTTTTCATTAATACTTAATTTATTTACAAAAAGGAAAAATAATGTAAAATTTTTACAAGTATTTTTAAATAAAACCAAGAGAAACAAAAGTCATTGCCTCAGCAAAGACCTCATCATCCAAGAGTCGAGCAAGTATGGATCTAAGTCAAGCTTTGATCGCCTTTTCTCGCCACGACTTCTAAGAGAGCTCGTAGCTTTCCGTATTTAATCCTCATTATTTCTCCATTAATTTCATCCGAGTTCCTGCATTTTCACATATCTCTTTGCGAAGAGCATCACCAAAGGAGGCCCAAGGTCCCAAGAGCCTCGAGTTCTCTGATTTCTTGTTCGAGTCATCACCAGATATTCATCTCGACGGGTTTCTTCCCGCCCAAATTTTGGATCGCCTCGTCAAGATCTTAGCGTTAGCCTTCACTTCCTTGATCTTGTTCATCCTTAGTTCACCTCCTCCAACCAAGTCGACGCTCATATTAACGATTTCAAAGATGTCGTGCTTTAGTCGACTTCGCTTCTTCCTCGAGGCCTTCACATCTTCCTCGCTTCGGGCCAACTCTTTCAAGTCCTTCATCGGTACGGCGGATGCCTTCACGCTGGGTCCTTTCCCGAGCCAAGGCAGACTTCAGATGGAGTTCTCCTTCCTCGCCGCTCTCTTCTGGATTCACCGAGAGATCTTGGACGCAGACGCCTCAATACAAGAGATTTGCTCAGACGTGTTTCAATTTTATTTGATCAATTTTCGATATATGAGTACGAAGATAAGTATTGAAAGCAAAGGAGGGGAGAGCCATTTACCTTCGCCAAGTAGCTCATGCCTTCACTAAGTTAAAGTCCCCATTCAGATCGCTCTCCCGAATCGGTGGTCATCTGGCCTCGCGAACGAAGGCCTCGAACAACTTGAAAGGGAAAGTTGGCGGCTGAATCGGGGCCACATAGTTGGCGAGCCCATGGCATCCTCAACAAATTTCGTAGTCGGTGTCTTGGGAGAGAAGGCACAGTTGATCATGAATCCCATGGTGGGATCCGCATGCATCACTTTTGGGGGAAGGAGATCGAGCAGTATAGGCTCGTGTCAAGAAGGGCAGAGGTTGAACTCGGGCCGGTCAGTCCAAGGTTGTTTTTTCAGATGTTGAGGGGGCCTCGCCACCACCACCAAAGATCGTGTGTTCGGGTTTCATTGGGGGGATCAATTGTTGAAGTTGAGGGACGCGAGTTCTTCTACGGTGAGGGAATTATTTTTGATCTTAATTTTTGGCACGAAGGACTTTCGCCGATCGATCGTAGAGGTATGTCAAGTAGACTCTCTTTATCAATGGGTTCATAAGGTGGTAATAGGTCACTGGAGGAGTTGATTGTGGGTTTGCTTCTAGAAGAACCTCCTCGCCGCTTTCGTGATCTATCTCATGAGGGGTAGTTCGCCTTTTTAGCAAATTTTCTTTCTTCTACGAGGTTTGAGGACTTCTTCAGAATGAAAGGCTCGCTTGGCCAGTGCTCATCATTCAAGGGGGGGGTAGTAGCTGGCCTGAGGTAGGGGGGTCTGCCTGGGAAGGCTCTTCAAGAGAAGCTCTTCATTAGCCTCCAAGTCCTCCCCGCTGTAAAATCTCCCAAATCTTTCACTTCCAAGAAGTTGGTTTGATCAGGATACCGCAAATAATCACATATTAAAATCCTTGCCACATAAATACCTCAAAAATTATATTGCAGAAGTTATTCAAAACTTACATTTATGATCATACAACCAGCTTGTTTGGTCACAGGTAAAACTCCATTCTTGTGGAGGGATCTTCTTCAAAATCTCCCATTTCCTTCACACGCCTTCTTGAATGTCACCAAAGTCACAGAGATCCTGGCTTTAGATGGTCCAACTGGAAGAGAAGAGATCTCCGTCCAAAGATGAAGAACCATTTCTCGTACACCCTTTGTTGCTCAAGGGGTGCTCATCAGGGCCTCTTCTCAAATTAGAGTTTTCATGCGAGATTGTTTGCTCAAGATCTTAAACCCTCGCTTCGGATCTACCCCACGAGAAAAGGGTGAAGAAAAGGTCGACGAGGAATAACCCCTAGCTCGTAAGGCGTATGCAATGAATGCCAAGATGCGGATATAGGAGTCAAGCACCAATCGAGCAAAGCCCACTCCTATAAACCCTGGGAGGGTGACGACGGGCGCGCAAGGGGCAGCGAATCCCTTTTCGTAAAAAGTGGCGTATGTATGGCGACCCACCTGTCCTGTCATTGGTACATTCGCTTCCTCCCAGCAGAGCTCTTATGGCGTAGTTGTCCTAATCTGCATCGAATCCGAGGGCACGATTTCGCATTCGCGGACGGTGGATGCAATATTGGTACGAGGAAATTTTTCCCCATCTTTGAAGAAATCGGGGGAGATGGTGGAGTTTGAACTCGAACCTCTCTGGTTAGGGTTCGAATCGAGAGAAACCGGAGAAGTCCGGGTTGATTCACCATTGTTGAGGTTTCAAAGCTGAGAGAGAGAATTTTTGAGAAGGAGAAGAAAGCTCAAAGGTTCTAATTTCAAATTAAAGCAGTAAAACCGCTGAATTAGTAAAGCTCACCTTTATACCGATTTGCTATACAGGAACGAGGCCTCCGCATTAAATGTCGTAGAATGATGAGAATTCAATGGGGCGGTTTGGGGACGACCTTTTCGATATCTTATCTGATTGGGCCTCACAAATGGGTTTCTAATTATTGGTCCATCCTATTCAATTTCAACTTTATTGATCGGGCCTATTACTCCCATGCTCACCATTCCATGTCCCATTTTTTGCACTAAAGTGGTATGTCTCAATTATTTCGCTTTGGGCCTTTAATAAACCTCGATATCACGGATCGCTTATAGTTTTCCACTAAACATCCCGCTTAACAAAAAACTAGGGGGTAATGTCAGGTCATGATATTTCTTCTATTTGGGCCGTAGTAGATTGGGCTCATTTATTAATTTAATCCATCGGGCTTTTATAATTAAGCCATGGGTTCGTTGGGCCCAATACCATCGTGTTAGCTTTATTTAATCCTATAGACCGGTTTGCTTCATTGATTAACCCATCGGGTCACTTAATATCTATTACTTTGACTTGTAAATGATGATATAAGATGACAAATGACCAAGATATCTCGCCATGCATTAATGTGGATGAGATCATAGTCGGCCATGCATGTGAATAAAGGGCAAAAAAGCAAAGGATAAGCTCCATGCAATTCAAAAACCCACCAAATCGTGGGATATGCCGATGGTAGTAAGTGGCACAAAGAATCCGTGCAAAGATATTATTTCTCGACGAGTAAGTCTTCACAAGGAGGTACATTTCTTGATATATATACATTCACACAACCGATAATAAATAATCTCTCTCATTACACTAGATTTTATTATCCTCTCGAGTTAACCTCATGAATGTACATACTTACTCTCACGCTCGAAGCTATCTCCCTACGGTCCTACCGCTGCTTGTGGTGTTTGTCGTGTTTATCGCAGCAGATCGTGACGCCTTAAGCCAATGACAATTTCGATTAAAATAAATTCGTTATCAAACATAATTTACATAAATTGTACGTGTGTGTTTTGTATGTGCGCAAAAACAAACGGAATGAATCAGAATAGAAAGATTAAACAACAACAAAAAAAAAACATATATGTTTGTGTAAATATGAAACCAAATTAGAGAGCATTGCATGCCTGCAGACCGAGAGATGTATATTGATGGCGGCGCAGGCGTGTGACGAGCTAGCTCCCAATGCGAATTAAAGACGAAACGAGAAAGAAACGTTTGGCAAATGCAAGTAATCAGATCCGAAACCTTCAAAAAGAAAGAAGAAAACAATTAACCGTCAACCAAACAAGGCAATATTATAGATTATGGAGCCAGAGCTCAAAGAACATGAATACGATAACTATCAGTTTAGCGGTATCATCAGGTTTATATAGAATTTGGGATTCGATTAGAGATGACCTGGACTGGACTGGATGTAAATTTTGGTTGTTGTATATAATGCGGAAACAGCCGCTGAAATATATAGCACGAGTAACTGCTAACAAGCAACCAGCTTCATTCTCAAATTCTTCATGTCTTAAAATGATTGTATCCAGCTGTTTGTGTAATATGCATGCTATATCACGTTGAAGATACATAAATATGGAAACCCAAATCACATGATCTACATTAACATCTTCATTTCAATTTTTCATTCTTCTTCACAAAATCACGTTGAAGATTTGTTGTTTACTTTCAATTAACTTTCCTTTCTCTCTCTCTCTCTACACTTATATATATATATATATAGAACTATAAGTGATCCATAAATCTGAAGCGGGTTTGATTTGTGTTTTAAAATGTTATTCAGGTCGCCTTTCTAATTACTCCATTTAACAAGTTTTGCTTAAATATATAGTTCATAGGGTTAAAATGATAAAATACTATTATTCAGATATTTAAAAAAAATTATTTATCAAATAATATTTTTTTTCATTCAAATACAATTTTATTTAGATAATCTATATTATTTAAATGTCTAAATTATACAAATTTTAATATTCAATTTTATCAAACACAATCTAAACCAGATTTATTGAAATAAGAATAAATAAAAAATATACAATATATATGTATATAAATTTGGGAAATCACTATAAATTAAATATATGACACATTAAAATAATTTTTTTTTAAAAATCTTGAATTCCTGAGTCACCAAAATATATTCTTAAAATTATTGAATGCGTTTATGTGATCGATCAACCAAAACGACTCGGTACTTGTTTTTTTATATTGTTGTGTTGATGATTGATTGTAGACCTGATAAAGATGGCCCAGGCTGCGTCAGGTCGGGCCGCCGCCATTGACCTGGCCTTTTTATTTTTTAATTTTTAAAATTTGGACTTTTTACTCTGATTCCTACTGCGGGTCTACATTTTATTTTTAAAAAAATAAAATTTTGATATTTGTAGGTTATGAAGTTTGAACACAAAACTTATAAATAAATAAATAAAAATTCAAACCAACTGAGCTACAACACTTTTTTGTTTTATTATTGTGAACGGGTAATATTTACCAAATAATGTTAAAACCTATGAATCTCATAGGAAGGATATATTGCTGTGGAATATTAATCTATTCGGACACAAATTTTTCATGACACAAATTCTTGTTCAAAAATACTGGATGGTGAGATTTGAGAAAAACACTTTCTTGCATGAATCAGTTAGTACTAATTTTATACAATATTATTATTATTATTACAAGACACGCACACATAATAAAAGTAATAAAATAATTAGTACCAAAGGCCTTTGGCCGTGTATGAAGTTGGGGGGTTCGAGCATTAACATGTGAAGCAGTGAAGGTGGAGTGTATGAGTATGTTAAATTAGCAACAAAAAAAAGAAAAAAAAAAGATTAGTAATATTAATTGTTCTCAAATTTCATAAAATCTCATTTGATCATGCATCACTGGTAGATTTATAAAATGTACACCCTCCTACCACTACATGATCATGGATTGAACAAGTCAGGCCACCAAAACCCAGAAACAGAAAACAAAATGTGTTCCACGTGGAACAAAGTTGATGGTATACATATTCTGGGATGAAAATAATACCAGTCTACTAAATATTACTCATTTTATTTCATAAAAAAGATGTTAATTTATTAAAAAAAATATAATTTTTTATGATAATATTATAGTAATATAATAATACAACATTATTCTCAAATTTCGCAATTTTATTATCATGTTACTGTTATGAACTAAATATTTAATAGACATATTGCATTAGGCCTGAGGGTAAAAGTTTACAAAATTTGATTTACAAATGCATTCATTGATCGGGTGTAGTAAGATTTTGCAAAAATAAATAAATAAATAAATAAAGGAAGAAGCATGGCTCGCAAGCTAACACACGTACCACTTTAGAATTTTCAACCCATCAAAATCGGACCTTTTTGTCCTGTGTGGCTGATGACCTACTACCTGCTTACAGGTCTAATTGATTGTATGATGTATTGATATAGAGCCAAATATTGGAAAAACTCCTCCACTTAAAACTGTCTTTAATAAATTAAATAAATCACGCCAAACAAATAATGCAATTTCACCAAATAAATTATAACCACAGAAAATAATAATACGAAAAATAACCCAACCACAAGACACCGAATTTTACGTGGAAAACCCTCTAAAACTAAGAGGTAAAAACCACGAGCCAAACTCCAAAAAATTCCACTATAATCAACTGTGAATTCAAAGTCCTTCCAAGTTTTATAACTAAAAACTTGAAATATTAAGAAATTGAGAAAAGACAAGAATACCTCAATTTGAGTGAAAACTCAAATTATCTCACCACCCAAAACCTTCAAATTAATTAAAGTCTTCAAGCAATTAATTTAATCCGAAAAGATGATGACCAAAACTCTCTCAATCTACTGCAGTGCACTCACCGATTTTCTCTTTCTCTTCTCTCTGTTTCGTATGTTACTGCAAAAACAGAAAGCACTTGATTCCTTTTTAGTGTAGCAATAGAGCACTCACCTTTTTTCGCACACAACTAAACTCAAAACAGAGCCCATATATATATATATATATATATGTATATGTACTACATGAAGTCATCCAAGTTGATTTGGGATTGAAAAGCACTCCTCCTTCCAATATAATACTAAATCCTAAATCATGTTGGTTTTTAAGTTCATGTCATCCCAAATTCTTTTCCTTCCTGAATTCGGCCAAACATTAATGCTCACACGTTAACCAACTCCAAGTCCAACTTGGTTTAGTGAAAAATAATTAATCCAAATTAAAATACTCCTAATTTAAATAGGATAATCTCATGGGTTTGGACCCCACAAACCCAACAATCTCCCTCTCCAAATCCATGAGAGGGGGCTTCCACCGTGACCCCGTCACTTGGAGTTTATCCCGACCAATTCCTTGCAAAACTCCAGTTTGTCGCGAGTTACAACTTTTGTCAACATGTCTGAAGGGTTCTCGCTTGATGAACTTTCTTTACTTTCATTAATTCCTTTCCATCACTTCTAAAAACCAAGGATGATAACGAACATCAATGTGCTTGGTACGATTATGATACGTGGCGTTCTTGGTTAAGTCAATTGCACTTTGACTATCACAATAAACCATGTACTCATCCTGTGTCAAACCCAACTCTTGAAAAAATTGTTTCAACCATAACATCTCCTTGCCTGCTTCCGTAGCGGCGATATATTCTGACTCAGTTGTAGACAAAGCAACACACTTCTGCAACTTGGACTGCCATGATACAGCTCCCCCTGCAAAAGTAAACAAATATCCCGAAGTTGACTTCTTCTTCGTAACTCGCCATGTCGCATCTCTGTGAAACCCTCCAAGATTGGACTCGAACCACCAAACCCCAAACACAAATTGGAAGTAGCTTTCAAGTATTTGAGAATCCACTTAACTGCTTCCCAATGTTCTCTTCTAGGATTTGACAAATACCTGCTCACAACGCCAACTGCATGAGCAATATCTGGCCGTGTACAAACCATCGCATACATAAGACTCCCTACAGCAGAGGAGTAGGGAACTGCTGCCATATGATCTCTCCCTTCCTTAGTAGAAGGGCACATGCGCTTTGTCAACTTAATATGATTGGCCAGTGGTGTGCTAACTGGCTTAGCATCACCCATGTTGAACCTTGCAAGCACCCTCGTTCAACATACTTCTCTTGTCAACCACAACCTTTTAGCTTTCCTGTCACGAACAATCTTCATGCCCAAAATCTGTTTAGTCGGGCCTAAGTCCTTCATATTTAAAGACTTAAACAACTCTCTCTTGAGTATGCGAATCATGTTAACATTTTGTCCAACTATCAACATATCATCTACATATAACAATAAGATAACGAAGTTACCATCCGGAAACTTTTTGACATACACACAATGATCTGCAACTGTTCTGTTGTATCCTTGATCCATCATGAATGAATCAAATTTCTATTATTATTAATTATTTTTTCTAGAAGCAGACGGAAATTTAAAAGAAAATTATGCTTACAAGTTTCAATTCTTTTATTTTGGGATTATTATATCTACAAACTTTAGAATTGAAGTATGAAAAACCTACCATTTCAAAACTTAATTATTTATGCCCTCTAGCTCTTTAATTAAACACATCATATTAAATATATATTTGAAATTTGTCCCGGTCATAGGTTACCTTCTCACTCCTCTGAAGGGAATAGTAATTTTACTTATTTTTCTGGTGCCTACTGCCTACAAAGAGGTTAGCTGACTGGTTATATATGAGTTCGATTATTTGGAGAAAGTGGGCAGTTGGAAGGTCCATTTCTAATTTTTTTTTTATTTTTTAAGGAGTTAGAAATTAAATATAATTAAAAATATTATGTTTCTCAAAAAAATTCAGTTGTCCAAACGGGAAGACTTCCTCCAGTACGTACGTGGGCTACCGATCCACCAAATCATTCGGACCTAAATATATAATCACACCCGAACAATATTCTTACCAAAAATTAAAAAAAAATCTGGAGAAGTTACCTAACGTCATCAACTGGACGAAACTTGTTTAGGTAATTTTGAGCGTTGAATTTTTGCAATTTTAAACGTGGTCTTATTAATAAAAATATATTTATTTAGTCAGTTGTAGCTTAGTCAAGAAGTATATTATATATGCCCGTCAGCTTTGAATTTAAAGTTTAAAAAATAGTATATCAGTACTCCTAAGTCCTAAGTAACCCCATGGCATGCAACGTAACAATGAAGTAATACTAATAAATAATCAGTTTTATAATGGTGATGTACTTGATTATATATATATATATATATATATTCCAGTGGAAGATGACAATTTCATTTGCCTGGGCTGGTTACTGGTTACTGGTTACTGGTTACTGGTTACTTCAGATATAATTTGCCATTTGGGGCTAAGTGAACATAATTTTAAGAAACCCTTCCCCACGAAATAAATTGGCAAAATTGAATAATAACGATGACCAAAAAAAAAAAAATAATAATAATCCATTTGCAATTCACGTAAGCAGTTAAGTCATAGCACTGTCAGTATCAGAGGTTACATTTTCCCGGATCGGATGTTTTCTAAATTACTCCCCCATTAAGTAAAACGTTGATCCGAATAATTTATACTACTCTCTAATCATTCAATTCAATGAGCATCTTGTATTTAGCTTTAATTTTAGTTTAATTTATAGAATCTTAAAACTCAAATTATAATGTGAATTTTATTTTCACTTTTGAAATAAAATTTTATATTTAGAAATACCTTTTAAGTAATTTACAATAATAACGGTTAAAATAAAATAAAATTTACAAAATTAACAATCATTTTTTTGAATAAGACTTATTTTTGTGTATCTGAGCTAGGGAGTGTTAATAGTGTGTTTCTTACGTACCAAGTATATACTCCTTTTAATTGAAACTTGAATCCCATTAAAAAAAAATTAACTTAACAATATAATAGCTAACCAACTTTTCGAAGACAAAGTTGGTAACAAAAGTTTGACTTGGATTAAAATTAATCATCATAACTTACATAATAATAATTGTTAACGTCAAGATCTTTCTCCACGTCCCAATCACCAAGACGCTGCTCGATATCCTCGCATGCTTTAATGTCAATACTAAAAGCTTCGACTATTTGGACCGTCGGGGATAGCTCCGGCGTGAGAGTCAAGATCGGCGATCACAAGGTCAACAATGGAGGGAAAAATAATGTCTAATGCATCGAGAGAAAAATAATAATATGATCGTGTGTTGTAATATTTTGTTACTTACCTCCCTTTTGTGATCCTAGCCCCACACGCATCCAATTCCGGTTTCTGCATACCCATCACCTCCTCGACACCTTTTTTCCCACTCCTCATCATTTCAAATTAAAAGTATGTAGCCTACTTCTCACCGCTACCACTATTTGCCATCACGGCCATCCGAAATCCCATCCTCATTAATGTCATACATAAAGGTGGCAGATATAATAATCAACTATTTTTGGTGTAATGATTACTTGGCCAAAGTTGGGTTAAGTGACAATTTTACATAATGGGCTAATTCAATGACTAAGCTTCAAATAAAGGAAATGACCCATATATGACCGGATCCAACCGAGATAACCCAACTAAATGATCAAGTAATTAGTTTCAAATCATTCTGATCAATAGACAAAAAAATAACATAATCAGGAGGGTTCATTAAATCTACCAAAATAAAAAAAAGATCATAGCCCAACAATAATAATAATATTTGGTGCATAAATTTGAAAATAAACCACCATTTTGGGAGTGTTTAGAAATAAAAGACTAGACGGACTCGTATTCTGGATGGATGAAAATATTTGATTTTTTTCAATTCAAAGGAATAAATGAATTATATATGAAGAGAAAGTGAGATGGGTGGTCCATGATCACCACTTGTTCCATCCCATGGCCGGATCCCCTCCTCCTGGATTTTTGTTGAGTCATAATTTTTTTTATTGTCAAGGGATGTATTCCGATTCTTCATAACATATTTGAAAGTAAAATGATAGTTATAATCTAGCTAGATTAATTCTAGAACAAACTATTGTGAATTGTTCTCAAGTCTCAACTCCCAACCCTACTCAAAAATAAAAAAAATAAAAATTCACATTTTCTTGAAATATGTTTACAACTCTTTTGTAGCACACAAATGTTCTTAACACTGGGATATACATGCTCTTGTTTTACAAAAAATCAAGCCCTATTTACTTTGTAAACAAACACAGTCTAGCGGTTTCAAGTCTTTAATTGTCCATATCATACATTTGGATTGGTGAGGATTATTCAAATGTGACAAGGACGTGACCAATTAAGGCAATTTCAAGCAATTGCCTTGTGGAATTGAGCCAGGAGGATTACTAGTGATTGGTGTGAGTTTCATCGGTGAGTTGTGGTGGTCAATTTGGCAACTTGGTGTTTGTCTGCTTATGTTGGCACCATCAAGTTTGATGCCACTGAAGGAAGGTCTCTTTCTTAGGTTTTTGTCTGCTGGCCGTGTGTTAGCGGGTTGACATGGAGTTGGCATTCTGAATGGCTAGGCAGCTCAACTCGTGTGGGGCAAGGCAACTTTGACAATCATAGTGCTTGGCCTATTTGGATTTTCGTGTGGCTGGATGGACAAAGTATTGTGGCACATGTTGGACAAACTTGTGGGCTGAGACAACAAAGAATGTGGCCTGACTTCGTGGATTAGCGAACTGGAGCAGGAACCAAATTAGTGGGCAGTTGCCGACTTAGCCAACCTCCACACACATACTGACATATCTTATTAGATTGGGATTGCAGAACATAGGTGCAGCACATTAGCAGGCAGCAGGTTGCTAGTGGGCAGTTGCACATTTGAATGCTGAAAAAAAATTAGAAGAAAAATTAACGAAATGACTTTGAAACCTCACTCCGTAGACAAGCTCATAGGCCTGAGTGCAAGTAGAGGGAGAAAATGTATAACCCAAGTTTAAGCAAAGCCCAAGTAAAACAATGTCGCCTTAACCCAATATTAAACTTGCTGAGGCCCAGTAACTACTTCTGTTGACCTTGTTCTTCAACCAAAGACTAAATTTAGGAGAACACCATTTTTTAATGTTTTTTTTTTTTTTTTATATACTCGTTTTCATATGACCCACTGTATATTTATGTAAAAAATAATATAAAAATATTAAAAATACATACGAGTCTGAATTTGTTAATCCCGAATTTTAGGAAAGACGATAAAGATAAAGACTGAATTTATAAATACCGAGTGTCAGAAACGGTAATTAAAAGCAACAATTAGAAACGTTACTACTGGATTTTACTTCCCTTGTTTAATATGGATATTTTGGTAATTGAAAACAAGCATATTCATACTGCATTCCTAATGTAGACGTTAATGACAATAAAAGGCACTTTCCCGTTTCCACTAAACATTTAAGACATTGAGGTGCAGTTCAGAGACAGCTTAATTTTGATTATTCTACCTGACTCACCATATGGATCTTGCAGTAACCAACATAATGTTCAGCCTTCAGAACACGGATAGGGTGAGAATCAGACCGAAAAAATGAAGTCAACATGAATTGTTTTATATAATTGGCTTAAACATTTTCCAAAATCATTCATTATGACGAAAAAATAAAGGGGTAATACATCAATATCTTAACCCAATTTAAGTGGTAAGAAATTTCTGTCCCTAAATAAATACCCAAATCAAAAAGAGAGCAAAATACTTTCCCTCCTCCGTGAATTAATTAACAATGTAAATTATGTAACAAGGGAACAGCCAGGGAACAACAGACGTCAAGAGGCAGTATATAATATTCCCTAACCTATTTAATATGCAGAGCACAGACATTCTTATGGATATTACAGTTCACAATCAAGCTAATATAGAGCATTAACATACAATCCACATCAGTAAGTGATCACCCTTTTTTGGCATATGTTATGAATCACAAACAACCAGAAACTAGAAAATCCATGCACCATCAATATAGCATGAAATCCTAGTAATCATGAAATCATTAACGCAGTACTAACATAATAACACAATCAACATTCCATAAAAATTCTCCAACCTCTGTGTGTGTGTGTGTGTATATATATATATATATAAATAGGGCTTCTTGCACACCCTTTACCTCAATTGCATCAACACTGAGAAGGAGAACAATGATCCTCTCAGAAAACTTCTGTTTCTCTTCCGCATCATGAGACACACGACGAAGATGCGTGAAATTCTTAAACAAGGCCCTGATTTCCTTAAATTTAGCCTTGGCCACTGCCAGGTCCCGCAGTGCACGAAGTGCCTGAGACCTCTGAATCAAATATGCCCGAAAGCCCACCTGTATCATCATCGCTGCATCCTGCGGTGACAACTCCTTCCTCTTTCCCTTGCTCTTATCTGCAGCTCTCTTCGCAAATGCCTACACCATCATGACAACCTATCAGTTTAGTTGTTAATGTACAATTAATGCATTTAAAGCAAATTAAAATTGTAGGTATAGATCATGTATTAACCAAGTATTCTCAAACAAGTAACAAATGCCATGAATCCTACAATAACCACTTGCATTGATTTTTCTATATAAAAAAAATAAAAAATTATTGGCAAACATTTGATCTAAGCTCAATCTTTTGAAGAAGAACCAAACGAACCTGTCTTAAAAGGACAATGCCATGGGCAGTTGGTTCTTTAATCTCAACCACACGATCTGGACTCTCTGCTTTCTCACAACTCTTCTTCTTCTTAGCAACGACGTTCTTTTCTTTCTTCTTTGATCCGCTACGGTCACCTGCATTGCCACTTGATGCTTCAAATGTATACGTCCGGGAGATCGGAGAGTCCTTTCCCTTTCCCTTAAACTCAGCCGTCCATTTATAGGTCTTTTCCTCCTCCTTTCCACCTTTGATCCCCGTCGTTAATTTGTACTTTCGATCTAAACCGTCCTCCGAAGTTTTAATCTCCGTCGTCCAAGTGTATTTTCGATCTAGCTTGGATGGCTTGGGTTTGAGCAGAAAACGGTCAACGCCGAGCTCGAGCTCGGAGACACGGTCAGAGAGAGACTGTAGGTACAAGTCGTTTCGGAGTTGTTTGTCTAGTCGGCGTTGTAGCAGTTGGGTGGAAGTGTAGAAAGGGTTTAGATCGAAGTCGTGGAATGGCGAGGTGAGAAAGAGATCGTCGGGAAAGAGAATGGGGTTAGGGTTTAAGAGATCGAGAGCGAGGTTGAGCACGTCTAATAAACATGGGTTTAGTGTAGGGGCTTTGGGGGCGAAGGAGGAGGAGGTTTCTGTGAGGAAGAGAGATGGGGTGGGTTCAATGATCTCAAATATCCCGAATCTACTCATTGGTCGTTGATGATCGACGGTAATGTAAGTGTGTATGTATATATGTAGAGAGAGATAAAGCCTTAAAAAAGGGTTTAGCTGTAGAGAAAAGGAGGGGATGGATTCGTGGGAAAGGAAGAGGGATGAGTGGCAGGGTTATGATTGGGGAGGAGGAGCTGCCGCTGCTAGTGGTAGTTTTTGGAAAGGATCGCCGCATAGGTGAGGAATTAATGGACATAAATAGACGGAGACAAGGACAAAAGTTGCATAAACAAAAGAATATGTGGATAAGGACGGATTTGATTGTGAAACTGGCCGAATGACACACTCGTTGTCTGCTATAATAATATAATATTACGCACGTTAGTATGTGATTTCCGGCACCAGAAAAGAAAGTCGCCGATCTCCTCTCTCCTTTCCTCTTGCTACCATCTTTGTCTTTTAAAGAATTAAGTTAACTAAGTTGGTTAATTGATCACATGCAGAAACATATCTCGTATCGACCAAAGTTAACTTACAATAACTGCTTCCTTATTTGAGAATCCCCCATCATTATTACTTTCCTTCCTATATTATAGTAGTAATTTAATAAATAAAATTAGTATTTTCATAATACTTTTTTATATTTCCGTATTGCTATAGCGAATCATCATTTTTTATTATAAATTTATCAGTTTAATTTCATAAATGATAAAACCTGCGAAATTTTTATATGCAAAGAAAGACCTTCGAATTTTTTTGAAAAATTATCATTCTAATATTTTATATTTATTATTTGTTTTGTTGGCGATTCCAAAGTATAAGATACATAGTATCCTACTACTATTTTTATCGATCTGGCAGTCTATTCTTTCTTCTGTCCCCCGTGAAAGGTTTCAACTTGATTGAAATACTGGAGAAAACCAAAAATGACATACCTTTTTTCTTTAAGAATGAATCAATATATAATTACTAATTCAGGGCTAAATTGCAAAGCGACTGAATTGTAATACAGATGTTAAAATTTAATTTTTATAATGTTGGTCAATTTTTTGTTTCTTTTTTATAAAAATATCTTTTTTGATTAATTTTGTTCAAAATAAATCAATTATGTATGCATTATGTACATGCTTAAAAAATAAAATAATCATTTTGTACAGTATAATATATTCACTTCAACAAAGAATTAAATTTATATCACATTATAAAGTAATTTTGATAGGGGACAATTTTAAAATTCACCCTTAAATCAATCCATATCAATATCATACCTTGGATATTTGTCCTAAAGACATCATAATAACAAAAAAAATACCAAATATAAATTAGCTAATACAATATGGTTCTAGTGTGGTGATCAAATTGAGAGGCAACTTCTTATCCGGAATAATTAGTTAGTCCATATTGCATTCCAAGGAATTCATATAAATTTGGGAAATATTATTTTAATTTTACACTAAAACCTCGTTCGATAAAGTAATAATCATAATAATTTTTTCGATTTTAACTTGGGCATCTCGCTACATGCATTAAATAATGATTTTTTTGAATACTTAAAGGCCCAACGAAAATATAAATTAATAATTACGAAATTTCATATAAAAATTTATATATATAATCCACATATTCTTAAACTTTTTATAATAACATCCCTAAAATAGACCCAAACTTTTCACACAATCAACAATATTCATAGTCATTTTTTCTGAAAATATGCATCTAAAATTACTTGTTTTTTCTTTACACCTAAACCAAATTCAACCACATCCTAGTGCATACACAACTTCTAGAATAACTTAAAACCTTTTTTTTTTCAATACATTATATGTTTCACCAATTCTTTTTAGTTTCTCTAGACTCAAATTAATACATTAATTCTTGTTTCTTAATTTTTCTGACCACATACATAAATTGAAAAACTACCTCTAAAATAATAAATATTTATTAATTTATCGATAAATAAATAATGTCGCTAAAGTAATTTTTTTCCGTCCCAAGAGTATTCATTTTATCCGGATTTTAGTGTACATATAACATTTTGATTAGCATGATTTCCTCAGATAGAAAAAAATTATGAGAATAGAGCGAGTTTGTAGCAAGAAATTATAGTCTCTTGCAATGACTTTAAAAATATAAGAGAGGAGAAGAAATTTAGAGAGAAAATAGAGCAAACTTAATTGTTAATTCATTCATACCCTATGTATAATTTCAGAACAATTTATAACTTAAAGAAAGAATGAATTGATCTAACCGACAATTACACTAGCACATGTTTAATTGCAACACAAAGATTTACGACTTAATTAAATCCGTAATCTTCATGCGGGAGGAACACATACAAAAAATAGGTGTTAAAATATCATTCCTCAAAAATCAATATTTTGAAAAAAGAAAAGAAAATTAAAGAGGGTTAACTATTACGAGTATAAAATAGTGGCAACTAAGTTAATTATTACAACTACGTACATACACAGAGAATTAGAAAATAGAAATATATATATGTGCAAAATTAAAATATGGTCGTAATTTAGTGGATCATGTGAAGTACATTAATATATAGTTTTAGTCATCACACACACACACACACACACACACACACACACACATATATATATATATATATATATATATATATATATATATATATATATATGAATATATGAATATCATATTCAATTACACTTTGAATTATTCGAAGACAAATATAGAAGGAACGGAACTTGAACTAACAACTTTTACTAGTAATTAAGTAGGAGTAAGAAAACCTTGATATTGTTCCTCCATATAATGAGAAGAAAAACCAGAAAATCTCAGCATCAAAGCCGCCCCAACAATCATCCCACTACCCATTACCAAACAATATCTCCATATCCAAAGTACTCTCCCACCGCTTGCCTCAGCCCTAACCGTCTGATCCACCACCGCCTCGTAAAAAGTACTCTCCGGAGCAAGGGAAGCCTGATCACCATCATCATTAAAACACGACTCCATGCAGGAACAAGTTGAACCAACATCATCGTCATCATCAAGATTAGTCGTGGTGTTAACAGCCGAAGTTCTGCAGTCGTCCCACTCGCGAAAACCGGACTCGAGTTGGGCCAGGCGCTGCGAAATATGGTCCAAGTGGTGGGGTTTTGTTGTTAATTGGTTTGAAGCAACTTCGGCGGATAAAAGATTCTTCAAAAACTCTAATCTTTGTTCAATGTCTTGGGAGAGAGATTGGCGATACTGGGACGGTGTTTCATGATCATCTGCCGGCAGACAGAGGACTTTTATGAGTCCGAATTCGAGTTCTTCCAGCTTCTTCTGCAGAATGGAGTATCCATTTGTCATCTTTAATTTTTTTTTCTATGACTAGGGTTTCTGTTACTAATTAATTAATTATAGACTTTGAAGAGTTGGTTTTAATTTGTTATGGGAGTGAGTGGTGGGTTGGCATATTGGATCGATCGTGACGGTTAGTGCATGGAGGTCAGTTTGGATCGATCGATCGTCCATGTTGGGCTTGGGGCAAGATAAATTATTTAAGGGTCCTTAACACTAATATACAACAATTAGAAAGTAATTACAAAAATAAAATACACACAACATAATTATAAAAATAAAACAACACAATATAAAATTGATAAAATCAGTCCTATATTCAAGCAACTGAACAGAACACGCTCCTACATTTAAGCAACTGAACAGAACACGCAACTTTGATATTGGAGAAATCCAAATCTTCTGGCGCGACATACTGAGATCGGAGAAGACGAAAATTTTTGTCGCGACGGCACGCTGAGATCGACAGCAACTCTGAGATCGGAGAAGAACAGATTAACGACGTATCTACCGGAGAAGAAGAAATCTCTTGTCGCGACGCAACTCTGAAATCGAAGAAAAACATAAAAGATCGACAACTTCAAGATCTGATTGTTGATCGTACTGCACTGATTGTTGATTCGTTACAATTTTGTATACCGAGGTATTTGAGTTTCCAATTTATATGCATAGTGTTACCCCGTGTTTACTACGATTCGTTTATCAAGTTACCTTTCTCAACTTTTTTCGCTCTTTAAATGGTCACAAAGTCGTAATAATGAATGTTTTGAATGCAAAATGCATTTTAAAATATGTTTTATACTCTAGTTACTAAATACATATAAATTGGTTACCGCTTATTATTGATTTAGTTATCGCTTTATTATTAATTTGGTTGATGTATAATGTTTATATATCTTGCTTTTATAATTTTAAACATTATTCTACCGATATTTTTATATTAATGATTACTTATTAAATACATTGGTTACCTTCCCGCAACCATTGGTTACCGCTTGTCTGTCTGGATTTGGTTAGATATAATGCTAACTTAGTTATCGTGTAAAAATTGCAATGAGTTATTTGCATAATGTTACCCCAGGCTTCATGTTCCGTTACTAACATTATGTAGTTTGGTTCTCGGTCGACATTGTGATGGTTACTTTACGTACCATAAGTTAACAATAATATTACCATATATATTAGTTACCGCCTAATATGTATTTAGATGTTGTAAGGTGTTTATTTGGTTCTTCGTATAATGTTATTGTGGTTTATAATTGTTTTTTTATATTGGTGGTTACTTTACGCACCATGTTTCTAACATAGAATATTACCATATATATTGGTTCCTCGCAATCGTTAGTTACCGCTTAATCAATTTGGTTAGTATATAATGTCGATTTAGTTATCGTGTAAAAATTGCAATGGTTAATGCATAATATTACCCCTCGCTCATGTTCTCGTTACTAACATTATGTAGTTTGGTTCTTTCGATATCGAGTTGGTTACTTTACGCACTATAAGCTAACAAAGAATATTACTATATATATTGGTTACTTAACTAATATGTATTTAGATCTTGTAAGGTGTTTATTTGGTTATCGTATAATGTTATTGTAGTTTATAATTGTTTCTTTTATATTGGTGGTTACTTATCGACTACATTGGTTACCTTTATACAACCATTAATATGATTATATATATTGGTTACCTTTATACAACTCATTAATGTCGACTTGGTTACTTTGTAAAATTATAGTCTTGACTTTTCTTTACTAACTAATGCCGATTTCTTATCGATTAATGCAAACTTAATTATCGTAATGATTAATTGATTATCGTAATATTGGTCTTGAAGCATATTAATGTACAATTTAATTATGTTTTTTATATTAATGGTTACTTGTTACTACATTGGTTACATTCTTACAAAAGTTTGCCTTTAGTTAAGAATAAACAAATTATACTAGTTGTTTTTTTACTATAAAAATGCAATGCAGAAATGTATTTATCTTGTGTATACTAAGTAAATATATGTTGGTTCTTTGCCTAATTTGGGTTTGGTTAGTATATAATGTCGACTTGGTTCTCGTGTGTAATATTATCATAGTTAATGCATTATATTACCGTGTTTTATAAAGATTATTTTATATTGATGGTTACCGATTAACTACATTGGTAGGTACCTTCATACATCTGTTAGTCTTTAATTTGTAACAAAGTCATTCTTGATTATTTTGGTTGTAAAATGAATGTAAAATATTTTTATAATCTTGGCTACTAATTACATATATCTTGATTAATTATATAATATGTATTTAGATATTGTAAGGTGTTTATTTGGTTACTTCTATACCGTTATTCGGTTTTATAATTGTTTCTTTTATATTGGTGGTTACTAATCGACTACATTGGTTACCTTCATACAACCGCTAATCTGATTATATATATTGGTTGTTGTATACTATTTAATTGTTCTGATGATATATGTTTATTTGGTTGCGGTGACAATTTGACAATTTCGCCAAGTTTGGAGTGTCGGATTTTGGCGCTTTTCATCCTAATTTCATTGGAAACGCGAATTGATTAAAAGTCACCACCTTTCTTTGGTGAATCGCATGGTTTTTTTGGTCGAATTCCATCATTTAGGCCTTCAAATTTGCATGTAAAAATTTGGTTTATTTTCTCAGTTACTAATATTATGTAATTTGGTTATCGCTCAATATTGATTTGGTTACTTTATAATGTTTATTCAGGTTGTTAGACAATGGAGACCGATAAGAATCTAATACAACAAATCTAATTGTTTACGAATATATAATTGTTTTATCATAAGAACCATTAACCACATGGTTGGTAACATTTTTGATGGTGTCAATAACAAAATTGATGTTGATTAATATTTTATTTTAGATTCCATCATGAGTTATCAATATAAAGTAAACATATACATTGAACAATTGGTAACTCGTTTCAAATATTTTTATGTAAATTTGGTTATCCATCTAAAATAAAATGGTTACCTCTATATTCATATTTAGTTACCAACCGGCATGTACCATTTCCAAATAACTTTTATAACTATGTAATTTAAAAGTATCCATCACCAGATAAATGGGAACCTCACATGTATATTTAAGACTTGATAACCTGCTACGATATAAGTTTTAATTATTTGGTTACTAACAAAAACTAAAATGGTTACCCTTATATGCATGTTTGGATACCAACTGCACCTCTCAAACTATTTTTATTTTAATATGAGATCTATAAGTAACCATATATATAAATAAAAACTCTCACATGTACATTTAACGATTGATGTTTGTCTGATATAAGCTTGTAACTATCTCGCTTACTAATAACAAGAACTATAATGTAACATAATAAAACAAGAACTACATAATTTGTATGATAAGAATCGGTATAGGTTTTAATGGTAACCAAAACATAAATTTCATGTAATGAAACTCAGCTTTAGGCAATCCATGATACTAAACAATTACATATTAACCGAATAAAAATAATCAGTAACCAAAATCCCACATCGAGGGCACAATAATAAGAGCTAAACCATAAGGTAACAAAGAATCAAAACACATAGTAAAGAAGTAACCAAGTAGTTATATGAATGTAACGTAACATGTTTTAATGGTAACCAAAATGAAACAACATGTATATCCAACTAATTTTAAATGACCCATGTATACTCACATGATTTAACACTTAATTTATTTCTTGATACAAGCTTGTAACTATCTCGGTTACTACAAAAAATAAAATGGTTACCCTTCTATGCATGTTTAGTTACCAACCGCACCTTTCAAATAATGTATCGTATACAACTTAATACGAACCAACAAACAATATCAAATAATTGATTATATAATCAAATATATAATTCCATTTACATAAGCTCCAATAAACATTACATACTCACCAACCATAACAAATGGTTATGGATATCCAACAAAAATCAAAGTACAAAACGCAATTCGGAAGGACAAGAAAACGATAATCGAACTAATCAAAATCTGCACAAATCTTTCAAACTTGAGCTTTTTGGGCTGCTGCTACTTTCTTTTCTTCACGGTCAGCCTCATTCTCTTGAAAAGACTTCTACATTATGAACTCTGTAACCAACCAAATGCTTATATGATAAGAATCAACCATGTTTTAATGGTAACCAACACATAAATCCAAATCATAAGTCAACAAAGAATAAAAAATATACTAATGAAGTAACCAAACAGCTTATATGATAGTAACTAAACCATGTTTTAATGGTAACCAAATACATAAATCCAAATCATAAGTCAACAAGAACAAAAAATATACTAATGAAGTAACTAAACAGCTTATATGTTAGTAACCAAAACATATATTAATGGTAACCAATACATAAATCCAAATCATAAGTCAACAATAACAAAAATATACTAATGAAGTAACCAAACAAAGCTTATATGTTAAGAACCAACGTCGCTAACACCAACCCACGCCACTCTTACTCGATTCCCCGACCAACACACTCCCCTTCCCCTTCCCCTTCCTCTCCACAACAAACTTCTTCAAGCCCTTTATAGAATCATCCTCTCGTGATTCTCTTTCTTTACGTGTCGCCTTCATTTTATCGACCATTCAACACAAATCGAATCGAACAAAAACCAACAAAACTAATCGACCGAATGCGGAGAAAACCCACTAACAGAGACGGAAGAACAAAACCAAACAACACGAATGAGATACTATACAACAAACGAAAAATGGCGAAATGTAATGTCGAAGAATAACACTAACAGAGACTATACAACAAAACCCAAACGAAAATGGCAATAAGAATATGTCGAAGAAAAACACGAATGAGAGAGAAATAAATAAGAAGACGAGCGAAAATGTAAAAAGGTTTCATCATGCAAACGAGGGTTTAAAAAAGAAAACACGAATCGCGCTTATCATGTCATTCAAAATAAAAACAACCCATTAATATTGTCATGTCAGCCATTACATATTAATCCCTTAATTTAAGGACTTTAATTATGTTAAGATTGAAAAAAAAAACAAAAAAGTGTAATACTTTTGTAATTATTTTATAACTGTATGATTTTTGTAATTATTTTCAAAAATGTACTAATATATGTAATTAATCCATTATTTAATCCACAAAAACATAATGGAACAATTACATATTTTAGTAGCTATGTTAACGACAGAAGTTGGGATTTTTGATATATGGGCCTTTCACCGTATTTTAATATTTGGCCCAAAGGGTTTCTTTTTTAACTGCCATTCTAAGCTTCAATCGGCACGAATGTGTTTCGGCTCTTCCAATTTACTACCTACTCTACTCATATATACTTTTTCCTTTGCTTGTTTCCATCATCAAGAAGATGAAGTGCTTAGATTATACATAGGATTTACTTAAATATATGATGCATACATGAATGTTTCCTGATTCGTTGATTGGTTTAAGAGTCCCGCTACACATGACAATAAATTTATGTAGTTATATATATATATATATATATATATATATATATATATATATATATATATATATATCATTTACAATTGTTTAATCATTTGAGTGGTACACGTCGTGTATATTTAATTGAGTAATGTTACATACACAAACTATTTTACAAACTGCTAATGTGGCATATTTCATCTCAGCATAGTGATCAACAAATTATTTTAATGTAATCTTCAATACCACACATATACTGAGGTGGAATATGTCTCATCCGTAATTTATAAAATAGTTTTTGTCTACCATTATTCTATTTAAGTATGTACATATAAATACTACGGTATGAAATTTGATTGTTGATAGGAGACATTCATTCTTGGAATTAGTCGGCATGCATCCTTTAATTTTGGGTTTGGTCTCCTAATCTAATGTTCGAAACTACGTTTCCAGCAACAAAGGGCGAAGCTGTGAATTATCGATAATGGGGCGATTATTAGAGTATCAAACAATAAATCAAAATTGATAATTATAGCAACAAAAAACGACTTAAATATATTACCAAAAATATATAATATATGTCATTGTTGTAGCCATCAAACTTATACACAAAAAATAATTAGTATAATATAATAATTATAATTGCCCTCTGCGTGTTTTCATTCGTTGAAATCGTTGCATAATACTTTCATTGTCAATACAATCAAATACATCCTTCTCGATGTATGTAATCAAGCAATCATTCATCAGCTTGATCTCGCCATAGAATCACAAGAACTCACTTCTTAATTATCTTCATCGCAGAAAAAGCTCTTTCAATAATGGCGATAATAACGGTAAGATTAATGCCAACTTTAGAAGTCGATATACTAAAGGATATACAATATGTTTCTTAAGTACTACGAGCTTTCTTGCAAGACAATTAATCCTTGAACTTCTAAAACTCTTGATTTGTCCACATATCGAAATGTAATTATCTAGTTGACTATCAAGTTTCATAAGATTCATTGGAGAAAAGTCATTTGAATAAATGCTAGTGAGATGAATCAATTTGTCCTTATCAAAACGAAAGAAACAATCACTAGGATTTAAGCATGCCACCGATAAAAACAAGTCAAGATTTCTTGCTTCCGTAAAACGATCATTTAATTCTTGAAGTTGCTAATCCAAAACAAAGACAAAATATCTCAACATAATAATGGTGAAAATTTGTAATACCTTGAGATTTTCGACTTGATCTCCCATGAAATAAAGCATTCATATCTATAATTTCAATTTTGTGTTTGTTGCAAAATAAACAAACTTCATCAAGTAGTTTCTCCCATCCCTCATCTCTCATAACCTTCAATAGTTGCTTAGACACTTTAACTAATTCCATAAAGATTTACAATATCTTGATCCTTTCTTTGCAATGCTTGTGATAATTCATTTGTAATTCCCAATATCTTTCTCATCAATATTAGATCAAATGAAAAACCAAATGATCAGAATGACTCTAATAAACCAAAAGCAATACCTTTTGTTGGTATACCAAACCATCATCCGAAACCTCCTCAAGACATCAATCAATCGAGGAGAACATAAGAATCAAGTTCAAAAATGTCTCATAATGTGATCCCCAACGTGTGTCACCTGCCCGTTTAAGACTAGTTTCTTGATGCAAGCCTTTCCCACTTTGAAGTTCATTATTCATCAATGTTTTCCCGACTCTAGAAGCTTCTTTCTCTCGAAGACTATCTCGACGCTTGCATGATGCTCCAACCACATTTAACAACTCAGAAACCTTGTTAAAAAACCAAGCAATGTGTTTATGTTTACTAGCAACATCTACAATAGTTAATTGGAGTTGATGAGCAAAACAATGAACATAAAATGCAAAAGGATTCTCATTCATGATTAAGGTTTTGAGACCATTAAATTCACCTCGCATGTTACTGGCTCCATCGTACCCTTGACCACGTATTCTTGATAAACTTAGTCCGTGACTTGAGAAAAGGTCTCAATTGCTTTCTTTAAGTAATGAAGCGTTGGTACTAAGTAATATGAACTATACCAACAAAATGTTCAACAACACATCCTTTTCTATCCACATAACGTAAAGCTATGGCCATCTGTGTTTTCGATTGAAATATCACGAGACTCGCCAACTAATATTGCAAACATATCATCTCCAATATCACTAATGATGATAGAATGGTAGTTTCTACTCGCAACACAATTTATAATATCTTTCCGAATATCACTTGACACCAATTTCGATTTTTTTTTGAGCATTTTGCAACACAACATTGTTGATACTTTCATCAGTGATTAAAGAAGAAATTGTAGAAGTTCGTAAGAAATTTCCTCTATTACTTGAATCCTCATCTTCATCACGACCACGAAAGGATAACCCTTGATGCAAAAGAAATCTTATGCAATCAAGTGATGCATTTAAGCAATTCGATATTCAAGTCTCGCTTGTTCAGATTGTTTAATAAAAACATTCTCAATATTTTGCTTTAGTTTCATCAAATCTTGACATTTACTCCAAGCTTGGTTATGAAAGCACTATTAGGCCCTCCAACATGAATATCAAATCTCTTTCTTGTTCCATGTCAGGAAGCCGTTAGATTTGAAAGAATCACCACCCACTTGTTTTTCAAAGGTCCTACTTAAATAGATAAAGAACATAAGCAAATGTTTCGCATCAATAGCTATGTTATACTCCAACCAATTTTCATATTCTTTAAACCAAGAGGATTAAATCTACGTAAGTATCCCCCAATTTGAGTCACGTGGGAAGTTATGTTTGAGAGGTCGACAAGGACCCTTTTAGCATGAATGCTCTTCTTACTTCATCTTGAATATTAGGATGATACTTTGATATTTTCTTTCGCAACCTGTGGTCCGCTTCAAGATTTCCCAAATCTACTTTATCATCATCATTTTTCTCGATTTTTATTAGAACATGATTCTTCAAATGCGTAAACTTTTCTCGAATACAAATTTGTCCATATCAATGCTTAAAGAATTAAAGATATTATGAACTTAATTACAACAAAAAAACAAAAGTTGTGCCAAATAAAACATCAATTAAGGTCAGATATTTGTCAGTGATTTTGCAATTAGGTAACGAAAATATATAGATCTAGAAGTATTCTAATGAGAAAGCTCCAAATAAAACATCAATTAATGACGAACTATCTGCAATAATTAGAGAGGATAGGGAGTTCTGGACCTGAGAGTGAAGAATCAAGAATGGCGGGTTAGTCTCAGCCTCTCAGGCACGACCGCAGTCCGCACGGCGGCACGAGTCTTCGTCTTCCAGTCTTCGTCAATCGTCAGACTAAAACCCTTCTTGAGAGACTATCGGCTATCGCAGTATCGCTCTATGCCTCTATCTGTCTATCAGACTAAACAATAAAGTTCTCTCTCTCTTTTAGGCGGTAGGTGTCATGTTGAGTTGTTGAGTGTTGACTGCTTTGTATAATATAAAAAAATTGACTATTATGTGGGGTCAAAATTGTGTCAAAAAAGGCTAATTGCTTTGTATCAAAAAAAAATTTAACTGGCACCAAAATTTGAGTGGGGTCAATTGACCCCACATGTTTTACATGGCTTCGCCTCTGGTTCTCAATAGATTTTATAATTTTGGAAATCCATTCCCAAAGCAAAGAAACAACATGTTTTGCGTATATGCTTGAAGTTGAAGAACCTTTTACCTTGGATTCCAAACCATTAATTGGCAGTCAACAAGTCAAATATTATTGTCCTCGTTTTAGCTTTATGCACATTGTTATAAAATTATCAAAATAACAGACCAAAATCGCGCTAACAAGTTAATTATATTATTGTGAAATCAAACTCACAAAATATACTCACATAAACATAAATAAAGAGATATAAAATATAAACACAATAATTTACGTGGAAACCCAATTAGAAAAAAACTACGGAGAAAGAAAAATTCATTATAATAATATAGAGTACAAAGTATTTGTTTGTGTCATATGCTATTGTGTACCCCTCTAATTTGTTGTTGTATTTATAGAAGTCACATCCACCAAAATCTAACTAGGAGTATAAATTATTTTCAGAATCACCTTATAACTGCAATTAATGATTGATTATTTTCTTCCTAAGTTAGATCTCTTTATCACACCAAATAAGAAAACACAATCTTATTTTAATAAAAACTCTCCTACTATTTGAGCAAACTGTCCAAATAAACGTATATGGGTCAACACCAAATTCAATTCATTAAATAAGTTGGGCTATATCTTAACTAAACCCAAATAATTACATCCCAACACATTTTAAAATAAAGATATTAATTCCCTAATTTGAATCATACAGTCTGTCTAGTCTAGTCTGCTCACTAGAGTGGCTGAATGCCAAAGCATGAACTAACTGTAGTTTGACTCAACCATCATGAACAAGTCTAAATCCCACAACACTCTTTGGCCCAGCTATTCAAGTCAAGTTGCTATCTAATCTCTGACAAGTTTACCCCACCCACAATCTCAAGGACTCGGAACAGATAGCATTGGGGGTGCGTCCAGTACAGCATGTACCGGATAACGCCCCCTCTCCCACGCCACCCCACCCCACCCCACCCCACCCCACCCCACCCCATTTTGTTACGCTTGTTAAATGAACTTGTGAATTTGGACTGATGGAATGAGAATGTTTGTGAATTTTATTAAGGAAAAAAATATATAATTTTAATTATATTATTTTTTTTGTTTTTGAATTTAAGAGGGAAAGAAAAATATTTTTATTTTTAAACTACACTATTACAATATTACCCTTACATATTAATGTAATAAATAACATAATCTATTTTGAAAGATTACTTTAAATAAAAATAAAATATCTTTCCCATCCCTCTAAATCCTACTACTTTATGGGAGAAAATTTTGAGCCAAAAATAAAATCACTTTACCTCCAAACCACTTTCCTTCCTCTCGAAAAAAAAAAACTCACAAACATGATTTGAAAGGATTTCAAACATTTTCCCTTCCCATCCCCTAAAAAAAAACTTGCAAACACAGAATAAAGAAAAACCAATTTAGCACAAGTTTTGTATGAAATCCATATTAGAAGATGGTAAAACAATACAGCAACGGCAATGAATAAAGAAGCCCAAACCTTTCTGCCGGCTTAGCCAACACCATTCTGTGGACAAATCCACAGAGCAGCCACTTAAGCAACAAATAGTATAATCAATCCAGAAAGCATAAAGGTAAACAAGGATTAGATATATATTAATATTTATTACAAGAGCTACTTGTATATCAATATTCCAGTATTATATTTAATTCCTTCAATATCACATCATATAAACTAATGACATGAAATCAAAAAGGGATACAGAAAGATGCAATAAATTTCAGCCAACAAAATATTATTCCTGCAAACATCAACCCCAATTCCCACACTTTGTTCACTGTAAGATTATAATTACAATTAGTCACATGGACACAGCTGTAAATCATAAGAGGCCAGTCAATGTAATAACAGCATAAGCTCACCTCTAGGTGGCCAAAAACTGGGCAACTAGAGCTTAATTTATTTATTTCCGGAAAATGTTATATTTTTTGCACATTTCTCTAACTTGTTTCTTACGACACTTCTATATACAGAAAATGAAACTATTTGATATCACACAAACATTGCAAGTGTCCAATAATTTGCAAACCTCCAGTAACATGTATATTTCAAAGCCTGCAAAATGCCTGGATCTGCATGGCTCCACTGAATGCATTGATCACAGACATTACCAAGAATTAAAATGTGATTGGTACTCTCACATCTGGAGAAGATTATTTACAGTTACACTTACAGAATTTGTTCGCTGCAAATCCTGCAAAATCAAAAGCAACAAATTTTTAAACAAATAAAGGCGGCAAATTCTACAACAAAACACACACATATTGGAACTCCAATTAAACACATAAATGTTATTAATAAAAAAATTATTAAAACAACACAAGTTACATTTACTCCCAATTTAATAGGATATAATGGTAACTGAAATAGCCTAGGTAGTTTTGTTGTAACATCATCGGATTTATTATTTAAAATATAAACACCCACTATCAAAAGTAACTAGCTTCTCATGACTATAATGCAGTCCATGCTCGTGCGTGTCCCATGACTAATATAGTTGAAACAGCATAATAAAAGAACAAGAATATAAATCCCCAGTATGTTGGATCTTTACTCGTGAACTGAAAGAAGAGTGTTGATTTAATAGTGTTTTTTATTCTTTCAGTAGATTAGTTACTTGGCCTAAATTAGCTTGTAAGGACATTAATGGCCCTTTTCAGAGAGGTTTTTAAATAAAAGCCAAATGGTTCGCAGACGGAAGGTATTCCAAGGTCCAACTTTGTCTTACCCTCTCCTTGCCCACTTTTGGACAAAATTAAATATGGTGGGCCTCAAAGGAAATGCACAATCAACCAAAAAATAAAAACTTGATCCCCACCTCTTCCTTTGTCCTTCCACTCTCCTACCACAGGTACTTCTTAGCAGGAATTACGGCTTAGATTTTAACTTTTTCTATTTTGCAAGAAGTATTTTGAAACTAACCTGTTTCTTGGGAAAGATGGATAGAAAGAAAACCTAGTAACTTACATATTGAATCTTCAATATACCTGAAAAATTAATTCATCTGGGATGTGGGGCAACACCTCCCGTACTGTTTCGGCCATGGCAAGTATATTTGCTAGGTTCTCATTAGCAGCACGAGGGGGTGTCCTCCTCATATGTAAACCACCTGCAGTTCCAGGATATCTTACACTACCAGGAGAAGGAATGGATGAATTGGATGTACTTGCTTGGGACGGATTCATAGGCCAAAGGCTCCAAGCAGTATCTTCAAGGGCAGTCTGAGCATAGGTTTCTCCTACAGCTGCAAGATGCCTCATCATCATCTGAACTCTCCCCAATCCAACTGATCTCATAGTTGTAGATGAATCCGCTCCATCGAAACCCAACCAACTGGAATCCAGTCCTGTCCCCCTACAGAACAAATACAAAGGAAAGAAACCAAATTAATCTTATAGCACAGTGGTTTGCAACAATTGCGTAATTTAAGGTTTCGTTTCAAATAGGAAGGGCATATATTTAGGTCTGCTAAATACCAGCTTAAGCACTTTGAATGGAAGTGCTGACCAAATGCATATATATCACTACTAGTAATTGCCCTGAAGGCACGGCGACATAGACTAAATTGCAAATTTTACTCTTATTTTTCATATTTTTGCTAAACTGTTCCCTAAACTTTTTTTTTAGCATAATTGTTCCTCATAGATACGTTAGTCATGCAAAGGTATTCCTCCAATGTTCCCTAAATTTATTTTTAGCACAACTGTTCCACATATTATGTGCTTTATTCATGCAAATATGTTCCTCAATTTTTTTTCACCTATTAAAAATTAATTCTCTCCTCTCATTTTTTTTATTTTTTTATTTTTAAAATTTATGTAAAAAGTATACTTTTCTTCTTTTTATTTATTTATTTCTGTATTGACATTTTGAATTCAATATGAAATATCTCTAAATTCAAAATTAGTATAAATTAATTAATATTAGAAATATAATTACCAAAATTATAAACTTTATTGTTTTTTTTTTTTTATCTAAATGGTACTAATAATCTGCTTGATTTATCTAATTAAAAATTAAATATATCTCAAATTGATTTAAACAAATCAAAATTGATCCTATATTTTGAACAAAAAAATTTAAAAATATTTTCAAAATTTTCATCATATGACTATTATTAAAAAGTTGAACTCAGTATTTTTAAAGACAAACAAAGAAATTTTGAAAATAATTTTAAATTTATATTTTTTGTTCAAAATATAAGATCAAGTTTGATTTGTTTAAATCAATTTGAGATATATTCTATTTTAATTAGATAAATCATACGCTTATTAGTACCATTTAGATAAAATAAAAAATAGTAAGTTTATAATTTTGGTAATTATATTGTCTAAAATTAATTAATTTATATTAATTTTGAATTTAGAGATATTTCATATTGAATTCAAAATGCCAATATAAAAACAAATAAATAAAAAGAAGAAGAGTATATTTTTTTACACACTTTTTATAAAAAAATTGAGCGAGAGAAAATCAATTTTTAATAGGTGAAAAAAATTGGAGGAATTTTGCAATTAGAATGAATACCGCATCTATGAGGAACAGTTGTGCAAAAAAAAAAGTTTAAGGAACAGTATAGCAAAAATATGACAAATAGGAGGGTCAGGTTTGCAATTTAATCTATTACATGACCTAAAGACTCTTTGCAACCTAAAGTAACTTACAAATCAATTAGAATGAATCTGAACCATCTTTGTTCTTTTCCGCCCAAATCAATTTGCATGTGAAAACATAACGACCTCAATACCCGAAAAACAGGAAAAGGGTGTTAATGTTAAAAGGGTGACCCATGTTCATGTTGCTTATTATTGCTATTGCTATTGCTATTGCTTTTGCTTATAGATTAAGTTGGAAGAATCTGAACCGTCTTTGGGCTTTGTCAAATAAAAGATTCAAAATAGGTTCTATTTTATTATATAGATGTTTTACACAAGCGACATTTCATATAAACATTTTGCAAGACTGCTCTCAGGAAACACCACAAGTACTTATGTGAAGTATACGATATTTTACTGCATAATAAATACCTAATGAGCATCTACCAAAAGTGAAAAATAAAAGCAAGCACATGCAACAGAAAGTTGTTCCAAAAAAGACCGAGAACACAGTTATATTCCCTACCCAAATATGGCATCACGAATATAAAACTGTGGAAAGCTGAAAAACCCTTGCAAGATACTAAATCAAGTTACTACATATGGCATGTTTAAGCCATAAACAGCAACAACCCCTTGCTATAGCAAAATGCCAAATCAAAAGCCTAAGCACTCACATGAAGTGAAGAAACAAACCTCCATTCACCACTTTCTAAAGGATTTGTTGTCTGGTCGGGTAACACGCCTGCAGGCAAAGTAGGACCAGCAGGATTTGGCCGGTCAAGTCCAGAACTTATTTGTCTGGCAAGTTGCTCATCACTTGAAATTTCTCTATCACGGGGATTTGCCTCGTCTTCAGGTCTGCCCACAAAAAGTGGCTTCCGACAAGTAGGGCACAAGTAATTATCATTCAACCCTTGATCCAACCTGGGGTTTACCGGTTTGCATACTGTCTTAGCATTTAATTTATTACATAGAAGTAAAATTCACAGCCACAGAGCAAGATACATCAAATTTTGGGTCATACCAAGATCTCAAGCACGCAAGATGGAAAAGATGATGGCAAGATAGCTTCTTAGCCTTGGCCATTGGTTCCTATAATATTTATCCAATGTATCAAAAACACATGCAAATCAAGATAGTTTATAGTCAGTTCACTCTGTGCTTACCCTACAAATAGCACATTCATCATCATATGCTTGTAGCTCTTCAGATGTTGCATCAGGAAGTGCCCCATGAAGCGTGCCCAAGGCCATCGTCAACTTGATAAATCCTTTAATACGCTTTATTATTGCACTTAACAATGCCTGGAAAATGTGAATTGAAATTGAGAAAAATAACATAAAAAAAAGATGCCAAATAAACCAAATTAAATGAGCACTGAACTTCGGTATAAACATTGCACAAAGCATAACATTTACACGTATATTTAGGAAAAGGACTGCATCAACAAGATGAAATGCCATTCCATGAAGCCACCAAATATGCACGTAATGACCCAGAGCCATCAACAGTGTCATCATGTCTAGCAAAAAGCCCAGGTTACGAACAAGAATGCCTTTCCATTCATACAATGAACCTGCAGTCACACCTAGAAGAAAGTTATGCCGCATCAACAAAAACAAGAATAAAGCAAAAGGATCACGAAAAACAGTTAATCTTAGTTACCAAAAAATCACATTAAAAAAACACCAACAACGTTTATGCACGCTTCCATCAGTTATAATGCACCAACATATCTATTCTGCTTATTTAAAGTCGTAGTGTTTTGGTCTGTGTGGCCTTTAGATAACTTTCTTCTCATGTGATGCCACTTGGAAATATTTCAAAGAGTAATTACAGAAGTAATGGAAACCAAAAGCACTGATGATATGTAGCACTGAACACAGTCATACTGTGAGTCACCTCTTCAGTCAAAAGAAAGCAGATGAATAATGCCATTATCCTGACATGTTATCAGTTCATCTGAGCTCAGGTACAGCTAAACCGTGAACATGTGTGCACCATGTATTCTATTACTTCCCAGCTTTTGCTCTCTAGTATGCTTTCACTATCCATTTAAAAAACAAAATTTAAAATAAGGGCGAAAAAAAAGCTCTTCCAGAAAGAGTACACTTGCGTGAGCAAATACAGTGCAATGTTTTAGAAAAGCAGATTACTCGAGCAATAGGACAAAATGCTGAATGATCAATATCTAACATTTTTCATATATTCAAGAACCACCAGAATTACTAAACCCCCAAGATAAAACTACAATTAAATGCACATATACCACATGCAAAACTCAAAGTTGAGTTTAGGGAACAACCTGCTGCTGATATATCAAATATCTTGGATATTCCCCAATATGTGCTGTTTCCTACCGAGTGATGGAGCCAAATATCAAGCAACTGAAATCCATGAACCACAATAGCCTGAAATAGACATTTCGCATACCCCCAAATTTTATCAGCACCCAGTATATGTTACTCCATATGGAAAAAATGATAAATATTGATAGATAGATCATTCAACTGTGGAAATGCAAAAGATTTCTGGGATGGTACCTGCGATGTCTCAAAAAGAATGCTAAGAGGCTCATAAAATAATAAGAAAAACATAGATGAAGATATTGTTCCATAGAGCATCAGGCACGTCCTTATCCTGAAAGCACACAATAAAAAGGATGAGATGTTTCAGCGCAAAAGATAACATTCTGAAAAATTAAAGAGCTACCGCGTAATATTTATTTATTTAGATAGAAAGTGCTGGTGTGGATATTACCTACAGTAAAACTAAAGTATGCTTCATTAAGAGAAGAGGGGGGGGATTCAAAGATCTCAATTCAGTGTTCAATAAAATGGTCAATGTCCAACATGGTTTCTACTAGAACTAGTTACATATGTATATCTAGGAGCATGGACATAGAAACATGATGACACTTGACAAAACACACAACACGACAAATACCAAAAATAAGTAGGCTACAACAAGATCAAGGGCACATCATAAGGAAATATATTTTGTAGTATAGAGATAGAATGTGTGTGTGTGTGTGTATATATATATATATATATATGATTGTAACGTCAAGTTCCTAATTAACATATTGTGAATAAAAATATAACCTATATATCTTAGATAGCAAGGAATATAGTTATCATGCAACTTCTGTTACTTAACATTAACAAAGCAATATATATGTAAAGCATTTAATGTGAAGGTTTCTCACGTAAATTGCCACTTCTTGGTTACAACCCCAGCACTATTCCTCCCCTTATAATTCATGATATACATGCAGGGTTTTTTAATAGAATTTCAAGATTAACATCATCTTTAGGTGTTGAAATCAAAGTTAAAAAGACTAGTGTTTTAGTTCATGTCACAGTAGGACATTTATATCTACAGATATACAGTTTGGGGAAAGTCTACTCTAGCAAGTAAAAACAAGAACCAATATTTACTTTTAGCATATTGAAAACAAACGGGAGCTGGGGTTAGAGGGTACATGAAGGAAAAAAAATGTCCTTGCTTTAAGAAGATTTATTTTATTATTTTGAAAATTTGTTTCTGAAACAAAAGATATAATCATCATTATTAAAAAACAGAGATAAACTGCATTGCAAAGATTGACGGAGGACAGTAATCTAACTCTCAGTGAGATTCCCACCTGCGCAAGTACCACTAGCACCAATAGAAGAGCCATGACAAAACACCATCTATGCCACCACTAAATCTATCACTGTTCCACATCCAATATTACTTCTAGAGAATTCTCTCAGGGGACGTATATAAATTACCATGAAATTCATAAAAATAAGTTGTTGAGGGGGTAACAAACTGATCTTCATCAAGCAATCACATTCCTCGTTTCTGGAGGAGTGGATAATCAGACAAAGCTTTAATGATTTAAAAATAAAGAAGTGATGTTATTGCAAAATAAAAATAATAGTCATGTGACAAATAGAGGTAACTGCATGCAATCTTTATCGGGGAAACACTTGTTGTTTCAGAGAAGTACAGCAGCCGCAACCACAAAAAAAACCTACCGCTGCTACTAGACCACCTCTACCATTAATACTACCTCCACTTGCACCCATTTCAAATTATAAGAACAATGATCAAAAAAAGAGAGAGAAGAGGAAATGATCTTTTCCATCAACAAACGGGTTATGTGATTCAGTTATATTCATTTCATAAAGCAGAGTATTTACAGATGAATCACAAATTATTCTTAGATACCAATTTGGTTTTGGATTTTAAAAGTAAACTTAAGGATCATGCACCTAATTCCTAAAACAGAGCAACATTATCTTTTTCGCAATTGCATTTTTCTATTCTCATATAGTATACCTATTACAAAAGGAACTATATATTTTGCTCCGTCATTACTTGGATGTGCCATTTTGCAAAATATTCCTTGTGAACCAAAATCTTTTAAATTATATTATATATGCTTGACAAAAAAATCCCAAAATTATTTAGCAAAAAAAAATCCCAAAATTACTATTATTTTAATAATGGTGAGACGGTGCTAAGCAATACCAGAGCAAGTCGACAGAGAAGACTAGCAACAGTACACAATATACACGAAAGTATGTCCAGGGAGTTGCAGAAGGAGATGCATTCAGACGATCAAGTCGATCTCTAGCCAGAGCTTGAAACATCTGTACAAGACACAAAATAAGTAGAAATATAACATTGTTCAATCCTTGACAGCCCAAATCTTAACTATAAACTTCAGTGTTTACCTTTAAGGAGCATAGAACGACCAACCAAGTTGTCCATAGGCCTCCCTGGTATATTGTAGGTGGAACTACCAATGGAAGAAATGTTCCCTATCAAAAGTCATTGACAAACAAAAAGATTATAAAATGAATTTTGATAAGGAGACTACAAAATGATAAATGCAATTTACACTGAGCTTCGCAACTCTAAAGAATATTTCAACCTCTCAAAAATAGTACTTTAGCCAAGTAATCACATTTGTATAATGCTAAAAGACAATGGCAAAAGTCAGAACCAACCCAAGCACCAATCAAAACAGGGAATCACTTGCAACCATCTGTCAGAGTAATTCACACAAGCTTTTACACAAGATAAGCACGGATTCTGTTGCCTAAAAGTTGACAACAAATTTAGCTCTTCTTTCCATCCTTGGTACCCAATCAATCATGAAAATCATAAGTAACTGCTGCTAACATTGACATCACAGAGGGAATAAATTTATTACTGATAAATCCAAAATATTGCTAGTATGTTTGACTTCATTATAAAATAACCTATTTAAGCTCTCTACACAAAACATTCACAAACAGCTTTAATGGTGTATCAACTTCCTATTTACAATCAACTACAATATATGCCAAAAATAGAAATAATAAACAGCAGCATCTAATCACAAGTATACTGTAGCAACAAGATTCGAAATTATTATGCTGTAAATTACAATCAGATCTGCATAAAATAAAATTAAGAATATGACCTTGTATATAACATAGTTAATGAGACGCTCCACCAGTTTTCGAGCTTCAGAAGAGTACAACTTTGCAAAGAATATGGTCTGCATGGTAAACACAGGAAAGATAATCAGTTGACAATATTGCTTCACTTATTAAATGAAGAATGAACAAAATATAATCAAAATTTACTTTGAAACCTAACATGTAGCCCAAACATACCATTGGGATAGGGAAACCAATTGTCAGGTATTTATGAGTATATAAAGGAGGATATTCACACATTCATATCATATTATGCTAGGCAGCTAAAAATCAACATGCTCACTTTTTCATTGGTACGGCAGTTATATTATAAAAACAAGGCATGATAATATTATGATTCTTCATAATAATAAATATAGTTAATCCTACAAAAAAAAAGATGTAATAGGTTTCAAAGCATGATATAAATTGTTAGGCACTCTCTCAAACATCTAATAAAGCAGCTGGTAATTTATCATGGTATCAAACTCTGGGTGTGCAAGGGCACTAAGGTTCAGGTCTTCCCACTTGACATTTGTTCCCCCTGATGTTGTTAGTGCTATTGCAGTTTGTTTGGATTGAGCAAGGAAACAACCTTATTTCAAAGCTTCCTTCAAATAAATGGCTCTGCTACAACATGGCAGAGGGTCCGCAGTACCCAGAGCATGGAAGTAATCCAATCTACAGGAACGGGACTATAAATGCCTACTACCAAACTGCACTCCCTATCAAAGAATAAACCCTACTCCTTTTTTGTGAAAAATGCTAACCAAGAGACGAAGTGATCCATGAGCCATGAAAGAGGTTTATCCCCATCCTCCGTAACTATATAAGGCCAACGAACTACTCACTTTAGCCTGTTCATTCTATTCCTTCTTTAGGCTCGACTGGGTCGATAGCAATCGTGGTAGCAATGTCCTAAAGCCCAGCTACAGGTCCAAGACGCCAATCATGAAATACATAAAGGGACTTCTTTCAAATTCCCATATCATGTACATGGATTAGCATCTTGGGGTCCTTTAATGGGCATGAAGAAATCATCTTGGAAGCCCAAAACAGCCGAACAAGAGATAGGAATCAGAAACTACTGCATCTTGCTTTGCTGAAGTTGAGGCACGTGATACTTGTTCGGGTCTCAGCCTTTGATGAAAACAAACAACTGAGTATTAGGCCCTCTTTCTGCAAGTGAGGGGGTTGCACATGAGAGAGAGTGATGAGCATAATTTGCATTATTAGGCTCTCTATCTAGCAACTTAAACTTTTATACCATGTAACCTAACATCATCAAACTCAAAACCAGTTGGCTACTGGCCAAATAACCACCAGATTTATATGAAGTCTGAAGGCTAAACTTGACCAACATGAGTCTATATTCTCAACAAGTCCCCTCATGTTTGGCGTGATTTTGAGCCAAAAACACGTTGACAATTTATATTGGATGACATGGGAGCGTGCATGCGTAGTGACGGCTCTGATAAACATAACTTGATGCCATTTGGGTAAGAGTGGAGTGGCACTATGTTTATACACAGTCCCACATCAAACCAGTTAATCCTAAAGAATCAATATGTAAAGCTAGTGCAGCAACTCAACTCATATCCAGTTGGTTAAGTTAGATGCATCTATAATAGAAATCATGCAGCAACTCCATATAATTGAAATGGATCTTTTTTGAGTATTTAAGTCTCAACAAGCTTTAAAAAATCCCAGAGGTTTTCCAGTATGAGTCTCCAACTTGTTATACATGGCAATCCATCCGTGTCAACGATTCTAATAAAAGCAGATGGGTTGGATCTTTAATACGTAGTTCAACACAAATCCTTAAAGTGTCATTTCCCTCATACTTGCAAAACAATAAAGCACATTCAACCTTTTTCAATGACTGTTGTTAACTTATGCAACACTGTAAATAAAGAACAAATACAATTGCTAACACACTACAATAGAAGTTGCATGTTTTCCATAGTTCTTACTGATCCCCAAAAAATAAAAATTCAAAATTAATTTTTTTTTTAAAAGTTGTCATTCATATTGAGCATCTAACAGAATATCATTCCACACACTACGACACAATTTGCCACTTTAACATTTCAAAATTTTAAACTGAACTAAAATCATTATGTCACATCCAGCCAACATCAATCAATCCTATATTCCTATGTTTGATAAACCTTTCAATAAATCCTCCCTAAAATATTTCATTAACAGATTCTTTACTGGGGAGATATTTCAGCAGGTAAAAGTTCAAATAAATTAACTTCATTTGATGTCCAACTACCTTTGATAAAATTCTTGATACTATGCCAACCTCCGGTTTGTCACTAAAGAAAAGAAAAGGCTAGCACTGCACCAGACACGTTGAAAGACATCTATCATGGTTCACATATTAAAAATGGAATTCTACTGTTGTTAACAAAGATATTTTTACCATTTCATAACAGAAAAGAATTGCAAATATATCAAAACAGACAAAGAGAAAGTACGGTAAGGTGGTCAGGTGGATGTGTCTGCTTATGTTTATTTGTAAACTTTATCAACAATCAAGTTGGAATTTTTTTCAGCTATTCCACACCAAGCATGTCTGAGTTGCATCATATAATTGTTCTATATCTCACTGGCACACTTATTTCCAAGTCTAACAATCCATGGTCATAACAGCATCTAAAACAAAACACTACTCTCTTTTGGATGAACCAAGGAACGGAGGAGAGTGTGGTGTCATATACTTGTATTTGCAATTTGAAAAGGTGTTGCACTCCAAAAAACAAATAATATACATAATTCTTCATCACTACCGCTTTTAAATAATTTATTCACAATTTTTAATACCTAGTTTTTCAATTAATTAATTAACTCATAGAATCCAAGCCTGCTCCTCCAAACAATGGACAACCATTATTAATATACCTCTACAATTAACCTACTAATATCAATTTCAAAAATACTATTGGTGGCTAAATGAGATTGCAATAACTTTCTATTAAGAAATTAATGCAGTTCAATCCATTACTAAGGATCCATCACCCTGAACCTCAATAATGAAAAGCAAAGAGATGAAACAGTGCTTACTAAACAGCAAAAGGCAGTAATTATAACCATTACTCAGCCGAGGATAAGCTGAAAGAAGATATTTAACAAAGTCCATGAGATACCATCAGTAAAATTTTCGTTAAAGACTTGAACTCATCTAGATACATTGAATTGTAGATTATAAACTATCAACTTATATCTAATTGTGAGTTGCAATAGAGTTCCTTTTCTCTTCTTCGTGTGGCTTCTTTGTATTAACATCCTTATGTTAGGCTAAACATTACATGCTCTTTACAATGGTAAAACATCTAACAGTAACAATACATTCATGATAAGATTCATAAAGCTGATAAAATCCACATAATAGAGAAAATCAATTTTCCATCACAAGAAGATATTCATGTATTGAAAAATACGTAAATGAGTTGCTTAGTGCAATATAATCCATCCCCCACATGAGAAAATTGTGTTGAGCAATTCATACAACAGAAATTTTACCTTAAGAGACAGAATGGTCAGAATAAATATGTTGATTGCAAAATTAACCACCAACGCGATTGAGGTGTAAGAGCCCAAAAGCAACTCCAAGGCTTCAAAAGCATTTCCAAAGTGAATAAAATTCTGATTAATTGAACCATCTGGCTTTAGTTTTTCAGGTGATAGTGCTGTCCAACATCCGAGGCCAGCGTAGCTCAAGACTGTAGAGACTACTGAAATCAATAAGTAGTTTGCACCCATGGACAATAAATGAGCTCTCTTTACCACAACCAAAATCCCAGGGTTTCATGAGACCCAATATAACATGACCCTTTGCCCGAGTTCTGACTGCAGTGTAAGAACAAACAGACAAGCAAAGACAAGTTCTCAGTTTGCACAAATAAAACCTTCAGATCAACGTCCAGATACCCCAATCAGGAATCAAGGAACCTGATTCATAAACCCAAAAAGAAATTTGATAAGCAACGCATACAGCTTCAATATGCCTAGTATTAGTTGATTCTTTTCACAAGGTCAATAAACGAATCAAATAAAACACCTATGATAGTAAAACAGATAATAGATCATCTTTTATGTGACTTATGTCTCCTCATCCCCCTCAAGCCTAAACTGAAGCAATGTTACAAGATAATAAATTAATCAATTAAAGTCAACTTCATTCTCATGAAATATAAAAGATGCCTCCACTAATTTGGACTTATAATTAACCAGTGCATGAAATCCGTACATTCAAACACAACCCTAAGTAGCAATAATGAAATTATGTTTCACAAATTTCAGAGTAAAACTGAAAAAATCTGATTATCGAAACCAAATAAACTTTGAATCACAATCACAATCGGGACGGAAAACAAAAACGTTACAAACAACCTGAAAATCCCAGGATTTATAGCAATTTGACGAGTGGAACCAAAAGAAATAACCGATTTCATATTTATTTAATGAATTTATAGAAATCCTAATTTAGGCATAATAAATCTCAATGTATATAACACGTAGAAATCTAAACCTAATTCAAATGAGGAAGGAATTAAATTAGTGTATGAATCATGAACCTGTTCCATCTAAGACGAAGATGTGAAGGTCTCGGCAGGAGATTCTGCGATCTTCACCTTCACAACAGAGATTGGGCCAGTTTTTGCGGGAAAGCGAAGAGTGAACCTCTTTCTGTTCTTGTTTTTCTGTTTTTCAGGGTGTAATAATAATATAAAAGGGAAAAGTTATGAATACCATTATTTTGTCTTTTTCCTTAAAAAAAGAGAAGCTTCTTGTATGAAAAATAAATAATTTTTTTTTGTTTGTTAATTTTATTTTATTACGAATGAATGAATGAATGAATAGATATCAAGATACAAATCATAATATTCATTAACATATGGATATATAAGACCATTCTCTAGATGGGATGGTAAATATTTTATTTATTATTACAGGATAAATATGCTATCCTCAATCATCAAAATTTCTTATTATGTCACTTATAGGCTATGCTTAATGGCACCAGAAATAATAATTACTTTTTATAAAAAAAAATATATATATTAATATTCATGAATATATTAACTAAATAAAATGGATTTGTATCAAGTTTGATTTTAAAAAATTATTTCATCTTCTTTTTTTTTTCTTTGTTTTTGTAAAGGGAAAGAGAGTATTGTTTTGAATGGGCTTTCAATGACGTGAATAGCATGGCATCTTTCAAATATTTGTAAATGTAGGACCGCCTAGCCTACGCTGTCCTTCTTTTTTGGAGAAGTCTTTATTTATATCATTTGATTATAAAACGGTAAAAAACACATCCAATTGAACTATTCCGTCAATGTCAAATTTAATAAATGTCTATTTATTTATTTATTTTTTACATGGTACGTGAAATCAAATATAAATAATTGAACAATTCTTAATTTTACTATTCTATTTTATCCTAAAAAAATATAAAAGTTATTTTATAATTTCTCCGACAACGGTAGTAGACTCGAGTTTGTTTAAAAGATACATATCAAATGGTGTCCAACCTACATAATTTTCGTAGACATGAGTTTTACAAATTCTTATAGGACCAATGCATGTATGGTATTAATTAGTATATATAATTAAAACACAATTCATACATATATATAATTTATTAATTCTCATAAAAAGTTGTAAATCATAAATAAATTTAAACAAGTATTAATTAAGCAACTAATTAATATACAACTGCTTGACGATATAAAGCTTCTGGATTTCCACTTTCGGTCCTTCCCTTAAATACCATGAAAGCATGGGGATCTTTACTAACGACATGTGTTGATATACATATTTATCATTTGCGACTTTATTTTAAAATTTTATCATAAATAAATAAAGAAGTAATGTATCATTCAAGTGGGAAAAAAATGCCCCAACTTGACATTGAAAAAGTCGTTAGATGAAGAGGCAGCAACACGAGCTACAATTTCAGTGAGCAACTCAATTGAAATAGACTCCAAGATCTTGCTTTTCCTACTTGGTTCTTTTCATCACCTTTGAACGAACCATTGTCATATATGGTTTCACTTAACGAGAAGGAGAGAAAGAAAAGGAGAGAGAATTAATTAATGTGGAAGGGTGTAATGATTTATAGGAACTACTACTGGGTTGTTCTTATATAGTAGTAGTAGCAGTATATTGAATGTTGATGTCAAATCCGAATATAAATCTGATTTTGAATACTAATTGGAAACTGATATATATATATATATATATATATATATATATATATATATATATATATATATATATATAAATACGTTAATACAACTTTTGTTATAATAACTGCAATAAAAGTTGATGAACTCAAATTATATAATTAAGCGTGTAAAATCCAAATTCAGATTTTGATTTTGATTTTGATTTTGATTTTGATTTTGATTAGATATAAAATATTACTATATACTACTAAAAGGTGCTAGCTAGTGTTATAAGTCAAATTAAAGTCTTACTAGCGATCCGGAATATGTTTATTTTGCAGTTAAAAGAAAATAGACAAGTTTAACAAATATTAGTAATATTATTACAGCTTATGAAATAGGATTTCAATTCAAATTTCAGTATTTTGTTTGGATTAAAAATTAGGTATTTCAGTATTGAATTCGTCACATGAAACTCATAAATATGTTAATGTCATGATAAGATCCAACTTTACGAACCAAATCATAATCTCAAAAGATACTAAAAAGCATTGGATGTCTTGCTAATGCTGGATGTCTGTTTTTTGCTTTACATAAAAGGGTAGCCGCCTCTAGTCTACTACCACAGTTTTTAATGACGCAGAATTCACCCAGATTTATTTATTAATAAAACTCCCTACATACCCCACCCACCCCTAAAAAAAGAAAAAAAAATATAATCAATTTGTCAAATTTTAAAATTCAATATTAATGTTATTTCAAAAATTAAAATGAGTTCACATCAAGATTTGAATCGACTTAGAATTGTGCAAATTAAGTATAGTCAAAGTCAATTTTAGTAGAAATTAAGAAGGGTTCTTTGCTCCTGATATCAATATCTAATGCATTCTATTGATTTATTTGGTACGCTTCTCTGTTACTACTAATCTCTTGCTAGTTAGATACAACTCCCTTCCCCTATCCATAAAACAATTCCCAAGCTGTGTGCAGTTATAGTGAACAGTTTTTCATGGAATACCCTTTTGGGTTATTAAAATACAAATACAAAAGTGATTTACATAACATATGAATATGTGCAAACAAAAGGGCCATTTTTTGGGAGAAGTATATTAAACAGATCTCTCCAATCTTGCTCTATAACCTAAAGAAAAGAATCTTTTTCCATCCGTATCGTCATCTATAACAGCAGAAGCTTCGAATAATCATCGAAACAAAGCTGGGAAAGGAATCACACTTCAAGTGCCGCAGGGGACCTCGATGTTGGCACCACTTGTCTCGACTCCTGAATCTTTGCTCCCACCTCTGCCACGACGAGCCGGGTCAGAAACAAACCAGAAACTAGAGCTGCCGCCATCAACATTGTGAATACAGCATTCCAACTATTAGTAGAGATATAACCAGTTATCAATGGTCCGATTGCAGCCCCTATGGAGCCAGTTCCATCAATGATTGCCGTGACAGTCGCAAGTGCCCTTGAGTTGCCTTTCAAGGAGCTGTGTGTACCTAAATCGGCTGACACAGCTGTTGTTATAAGAGCATAAGGCCCATTTACAAACACACCAGTGATCAACATGAGAATGACGTTAACGGTCAAGGAAACGTGTCCATAGTTTCGGTAGAAGAAGAGAGCAGGGATGGCACAGTACATGAAGCTTGCAGCTGTTAGAGCTCTGGCATCAAGGCGATCAGAAATGTGACCGGCCAGTATTCCTCCAACCACGCCTCCCACGTCAAACAATGTAGATAAATTTCCAGCCGCCTCGTTAGACAAGTATTTGCCAGCTATAGCTGCAGCACAACAAATAAATTAAGAGACATCAGTCAGTGTCCATTTATAATTATAAATCATTTTGCGTTGATATTTAGTTCCATGATTAACCTCTAGAGTAACATCATTAAGAAACAAATGCACATGCTATTATAACAGGGCAGTTTATACATTGGCCCCTCGTCAAATCTCTTCAATATGGCAATTTTTTTCATCAAATAGAATTTTGATATGCAGAAGGTACTGAACGTGGAAACTGAAAATGTACCTGTGTGGCTAATGTAGAATGGAAGCCAGTAGAGAAATGTGTAAGCAACCAATTTCGCGAAGAAGAGGCAAAGGGCAAAAGGAGCAACCCCGGGAATTTTCCACGCTTGTATAAACCCCACAGCTGACTTGTTGTCTTCTATCTCCGATCTCAACAAAGGCTCTGTTACTCCCTCTCCTGCTTTTCCGGGCAAGTGCAGTTCATCTTTGTTTCTTTCAACTCCAGCAGCCTCCGGACTAACTGGCAACAAGAGAAAAAGCACTAAACCAACCAAAGTAATCATGATACCAGGAACAACCGTGGACCATCCCCAGCCATACTTCAATAAAGTCGAAGCAATTAAAGATCCAGTAATGTTCCCTACCGACGTGTGAGCATTCCAAATACCCATTATAAGTCCTCTCTTTTTCTTTCCAAACCAGTTCCCAACAACAGCAACTACTGAAGGCCATCCAGTTGATTGGAATAAACCGGCAAGCATTTGTACAATTAAGTAGTAGTAAAAGACGTGGATATTTGCCCAGTATCCGACTCCATAAAGCGCAGTGAACAAACCAGTTCCCACCATTCCAGCTGTTAAAAATATTCTAAGATCCATTCTATCACCTAAATGGCCAGAGAAGTACATTCCCATGGCATATACAAAAAGGAATGCCACATCTAGTTCACCGAGCAACCCTGTGCCATCTGATCTGTTGAAGGGCTCCCAGCCACTTCCTAGCACCCATGAATTTTTCCTGATTTCAATCGGTTTTTGAAAGTCAGCACTTTGCCATGAGAAGGACTTCAAGCTTACATCGGGAGATTGGGGATCAAGTGCACTTTTCACAATGCTTGTAGTTTTTCGAGTAGCATGGTAGCTTGCGTATGCCAAAAATGTCACAATTAGGACAATGGCCTGGTGTGTTTTGAAAGATAGATTAGATTTCCTTGTGTACTCTAAGAATCGAATTCCTGGGGGCTTGCCGACCTTTTTCTCCTCAACCTCAACCGGTTCTGACAATGAACCCATATGTGGTCTGTCTTACAATAGAAGGGATAATGAGGAATAAAGTCTCACTTCCACTTAAAGAGCTAGCTGAAAACAAGGGAATAGTAAATGATAATAGAGTCAGATGTGGAACCCGATTAAACAAGCAAGTTCAAGCCAAGAATTATTTCTAATTTAAACATATGCATTTCAATTTAATCCTTTCCAAATTCAAATGAAATCTTTAGGTACAAGCAAAATTGAAGAACCTATGAGGATCTGGCCTAATTAAGTAAAATAAAATAAAATTAGTATCTATATAACTATTACAAGTTCTTTGAATCGAGTATGATACAAGATCCCTGTGATATTCAAATAAATTCCAACCTCTAGAATAACAATCAAAATCCATAGAATTAAGAATTTTCATCTCTATCAATTCGAATCTATGATTCAAATAAATTCCAATCTCCAATATACACCCATATATACAATATCTAACGGCTTCAAATTATCTAAGGGAAGCACATGACAACATGAACTCTATAACCGGAGTCAAACATAGTACTCCATATTATTTAGCTTGAAATCTGCCAACTCTCTAATGCTCAACAAAATTTGGAATCAGCAAACATGCCTAAAACTTTTAAAAAAAAGAATCATAGATAAAATATCAATAAATACATATATGAACCAGAATTGACAGGAAAACATGTAAAGATAATTAAAATTCATAATGCGTGCAATTCTTAATTTGGGCGTAACAAATTGGTGCAAAAACTGAAGTTTCACAAGAATCTAAGACTAACCCACTACTTTTTAACGATCTTTCAGTTATAAAACGAGAGCAGACTTGAGAAAATGGATTAATTAAAAAAGAGTAGGAGATCATATACAAATTTGAAAGAATGTAAGAAAATATTTAGTCAAATAAGAAGAGATATTTAAACCGGGGATCATACCTTTCTCGGCTGAGCTGAATCGATGACTTGTTTGTCTCTTGAAAATCTCTCAACTATTCTCTGGTTTTTAAAAACGAACTAAATAAACAGGCTGATGTTTGCAAATAAAGAAGGCGGACAGTAGTACTATTTTAATACCGGATATACCCACGACTTATTTTCATAATTACCAAAGTCTGAGCTTCGGTTCAAACGACAAAGAACCCTGCAACTTGACAATAGTGCCCCTATAATGGGTTAACCAGGGAAATTACTCTAATTTAATTGCAAACATAAAATAAACAAGAAACCGATAAGTCGGCAAAGACAGCTGTGCCCCAATTTATGGAGGTTCAGATGGTAATTTGCAATAAAATATACTCCATATATAAGTCGGTGCTAATAAAGTACATTAGTTTCCGTGTATGACTTTTGTTTAGGAGGAGAACAGTGACTTGTAGCACGATTGTGGCCGCCTATTTCAATTTTCAGCCCCCCTAGTTTTTAGACTTTATGATTAGGGATGCGAATAAGTTAAATTTGATTTAATCTGATTTTTATTGGATCAAAACTCTAATTTATTTATTGATTTATGATAATTTAATCCATTATATTAATATGAAAAAAAAAATTGAAGACAAATAATGAAATATCAGCATGTAAAATTCGACAGAAAAAATATAATTGAAATTGGTTTATAAGTGCCGTAAAATCTGATGAGTCAGACTATCTTTTAAAGGGAGATAGAAAAGGCAATTTCCCAACATAAAGCAGGTGTACAAGTGAGACAGCGGCCTCCTAAATAAAGTTTTAACTTCTAATTAAGTTCTTAAAATAAATAAACACTTCGGGCTCAATTCGTATCCGTTAAATCAAAAGTTTAATTCAAATTCAACTCAAAATATAAATGAGTTAAATATGAGTAAATTTTAAAATTCAATAATTTATTCAAATCTATTCAAATTATAATTTTTTATTGATATTTGGATTATATTTATTTGAAAAATTCAACTTACTCAGGCTCGATTCGAGATCGTACTCGACTCGGTAGCTAAATGAGCTTCAATCAAAATTTATTTTGTAAATTTTATGAATCAAATCTGAGTTACTCAATACTCGACTCGACTCGACTCATTTACAACTTTATTTTTTATAGGCGTTTGTATTTCTTAATTCTATTTCCCCTTTTTCCTTTTCTTTTCTTTTTTTGTGATTGAACTTTCTCATTAAATTTTCCAATGCTTAATTGAAAAGTGTTATCTTCCTTATTCTTTTTTTCGAATATAAAATAAAATTATACTCCTAAATTTTAAAATATAAAATTATGTGTAAATTTTAATTGTTTATAATAAATTTAAATGCAAAATTAAAATGGTTCATTTACATTGGAAAAAAAAGAGACAAATTGTGAGACTTCGAATTTTATAAAATAAAAGTATTCAATTTTATAATTATTATTCTATTTAGTAAACGGTTAAATTGATAAAAGAAAATACGATGTCTGGCGTTATTAGTTTTGGCGTACCTGCGATATTATAATATCTTTGATTATTGATCTTACGTGAGAAGTCACTTCAGGTTTTATTCAATTATTGTCAATATTTTATATATTATTAAATTAATAATTGAGACGACAAAGTTATTCATATTATTAAATTGCAATATTTACAATGTCTGTAAGTTACGCTTGAAAGAGAGGTTTGGTCACCTTAATTGTCGCTTAATAGGGAGAAATCCTTATTGGAAAACCCCTTTCCCGGGAACAACTTTGGTTTGTTAAATATTGTGAGTTATAATATTAATGATGAATAAGCTCGTGTTGATTAAAGATGAATTTGATAGTTTCATTGTATTGGAATTATTTGTGTTAGTAGAATCGACATCTATTCCGATGATAAGTGATGTCTCAGAGGTTATATTGTTTCAATCGAATTATTCGGGGGCACTTTTCGTGTTGCCGAGATATTATTAAGTGAGCTTCTTATTCACGAGTTACTATTCATTCAAGTTACTATTTTTACGAGTCTTATTCACTTCGAGTCTTATTCACGAACGATATATTTATTTTCAATCAAATCATTTTTGGGTACAATATTATTCCATGAGGAGATGTCTTTAATTTTTCGAATCAGTTGGTTGAAATTATAATAAGAAATCAATATGGATCGTTGATTTAAAGTTTTAATAAGAACTTACTCTTTCTTGTTCCAAGGGTTAATTGCCCTTCGCAAATAGTAGTTGTCTCTTGATATTATTAAAAGTCATTTTGACCGCCGTTAAGACCAAGAGCCACTCTCGGTTTTTCTATAAATGAAGCTCATTCCTTCATTATTTCTTACGAATTCACCAAACTCTGAGAGAGAAATTATAGAGAGAAATTATAGAGAAAGCTATAGAGAGAAAATCTATAGAGAGAAAGAAGAAGAGTATTCTTCTTTTATTACTACTTCTATATCCAGCTTTATAAGGTAAGAGATATTATTTATTGTACTCGTAAGGGTGTTATTATTTCTTATTCATGAGAGAGAACTTACATTATTCCATTCTTTATTATTACATTGGAATAACATGTATACGTGGCGTACCCTATACATAATACGTGTATCATGATACCCTATACATAACTTTATCTCATGACATCTTATATATACTGGTGAAATCCTCATTATTCCATTCTATATTATTATGTTGGAATAACTTTGTTTATCTTGAGATCTGCATACACGGTGAAATTCTTCTATTATTCCGCTTCTTTATTATTCTGTTTAATATCACGTGGGTCTTGAATTTTGCCTGACTTCGGTTCCATTTATTATTCTGTTGGAATAACTTTTGATATCGTGGATTCTTGTATACAGTGATGTCTGTTGTTATTCCATTCTTTATTATTCTGTTGGAATAACTCAGATACGTGGATTACCGGTATGCACAGTGATTTCATTGTTATTCCATTCTTTAATATTTGTCGAATATCCTCGCCCGTACGTGCGTTTCACGGGACTGATTCCATTCTTTATTATTCTGTTAGAATAACTTATCTATGTGGATTATCACATGCATGGTGAATGATCCTTTGTATTCATTCCTTATTAAATTGTGAAAATGATCTGGTTATGTTGATTATGAATGAAGTCATAATAAAAGCATTGGACTGATAAAAATCATGGGTATATGAAGTATTAGTAAGTGTTATGATGATTTATGTTGGTTATTATGTGAAAATATGAAAGTTTCCTAGAAATCACAAAGGGTTGAATATCAAATTTTGGTGAAAACGGAACATGAAATTCAATTTACCATATCTCCTATTATATTTTGAATTTTTGAGTGAGGTCAAGTTCTAGAGTTAGGTCTATGAGTTTTGTAACTTATCCAAGTGGAATCACTGGAAAAGGTGTTGTAGATTTTCGTGTGGACTAATTTTAGCAAAGGAGTCCAAAGCTGCAATTTACGAAAAAGCTACTGCCCATAAATTTAAAAGGGCTGTTTCGGCCACTTAATTTGTGAGAAAAATTCTGGCCTTTTGGGACATGAAAGTATATGGTATAAAGTACCTCTTGTCCAAAAATGAGCTCATTCCAATTTAAAATGAGCAAGTTATGACCATTTCAATATTTAGGTTTTTTCGACGAAAAACGCTATAACCGGAGTTCTATAACTCCGATGACCATGAAATTTAAACTGGAAGCTCACGTTAACATGTGTAAGAGTCTGCCAAGATTTGGGAATTTTTGGAGTTAAACTTGAGGTAGCTAATTTCTTAAGAAATTAATTAGAAATTAATTTTTGAAAAATAGTAAATGAATTTTAAAAATTCTGAGAAAAATATATGTTCATTATGGGACTATATTCTGCTAAATCCCAGAAAAGAAATATTTTTAGAACTGATTTGATATTTTTTATGAAAATAGTTTAGTTACGAACATATGAGTTAAATATGTTATGTGAAGTAACAAAATTGAAAAATAGGATTTTATGGCTTAGGAATCCTATATATGCATATTTTTGATGAGGGATTTGATCATTGGTGATGATATCTTATGAGTATGGCATTTTTGAATGATTAAATGCATTATGTGGTAAAGTGTAAACAATTAAAATAAATTGTTTATAAGTTTAAGAAGTGATTAAAATATTGTTATAATATTAATGATATTAGATTATGAGATTATTAACTGATTGATAATATTGGGATATTCTTGAACCCTGGATAAATTATATTATAAATATTTAATATTTATCCTTTATCTCATTTGATTGATTATTTATATCATTGTCATGATCATCAATACTTATATTGTGTTGAAAGTAAATCCATGGCTTACGTGCGTAGATGGACTTGGTATGATTATGACCGAGGATTATTCTTTGTATAATTATGATCGTAATGTTATAAATAATGTGGTAAAAGTCATCTTTGGCCCGTAGTGCATAGATGGACTTGGTATGATTATGACCAGGGATTGTTCGGTATAATCATGATCGTAATTGAAAACACGAATATTCTTGGCACATAGGTGCATGGATAATTCGTGGTGGTGATACTATTAAATTGAGTCTCAAAGATTATTGGTTTTACGATTTGTATATCTTTGGCTGTAGTGCAAAAGATGAACTGATTGATTCTTTGGTTATCTGATTTGTATATCTTTAGTAGTAGTACAAAGATAAATTTATTAAATATGATTATGAAATGCGAAATTATGATTTGGTATAACCATGATTTTTGATGTTTCAGGTGAAGATAGGTGATGAAAATTATTTTCGTCCTAGGTGCGAAAAGTAATTCAAATCACAATTATGATATTGAGTTATTCATATGATTGTGGACATGAATTGTTGATTGATGTTACAGGGATAAAACATTATTGGTGAACTTTTAACTTGGAGAAGATAATAGACTTGATGGTCTATTTGACTCTTTTAATGGATTGCTCGTTCCGCTGCAACTATGGTTGAAAAGGTTTATCATCTACCATATGTTCTAAATCTTTGATTTATTAATGATGAATCTTATTGATAATTTAATTATCTTTAGTCATGATATTCTTTCTTTGGTTAGTTGTCTTCACCCTTTTACTTTACAATTCCTTCTCGTAATAAGAGTGTAATATTGGTGAAGTTGACGGGATAACGGGGAAATAGTGAAATGGTCCGAGACTGCTTGAAGTTTCTCAATACATTATAAAAGCGGCATGACATACGATATATATTTGCATTGAGGACCTAAGATGTGCGTGTAAGTATTTTATATACGTCACTTAATAATTGATTTTGGTGAACAACAATAGGTTGATGTGAACCCAACTTTGAAAAGTGTTTTGTCACTATCATACAAAATGTCTAATGACATACTGATCTCGTGTTATCATAAGGCGAGGGTAAAGGCACATCCACTTGCTGAGTATATCTACGAGCACTACCTATATGATCTTGGAATATATTTGAAGTATAATTTTCACTTAGAGACAACTGAGATAATTATATGTCAAGAGAAGACTCATCATTGAAAGGAATATGATGGTAATCTTCTCATTTTTCTTTGGGGTCTATTGGATCAACCAAGGATAATTCTCTGGGCATATGATATCTATCATAACTTAAATTCATGGCCTCGCATGTACGAAGGTTTCCTTAAGCACTTCCCAAAGATTTTAATTTCTAAAAGCAGGTTATTATTTGTACTTTTATATAACGATACCATTGTAAGGTTGTGGTTAGAGGCACCATGAGAGTTACATACTTTTGTATTGAAACTCCACAACTTATCTCATTGTTGTATCTGCATCGACAGTTCAACGATTTATATAAATGAAGTTGTAATTGATTTTTATAGTATGATATCTGGCGACTCAGAATGGGTCGTGTGGATCTATTTTGGGGGCGGCACACAAATCTCATAATCTCGTGTTAAAATTAGAGTGAGAAAGTAAAAAGTTTTAAAAAGATTAAGTAAAATTATTTCATTATTTAATATTAATAAAAATTAAAATAAATTATTTTAAATCATGATTTGTATTGTTGTATCAAGTAGATATTGGGGCAAATCAATGATCAATTACATGATAAATTATATCATTGATCTATTGTCATTCTTAGCGAATCATGTTGCATCAAATAATACTAGATAACCAGTTTGTTTATTATTATACATACAAGCTTAATAATTCGTGTAAAGTACGAGTAAGTTTAAAACAATTAATCAATCAAGTAAATTTTATATATAATATTTTTAAATCACATTTTAATTGATTTCGAGTCAACTCAGCAGTTTAATTTTGGTAACTTGATAGGTCAAAAGATTTCTTTCTTCGTTTATCTTTACTCAATTCTTAGTGACAAATGGTACATTGTATATTTAATAATAAATGTGTACTAAAATTTTATGAAAAAAACATAACTTTTGAGTTTTTGAGAATATCAAAATTTATGACCAATTAGAAGACATACAAATCAACAAAAATAAAATAAAATTGAGCTACCGAGTCACTAAGTTTGACGACTAAGTTGACTTATGACCAACAAAAATAATTCGGTATTTGTTGTGACGCCCCCAAAAATAGGTATACAACACCCATTCTGAGTCGCCAAAATACATGGTATAGAAAGCAAACTACAACTTTGACAATACTGATGTGTCGTAGAATATTGACAATACAACTGTGAGTTTGAATACAAATTGTCTTCTAGACAATATACACATCCAAATAAGTCCTCATTAATTATTCATACACTATTTTACGAAATAGTGAGGGCGATAAAATATCTTTCTAGAACCATCACTCCATACCCCGACTCGATCCTCGCTATGTTCTCACTCCCCGAGAAGAAAAATGGAACAAAAGGAAAAGGGTGAGCTCAACTAGCCCGATAAAGAATATTATGACTAAGATAATATACAACAAATTATCGTTAGTCTTCAACAGGAAAAATCTAACGAATCTGAATAGACAACAAGTTTTAGATCAACAAATGCAACTAAAGCAATGAATCCATTAGAAGAGTCACGTAGAGAAAGAATTCTACATCTTCTAAGGTTTAAAAATCCATCATCAATAGTTTATCCCCTGTAATAACAATCAATATACATCTTTAATCATCTTTGCACTTCTGCCAAAGATATTCATTTCAGATCACCATTGGTCATGTTCATCTCACACACTGCTCATCTTTTGCACTACAAAGCCAAAGATATTCATCGATTAATCGTTCATCTTTTGCACTACTGAGGCCAAAGATATTCATTTATATCACCATTTAGGACTGAGGATGATGAAAAACATTTTTAAAAAAACGAATCCAAATGAAAACAAAATGACAAGGATTAAGGATTAAGGATTAAATCTTTGTTTTACCCATATCCAAAAATACTTGAAAATAATCATATTGGTGTAAAATTCAAGAATGATCAAAACATGGATACAATCAAAGCTAGTATCCGAATAGATATTTTGGACAAAAGAAAATTTTTATTTTTCTAATTGAATAATCGTCGATTTCGTGAATAGTGTCAGATATCGTGAATAAGTCTTGCAGTATCGTGAATAAGTAACCCCAAACACAACAAGTTCCAAATTTGATAAAAAAAGTTCACCAATACTTGGCATAATGATATTGAAGAAAAAATATCATTTAAGAAGAAAATAATATCCTTTACCTCCGAAAATAACCGTAAATCTTTATTTGAATTTCGATATAGTCTTGTGAAACTTCACTTGATAATAGCAACACTCAAAGTATACTCACAAGAATACGCTTTCGATAATTTAGAGAGAGAAGAGAGAAACTTAGTTTCTCGTGTGATTTTCAATTCTAACTTAGCCTCTATTTATAGGAAAATGTTAGAGCCAAAAGGAGACTAAATTAATAAATTATTATTATTAAAATCAAATTTCTACGCATGCTAGCCATCAAAGACCAGCATGCCACTCTTGAAAATAATTTTCCAAAGAGCCCACATGTTGTCAAACAAGAGTGGGTCCCACCCATTATTTAATAAAAATTATTTTATCTTCCTTGAACTTCAATAATTCGTAGAAAATAGCTCGTTTATCGAAAAATTCGAAACTCGCGACTTTCCATGGGAAATTCCATTCTCTACAACTTTGCGAAGAAAAAATTTTTCCAAATTCCAAACAGAAATTGACCTGAAATCTATAAACAGACGATTTTACGATTACATAATCAATTTTTGGTCAAGAATTGTGTCCACCGAACACATAAAACATATATTAAACATTTAATGCCACAAAATACTCTACCTCCTCATATACTCATATATCCCACAATCATTATAAAAATATCACCGTTAATATATTATTAAAATAATATATTTAAATGTATTATTTTATCGAAAAAGATAAAATATTAATTTTCAACAATTGTCACATTAAAAATTTTCTCCATCTATATCCACATAAAATAAATATTTTCTTTATCATAATAATTAATAATTAATTATTCAAAATAATATTACGTAATCACAAGATCGACAACCGTGCCGCTAGTTGAGGAAGAGAACTTTCCGATAAGGATTTCTCTTCTTTGGCATGATTAGGTGACCAAACCTCTCCTTAGACAGTAACTTTCTAGACATTGCCAATAATGTTATCTCGATAATATTATTCAAATAATATGAATTATTGATTTGATAATGGAAAATCTTGTGTAATGACAATTATTGAAACAATAATAATATAAATATCAATGCAAAGAATTATTGAATCAATAAGATAAAATAATGAACAGTAATTATCTGTAACAATTATTGAGTAAGGCCTTCTTACGTAAGGATTAATAATTCAACAATCTTTATGCAATACTGGTGTCTTCTTTGTGCTACCACGCCAGACATCAGTATTTTAACCACCGTGTAACCCAACAAAGGTTATTAACGGTAATAATTTACGTCGTTATTTATAAAACTCAATCTTTGTCATTTTCCTTCATCCAACCGCTTTTCCGTTATGGGGCCCACTGATGGCTCATAGTGGTCAATGCGGAGATTCCGAATTCCCCGAAAAAAAGAATATTCCACGACCAAACGAATATATTCCCAACAATAATGAATATTTTATAACCACTTGCTTATTTTGTAAACTTTGCACATTTCACCCATAACCAAAGAATTATATCAAATTAACCCTTATTAATTTAGAATAATGAATAAAGAAAAATTCAATTTTATTTATAATAAGTTGGGGTCTTACAACCTCCCCCTTATGAAATTTCGTCCTCGAAATTGACATACGATACTGGTATATCGAAAAGGTGAGGGTACACTTGCTTTCATCTCCGATTTCAACTCCCATGTCATTTCCTCAATTGCATGGTTTCTCCACAAAACCTTAACTTGTGGTATAACCTTCGTCATGCGTAAGACATGCTCTTTCCTATCCAAAATCTCAACAGTATCTCCTCGTATGTTAAATCTTCCGCTATCTCAAATGCGGTTCTAATGCAATAATGTGGTTCGGGTCTTTCACATATTTACGAAGCATAGATATGTGGAATACATTGTGAACACGAGACATACTTGGAGGTAACGCGAGTCTATATAGGCTACGTTCCCTATTCGGTCGAGAATCTCAAATGGACCAACAAACCTTGGATTGAGCTTTCCTCTTTTCCCAAATCTTGTAACTCCCTTCCATGGAGCAATACGTAATAATACATGATCTCCAATATTAAACTCCGTCCTTTCTATGAAGATCAAAGCGATAACTCTTTTGTCGATCTTGTGAAGTTTGAATCGTTGTCGAATCATTTGGATCTTTTACGTAGTCATGCGTCTTAATTACGGTCCCAACAATATTGCTTCTCCCACCTCGTCCCGAAAGATATCTTTGGAGAATCGACATTTTAAATCCATACAACGCCTCAAATGGAGCCATGCCTATACTTGCTTGATAAGCTGTTGTTGTTGGGGAGAATTCCACCAGGTGGTAGGTACTTATCCCAACTTCCTTTGAAATCTAGGACCACGTAGTCTTAATAGATCTTCAAGGGTTTGAATAGTCCTCTCGATTGTCCCGTCTGCTTTGAGGATGGTATCTTTGAATCAATCGTAAATCCGTGCCCATAGCTTTCTGCAAGCTAACCCAAAATCTTGAAGTGAATCTCGGGTCACGATCCAAAACTATGGATCTTGGCATGCCATGCAATCGTCTGATCTCATTCACGTACATCTGAGCAAAGACGTTCGAGGGATAAGTCTCGCGTATCGGTAAGAAAATGGGCGGACTTGGTTAATCTATCAACAATAACCCAAATTGCATCTACGCCTTGAGAAACTTTGGGAAGACCAGTAACAAAATCCATAGTAATGTGTTCCCATTTCCATTCAAAAATTCAAGTGGTTGCAATGGACCTTTTGGCACTTGATGCTCGCCTTTACACGCCGACAAAGTTAAACATCTTGAGATAAACTCGCAATCTCTCTCTTCATATTGTTCCACCAAAATGTATGTCGAATATCATGATACATTTTGGTACTTCCGAGATGGATTGCAAGCGGGTGTTGTGTGCCTCCATCATGATTTTATGCTTCGTCGAGAATCGTTAGAACGCAAAGTCTCAGAATTGACTCGAAGTATTCCTTCCTCATCAATTCTTGCTTCCTAATATCTCCTTCTTGCACTTTCTTCTTCATACGATCATCCCCCCAGTCCAGTAGGCTTGAAGCAAATTTTAACTTTATCGATTAAAGTCGGTTCTACTCGTATATTCGCCATCATCATGTGGGACCACAGGTCTTTAATTCTATCTTCATCCTTTGTAAGTCGATAAAATGGGCCTTGCGTTGACAATATTGCACTCGTATTGCATATGATCTTCACTCAATGCGTCACCATTACGCTCGCTTTTCCGGGATGATATTGAATAGTGTGATCATAATCTTTAACGACTCCGCCCAACGTCATTGCCGCATGTTGAGTTCTTTTTGGGTGAAGAAATATTTGAGGCTTTTATGGTCCGTATAAATCTCCACTTTCTCTCCATACAAGTAGTGTCTCCATATCTTGATGCGAATACGATTGCGCTAATTCGAGATCATAGTAGGATAATTCCTCTCATATTCTTTGAGTTATTAAGTGAGGCATAGGCTATGACTTTCCCATATTGTATGAGAACACATCCTAACCCCTTTCCGGAAGCATCATTTGAGATAACAAATCCATCCGAACCAGATGGTATTGTCGTAACAGTCTTAGAGATGAGTCTCCTCTTGAGCTCTTGGAAGCTCTTCTCGCGTTCCTCGGTCCATAAGAATTTTGCATCCTTCCGAGTCACCGAGTTAATCTGAGTAGCGATTCGAGAAAATCCTTCCACAAATCTCCGATAATAACCAATTTAAGCCCAGAAAATTGCGTCTTGATCACCAAACTTCTATTGTTCCCAACTTTGTATTGCTTGAATCTTGGCAAGTCACGATCTCCTTGTTTTGACACCACGTGCCCAAGGAATGCTACTTCCTCAAGAGCCGAACTCGCATTTCTTCACTTGGCATAAAGCTTGTGTTCACGAAGTCTTTGTAGTACCAAACGAAATGGTGCTCATGATCTTCACTACTTTTGGAATAGATGAGGATGTCATCAATAAAGACAACAACGAATGATCCAAATATTCCTTAAATACACGGTTCATCATATCCGGAGCGGCGGGGGAGCATTAGTCAATCCAAAAGACATGACCAAGAATTCATAATGCCAGGTATCGAGTCTTGAATGCCGCTTTGGAATATCCTCGCTTTTAATCTTCAAATGATGATATCCGAATCGAAGATCGATCTTTGAAAAGAATTGCGCTCCTTATAAGCGGGTCGAGCAGGTCATCAATCAACGCGGGTAGCGGATACCTATTCTTGATGGTGACATGGTTCAATTCTCGGTAATCAATACAAAGTCGCATACTCCCGTCTTTCTTCTTTACGAATAAAACAGGAGCACCCCAAGGAGACGTACTAGGACGAATGAAACCGATGTCTAATAACTCCTGTAGTTGGACTTTTAACTCCTGAAGTTCAATAGGAGCCATTCGATATGGGGTTTTAGAAATGGGCTTTGTACGGGTTCAAGGTCAATAAAGAATTCAACATCACGTTAAGGGGTGTAATCGAAGCTCTTCAGAAATACATCGAGAATTCTTTAACCACGTAAATATTATTCAAATCGACTTGTCTTTATTCAAATCCATAACATGGGCTAAGAAAGCTTGACATCCGCTTTTCAATAAACGAATAGCTTTGTGGCTTGATATGACGATGGTGATTTTAGTGGTTTAGTGGTTTGAATTAGTATGACGGGTTGGTTAGAATATGAAAACTAACAACCTTTACGAAAAACAATCAATTTTGGCATGATGAGTGGTTAACCAATCAATTCCTAAAATCACATCAAAAGCAAGTATCTTTAAAGAGATAAGATCAACAGGTAATGTGATAGTGCCAACTTGGATCATGCAAGATTTATAAACTGTAGATGTAACGAAGGTTTCACCCAACGGAGTTTCAACAGATAAATCAAAATCTAATTTCTCCGGAGTCAAGTTTAAACGTTGAGCACAAGTAGGAGAGATAAAGAATGGGTAGAACCCGTATTCTAGTAAGGTATAAACTTCGCAAGAATTCAAGATTAGCTTACCACCGTGATCACCTCGTTTGGGTTCCTCACGTTTTGTCCATCCACGATAAACGCTTCTTCCAGAACCGCCGATTTCGACTTATCCGGACAAACCCTCGGAATCACCACTCCTGCTGAACTTGGTTTCGCGATAGTACAATCTCGAGCGATGTGGCCTTCCTTTCCACAGTTGTAACATACCTTGGATTGTTGTGGACGATTTGATGATATGTCCCTCCTTCCGCGTTTGTAACATCTAATGGCGGTCGCTCTCTCCCCAGCATTTGTTGTTGGTCTTTGAGTCTGCCGTTGATATCTTCCCGTCATTGTTGAATCTTCTCTTCTCGAAATTTCCACTTGAGTCACCTCTCCTATTATCATCCCACGATTACCACAGAGTGGTTACCGCCTTTGTCCGTATTCTTTCCTCCTCACCGGTTTATCATCGCTTACGATGACTACCCCGATTGTGGTCCCTCGGTTGAGTATACTCACTATCTCGCTCTAATAATCGAGCCACATTGACAACATCTCGAATACGGAGAAAATTTATGAGAGATAAGGTATTGACGAATCTCCGGTTTTAGACCTCTCGAAACATACGCGTCATTCGCTCCTCATTCTCCACCAAATGAGGTGCAAACCTAGATAACTCTCTAACTTTGCCTCGCATCTTTGAGACACCGCATGTTGTTACTGCTCGAGTCTAATAAACTCTACCTCCTTCATATATGACGAATACTTTCGGAAAGTACTTGTCATTGAACAGCTTCAAATCTTTCCCAAGACATGTTAAGTGCATCTGGTAGAGTACGCTTCCACGATTCCCACCAATGAATCTGCTTCACCACGAAACATAAAGGTGGCGAATGGAACCTTCGTTCTCCGTCGCACCCCAAGACATCGAATATCTTGGTAATTTGCTTGACCCACGTTTACGCTTTGATCGGATCCGGCTTTCCATGGAAATCTGGTGGTCCCAACTCCTTAAACCGCTTGGTTGTGATGATCGTGCATTGCCATCATTTCCACCCGTATTTTGTACACAAGTCTCCTCATTCGATTTTGCATGAACTGCAAAAGCTTCTAAACATCCCGTCGTTCATCATTTGCTCGATGGCGTTGTTCACAGGGAGGAACATTGCCACTGACATGACGCGTTCTCCTCGTTGAGTGAAGACTTGTCTCTCCACTCCTCATAAACTCCATTGTTAACGCTTACCGTGACCCATTCTTAAATCATCGCCATAAACAAAGGTTAATTAAACAAATTAACATATCACATAATATCCTATATTATGACCACCAACAAATAAGCTTAGGTAGGACACACTAGCGAAGGATTTACTCGTCTCTCCCCTCCTGGTTCTATTCCCCGATCTCCGCTGCAGATCATATCCCTAAGCTCGATACCAATTGTGACGCCTCTCAACATAGGTATACAACACCCATTCTGGTCAGTCGCCAAAATACATGGTATAGAAAGCAAATTACAACTTTGATAATCACAGGATGTCGTGTAGAATAATGACAATACAACTGTTTGTGAGTTTGAATACAAATATTATCTTCTGCATAATATACACACCCAAATAAGGTCTCATTAATTATTCATACACTATTTTACGAAGTAGTGAGGGACAACTAAAACATCTTCCTGAACCATCACTCCATACCCCGACTCGATCCTGCTTATGTTCTCACCTCCCAAGAAGAAAAATGGAACAAAAGGAAAAGGGTGAGCTCAATTAGCCCAAGAAAGAATATTATGACTAAGATAATATACAACAAATTATCGCTAGTCTTCAACAGGGGAAAAATCTAATAGAATACAATAGACAACACAAGTTTTAGATCAACAAATGCAATGAAACAAAGAATCCATTGAAAGAGTCAATGTAGAAAGAATTCTATTGTCTTCTAAGGTTTAAAAGTCCATCATCAATAGTTTATCCTCAGTAATAACAATCAATATACATCTTTAATCATCTTTGCACTCTGAGCCAAAGATATTCATTTTATATCACCAGGTTAGTCATGTTCATCTCTAACACTGCTCATCTTTTGCACTACAGCCAAAGATATTCATCGATTAATCGCTCATCTTTGCACTACTGAGCCAAAGATATTCATTTATATCACCATTTAGGACCGAGGATGATGAAAAACATTTTTTAAAAGCGAATCCAAATGAAACAAAATGACAAGGATTAAGGATTAAGGATTCGTGACTTTGTTTTACCCACGTCCAAAAATACTTGAAAATAATCATATTGGTGTAAAATTCAAGAATGATCAAAACATGGATACAATCAAAGCTAGTATCCGAATAGATATTTTGGACAAAAAGAAAATTTTTATTTTTCTATGAATAGTCTTGCAGTATTCGTGAATAATTATCGTATCACGTGAATAGTCTTAGATATCGTGAATAAGAATCTCACACAACAAGTTCCAAATTTGATAAAAAAGTTCACCAATACTTGAGATAATGATATTGAAGAAAAAAATATCATTTAAGAAGAAAATAATATCCACTTACCTCAAAATAACCGCATTGACCTTGAATTTTCGGTATAGTCTTTGAAAAACTCGCACCGTATAAAGAACACTCAAAGTATACTCACAAGAATACGCTCGATAATTTAGAGAGAAAAGAGAAAACTTAGTTTACGGTGTGATTTTCAATTCTAACTTAGCCTTCTATTTATAGGAAAATGTTGTTAACGCCTGAAAGAGACTAAATTAATAAATTATTATTATTAAAAATCAAATTTCTACGCATGCTAGCCATCAAAGACCAAAGATGCCACTCTTGAAAATAATTTTCCAAATTAATTTCACATGTTGTCAAACAAGAGGGGTCCCACCCATTATTTAATAAAAATTATTTTATCTTCCTAAACTTCAATAATTCGTGAAAATAGCTCGCTTTATCAGAAAAATTGAAACTCATGCGACTTTCCATGGGAAATTCCATTCTCTACAACTTTGCAGAAGAAAATTTTTCCAAATTCCAAACAGAAATTGACCGAAATCTATAAACGGAAGAATTCTCTACGACTTTCCATGCTTTGAATATTTTGGGCAGCCATGTTGGAAGAATTCAGCAGCCCATGTGTTTTACTCACCAACCAAAAAGTGGGTCCCACCCATTAATTTAATAAAAATTATTTTATTTTCTGAAACTTCAACAATTCGTAGAAAAATAGCTCGGTTATCAGAAAATTCAAAACTCGCGAATTTCCATGGGAAATTCCATTCTCTACAACTTTGCGAAGAAAATTTTTCCAAATTCCAAACAAAAATTGGTACCAAATCCACAACCAAGCGATTTTACGATTCAATAATCAATTTTCGATTAAGAATTGTGTCCAATTTAACACAAAAACATATATTAAACATTTAATGCCACAAAATACTCTACCTCCTCATATACTCATATATCCCATATTCATTATAAAAATATCACCGCTTAATATATTATTAAAATAATATATTTAAATGAATTATTTTATCGTAAAAAGATAAAATATTAATTTTCAACAATTATCACATTAAAAATTTTCTCCATCTATATCCATATAAAATAAATATTTTCTTTATCATAATAATCAATAATTAATTATTCAAAATAATATTACGTAATCACAAGATCGATGACCGTGTAGCTCCTGAAAGAGAGGGCTTTCCAATAAGGATTTCTCCTTCTTTGGCCAATTGATTAGGTGACCAAACCTCTCTTAGATGTAACTTTCTAGACATTGCCAATAATGTTATCTCGATAATATTATTCAAATAATATGAATTATTGATTTGATAATGAAAAATCTTTGTAAATGACAATTATCAAACAACAAAGAATACAAATATCAACGCAAAGAATTATTGAATCAATAAAATATAATATTGAATAAGAATTCACCGTGAAACAATTATTGAGTAAGTGCTTTTCACGTAAGGATCAATAATTCAATAATATCGCGTAATACCGGTGTCATCTTGTGCCACCCAGACATCAGATTTTAACCACCGTGTAACCCAACAAGATTAATTAATCTGTAATAATTTACGTCGTTATTTATAAAACTCAATCTTTGTCGCTTTTCTTCATCCAACCGTTTTTTTCGTTATGGGGCCCACCAATGATCAAGGCTAAATGCGGAGATTCCCGAAACAAAAGAATATTCCACGACCAAACGAATATTCCCAAATAATAATGAATATTTTATAACCACTTGCTTATTTTGTAAACTTTGCACATTTCACCCATAACCAAAGAATTATATCAAATTAACCCTTATTAATTTAGAATAATGAATAAAAGAAAATTCAATTTTATTTATAATAAATTGGGGTCTTACATTTGTGTTATTATATATTATTATAAATTCACACGAAGTTATTTTAAATAAAATTAATACAAACACTATATCATAAGATAAATATTTCTTTACCCACTACACTGTGATTGTGAGTTTTAAAAATATGAAAAGGGTAAAAAGAATGAGAGAATTTAGACTTTGTATTTTTTTTAATTAAAAGTCTTTTATTTGTGTCTTTTAAAGTACATAAAGGAAAAAGAAAAGGAGGGAAATTTAAAAATAAATATCCTCTCAAATTATTTTTTAGTATTAGAGAATTTTGGGAGAAAATTGATCAAAATTTTGTGTAAGACCTCAACTTTTATGAGTAAAGATGAATTTTCTATAATTATCATTTTTGAATATTATGAAATGAATTTGATATTATGTTATAGTTGTGGGTAATATTTATAAATTTTGTAAAGTACGCAAGTTGTTATATAATATTCAATTGGTTTTAAATATTCGTGATTTACGAACAATCATCAATGATGGGCACAATGTAATTATTGTCGGATTAAAAAAACGATAAAAAATTAAAAATAACGATAAAAATTTTACCGTTAATACTGTTAAACTATTCGATAATAAAAATGCAATCATACGCGTGATTACATAAGAATACTCACAGCATTCTATGGACCCCCCTGCTGCGGAAAAACCTACAAGTTTTGAACAGTTCTAGATAGCTAGCTAACGGAGGGTACTGGAATAATCCCTATCAATAAGGTGGTACCATCGTAATATTAGATCAATACAGGGGGCCAATATGGTATTCTAAACAGCCGGCTACCATACTGAATAATTTATTGAGAAGACAAATGCGTTACGGTTGTATAGAAGCATATTCGCATATCCCCTTGCATGGGAAGCAGCATATTCTGTCGTAATATTCTCCGGATCAGTTGTCCGACGTGTCTTATGATTTGCTTACTTACATTACATGGAAGAATAAACACGTATGTGCGTGTTTATTAGTGAGGCATGGATAATGGTGGATTCCAAATCCCTGAAGCACGGCTGTCAGCAGCTAAAAATACGTTCCCTTCTACTATTTCTAATATATATATATATATATATATATATATATATATATCATTAATAATATTTTTAATTTAAAATTATTCTTATAACATATTATGACCGTCCATGTGTAATTTAAATGATTAATAAAATTCTCGTTCGCAATCTAATATTACATATAAAACATAAATTCAAAATACTCCTTTTGTAAAACTTTCTCGATTGTGCACACTAAATATGATTGACCAATTAAGAAACGACCTCATTTTTAAATAAATGTCGTCCACATTATTAAACTCTGAATACTAAGCCAATTAGGAAATCCTGTTGTATTGACCAAATTCTATATTTTTTTAGTTTTCAGGTTCCGCAGTATTAAATTGCGGATGTTAAATAAATGATTCTATTATACAATTTCATTGATTCACTCTATGTAGGCATATTGTTTATCAATTGTGAATATATGACATCTGAAACAGGTAATCTCGTCGTAAAAACTGCTTTCTATTTTCCTAAGGACAATGATCCCAATACCTGCTAGCCTTGAAAATCTACTATAGTTCATGGTTTATAGAGACAATTTTCTACTGTAGTTCATGGTTTGATTTCTTGGATGTTTGCATGGACCTATAAAATAAGTATAGAATATATCTTGAAAAAAATCAGCTTGGCCAAGCGATCCATAATTATTGTTGCAGCAGAGGGAGAGGAAAGGATTACATGAAGTGTAAAGACCAATATGTTAAAGCTTTCCTAAAGTGGAAATTTGAATCAATGAAATCATAGAGTGAAATCAATTATTTGACATTTGCAGTTTAATACTGTGGAGCCTAGAAAATAAGAAAAATGAATTTCGTCAATATGATGTCGTTTCCTAATTGGCTTAGTATTTGTAGTATTAAACTGCAGATGAGAGACTTTTACAAGAAGGATATTTTGGTCATCTGTACCGTCCGCAGTATTAAACTACAGAATACTAAAAACTAAATTGCGGACCGAACCTCTATTAAACCGTTAGATCATCGGATGAACAATCATGATGTGTTGTAAGACTATCCTTAAGTTGACAACGTGAACTATAAATTAGTCCCTATATATATGTATGTATATTAGACCTGACAAAATATGGTTATGAGTTGATTTTGGTATATAAAATATGGTCATGGTTCCATTTAAGAAACTAAAACCATATTAACTACTTTTAATATGAGTTGTGTGGGTTGAAACCATATAGTTATGGTTTAAATATAGGTTGATCCATATTTTAAATTTCAAACTTACTTTTATTATGATCTAATTAAATAAATTATTATTAGATATATCATGTATACATAATTAGTAAGCATTTTATTTTTTTTATATACAAAATCACTGAATATTAATTTTTTTTTAGGGTGAGAGAATAATTATCACTGAATATTTTTTTTTTTAAGTGAGGGTAGGGTGTGTATACATAATCAGTAAATATTTTTTTTTGGGATGGAATGGGGGTAATGTAGGGTAGGGGTGGGTCAGGGGTGGTTAGGTGTGGGTTGGTTAGGGTATACATAATCAATGTTTGGTGTATATTATTAGTATTTGGATTCTGATCATAACACAAACTATTTTTGTGATGATATACTCTATTTTAAATAGAAAATTTGAACTATATAATATTTAAATTTTCTCATCCTATACTATATTAGTATTTTAAATAAAAATTTAATAGGGAAGGTTGTTGTCATCTGATCAGTACCAACTAACTCCCAAATTAAACTTGTTTGACTTGAGTTGTAGCAAAGCTAGCGTATGCTTATGCTTATGCAGACGCAATACGTGCGTGCTTGAGTAATTTTTAAAATCTATGCATGCATGCATGTCTTTGAATATGATAATGGTGATCAAGATAAAAAGCTTGGGCCTCAAATAAAGAAGAGTTAGCTCTCAAATATTTTTAGGATCATCACGTATATTTAAATTTAAAATTAACGTGACTAATAACAATTATTTAAGATAAAGTTTGAAGTAGAGTTACAAATCTTATCCACTAATTGGTTAATGTAGTAATTAAGACAACACATCCCACAATCTCTGCTTGTACGGTGGTTATAATTTTTTCCTACTTTGGACAAAATAAATTGTGTGTTGGACTTTGAAACAAATAAAATAGGCATATTCCCTCCTAATACAATGTCAAGTCCATCAGAAAAGAAACCGGCCTTTTGTCTCAATTCCACGTATATATCAATATATTGTCAACTATATTAATTAGAATCAAATAGGTTAATTAATTATTTTATTTATTTAAGTTAGTTAAAATTTGAAATTATATTTTTTAAAAAATATATGTCCAAACCTATATTTTATTTTAAATTAAAATCAATTTTTTTTTTCATTTTAGATTCATAAATTTTTAATTTAAAAAAAATAATATTTAGTGATTATGTTCCTATACCCTCCAAAAAAAAATTCAATCATTTTTGAGCACCAAGTATTATGTTTTTGAGGACGGAGTACCGAGTATATGATTTTGGATTTCTTTATCCCTTGTACTTCGTTCTATTGAGATTGCTTGAGTGTGCTTATTCTGTGGTTTTTTATTTGGTAAAAGGTTATTGTTAACGCCAAATTTTATCGGCGCGTTCAATCATAAAATCCACGCTAGAACTCCAGATAGTAATGTGATCACACGAAGCTTGACTTATTATGTCGTCGGGGATAACTTTCAGGTGTGAGAATGAGTGCAGCCGCTTCTGAGGTTTAACAATGGAGGATAAGTATATAGTGCTCAAAAAAATAGGTATTACCTCATAATAATAACCTAGGCCTCATATTTATAGTACTCACCACCTTAGAATCCTTCTCCCAGTCGGATTAGGACTCCTAGTGTATGGTAGTTACCATAACTTGGGTCCAACACAATCTCCTTAAAAGGTGCAAAAGAGAGTCCAATCTCATTACCACATTTGAGTTACCTTATATGCATACTGAATAGGTACCGGACTCTGCATGCAGGAGAGCCTTTGTGCAGCCCAAACGGTCCTATAATCTAATCTGGGCTTCTACCAAAGAACTCTAAGACCCAACCCCGAACATCACAAGGCCGGTTCACCATGGTCCCGGAGAATTCAAATGTCAATTCAACACCTCCAACACTTTCATGGGCTTCGGCCCATCTGGTCTCTTCACCCTTCCTGTGTTGAATCTTGACCAAAGTAGGGCTCGATAAAACGCTCTCCCTAACATTGCCCCAGGTCTCTAATCATAACATATTTATGATTGGAGACTTGAAAAATCGAGACTTGAATCTGTCGTGACAGATAATGATGAACCGTCTGTGGGCCGTGATACCACTTTCTTGATATTTGAAACGTTGCACCCTTTTTACGCTGGCCCACCTCAAGTATTTAATAGCGCTTTGGGGTTCCGTGCAGTACTCTTTATAAAACTTCCTTTCCCCCCTCATTATTACTTTTATCGACTTTGCTTTCAAATTCTCCTAAGAAGCGATTTCCAAAGAAGCTTGTCTCTTACCCAATCTGCACCATTTTCCTCATTGTCTTCAAATTTGAGTGCTATTTTCGCTTATTTCCTCTCAAAACTTCTTACTTGCATCACCTTACCTCCAATTTCATATCCAAATGGTCGATTCTAGCATCATTCCTACCCGATCGAGCCTATCATTGCCTCTGTCACCACACCTACACACCGTTAGAGGTCGAATTACCATGTGCCCAACTGATACTACTTCCTATTCCCCCACCTACTCTAGCCGATCTTTGAGGTTAGAGTTCGAACGCCTACCGCCCCTCGTGAGAGTTTTCTCACCTACACACCCCTTCTACTCTCACCCCTTCTCAAATCTCCGATATCCAAACCCTCTTCAAAATACCCAAGAATATGGGACTCAGATCCCTACCACGGTGAGAAGATGTTACGGAGGCCCGAGGGTGATTGGGTGGCCGCCCCCTCATATGTGTTGAAATACGGGTTCGGTTTCCTCTGCATGACTTCATTTCTTCCTTCCTGGCCCGTGGGGATCGGGTTCGCTCACCGGTGCCGAACTCAGACATCCACCTAGTTTCCTTCATAGCCACTTGTCGAGAGATGGGAATCACTCCCTACTCGACCTCTTCTTCGCCTCTTCACCATCGCATGGGTCTAAGGAGCCCGCCTTTCTAAGAACTCAACAAGCGCCCTAATCGCTCTGCAGGTTTATCAAGACCCCTTCCAAAGAATAAGGATGACATGAACAATGGTTCTTTGCAAAAAGAACCGACCTTCACCTTCTTCCTCCCGGGCCCCATCCACCAACTCCCCTAAAATTTCAAGCTTCCCCGTGGTTGAACCGATGCCTTCAAGGCATTCTACAAACGATGGAACAGATCCAAATGAGTTTGGGGCTTCGATGGACGGCTTTGGGGTCAGTATAAACACTGGTTGTAAGTGCCCCTTTTCTGGTTTTGTTTCTTATTGTTACTTTTTATGCTTCATCCATTAATCTGTCTGTCTCTGTGCAGTGACAATCTTCAAACCTGAGGGTGTTGACGACCTCTTCATTCCTACAACTGTCACCCCCGGATTCATCCGACCCCCCGTGACCGACGACTCTCCCGAGGAGGACACAATTCCAATCACCGAGTTGTCACTGGGGTCGACTTCGGGGACCGAACCCTCGACCACCCAAAGAGGGCGCCGAGGATGAGCCGCATGGAGAAAATGCGGCTTCTTCAAGAAGTCTAGAAGCCTCCAAGTTCGCCTCCAAGCCGACCATCAAAGCCCTCCAAGTCGCCCGCCTTCCCGGAATCGACTCTAACGCCCGCTCCTCCGCCGACCGAGATGGTCGAGAATTTGAGGAACCAAGAGGTTCCTCTCGAACCTCGATCAAAAAGACTTCATTGTCCGAGGATCGGATCACCAACGGGAGAGATGGTGGTCCCCGGTCCGGACCGAGTCATCACTCCTTCTTCCCGCCAAGGTCTTCCCGGGATCGCTGACTACTGTTGGCCCAAGAGCCCGTCGAGGTCTTCCTTTACCCTCTTTGATCACTTCAAACTTCCTAGTGACGACAATTAACGGTTTAAAGGTTATTCTTCCGATCGCTTCTTGGTGGCTCATGTTCGCCTCGACCTGTAATTCCTTTGTCACTTCGATTCTTTCTATTAACTTTGACCTTTACTTCTCTTAATGATGTATTTGTTCATTGCAGCCAACGCTTATACTTCGCTTGAGCCATCCTCCCTCGCCTAGATCCACAAAGAAAGAAGTTCACCGGGACGGAGGTGGAGTTCGCTTGGAGGTCAAGTTCGGGTCCGCAATCAGACCTGGAGAAGGAACGGACTCTCATGCCGAGACCCGAGGCCGTGGCCCGAAAGCGGGGTCGGTCAAGAGTCAGTATGAAAGACAAGGTTTTCCGGCAGAGGGATCATCTGCTCCGGGATGTCAAGGATCGGGAGAATGCTATCGATGATACACGCAAGTTCTTCGAGATGCACGACAAGATGATGTTCTTGATCAAGGAGAACAACACCTTGATCGCTCATCACAACGCCTTTCCAGAGAATATAATCGCCGCATGCAGACAAGCCATCGCCAATCTGAAGAATCTGAAACTCGAACGATAAGGTCATAGCCCAATTTGGTGAAGGGTATGAGACTCATCGGAAAAAGGCTAAAGAAAGTGATGGTCATTGGGCTTGATGTCTCCATCCTTGACTCTTCTGGATGACGAGTCGACAACAAGATGACCTTCCGAGTAGACATGTAGGATTTGTAATAAAGAAAATTTTCCTTCTTCTTTTTTTTTTTTTTTTTTTTAATTTTGTACTTAGCAGAATCGTAGCGGCCAAGGGTTTGTAAAGTAAAAATTTTCTAAGTATAAATAAGATATACTCTTTGCCCATCAATGTTTATTGTCGGGCCACTTATGACTAATCTCGATCAACAGTGCACCAACCTTCCGATCGGATCGTCCTTAGAGTTTATCCGATTGTAGAGGGTCAACAGCTATACCTCGAGACTTATCTCGATCGATGGTGTCTTCCCTAACCTCTTGATCGGATAGTGCTTAGATCCCATTTTTTAAGCATATCAAACTCTCGATTGATTATGCTTGGGACTTATCTCGATCAAAGGAGTTTTTCCGAGGCTCTTGATCGGATAGTGCCCGAAGCATGTCTGTTCAAGTAGTAACGAAATATACGAATATAGATGAAGTTAAACATTGAATTTTCATTTATATCATTTGAGTTGAAACGATTACATGGATAAAAACAAGAACGACATAACTATCACTGGTAAAATTTTCTAAGTCTTCCAGCGTGCCATGTATTCTTTACCTCCGAACCGTCCATTGCTCGAAGTCGGTAGGTTCCTGGCTTCGGCACTCCTACCACCTCGTAAGGCCCCTCCCAGTTGGGCATTAGCTTGCCAATGTTCTGGGGGGTTGATGCCTCCGACTCTCGGAGGACCAAATCTCCTATTGCAAACCTCCTTGTTTTCACCTTCTGATTATAGTGTCGGGTTGTTCGCTGTTGATAGATCGCTAACCTCATCATTCTTTGAATCCCAACTTCATCTAACAAATCTAAATTCGCTTCTCAAACCCTCATCATTATATAGCTCTTTGTCTTTGGCCGACTCAAGAGTTGGAGATCGATCTCAACCTAATGAGTGCATCGGTCCGTATGCCAACCCTCGAATGGGGAGTCTCAACAGTAGTTCTTGGGGTAGTTCGATCGCCGACAAAACAGATAGCGAGCTTCTTGAACACCGAACCCTTTAATTCATCCAATCTGCGTTTAATCCCATTGAGTAGGGTTCGATTGGTCACTTCCACTGGCCGTTTGACCGAGGATGGGCAATCAAGTCTTCATGATCTTTGGATCCCTAATTCTTTCAAAAAGCCTTCAAACTTAGACCCCCACAAATCGTTCGCCATTGTCCGAGACCATCGCCTCGGATACCGAACCTAGAGACTACCCCTTCTTAAAAAACTTCAAACACACCTTTCGGTGATCTTTTGCGTTGGTTTGGCTTCACCCACTTTGTCATGTAATGATAACCACGATCACAAAGCTAACTTGTCCCTTAGCTTTTGGCGAGAGGCCTGAATGTCGATTCCCTACACAAAGAAAGGGATCGGGACAAGACGGAATATAGTTCTTCTTCGGGGTTGGTGCGGGATATTGTTGTTCACCGGCACTGGGACACCTCCCAACTAATTCCTTTGCTTGATGTAGATAGTTGGCGAAGAATACCCTCGCTTCAAAATCTTATCGCTTGATGACTTTGCTCCCATGTGATCTCCACAGATTCCTCATGCACCACCCGAAGTGTGTAGTCCGCCTCTCTGAAGGAGTCAAACATTTGAAAGCAAAGGAGAGCTAAAGGCCCTTCAGATAGATCTCCATCTATGAGGGTGAAGTTCGAACTTCGATGTTTGACTTGCTCAGTTAGATGCGGTCCGAAGGGAGATTCCATCGGCCAAATATGAAATATAAGGTGTGAGCCCAAAGAATTGAGTAGGTCCAAAGCCAAGATTTCATCTTGAGGACACCGGGATTTTCCGAACCTCCAAATACATCGATCCATCGAAAGATCTTGCTTCATTGTTGCCACCTTGCCAAGGCATCTGCTATCGTATTCTCTCGACCAGGCCCACCCCACGACAACCGTATGGCGTGAAGTACATAAGTTTATCCTTTATCAGTAGCCAAATATTTGGTCATCCTTGTCCCCGAGGCTTCAGACTTCGCTCGATAATCGCCTTGACCACCACCGTGAATCATCAGATGATCAACCTCCGCACTTCTCTAAGCCGGGCCAATCAGATCCTCGCTAAGAGGCCTCGTACTCTCCTTCGTTATTTGTGGCCTTGAAACCAAACCGAATAGCTTGTCGCACCTTGAATCCCTCGACTTGTTAGATGACCCTCGCCCAATCGACATCCATAGTTGACGATCCATCCACGATAGAGTCCATGAGGTTTGGATTGGTTGTGTTTAATTTATTATATTCGCCTCCGGCTCGGTGAAAAGAACACTCAACCACGGAGTCCGCCAACGCTCTTCCTTTTGATTGCCGTTCGGGACGATACTCTATAACAAATTGTGTCAATTCCATTGCCCAAGCGGCTAACCGACCTGACACTTCAGGCTCGTGCAAGATCTTCTTCAAAGGTTGGTCTGTGTAGACCACTATCAACTGACCTTGGAAATAATGCCTGAGTTTCCTGCTAGCCATTATGAGGGCGTAAGCAAATTTTTCCAGGTTCGGATATCTTGTTTCTGCGTCTCGGAGAACATGGGCGACATAAGACAATCGAGAATTGCTTATCTCCTCATCCTTACCAAAGGTCGCCCTATCGCCATCTGCCTCATGACCAAGTATAAGTATAAAGGTTCTGAGGGGATCGGTTTCATTAACAATGGTGCCGAACCCAAATATCTCTTGATCTCCTGGAACGCGTCTTCGCATTCTGAAGTCCACTGGAAACTCTTGTCATTTTTCGGGCCTTTGAGAGTGTCAAAAAAGGGTAGACATCTTTCAGCTGACCTTGACATGAATCTACGAAGGGCAGCAATTCGGCCCGTCATCCTCTGGACATCTTTATATGTCTTTGGAGATTTCATGTCTAAGATCGCCGAGATTTTTTCTGGATTGGCCTCGATTCCCCGTTTACTGACCAGATATCCTAGGAATTTTCCTGAACCCAATCTGAAGGTGCATTTGGTCGGGTTTAGCCTCAGCTTATGTTGTCTCACCATTTCGAAGCAGTCTTCTAAGTCCTCCAGATGATCCCGGACTGACATGCTCTTGATGATCATGTCGTCCACATACACTTCCATACTTCGCCCCAGCTGCTTTCGGAATACGAAGTTCATCATTCGTTGGTAGGTTGCTCCTGCGTTTAGTAGTCCGAAGGTCATCTTCCGATATGCATATATAGCCCGATGAGTGATGAAGCTAGTCTTCGGGGTATCCTCCTTGTGCATCGATATTTGGTGATATCCCGAGAAAGCGTCCATGAAACTCAGCGATTCCATACCCCAAGTGGCATCAATTAGCTGGGGTCTATGTTGGGTAAGGGTAGAAGTCTTTTGGGCAGGCCTTGTTCAGTCTGTGTAGTCAATGCACATCCTCCACTTCCCATTTTGCTTCGCACTCAATACCACATTCGCCACCATTCGGGATAGTCAATTTCAAAGATGAACCCCGCTCTAACAATTTGGTAACCTCTTCGCTCTATAATCTTCCGTCTTTCCGGCAAAGATCCTTCTTTCTATATCACCGCTTCCTCTTGGCCCAGTATGAAGTCTATGTAATGCGATTGATTCACTTACTCCGGGCATGTCGCTAGTTCCTGGCGAAGATGTCGGCATACACCAAGTAATTCCACCGCACTGTTCGCAATTGTTCGGATAATCCCGCCCGATCTTGACCAGTTTTGTTTGGATTTCCGGCACTCAACTCAACATCCTCTCGCTTTTCTTCCGCCGGTAGAGCCATGGGTTCAATCTCGCCTTCCGTGAACGGCTCTATCTCGATGGTCATCGCTCTGCTTACCATCGACCCCGACTCTCGAAGAAATCAAGGTATTCCGATAACATCTTCTAAGCGATGTCGAGATCTCCGCTTACCTCCCCTATCCCGCTTCGATGTCTAAACTTGATTTTGAAGTGGGGTATAGATGTTACCGCTTGCATAGCTTGATAAGGTGGGCCTTCCCAAATGGCGTTGTAGTTCTAATCCATCTCACTTATACGACAAATTTTTTACGCCCCAAAAATAGGTCCATTCCACCCAACCCATTCTCGAAATCGCCAAATACATGGTACGTAAATAACTACAACTTCAATAATACAAATGTCGTAGAAATACGACAATACATACCGTGAGTTTAAATACGATATTGTCGCCTGCAGATAATATCCACACGCAAATAAATCCCCATCATAATTATTGATACATTATTTTACAAAAATAGTGAGGACTACTAAACAACTCTCTCTGTAACCTTCATTCCATACCCCGACTCGATCCTCGCTATGTTTCTCACCTCCCGGAGAAGAAAATGGAACAACAAGGAAAAGGGTGAGCTAAACTAGCCCAAAGAAAGAATATTATGACTAAGATAATATACAACAAATTATCGTTAGTCTTCAACAGGAAAAATCTAATAGTATACAATAGATAACAAGTTTTAGATCAACAAATGCAAATGGAAATAAAGAATCCATTGTAAGAGTCACGTAGAAAAGAATTCTACCGCCTTCTAAGGTTTAAAAGTCCATCATCAATATTTTATCCTCAGAATAACAATCAATATTCATCTTTGCACTACAGCCAAAGATATTCATTTAAATCACCAAATGGGTCATGTTCATCTCAACACTGCTCATCTTTGCACTACAGCCAAAGATATTCATCGCTTAATCGCTCATCTTTGCACTACAGCCAAAGATATTCATCAAGATCACCATTAAGGACCGAGGATGATGAAAAATATTTTTAAGAATCTAATCCAAAGGAGATAGAAAGGACAAATATTAGGGATTCGTATAACAGCTTTATCCAAGATCGATAATACTTCATAATAAACGATTTTGAAGCGTAACTCAAAAATAACGATCAAAACATGAATACAATCAAAGATAGAGCCAAAATAGACATCTTGACAAAAAGAAAAATTTTCATTTTTCTATGAATAAGGTCAGATTCGTGAATAAAGGCCAGATACGTAATACATGAATAAGAATCCCGAACACAAAAAAAGATAGAAATTTCATAAAAAACATCTTCACGCTTCGTGAATAATAAGACTGAATAAGAATTTATGAATAAGAATCATGAATAAGAATTCATGAATAAGAACTCGTGAATAAGAATCATTAATAAGAACTCCGATATGAAAAAAAGTTTCAAATTTGATAAAAGTTCAACAAAGATTTTGGCATAATGATATCAAGAAAATAATATCATTTATGAAAGAAATAACATCCCTTACCTCAAAATAACCGTATTTCCGATCGAATTTCAAGATAAGGTCTAATGTAAACTCGCACCAGATAAAGAACACTCAAAGTATACTCACAAGAATACGCCGATAATATAGAGAGAGAAAGAGAAAAACTTAGTTTCGTGTGATTTTCAATTCTAACTTAACCTCTATTTATAGAAAATGTTAGAACGCCAAAATGAGACTAAATTAATAAAATATATTATTATTTATTCAAAATTCCTACCCACATGTTTTGAAAACTCTAGCATGCCTTCTTTGGTCAAAAACATCAGCCACCCATGTGCCAACAACCACAAAAACGTTTTTCTTATATAAAATAATTAAAACTTCCAAAAATCAATTATTTTAACTCCAAAACTTCAATAATTCATGATAAATAGCCCTTTGTCGTAAAAATTTGAATCTCGCGACTTTTCATAGGAAATTCCATTATCTACAACTTTGCGTATGAAGTTTTTCCAAATTCCAAATGTAAATTATTCAAATCCATAAATGAGCAATTTTACAAATTATAATCAATTTTCTATCAAGAATCAGGTCCACCGACACACAAAACATATGTTAAACATTTAATGCCACAAAATACTCTTCCTCCTCATATACTCATATATCCCACATTCATTGTAAAAATATCACCGTTAATATATTATTAAAATAATATATTTAAATGAATTATTTTATCGTAAAAAGATAAAATATTAATTTTCAACAATTGTCACATTAAAAATTTTCTCCATCTATATCCACATAAAAATCAATATCATATAAATCAATAATTAATTATTCACAAATAATATTATAGAATCACATTACTAACAACCTGTAGCCTCCTGTGAAAGAGGGGGCTTTCCAATAAGAATTTCTCCTTATCTGCAAGCAATTAGTGTGACCAAACCTCTCCTGATGTAACTTTCTAGACATTGCCAATAATGTTATCTCGATAATATTATTCAAATAATATGAATTATTGATCCGATAATGGAAAATACCGTGCAAAGGACAATTATCAAACAAGAATAATATAAACTAAAGAACGCAACAATTATCGAATCAATAAAATATCGAATAAAGAATCACCGTAATAATTATCGAGTAAAGGCCTTCACGTAAGATCAATAATTCAACAATATCTGTAATACCGCCGTGCTTAACATCACAACCACGCATATTATCAGATTTTAACCACCGTGTAACCCAACAAAGGTTAATTCTGTAATAATTTACGCCATATATTTATAAAACTCAATCTTTGTCGCTTTTTCTTTTTATCCAACCGCTTCAAGCATGGGCCCATAATGATCGCTACTACAGCATTTGATATTCCCCGACAAAAAGAATATTCCACGACCAAACTAATATTCCCCGACAATAATGAATATTTTAATAACCACTTGCTTATTTTGCAAAAAAATTGCACATTTCACCCATAACTAAAGCATTATATCAAATTACCACCTTATTAATCAAGAATAATAATAGAGGAAATTAGATTTTTAATAAAATTTGGGGTCTTTATTTATAAAATTTAACGGATTGGTCTTACATCCGACCTTCTCGCGCAACTACGACTCTTCGTACTCAACTTCCTGCTCGACATTCTTTTCTATTAAATCTTTCAAGTTGGTGCAATCTTCCGTGTGACCCCGACTGTGGTACGCATACAATACTTGTTCCGACCCTCTTCCCTAACCGGGATCGCTTTGACATGGTTCAAAAAGGGCTTGCTTCGCATCTCTTCCATATCTCGCCCGATCAGATTGAGTGCGGTACACCTTGTCAACCCCTTTATTTGGGAAGGTGGCCTTCCACCCCCGACCCCCATTGTTTTTCTTGTAGCTATCCGACCTCCCCTAATTGTCGGACTTCGATAGCTCTGTTTGTCCCGATCTCGTATTTCCGTGGATCAGGGTTTGAAATTTCCCATCGCTTCTCGATCGCTATGTGATCTTCGGCCCTATGGAAGGCCTCTGTCAGGTCGGCCGGGGGGTTGATCACCAGGTCCTTCATCAGCTTCTTTGATTTTCCGATGTCAAGCCCCATTGTGAAGAATCCCAAAGCTTGTGGGGAATTCAGCTCCACCACCGACCCCACAGCCTCCCGAAATCTCTTAACATATCGCCTCTGCTCTCATCCGATCTCTCTGACTGCATGAGGGATGTTTGTGATCTTCCCCGCCTCTTATTACTCCCCGAACCGTGCATGAAATTTTTCCCGAAGGTCTTTCCATGAAGTTATCTATCCCGACGCCAAGGTTCCCATCCATTCCCAAGCGCTTTTCTTCGGGTAGTAAGAAAATAAGTGGCACTTCGTCGCACAGAGTGGCCATAATACGTCATCAACTCCGTCATACCCATCGAAATGGTCGTAAGGGTCCCACCATCATAAGTCTCCATCGGGCATCTTCCTTTTGGGTCCGCTATCTCCCCGATTAATTTTTCGAAGAAGGCGACCTATATATAGTCGAGGGCGCCCGATCGGGTTCTTGACCAACAACAAATTTTCTCCAATTCAAGAATCCTTCGAAGGGGGGTTTGATTCTCCTTCGTGAGGGACGAATGGGTCCGTCCTTCTCACGTTCGGAATCTCGCCTTTCTCCTTCCGCCTTGCAGACCACCCGGTGTGCTCGGAACGTCGTCCGCCGACCGGCTTTTCTCCTATTTTACCATCTCTCGAACGACTTCGATACCTACTTTCCCTTTTCAAATTTCTTCCTTCGGTGACCGAGAGCCATGATGGTGCATGCGCCTTCTTAGAGGACGCCTTTTCCTCACCGAAAACACGTTAGCCATCTCATAATCCGAGCTCTTCCTCATTAAGACGTAGGGCCATTATGGCATCTTTGTTTTTTTGCATCTTTTTCTGCGGGATGAATTCTCTCCGATCTCGACTACCCTCAAGCATTTTTCCTTTTCCTCAAGGCTAGCCATTGCATGAATTAACCGTCCGATCCGCCTGGTTACGGGTATCTTTGGCTTTCATGGAAGAGTCTTCGTCTTGGGAGCCACCATTTATATCTCGATCGTCCTGGTTCTGAACCTGGTCATCTTTTCACCACCTCTCTCACCGAGTGGTGCTGGTGTGTTTTGCCTTTTCACGGCTTTAAATCGCATACTCCACCCTCGCCATAGTTTCTTGCCTGAAAAGGATTCGATTGTGATTGTTATTATGTGGTTTTATTTAGTATATATATATATTGACACAATTAATCTTAAGGAATAATGATAGGGCTTCCAAAAATTTAATTCAAGATAGCACACCCCATTTATATAAAATAACAATGAAATTATTATGGACTATTTTTAAGTGAAGTTTACATTTTATTAACCTAAGATGTATGCAAATTTTGTATACTCACCCCACCCCACCCCACCCCACCCACCCCACCCCATCCCATCCCATCCCATCCCAAAAAATAATATTGATTAATTATGTATATACCCTTCAACTCCTACACCCTACCCCAACTCCAACCCCAACTCCAACCCAACCCCAACCCTAACCCCAACCCCCTCTTAACTCCTCTATTAAAAAAATAATATTTACTGATTATGTATATACCCTAATCCCGTCCACCCCCACCCCCACCTCCACCTCCACCCTTACGTCTCACCCCCACCTTTCAAAAAAAATATTTACTGATTATGTATACATTTCCACCCCATCAAAAAAAAAATAGTGATTATAATACCTCCACTCCTAAAAAAATTTAATATTCAGTGATTATGTATACACCCCCACCCCCTAAAAAATAATATTTAGTGATTATGTATATATTTTTCACCCCAAAAAAATATTCAGTGATTAATTGATTATGTATACACCCTTGCCTTCCCGCCCTAAAAAATAAATAAAATGATTAGTGATTATGTATACATGATATATTTAATAATAATTTATTTAATTGAATCATAAGAAATGTAAGTTTAAAATTTAAAATATGGGTCGATCTATATTTAAACTATAACTATATGATTCCAATCCATATTAAAAATAATTAATATGATTTTAATTTTTAAATGAAATCATAACCATATTTTATAAATCAAAACCAACCCATAATCATATTTTATCATGTTTAATTTCCAATTAGTATTGAAAATCAGATTTATATTCAGATTTGACATCAAAATATAATATAATATAATTAAGAACAACACATTAGTAATTTCTAGAAATCATTACTCCCCCACATTAATTAATTCTCTCTCCCTCATCAAATATAAGTGAAACCATATATGACAATGGTTGGCTCGAACGTGATCTCGTGTTGCTGCCTCTTCATCTTCAATGTTAAGTTGAGGTACACGACAACTTAACATCATTTTTTTTCACTAAATGATTGACACATTCAGGGTCCGCCCTGAGTTTTTAAGGACCTAAATTCATAACAAAAAAATAAATATTTTATAAATTGCTATTAAAATAGACATAAAAAAAATTAAAAACTTTTTTTGAACAAAAGAATATCAATACGAAAGAATACAAGTCTACCATTGAGATTTAGACATATTTCATTGGATAAATTTTTTGTGAACCTTTAAATTTAAACTAACGTGAACTGGACTCTTTTATTTTGGGTATATATATATAATACAAATATCTCTTGTTCTCTAAAATTTGTAAAAATTTTAATGGTACAAAAAGCTCTTGATTACCTTGCGCTTTAGCCTGGGGCGTCTTGGACACATTACTTCTTTAATTTATTTATTTATGAACAAAATCTTACATGCATGCAGTTGCAATAATATTAAATTTTCCTCATCCTATACTAGATTATTTTAAATAAAAATTTAATATACTATATTATATTAAATAAAATTTCCACCATTTTAGAGTTTTGTTGAAAGTCGGACTCGTTTATACTCCTGATTATATCGGGTTGAGGGTCGTCCAGTACATTTTTTTTTTTTTAACCACAATTATAAGAATAATAAATAAAAAATTATAGAACAAGTTTGAACAAAAAATATACTTTCTTTTAAAAAAATTTATTCAAACTTGTTCTATTATTTTTTATTTATTATTCTTATAATTGTGGTTTAAAAAAAAAAAAAATTACACGGTACCGGACCGGACGCCCCCCCAATTAGATTATATCTCTCATTTCGGAATTTTTTTGTCTACAGCCAACGAACAATATGAAGTATCCCCGAGTGAGTTGGTCACGAGTTACGCATATAATACCCCAGAAGAATGCCGAGCAAGCCAATAAGCAACACATAGTAGATAGAGACCCCACCACCGTATCTTCTTGGCCCTCGCCTCAAAAGTTCCTGCATAAAGCATTGAAACATCATTAACATACTATATGTATGAAACCTGTAGCTATGGGAGAATACACAAGTCTCTCTCACCAGTTCTTCATCAAGTTTCTCATTCTCTTGGATAATGGACTGCTTCTCCGTGGTCAGTGTTGATATAAGATCCTTACCCTGGAACAACACCAAATAACTCACTACTTGGCAGGCTAGAAAGAACCCAACTCTTTTTTATTTTTTTTAATTTAAAAAAAAAGGCTGAAGGCGGCATAAAGTGGTATTAAACAGAGGCTGTGAAAGCATAACTGAAATGCAATTAAAAGTAAAAGATTTTATAATGAGAGAATAGAAAAATCATAATTACTAAACATATCAAAATTATTGTTTAATGCTCAAAGCATATGCAAAAGAAATAGAAACACAGTAATAAGATTCTAGAAACAAACTCAAAAACATATCATATACACACATCACACGAATAGCATCTGTAACATGATATATTGATATAGCAACATAATTTTTAGTTTGAGGATACTTGGGTATGAAATTAAGCATCTCCCATCCTCCCCTAACCCTCAGTTATTTTTATTTTGGATGGTGAGGGCCGGTGGGGGGGGTGAAAGCAATTGAACAGACTCGAAAGAGAGTGAGAGAGATAAATGTTGAAGGTAGGATGAAATAAAAAGTTCATTGAAAGTTGGAATTCCTCATAGAAAGTTGTAGAAAGGCATGTTATGAATTATGTGGCAGACTAGGAAAACAGACAACAAGTGTAAAGCCCTCAAGAACCCCAAGTAAAAGAAAATTATGGTTTAAACGAAGGGCTTTAAACTGACACAACGGGTTAAGGGTCCTAAGAAAGTGCTCAATTAGGCAATTTAAAGCACAAATGTGGCGTGCTGCTAGGTTTCGTGGTAGCAGATCACAATTAAACAGAAACTACTAGAACTCTACCTCGAGAATTTAATTCTTAAATGTTGCGCATCCCAAATGCAAAGTCATGGTTAGTACTGTCAGAAAACATTCTCTCTCCAATGATGAAAAAGGAAAGGAAATTCCTACTTTCTATTTTAATTCGTTAATTTTCAGAAATTTTTAACAAGGAAATTTATCATTTTCTGAGCACCTAATACACAGCAAGTAAAAGACCGACACCCAAAAAAGAGGGGGAGGAGACTCAGAAGTAAATGACATCAGCAGTTTTTTGTTGAATTAGAAAGATGAGTCTAACCCGGATAATGACCGAGACTACATTGCACTTTTGACAATTCAGAAGGCTAATACATTTTTCAGAAATATATTTATACCTTGGAAGATGTATCTCGAGACTCAAGATATCCTCTTGAAACCTATAAAATCACCAAGAAGAAGGCACGACGTTACTTCGCTAACAATAGATGATCACACGCTAACACGAAAAAAGAGAGTTTTGATACTGAAAATAGTGAAATCATTGCAGAAACTCACAGTAGTGCTTTCGGAAGTCTCCTCCTCAGACTCTTCTCGTACAGGTGATGGTGGTCTAGGTGGATGGACATAAACAACTCTTAATTTGCACTCCTCGACATGATTTCCCACCTCTTTATTAAACTTATATATAAAAAATTACAAAGTTATAACTGCCCTTTCTATTTCCAGAACATAACAAATAAAATAAACAATCCAGATTAAGAATGTTCAAACTATTCATGATTCTCACAATTTCAGGGTTAATATCTTTTGGTGTAGCACCAGGGGGTGCAACAACACACTGGACAAGAAACTTGTCATTGCATTGCATATCTGGGGGTGCTTCTCTCTGAGCTTGCATTGTAACTGGGTAAAAATAAAGGTTAGCTACAAATATTCATTATTTTTCAAAAGAGAAGAGAAAACAAATGAAAGCACCTGTAACACTGCTTCTTGAGCGAGGTAAGACAATGCCATTGTTAGGCCGTACAAAGTATTTCTTGGGATTAGTTGTCTTAACCTGAATACAAACCCATTTGCAGGCATAATTAAATACAATCAAAACTCAGGTTTTGAAATTAAAAAAGAGAGATAGCAATACACACAATAATGCACTCCAAATTATATTTCAAAAATAAAACAAAATTGTTTGTTCTATTCTCATAAGAAGTTAAGATGGCTAGTTTGCATCTTGCATCATCTTGGAAAAAGTAAAAATTACTGAATATAATCAAACCATGTTTAGGCACAGTTTGAAGGAAGATTTTTCTGGAGACCATTTTTGAGAAGAGTGATTTTTTGTGTAGTTTTTAGAAAATTGGCTTAAACATTGACAGATAAAAAGCATCTTTGACCACTGTTTCATTTTCATACCCAACATCCGAAGATAGGAAAAAAAACACATTTTTACATTTTCAAAGAAAAGTTGCAATCAAAGTAGAACAAATTTTTGACAGAGTTCTTATGCTTTATTTTGCTTCTCTTTAAGTTTCCATAACTCTTTCTCAAATCCCAACATACCCTACATGCTAGTTTTCTAATAATTACATGGAAAAGTAGAACAAATTTTAATTTCTAGAGACCCGAAAAACAAAACCTTCCCTAAACCTAACTAAAACAATTTTTCTACTTTATAAAGGAAATCAACATTAGTAATAACTCGAGCCTTTTCATTATATGTTCCATAGAATAATAAAAAGAAAAGGTAGGTAAATTCAGGAATATAGAGGAAGAATAACTTTAAATTAAGGCAATAAATATTCAGGATGAGAGACAGAGTGAGAGATTTGACCTTAAAAGCTACATAATTATCAGTCTTATTTGACAACTGAAAAGAACAAGAGATCTGCTTCTTGAGCTCAACTGTTTATACAAAAGAAGAAAGAAATAAACAAAACTGCTTACATGTAAAGGGAAAAAAAAATTATAAGTAGAACTTATAAGGGATTGAATCGAGTAAAACTTACATGGAAATTTGAGGTCTTGGGGGTCGATGTTAACAAGCTCGTCGGCACTCATATTTCAACTCTGAAACAAAATGGGAGATTCAGAATCTGGAGTAATAGATATGAGAGGGAGAAGGGTTCAAGGGGTTTCCTTTATTTTTTATTTATTTGACTTGAGCCGTTGAGCGGATGGATGGAGAAATGGTTTTTCTGGTGTTTTGATTTGAGAGGCTAACTAATCTGTTATTTAAATGTTACATACATATCAATTAGTATCAAATAATTTTTTTAATTAAATTTATATTCAATTTATTTAAATTTAAATTAATTCAATTTTTATCAAATACCCTCTCATTCTAATAATTATTTTATTATTAAAAATTTAATTCGAATTGAACTTTAAATATAAAACAATTTTAAAATTTTATAAATTTTTTTAAATTATAATTTTTATATTAATATTTGAATCATATTCGCTCGTAAAATTTAAATAATTTAAATTCGATTTGAAATCGTACTCTTCTCAATAATTAAACAAATCTCAATTAAATTTTATTCTCGATAAATTTTATGAGTTTCATGTGACGAATTCAATACTGAAATACCTAATTTTTAATCCAAACAAAATACTGAAATTTGAATTGAAATCCTATTTCATAAGCTGTAATAATATTACTAATATTTGTTAAACTTGTCTATTTTCTTTTAACTGCAAAATAAACATATTCCGGATCGCTAGTAAGACTTTAATTTGACTTATAACACTAGCTAGCACCTTTTAGTAGTATATAGTAATATTTTATATCTAATCAAAATCAAAATCAAAATCAAAATCAAAATCAAAATCTGAATTTGGATTTTACACGCTTAATTATATAATTTGAGTTCATCAACTTTTATTGCAGTTATTATAACAAAAGTTGTATTAACGTATTTATATATATATATATATATATATATATATATATATATATATATATATATATATATATATATATATATCAGTTTCAATTAGTATTCAAAATCAGATTTATATTCGGATTTGACATCAACATTCAATATACTGCTACTACTACTATATAAGAACAACCCAGTAGTAGTTCCTATAAATCATTACACCCTTCCACATTAATTAATTCTCTCTCCTTTTCTTTCTCTCCTTCTCGTTAAGTGAAACCATATATGACAATGGTTCGTTCAAAGGTGATGAAAAGAACCAAGTAGGAAAAGCAAGATCTTGGAGTCTATTTCAATTGAGTTGCTCACTGAAATTGTAGCTCGTGTTGCTGCCTCTTCATCTAACGACTTTTTCAATGTCAAGTTGGGGCATTTTTTTCCCACTTGAATGATACATTACTTCTTTATTTATTTATGATAAAATTTTAAAATAAAGTCGCAAATGATAAATATGTATATCAACACATGTCGTTAGTAAAGATCCCCATGCTTTCATGGTATTTAAGGGAAGGACCGAAAGTGGAAATCCGTGCTTTATATCGTCAAGCGGCTTGTATATTAATTAGTTGCTTAATTAATACTTGTTTAAATTTATTTATGATTTACAACTTTTATGAGAATTAATAAATTATATATATGTATGAATTGTGTTTTAATTATATATACTAATTAATACCATACATGCATTGGTCCTATAAGAATTTGTAAAACTCATGTCTACGAAAATTATGTAGGTTGGACACCATTTGATATGTATCTTTTAAACAAACTCGAGTCTACTACCGTTGTCGGAGAAATTATAAAATAACTTTTATATTTTTTTAGGATAAAATAGAATAGTAAAATTAAGAATTGTTCAATTATTTATATTTGATTTCACGTACCATGTAAAAAATAAATAAATAAATAGACATTTATTAAATTTGACATTGACGGAATAGTTCAATTGGATGTGTTTTTTACCGTTTTATAATCAAATGATATAAATAAAGACTTCTCCAAAAAAGAAGGACAGCGTAGGCTAGGCGGTCCTACATTTACAAATATTTGAAAGATGCCATGCTATTCACGTCATTGAAAGCCCATTCAAAACAATACTCTCTTTCCCTTTACAAAACAAAGGAAAAAAAAAAGAAGATGAAATAATTTTTTAAAATCAAACTTGATACAAATCCATTTTATTTAGTTAATATATTCATGAATATTAATATATATATTTTTTTTTATAAAAAGTAATTATTATTTCTGGTGCCATTAAGCATAGCCTATAAGTGACATAATAAGAAATTTTGATGATTGAGGATAGCATATTTATCCTGTAATAATAAATAAAATATTTACCATCCCATCTAGAGAATGGTCTTATATATCCATATGTTAATGAATATTATGATTTGTATCTTGATATCTATTCATTCATTCATTCATTCGTAATAAAATAAAATTAACAAACAAAAAAAAATTATTTATTTTTCATACAAGAAGCTTCTCTTTTTTTAAGGAAAAAGACAAAATAATGGTATTCATAACTTTTCCCTTTTATATTATTATTACACCCTGAAAAACAGAAAAACAAGAACAGAAAGAGGTTCACTCTTCGCTTTCCCGCAAAAACTGGCCCAATCTCTGTTGTGAAGGTGAAGATCGCAGAATCTCCCGCCGAGACCTTCACATCTTCGTCTTAGATGGAACAGGTTCGCGATTCATACACTAATTTAATTCCTTCCTCATTTGAATTAGGTTTAGATTTCTACGTGTTATATACATTGAGATTTATTATGCCTAAATTAGGATTTCTATAAATTCATTAAATAAATATGAAATCGGTTATTTCTTTTGGTTCCACTCGTCAAATTGCTATAAATCCTGGGATTTTCAGGTTGTTTGTAACGTTTTTGTTTTCCGTCCCGATTGTGATTGTGATTCAAAGTTTATTTGGTTTCGATAATCAGATTTTTTCAGTTTTACTCTGAAATTTGTGAAACATAATTTCATTATTGCTACTTAGGGTTGTGTTTGAATGTACGGATTTCATGCACTGGTTAATTATAAGTCCAAATTAGTGGAGGCATCTTTTATATTTCATGAGAATGAAGTTGACTTTAATTGATTAATTTATTATCTTGTAACATTGCTTCAGTTTAGGCTTGAGGGGGATGAGGAGACATAAGTCACATAAAAGATGATCTATTATCTGTTTTACTATCATAGGTGCTTTATTTGATTCGTTTATTGACCTTGTGAAAAGAATCAACTAATACTAGGCATATTGAAGCTGTATGCGTTGCTTATCAAATTTCTTTTTGGGTTTATGAATCTGTATGATCTATATCTATATATATATGTATGAATTGTGTTTTAATTATATATACTAATTAATACCGTACATGTATTGGTCCTCTAGACTGAATATTTGGGCAACGTGGATCAAATGGAGTCCAATACTTAGGAAGAGTGAGAGAATGTAATTCATGTCTACGAAAATAATGTGGGTTGGACAGCGTTTGAAGATGTTAATCTAGAGTGACATGTGTGATCAGGAAATTGCTTCAATTTCTTAAACTCAGATTTTGAAAGAGAAATTAAAAATAACTTTTTATATTTTTTTAGGATAAAATAGAATAATAATAAAATTAAGAATTGTTTTTTCCTTAAAGTGAAAATTGTGTTTTTATTCGTTCCTTTGACACAAAAAATAATCAATCACATAAATAAGTTAAAGCAAGAAAATAAAACAATTAAACATTCTAAAACTCATTAGTTATATATTCATATCCATCAGGAATATTTTCTCCTACTAAAACCACAGCATAAATCATTCACCTCTTCCGGAGAAGGCAAAGTTGGGCTTGGGAGGGCTTATCTAAGTACGTGGGTGGTCACTGGTAATTATATAGGCGGAAAGAGGGATAGCTAGAATTGTGTAGACAATGTTCTGGAAAGATAATTCTGTGTTATAGATTTTTTATTTTTTTTGGCTTAAAGGACCAAACAAGAACATTAGTTTTTTTTAATATATATATATATATATATATAATTATTATTATTAGACACGAGAAAAAATATATTTCAACTAATATAGTTATATCATTTATTTTAAAAACACAATTCATCAAAATCTCAACACTTGACAAAGAGTTTTAATTTTAACATAAGTAAATCTTATTTTCCTTTTTACTCTCTTTGAGAATTGATTCGCCACCACCATTTTCTTCTTTTCTAATTAAATGGACAAGTCTACTTAGATAATAATAATACTGCCTTAAATACACAAACCTCGTTACGCAGCATCAACTTCATTGAACCCATACTTGGCTATCCCACCTTAAATACAACCATAAATTATTAGGTTGTGCTGGCTTTCACAAACTTCTCATACTTTCCTTCCCTCTACTTTTTTTTTTTTAAAGTTCATGTATTATATCACTACTAGGAAGAATACAAGTTATTGTAGAAACTACTGGAAGAAAAAAGAAACCCAAAGGAAAAAAGAAAAAGAATGAATTATCACCCAAAAGAAAATTTAGCCATATCTGTTTTCAGTTTGATAGCCCCCATTACACAATTAGTGTTGCGGGCATGATTACCCACACAAATCACTCCCTTGTAAATAATCTTTGTCAAATAAGTATATCACGAATAAGGTTTCACCTGTAGTAGACTGTCTTCTCCTGCGATCTGGAAAAAGAACTGCCTTACCCTGCAAAATAGTATATTAATGTTTGAATAGTCTCTCTGGCAGGCAGGCAGGCAGTAGCTCGCACCATGCAAAATCCAATGTCTGCCCAGTAGGTGGTGAAGTCCAATTCCAATTCAAAATTTTCTGGCGGTTCAACTTATCATGCAGCCTCAAGGGATCAATATGAGGGTGGAAAAGCAGCTAAAGATCACTTCCAAGCATTTTAAAGTCTTTTTCATACCTACCATCACCTTAATTAGACAAATACTTGTGCACCCGTAAGGGAAAAACTTTCCGAGTTCCATAATTAGAGTTGATAGCAAAATCTTCTTTTCCTAAATTTTCCCACTCTAGCTACCATTCATGGTTATAATGTTATATTTAGGTTAATTGATCTAACTAAAGCAATCAACAGCATAAAGCAAAACCATATTTGTGAAGCTCATGATATGTCAAAGTGCAGGACATGGCAAGAGTGCTTAGGTTAGCTGAAAGATAAGAAAATAGGGAAAATTGAATCCTGTGATTATTAGAAGTCAATCCATGGGTGCAACCACCAAAAGTTTGAGATTTATAAGTTACCTCACAGTTGAGAAAAAACCGTGATCTCTACCAGCAGCAAGGTTACTCATGCACATAAACTGATTCCTTCTTCTTTTTAACTAATTGAGATTAAGGTCCCACAAGTACCCCAAAGAGAATGGGTAAAAAAACTCCAGGAATAATATTTCAGTGAGTATGATTAAAAAATAACCTAAAATAGACCACATAACAGAATTACAACAATGAAGTTATACCTACCTCATCACTTTGTCCTCTAGTTAAATTTTGATGATAGGGAGATTAATCTCAACAAAGCTGTGGGAACAAAAAAGAATTTCACCCATGAAGAAAATAATTTTAAACTCCAAAAGCACACATCCATTAAACATAGTAAATTATAAAAATGTCTACCTCTTCTGACTTCAAAGTTCAGACATTTATCTACACAATTCAGTAATATGAGCGAACTGGACTTCTGGATGACCTCCTGCGTCCACGCCTAACAGGGGAACACGACCTGCTCCTATCACGCTCACGGTATCTATCTCTGCTTCCCTCTCTTCCATTTCTAGAATTGTTATACTTCCAATCCAACCCTCTTCCCCCATCACGGCTTCCTCGACCATTTCTCTCCCGAGACCTTTCCTGCTCTCGGTACCGGTCCCGCTCTTGGTCCTGATCCCGATCACGGTTCCTATCCCTGTCACCTGAATCGCTTCTTCTACGTCTACTCTCATATTCCTTCTCCCTCTGCTTCCTCCTTTCTTCCGTTTCTTTCTCCCTTGCTAACCTTTCCTCTTCTCTTGCCTTCTCCTTAGCTTCCTGCTTATTCAAAGTATTTGCTCATTATTCTGACAAGAAAAGAATAAAAAGAACCAAAAATGGTAAGACTGTAATTCAAAGAAAAATCACCTTATATTCAGCAAGGAAATCCCTGACCATGCCATAACCAATATGCTGTTTGCCAGTGACGTGAGACTGAGTTCTCTCAATCGCATCGTTTGCTACCAGAAAAGAACCACAAGTTTCACATAGAGCCATCTTTTTTTCCTGTGCAAGCATTAAAATTTTGTCATTCTGGGGTTGCTGAGTCAAGGCTGTCTTCTCAGCGTTAAGCGCATCAACCTGTGAAGGATTGTTAAATATCATGAGTTAAGTTTCATATCTACCAATATTGGTAGAGAATGGAATTATGAATTTTTTATCAGATTATGATTATTAGCACCTTTCTCATTAGTGCTTCAGCTTCATCCACCTTGCCCGCTTCACCAAGGGCCTCCACTTGTTCCAACAGGTTCTTTATTTTCTCCTCCAGCACAGATAACTGCTCAGATTTTTCAACTGGGACCAGAGGTGGAGGGGGAACTTCAACTTCTTGATCAAGGCGTTCTCGCCCACGCCTTACTCTTCTATCCAAGTCCATTACCTAGAATGGAAAACAGATCATGATTAGAGAATATATGCAAAAAGTGGTGCCAGTGAGTTTCAAAATTAATAAAATAAAAAAGCTCACCAACTTCTCACAGAAATGAGCCAGGTCTGCTTCAAACTTTGGCACGTACGAATCATGCCTCGGAGAATTCTCAAAACTAAATTAAGACATGAATAAAGCGAACTCTCATGAAACTATAAACCGATGATTGAGGTACATAATGAAATGAAAGGAAAAATTAAGATGATTATCATACTAATAAGGAAATTATAGTAAAAATAGACCATTAAAAGACTAAGTCAATACAAGGAATCACTATTCTTCTAAAGGTATTTTTAGGCATCTAAATTTGTACTCAGCATCCTCTACATTTACTTTATAGGTAAACCTTTATGGGTGCATATGTGATTTAAACTTGAAACAACTTCAAAACAACAAATGCAAATGACTACTCAAACCAACTCAGAAGGTTAGGATAAACCTTTTAAGATCATTTTCAACACGATCAGCTAAACTTATAAGGATTTCTTAATATATTAAGATCTTGTAAACTGCCTTCTTCTTTTGGGTTGTGAAATTCTACCTCTCTATATTATGAAATGTTTAGAAAGTCCCATGGATAGCAACTTGAAGTGGTTCAGAGGTATCAATATTTGACTTCTTAGACATCCATATTTACAGTCATCACATGCTTTGGGACTGGAAACTACCTAATTGATTGAAACTAAATCTGCAAAATATCACAGGTTTTAAGGACTTGAAGGATATTTATAAACAATTATTAAAATAAACACTAAAGTAAACAAAATACAGCCAAATATGGATTTAAAAGATATTGAAATTAAAAGGAAAATAAAAGAGTTTGCAATTAGTGCCAAGAGCACTATTTGCTGACGTGACATTTTTATACAACGACAACAATAGACAATATTTCGGATTTATTATCAATGACGTCATTGTGCATATAAGCTGTTACACAACGAAAATTTTATCAACCCATCTCCAACTGCCATTAAAACCGAATAATTGTCATGATTATAATATAATGTTGGAGCACATAAGCAAGACAATGGAAAAGGTAAGCTGTTAAAGCATTGGTAACTGTTAAGAGGAAAACATCATCCAGAACGGCCAAAAGAACAGAAAAAAGAGTGGGGTGGCATGATATTAGAGGATCATGCACCACTTTGTGATATTAACCAATCAATTTTAGATGGATATCTAATAAATAAAAGTTTCTACATAGCTTGTAACAACCAAAATTAAGAAGGGAACTACAGTTATTACGCACGAAATAACTTCTTTGATCCAATTTGCTATTTGCTATGGTAAGAGGTAAAGGACATATGCAATGAGTCTGTAATGGTACCATTAGTGAAATCAGAAGAGGCGGGAAATAGTCTGTTTTAAAAAATATTGATTTGAATACTAGAATTGTAATTCTCTTCCTCGCATGTATCCCATTAAAAGGCTATAGATTGGTTACCTCAGACAAAAACCTGCAACAGTCAGAACTCCAAAATCTTATTAGCATACCACGCGAGTTACTCATATTTAAGTTCCACCCTACACCACATTTGCAAGGCATGTAACTTTACTCAGAAGACCAACAAAAAGGGGAACAGTAAAAATCAAACACCTTTTCTTTCCAATTTAAGTAGTAGAAACCAACCACCTATTTATGATCAAAACATATTTTAATAGCCAGACAACCAACTATATTTACAAGTCAGCAAAAAAGAACAATGATCCAATAATAAAGGCAAAATTTCAATTTAACAAGATCATTATCATAGATATAGCAAAGTCAAATGAAAACACATCATAAATATGCTTCTTAGCAAACATCATAAAAGCTCTTCCAGTAAGTTCTAAAGAATATTGAAATGACTTAAACACCGAAACTTATGAAGAACCCTTATGGAGCATCTACACAACATTATACTCATTTATTACCTGTCTTTCAACTTCTGATCATGAATTTTTGGGCATGGTCCTGATGCAAACAAAGGAAAATAGGATTCTAATCAGTAAACATGCTGGGCATTAAGAATTGAAAATTTGTTTCTTTTGGTGTTAGTCAAAAAAGAGACTAAACATTAAAAGCAAAAGAACCAACAATCTGACTTCTTATCTATTCATGCACTTTCTTATTAATTAATAACCAAAGCTCTAAAAAGAATTCAATAGAAACAAATGATAACCTACCTAGATCGCTCCTAGTGTTCACAAACAGATCGTGAGGACAAAATCGAACCATATAAAATCCACACACTTCCTTATCATCCCACGTTACTTCCTTGTATCCCTTTCTCTCTTCTTCAGTTAGATTGCGAGCTAAATCCAACAAATAATACAGTAAAATTAGAATCAGTTGAAAGAGAAAAGAAAAAAACAAATCTTGCCACAAGGATAGTAACTAAATCCAATTGCAAAATATGAATTCCGTACAACATGAATTAGAATCATAGGAAGAAGAAAAAAAGAAGTAGCTTTTCCCTAAATTCCTATTCCATGCAACCCAAGTATAGGATTAAGAATTTTGAAAAAAATTATGAGCTAAAAACTCCATTAAAGAATCAAATTATCAGATATCAAAGGCGAAACAATTCGAAGCGAAAAACCCCTAGCTCAGTAAAGGGTAGTGTTAAATGAAATTACCTGCACCCATGAGTTCATCTAGCAAAGCCCTTTGAGCGTCCATTGCTAAGTTGCAGCGGTGAAATATTAGATATACCCTACTTTTGCGGATAGATCAAAGGCTAATTAAGTGACTCTTATCGAGGTGTCAAGGTTTTGTCTGGTTTTTATTAGGGTTTCTTCATATTATCTGAGGATACCCATGGAATCTAATGAGATGGAAGTGATAGTGGTATTCAAGGAGGTCTGTTTGGTTTGTTGGGTTCCCGTCTTGGAAATTCTTCAACTATACCACGGATAAAAAAAATTCCCCATAGTTATATAAATGATTTTTTATTTTGAGATATCCCAATATATAAATTTACTTACTATTTATAAAATTTAGTTGGTTCATTGTTTTTTCTTTTTATGTCCTTATAATAAATATTCAATCATTACTAAAAAAAAATTTAATTTCATTATTTTTATCACCATATTTAATATTGTAATTAAATAATGGATTTAATGGTCATAAGAAGCGTAAATGTAGAAATAAGTTTAAATCGATTTTCTTAAACTATTCTAACCTATCAAAAGCGTAAAGAAATGTAAATATTTTTCCGAAAAAATAGAAATAAATTTTCTCTTTGGTTTCATAGTGTTATAAAATAATAAATTTATTTTCTCCCAATTATTTAGAAAGTAGAAGAAAATAGAATAAATTAAGATACATTATTAATTGACACAAATTTTTTACAAGAATTATTTTTTCATTTATTCATTTATTCTCCTTTTGTATATGCAAATTTAGTTTTATTACGACTTTTTTTTTGCCCTACAAGTTTGTCCTTTTAATTTAAATGTTTTGGTGTCTTTAAATTTAAATAAATTTTTTATTATATTCTTACAATTATTACGCCTCGCACTTGTGTATTAAATTTCTAAAATACTGTAGTGAAATAATAAAATGATAAAAATATTTTTAATAAATGAGTTATTTTTATGGACTTAATATGGAGTGTATTGTATCACTCATCTCCTCAACCTCACACATCCGTATCACTCATCTCCCTTTTGACCCCAAAAATATAAGTCAAAGCTTTCACTTGGTGGACGAATGTATGTGTTCAATGGGCGTGGTAAAAAATCCGGTTAATGAATAAAAAAATGCGGCTAATTTTTTTTTGATAACGAATTAATTAATTGATCAACTTTAGGCTTTTTGCAAAATAAATTTCATATGTAAGAATGTGGTATAACATACCGCCATATACAGCTAGATTTACTTATTTCATTAATTATTGTATTAAAAAAATATTATTAATTATAGTATTAAAAAAAGTATTATTTCTTTGTTTTAAGTTTGAAGCCCCTAACATTATCCTTTAAAATCTTATTTTTCTTTTTAATATTAATGGGCTATTTGATAAAATCGAATGAAATAGCTCAAATTTGAATGAAACTAAATACTGAATAAAAAAAATTGTTTGATAATTGACATGTCTGAAACATCCGAATAACATATTTTTATTATTTATCCATCTGAAAAAATTTAAAATTATTGTAAATTTATTTAATATTACTTAATATAATAATTAATTTTATTAAAAAAATTATCCAATCAGCTGCCATTCAACAAAAAAAAAGACACTAAACCATTCCTTGTGTAATCCTAAAATGCCCCTTCATATTGAAATTGAATTTCAATATTTTGTTTTAAAATATTATGTCTTATTTATACTTTGAATGTCCCTTCAAGTCGACACGGAACTGCAATATAAACATTAGTGTTTCAATTTGTATAATATCATAATTAATGTTTTATTTTTATTTGTTTGCAAAATTGGGTGTTATCAATTTTGATCAAAATAAGTCAATCATCTACTTATATTGTACTCCGTTTAAGAGGCAAAATAGTCATTTTGCTGACGGTTTAACTCCTTTATTTAGAGAAAATATATTTTAGTGGATGAAAAAGGGACTATTTTACTCCTTAAACACCCGCGTGATATGTATATAATAAAATTGTTGTTTTATAAATGTATTTTTAATTTGAAATCAAAAGAGTATTTATTGTAAAACTTGTTATTTTCATATCAGTTTTAATTAAAATCTCTTTGAAAATCTGCAGAGTAAGTTGGGTTCTTTGTCCCGAAAATTGGAAGATACATGAAATGAAACGAGGTTCAATTATTCCATGATTGATATATGCTACTAATTAATTTAATCTCGTAATTCCATGTTATAGGACATGCGTTAGTAACACGTACGTTAATTCAAATGAAATTTAAAATTTATATCTTAAAATCAACAATTATTGTGATAATAAAACAGAAATTATCAATACCTGAGCTAGCTGCGCATTATTAAACAACATTATTATGTAGTTACTAATTATAATAATATCTTATTTAATTGCATATATAATGAACATAACTATTTTTACTAGTAAATTACTAGTAGCATACAACAAGTTTATTGAAGATAAACATTAATACTTATTTGTTGAAGAGGGCCAATTTCTATACCAACCGGCCCATGCAGAGACTAAACCACTAATCCCAAGAGTAACGGCATGGTTGCAAAAGGGGTTAGGCTCTATATCCGCCAGAGCTATAACCAAATCGGCCACGTTTGCCGCCACCGCCATCAATCTCATCACTCTATCCACTCTTATAATATTACCACTATTATTATTATTCTCCTTTTCATCCTTGATATAATATTTCTCTTTTGTATTCCATCTCTTATCATGATGAAATCGGATATAATAAAAAATACGTACCCAAAAGCCTCACCAAATGCCGAAATGAAGCTCATCTTTCTGGCTAAATTCGCCTCCAACACACCAATTCTCGACAACCAAAGGAAATGGTCAAAAAAGAAGTAGACCATCTCACCGCCATTGGCTAACACGGCTAGGAGGCGGAAAGTTGGGGTGGAGCCGGGGGCTCGTAGGAGGGCGTTGAAGCCGGTGAGAAACCGGCCTGTTCGGAAGGCTTTGCGGCTCAAACCGGAGGCAACTTCCCATTGCTTAGCTCTTTGGGCAATGTTTGGGTGCGAGGATTCGACATGGAAGTGGAGGAGCTTGGAGACGTATTGGAAGGTTTTGACAAGCTTGTCAATGCCATCTCTTTTTGCTAGGAAGATGACTAGCTTATCCACTCCATCATTCATGGTTTGGTGTTAATTAGAGGCCGCCGGTGTGGCTGAAGCTAGAGCAGAGCTCTGACTTGGTTAGGCTTGATATTGAGACACTCTGTGTACGAGCGTGCTAATATATACTTACATGGAGTATCAATCAAGGAGAGCCACAAAAATTAGGATAGAGTTGTAAAATAGTGTGGTTGGACAACATTGTCTTGTTTCTTTCTAAAATGAAATTTATCTCTATAATTAAGGACATTAAAAAAAGTTTATAAAAATAATATTTTATAAGACTTTTTTAGTTTGAACACACAATTCGAACCTCCAACCTCATGGGTTGGGGTGGGGGCATACCACTAGGCCAAATACTAGAGTTTTTAATTTCAAATTTTATGTAACTTATCATTTTTTTTATGTTCAATCAAATTTTATTCCAATTCAAACAATTTAAATCAAGGGGGAACAATCATAACAAATAGTTCCAATTAAACTCATTTGGAAACTCACTACTTAAGGAAAACTCTGTTTGAATAGTAAAACTTGTTTTTATTAAATTTCCTAAATGTCAATGTACTTTTCAAGAAACACAAATATTAAATTTTCAAGTCAATACTCAATAATGACAATTTTATAACCCTTTCTTCTTTTCATATTTAAAATTTAATTAATCTTTCCTAATTAAAATCAAATAATATGAGAAGCACTATAATTTACTTTCAATTTCTATTCCCCCCCTAAATTCTTTCAGTTCTTTTCCCAATCTCTCCCTTAAATACGATTTACAATTTCCCCCAAAATTAGATACTGCGTGTTTGCAGATTTGGCGGAGATCACAGATATTTCAGCTGTTTGACAGTCTCAAATTTGGTCAAGGCATAGAGCTTGACGGAGTCAAGGACGTGATAGAGTATCAACTGTGTTTTATGAAAGCATTTTGAGTGTGTTCGATTCTTTTATTTTATTTTCTTTGTATGGATTGATTTCATATTTTGGTGTCAGATCAGATGGCTGAGGGAGGAATTCAATCTCGCTATGTGAAGTTGACGAAAGATCAAGGGCCTTTGGAGGACATTTGACCTGGAGAGCTTAATCAGCCAATTGAGGTTCCTCAGGTCTAAATTTTATCCCTCTCTCTATATATGTAGTAGTATATGTTTATGTGAAATATAATTGTAGGTTTTCGATGATCTATAGATATATGCGTGCATTTTTTGTTTGGAATTAATTATACAATTTGTGGATTTGCCTCTTGGTTTTTATGGTTGTTAGTTCAAATTAGGGTTAGGGTTTTTAAAGTTCTGAGTGATGGCAGTGAAAGAAGAATTAAGGCATGTTCTACTTGTAGGTGTCAATACTTTTTTTTAAAAAAAAAGAAAAAGAAAAAGGAAGAAGAGTTTGGATGTATTTTCAACTATATGTTAAGAACTTATTTATGTGAATCTGGTCCAAACTTATAGATTTATTTATGATTATTTGTCGCTTATATCTTCTTAAAGGTATGATTGTAGTACGTGGATGCTGTTCTTGCTGCCATCTAGTGATAGAAAAACCATTGTTTAAAGTGCATGCCAAATGATGGATTCAATGTTTGGCGTCTATATGAGCTGCTAAAAAGAATCTGACCTAGTTCATAATGTGGTCATCCTTTGTTTATCAAAAGGGCGAGGATCTTTGTACACTGCTACTGCTTCTAAAGTGTTAGTTTGTATAACCTTTGTCAAAGGATGTACTTGGATCCTTTCTCTTTTGTATGAAACTCTTCGTGTTGTAGAGGATATAGAAGCAAAAAAAAACCCGTCGGTTGCTTTTCTAGTCATAGCTTGTTGGTGGGAATCACCTTATCAGTTAAAAGTACCAAAGTCACATTTTCATATCCACCAGAAAATACTCATGGTTTGTTCTGCAGTTGAATGTTCAAAAGTGCCATGAATGTGGACAGCCTTTACCTGAAAGCTTTGAGCCTCCTGCAGATGAACCTTGGACAACTGGGATTTTTGGCTGTGCTGAAGATACAGAAAGCTGTAAGTTTTATTATCTGCATCTGTCCTGTCAAGCTCCAAGCTACTTGATGTTTAATATATATTGTAAATCCCAAGCATACTACTTTTTTTTTCTTTGGAAAACCTAAGCGTACTGCTTAAATATACACTACACAATGATATGATCCCTTTCTTCTGTTTAGAAAATTCGTAGTATTGATTTAATAAATTTAAATGCTGTCATCCCTCTTCTTCGACAAAGGCACACCATGTATCTCTTCCAACAATCTTAAGCTTTGAGCATGATTTCCTGCTTTTCTCCAAATCCCTGCTTCCTTATGGTTCTCTCAATTCCTAACAACAGGTTGGACAGGACTTTTTTGCCCGTGTATTTTGTTTGGGCATAATTATGAAAGCTTGAGAGAAGATACGCCTTGGACCAGCCCATGCATTTGTCATGCTATTTTTATAGAGGGTGGCATTGCACTTGCTGCAGCAACAGCAGCAGCATTCCATGGTATTGATCCAAGGACATCATTCCTTATTTGCGAGGGTTTACTATTTAGTTGGTGGATGTGTGGCATATACACTGGTCTCGTACGACAATCACTTCAGAAAAAATATCATCTCAAGGTAATCCCTATATCTTCATGTTTGCTGTATGTGATTGGTCATGATAATAAGCACATATCATAATATCTTAAGCCCTCTATCAATTACTTCACATTCATGATTCATATGGAGTTTTTCAATCTATACAGAATTTTTTAACTATTTGTCAACTTTAAATTTGAACAGGAACCAAAGTCATCTCTCAAATTCATGCTCACTAGCACTAGCCCACACAGGCACATACCCTTTCAGCAATTTAGGATCATTCAGATTACTTCCATTGTAAAATGATGGAAAAGTTGGCCACTTTTCTTTCTAAAGTTTTCTATCGAAAATGGACGGATTTTGAATGAAAACTAATTAATATAAGCAAACCTTTTGTAATCACTATTATACTTTTTACATACTAACACAATATAGTTAATATAAGGGGAACATAGTTATCTAGCTCTATGCCTATGAGTTTTAAAAAGGAGAAATTTAGGGAAGAGATTAAAAGCCCCTTGTTTGTAAATTTTTTTAATAGAAAAAAGAGGAGAGAAATTTGAAATACATTCCTTCCCAAACTCGGGAAGATTCGAAGGGAAATTTTTCTTAGACTTGGATGACATTAAAATATCAAAAATATCCTTGTAATGGTTTCTCAGATATAGTCTCATAAGGCAACATATGGTAACTCCTTTTTCTCTCACGTTCTCTCTTCGTTTCATTGTTCTTCCTTTCATTCCCTTTTTGTTTTTATAATTTTTTTTAATATAAATTTAAGTTTTAAATGTTGGAGTTTATTGCCCAACTGAGAGTTCATAACAGCAACATGTGATTAAGTGCCTGTTCGGGAACAACTTATAAGTTGATTACCAACTTATAAGTTCTTTTTCACTGTTGGGCCTGTTTGGGAGCTACTTTTTTTTTACTTATTTTTTGACTTATAAGTCATTTTTCATAAGTAACAAATTTTAACTTCTTGAAAAATGACTTATAAGTCATTTTATATAAGCAACTTTGACCAAATGTAATGACAACGTTACCCTCCATTATTTTTTAAAATGACAACTTTACCCAGAAAAACATTTGCCTCCTCCGATGGCTCTATGGCCCTGGCCTCTGGATACAACTCATTTACAAAACAAAAATAAACACATAAAACCCTAAATACTCATCAAAATAAACACAAATATAAGTGATTTTTAAAATGTATATATATTATAGATATAAGGAGAGAAAGAGGGATTTTTTTAGATTTTGTACCTCGGCATATGGTGGGTGGTTGAAATTGAGGGCATAATTTGGTGCGGCGTAGGAGCCGACGATAGATATCTCCATATGAGAGAGAAGCAAGGACAAAGAGGAGAGGGGAGTACTGTTTATTTTTAGAGATAGAAAAGGAGATGGACCGGTACTGAGTTTATTTTTAGAGAGAGAAAAGGAGATAATGATCTAGGACAGATTTAAGATGGAGAATTGACGGAAATTAAATTAGGATCTAAACTCCACGTTTAGACCAATCTCTCAAGTGTATCCAACTCCACGCATCAACACCAAGATAGATAAAATACCTCTACGGTAGGATATCTCTATATGCTTTTGAAATACTTCTACGGTAGAATACCTCTATATTCTTGTTTTAACTTAATTTCTGACTTATAACTCATTATCAGCCGAACGCTTTTACTTGTAAGTCACAACTTATAAATCAACTTATAAAATAAGTCATTCCCGAACAGGCCCGAAGCATATGCAGTTTCAGTTTAAGAAAAGCTGAATATGTTTAAATCAAGTAGATTCTAATTACTAGCAAGTAATTTTATTGTTTTCATGTGGATAAACTGATATCTCTATTACTGCATAACATATTGGTGCTACTTTGTTAATTGTGCTGCTTATTATAGTAGTAGTGTAATACTTTTTTCCTGCTGATGGTCAGAACTCACCGTGTGACCCATGCATGGTGCACTGCTGCATGCACTGGTGTGCTTTGTGCCAAGAGCACAGGGAGATGAAGGGACGCCTGTCAGATAATGCTGTAATGCCAATGACTATTGTCAACCCCCCTCCAGTCCAAGAGATGAACTCTGCCAGTGAAAACCAAGATTCTGCACCATCCTCCGTAAATGGTGTTGATCAAACCAACTTAGAGATGCAGGCATTGTAGGGGATCTTAAAGCAACATCAAAACCAGGATTCTGCACCATCCTCTGCAAATGGCATTGGCCAGAGACCTACTTAGAGATGCTAGGCATTGTAGGATCTTGAAGTAAACTCAAAAAGCTCCAATACTATCTATGGGTGGGTGTGGGTGGGTTGCAAGCATTGAGCTGTATTTATACAGAATTACATTAAGAACTTCCTAGGTCATGTTAACAATTGACATTATACATTTTGCAGTGCAAATGCTTTTATAGAGGGGGATATTTCAGACTTAATATTGGGATATGCCAATTTATTGAAACGTATTAACAATTGGTTGTTTTCTGCTAGCATAAAATGTTGAGAAACAGGTGTAGCATTTCAGTTTCACAAAATTGCCTTCAGACTATACCCACCTAAAACCAAGTAGCGGTAGGTAGAGCAACAGAAATGCAGATCTGATTATATATGATAAACATTAGAGACCATAAAAAGAGCAACAGAAATGCAGATCTGATTATATATGATAAACATTAGAGACCATAAAAAGAGCGCAGCCTATACAGAGTGAACATTAAGAAATATTAATGACAAATCAAAAGGGACATACATGCTACAAACTAACCGCTGTGCAATATTTTAGCAACATCAGAGTTTGATTTAATGGAAAAAGTAAAGCATAATAATAGTGCACAACAAAAAAAAACAAATAACATCTTGCACATTTACACGCCATCAGCAATGCCCCTCAAAGAATCAGGCGCTTGAGAAGGGAACACCACATTGTCATAGATCAGTGCAGCAACAGCTGCACCAATCAAGGGTCCAACCCAGTATACTGCTTGATTCTTGAAGCTCCCTCCAATTAGTGCTGCTCCAAATGAGTATGCAGGGTTCATCGACCCATCCGTGAACGGGCCTGATGCCAAAACATTTGCCCCGGCTATAAACCCTATAGCCAGCGGTCCAATGGTTGCCATTGAACCACGTCTCGGATCCGCAGCTGCATAAACTGTGTAAACCAATGCAAATGTCATCACCCCTTCTAAGAGGGACGCTCCAAATCCAGTCATTTGTTGAGAAATAATTCCATGTATTGGAACATGCTGCACCCCACCCCACCATTAAAATTAAGAAGGTTCAATTATAGTACAAAAGTTGAAGACTACCAAATACTTTTTGAGCATACTAAATTCATACCTCTCCGACTGTTGCAACTTTCAAAAGCAGACAAGCCATGACAGATCCAAGAATTTGTGAAATCCAATAAAAGAGCCATCATCATAATACTGATATGGCCTCCAACGGCCATTCCAAAAGTAACAGCCGGATTTACATGGCCACCAGAAATAGTGGCCGCAATGTAAACTGCAACCGCCAATGCAAAAGCAGTTGCAATTGCACTTCCTACCAGGCTAGATGGATCTGATACAGCCTCCCCCAACAACTTCCCTGTAACCAAAACAACAAACATTGATAATTTCTGACCACCACAAAATTAAATCAGTTCAACTACAATTTAAAGTGAGTACTCACGGGATGACATGGCAGATCCAATGGCAGCGAAAACGAAGAAGAATGTAGAGATGAACTCTGCAAGATATGATCTAAGAGCATTAGCAGTGACGGAATGCTCCAACCGGTTTCTGAGAGATGTCATTATATTATAAAACAATCTAGTGTCGATTTCTCTGAAGAAGAAGAAGAACAGTTTGAATAATCTATCTACTCAAATTTGTGGACCTGATCCTTGTCCTGGTGTTTATATATACACTCAGAAGGAAGGAAGGAAGTTGTGATCACTTATGAGAAGGTCGCAAGGTTTCACATTCAAAATTTAACCGCCCAGTAACGCGCCTTATTTGCTTGGTTGAGAGACATGGGGTTTATACAGTTATTCGTGCTTCTTCAATTACGTACATACCCCCCCTGCCTGTTAACTGCTGTGCTACCTGCTTCACAGACTAATCTTTTATTGAAGATTAGTTCATCTTCTTCAAAGTTCAAACCAAACCAAATATACAATACAACCCCATGTCTCTTCAATAAAAGATTAGTCTGTAACCAAACCAAATATACAACAACAAAAAAATGTGATTTGGGTATTTATCAAGAAAATTGAAATAAATGAAAGTAACGTTAAAATCACTTTTATAAATTTATTCAATACTGGAGTATTATATGATTTTTAGTTAAAAAGTTTGTAAGGAGTCGGCACAATTATGACCAACTGTCACTAAAGTGAAATTGTAACTAGGTTGGTCTTTTTATTAGGGGCTTTGGGAATTCATTGACTCACCCAATCTGTACCAGAGATTCATTGACAAACACCCTAAAGTATTTGTAGTGTGGTTATGTACCAGCAGTTCAGTAGCAGCAAACGAAGACTGCAAACGAAACGTATTGGTATAAGGTGGTGTTAAATAAACACGTAATTTCAATATTTCAGCACAGTCTTCAAATGATGTTCAAATATGTCATCACTCGTAAAGAAAATTATATGCATTAACGAATAGCTTGGCTTACTGATCAGATTTTAAGTTTCATTAGATGAAACAAGACATTATATGAATGTTTAAAATAATAATAATAATAAAATTTATTTTCGTGTTTTGCTGATTACAAACTACTCTTCCGTTGTGTCTGTCTTGCAAAAATATTGTGAAGTTGATAAAATTGGGACATACACCATAAGGGAGTGGGGTAACACCAGCTAACTAAATGACACCCCGAGCTCAATTCAAAGAAAGGATCAGATGGTGATGAAGACTACCAAACATAAATGGAACATCCGGTAAAATTATGGAGATCAAAAGTTTAGTTCCTTGCAACACAGATTGAAGAGATGAAATACAACACACGGAAAGCTAGCCATAAAAGTGAAAGCACACCGTGACAAATTTTACAGTTAAACGCTTTAACCTCTAAACCTCTGGGCTCAACTACAGTTGAAATTTCCGATTATTTCCCTTGCCTTTTTAGATCCTACTTAAATACCAAACATATAAGAAATTCTCCTTGATGTTTCAAAACTCTGACTTGGGAATGTTGTTTAGGTATCACAAAAGCTCGATAATCTTTGGTCGCTTCTCTGATTGCTTGTTTGTCAATGCTTCAGATGATTCATCTCCAGCATGCTTAGTTCCTTTCCTTTTTATAGGAGAGCATGTAGCTTTTTTGTTGTCCTCATCCTCCTCATCACTGCTGATACCGTCATCATCCTCATCACTGTTATTACTAGCTGCAAATGAAATCACCGGTAGATGACCGTCAATAGCAGACTTAGCAGCAGCAATAGCTTCAGGAGTATGAAGGTCAGCAACCCCCAGCATCAAATCCTATCAAGTTAGTTGCACCAAAATTCAATACATCAACTGGTTGCTGGAATCCAAATGAGAGAGAATAGAGGAGTATTATTTACCATTTCAATGTGCGCAAAATCATTGTCTTCGAGTGCTTCAATATCAAAGTCTTTCGAATTATCCTACAATTAATCAAATACACAACCAATTAACCATGTGAGAAATAAAGGTAGAAAGAAAAATTTGGATTAATAACTCAATTCAATTTAAAAGTTAACTATACCATGGCTGCGAGCTGCAGCCTTTTGTTTGCTTCTGACATGACTGGTAAAAAATTCTTCAATTTTCCCAAAACTGCAGAAACACAGGATGTTAAGTTCAATCACAAAAACAACAATTTTATTATAAAAGTTTATTTAGGTTGATGTTTTCTATACTCGACACGTAGAAGACTGCTTCAGTCCCTTTCACGAGATAATCAGAATTTTTAACACCAAAGAATAGAACTAGTACAAGTATCACACACAGTCACACCCAACAGAAGCCCTGTGCTATCTTCGTCATCCCCACTTGTACCCTCGGCCCTCAACTAACTCCATTACAAGTAACAGAAACCTTGCTATTAGTGACACCCAACTGTTGGAAAAATATTTTTTGTGTCACAGACATAATATACATTATTATACTCCCTCCGTTCCATTCCAAAATTAGGGATACAATTTGACTTTTGAGGTCAAACGACGATATATTAAACTTTAAAATTGATAGACTAATAAAAGTTTAGAATAAAATAAATTTTGTGATTAATAGTTTTTGTTATATAATATATAATTATATTAATTGTATCAACTAAAATTAAATAAATTCACATCAATTTGAAGTCTGCACAAACACCTCGACACAATTAAATAATGTTTGCATCTTGAAAACGTCCACCAAAATTAATCCACAGCTATGCAAATCAATAAAAATTTAAACTTTATGAAAATTAAATTAAGTTCACTGTACATCGTGTTTATGCGTGCATATATTAAGAGTTTTTCTACCATTAAAAAAAATGTATTGTAGCAATGCATATATAAAGAGAAATGAGGTATACGAGTGAAGTAGTAGTACTTTGGCTTTTAGGAACAGAAGAAATTGTAGGCTTTGTATCAGGCGGGTTGATTTTTGTGGTTTGAGACTGCAATGATAAATCATTGTTGGAAAGAAGAAGTCTTGATTCTGCACATAGAGCACAATACCATTTAATTATATACATATTTACACATTGAGATGAAGTAAAATAAAAGAAAATTAAGTAAGATTTTAGAGAGAGAACCTAGAGAAGAAGAGGTGGACGATTTGTTGGCCTCCAAGTCGAGAAGAATTTTGCTGCTCTGCCCCATATCTTCAAAATTACTATTAAACCTTACCAACGGAGAAGAAGGCGAGAAGAATAAAGAGAGTTCAGTATTTGGGTAAATATTATACTATATATACTTGTGGTTTTCTGAATGGAGAAGAAGCCCTAATTTATCCCCAAATTTATAGGGACTACAATAATGGAGTATAATTTAAAAAGGGACCTGACCTAAGTCACCTCGTTCGAAAGAAACGCAAGTGGATTGGGCCGGTTAAGCCTAATGTCGATTATCCGACCCATTAAAAAGTTGTTTATATTTAAATTTTCTAGATATCAGTAGATTTATTTTTAATGGGTAATCTTTATTGGAAACCGGACATCCATACTCCATAGTCCAGGACATATCATCAATAAAACTCCCACCAATAATACAACGGTTATCAATGGCGCCTAAAACCCTCCTTCTATCTCCTCTCTGTCCATTCCCTCCTTTTCACCAATTTAGAAACCCCAACTCCAATTACGTCAAATTCTACCCTTCAAAACCCCTTATAATCATTTGCAAGTCTACAGAGTCACAAACCCAGCAAAACCCACAAACCGAACCCGAAGGGTTCGGCGCCGCCGCACCAACGCGAGGAGAGATTTTCCTGGAACGCCAACAATCTTTGGCGGCTTCAACTACGGTCCTCGCAGCCATTAAGAAGAAGAAGAAGAGAGAGAAAGTTAAGGGGTATATGAAGGGTTCTCCAGTTATTTCTAGTTGTTATGGTTGTGGAGCTCCCTTACAGACAATGGAGACGGATACCCCGGGTTATGTAGATCCGGATACCTATGAATTGGTACGAAATTCTTTCTGGGTTTGTTTAATTTACTTGTTGGCGACTCAAAAACTTAACCATTTAATGTTTGACTGAATATAGTTGAATTCGTACCCACTTAATGTGGAATTTGCTTGTAAGTTTAGCCTTTTCGGTATCGTGTTTAAATTACTCTGTAGACAAAAAAATTGTTTTTTTTTATATATATAATGCTTTTTAGCACTTTTATTATTATTAATTTTACTATTTTTTAAAAATAAAATAAAATAACAAATAATAACTTGTTCGGTTATTTAAAGAAAAGCACGCCTACTGTTTACAATTTGTTTTGGTGGTTATTATATGTATTTTTATGCCAAAATTTAGGCTTAGATCAGTGAAACAACAATGCCAGCCAAATATTGCAGTCTAATTGTGGGTTGCTTGGAAAATGGGTTTATGTACTTTGAATTTTTGTGTGGGCATTTACTGTTTGATTAAGGATGATAGTGTCTTCTAAGTTCTAAATACGTAAGCTGCTGATTATTGATTCAGAAGTGAGCTTGTATATTATATCGTTGTATTGATATTCTTGGATTTAATAGAGTATGTGATAATGCTTGATAATGCATTATGATATGGTGGTTTGTTGACTTGAGTCACATGGCAATGCTCTGATGCTGGTTTCTGTTTATCTTTTGGTGGGTGGTGATTTTGCAGAAGAAGAAACATCGTCAACTTAAAACAGTTCTTTGTGGAAGGTGCCACCTTTTATCTCACGGGCATATGATTACTGCTGTTGGTGGCAATGGAGGCTATTCTGGTGGAAAGCAGTTTGTTTCAGCTGAGGAGCTTCGGGAAAAGCTATCTCACTTGCGCCATGAGAAGGCTTTGGTTGTCAAATTGGTGAGAGATACCTTATTGGCTTACTCTTATCAGTTTTATGAGTGTGATAACTTGCCTCAGACATGTCATTGATTCTTGGATGCAAAAATGAGACTTTGGAAATGTGATTTGGTGCATGTATCTCAGATCGTGCTTGTTCAGATAATATATATGTTTGCCACATATATATTATATAGATTCTTTATTCGTGATCTTGAACTGTTAGCTTGGGTAAATCTATCAGTTTATCAAGCCATACTTGAGTGGTGGAATTCTTATGAATTTTTATCTGTAATTGACAAAGCCTTGTAGTTTATACTATGTTATCCAAGGTAGAAGAAATCTAATATTTTTCTGCGTTCCCATCATCAAATCTGTCTAATAATGAAGAGAGAATGGAGAAAGGAGAAATTAAGTGTAATGAGGAATTAAGGAGTCGAGCTATATTCATCAGCAAGAACGTGTTTCAGGGTACTAGCCAGTTGGATATTGGAGTAGTGAACAAAAAAACAGTTGTCATGTACTTTAAGGCTTTAAGCTTACTTGTGCTATTTTCTTTTTACTCATCTTAACGTTTGTCCATGGACTTGGACATAAGTCAACTCAACTCAACTACACCTTTTGGACTTGGGCATATTTTTTGTTTATTTTGTATTAGTAAATTTAGTCGCAATATATGTAAAAGAATTAAGTTTAAGTGTGTCATTGGCAAACCTTAACATATACTTGACAATTACTAAAAAGGTTATAGGGTACTCTCTTTTTATGACAGCGGTTGTACATTGTTTATGCTATAACCCCTCCATTTAGGTACAAATTATTTTATATATTTAGCTTATAATAATGGATGAAACATTGGACTAATCGCAAGCACTTGACTTCCTATTTACGCATGAAGTTCAAGCAACCATCTTACCAATTCTTATGGACAAAAAGAAGAAAAACAAGTAAAAGAAGATAACTCTTGTATGTTGGTGCATTAAGATCACCTTGAGGCCAACTTTTAATTCAAGAAAATATAGAAAATTAATTATTCGGTTATTCCTATTTCACTTTTTATCTTGTTTTTTGTGTATTTTTCCCCATTTTGATTCTGTAGGAAGGGCACAACATGCTAATACTCCATCTGAAACTGATATATATATGTGTGTGTGTATATATATTGCATAAGTAAGATACTTTCTTCTCTTTTCTGATTTCCTTAAAGACCAACTCATAACTCTTAGAAATATTTTAAGTTAATTATTGCTTAGAACATTCCCATTTTTGGTTTTTTGGTATTACCATATTTGTTTTTGTTTATGTTGCATTTCTTCTATTGTGGGGTACTGCAGTGTGGTAATCTTTATCTGATCCTCTTTCCCTTATACTTAATCATCTGCAGGTTGATATTGTAGACTTCAATGGAAGCTTCTTGGCTCGTGTGCGTGATCTTGCTGGTGCAAATCCTATTATATTAGTTGTGACAAAGGTGATATTTTGGATTACCCAAAACTAGGTGTATTTTCTTTCCTATAATCTCTTATTCATGCCAATATGATCTAAAGAAAGCTTTTCTTGATTATTTTCTTCCTGTGAATTTATCAATTTTTTTCTCCCTATGATATTGGTTAATATCATTTAAACTTTGCCATTTTTATCAAGGTTGATCTTCTTCCCAAAGGGACGGATTTTAATTGTATTGGTGATTGGGTTGTGGAGGCTACCATGAAGAAGAAGCTTAAGTAAGTCATAGACTTTATGTGACTAACTTTCTTTTGATTTAATGTGATAATGACATGTGATCAGAATAATTAGAGTGGGTATGTGATTTTTCTATTTAGAAAGTGTGGGTCTATTAACGTGTGTAGAATGATTATCAATCTAGTAGGTGGTAAGGGTTGGTAGTGCAACGAAGTTTACTTTCAAAATCAAACTTTGGGGTTGTTTGTTTACTTCTGAATGGGTCTAAATTTGACCGAATAAGTTATTTTGACCGTTTGTTTAATAATTTTTAAACTCTGAATGCATCTGAACGATTCATCCAAAAATTGTGGCTAAATGAATAAGAAATAGTGTTGAATAATATTTTTACTTACATACTCTCATAGACAATTAAAAATTACATTCAATGTTCATCTTGTTTACTATTGTAAACAAATTTTGTTATGTACAAATTGTTTTTGATTTTTTTTAAAATTGGTCAATAACCAATTTAATTAATGCTGTTGTAGTCTTTTGTTATTTTATGTACTATAAAATGTTATTAATATTTTTTAGTGTTTTATTCCTAAAATTACTAATAGTATACTCCATCAAAGATTGTTCAAAAGTTTATATATTTTTTTTAGATAACATTGTTTATTTATAATTACATAATAAATTTGTTCATAACAACCCAGAAGTTTAAAATAGGATAATACACGTATTCAAATGTTTTAGACAAACAATTATCAAACACATCATCTCATTCCGTATTCAGATATTTTACTCAATTCAGCTCATTTAGATTCTCTTATACATTTAGAATTTTTCATTCACTTTTATCAAACTACTCATTAGCCTACTATCTAGTTACGCAATTAAACAGTGCTTAAGGGAAATGTTATAAATTTTGGCCAAGTTGGGAGAAAAGAAAAGGGAAATCTAGTGGGAAGTAAAATAAGGGGGGGGGGGGGGAATTTGGGGGGGGGGGTGCGATTTTAGATATCCACAAGGAATATTCAAGATTTACTTATATATAACACTTCAAACGAGGAACAAGATCTACTTATATAACACTTCCAACAAAAACCGGGTGCTAGTTGAGAAAAAGAGAGTCAAGTATTAGTTGTAGATGTCCCACAAGTAAGGAGCATTCAAGATCTGTTTATATAACACTTCCAAGAAATACCAGGTGCTAGTTGAGAAAAAGAGAGTCAATTATTTGCTAAGAATAGAGAAGACGGAGAGGCGGCAGGTATATATCCTACAATTAGGATTCCAATTCAGCCAATCATCTGAAGTTTTGACTAGGTGTATAAAAAAATCCCTAATTTTCGAATAGTTGGATTCTATGATTAATACGTCAAGATCTTAATTTGATTATGTGCCATTCTCACTGAAGCAATCATATGTCTAGTGAATACTTGAAGTTGATGAGGACATGCTGACATGCATTTAACATTAGGCAAACACTGATTATTAAATGTCTCATTTTCAGATTGAAAGAAAAATCAATGATTTGTAATAATCTATGATATACCACTTAAAATTCTATCATTTTTTTTTGTGTGTTTTTGTTTCTTAGACACAAGTATCACATATGCTAAAAAGAGTCATATCTAAGACACATTCTATTCTTTGTAGTGTCCTTAGTGTTCACTTAACAAGTTCAAAGTCTTTGGTTGGAATTGCTGGAGTTGTGTCAGAAATTCAGAAAGAGAAAAAGGTTAGTCTCTTCTCCAGTAGTAAACATGTAACTTCACAATGGCTGCCCAATTAGGTGTTGCCAGTCATTTCTTGACTGCCAATAATTTCCTACTGGAACAATATTCATACACGCATTTTAAATTAAGTTGTTGGAGAGCATCGATGGTGTGATTTTACGTTTCAAGATTATTTTCAAATAATAGTGGTTCTGGTGTTCCAATTGCCACTGGTCACTAATATTTGGTATTAAGGATGAAAGTAAGGAGTTGGAGTTGGAGTCGGTGCCAAATTTCTTCATCTCCGCTTGGGAATCTTTTGGCCCCTGGTGGTGAGGCAGTCCAGCTAAACTTGAGTCAGTTAGGATAAAATAGGTGCTGGTTAGGGCCTGGTTTATCCATGGGATTGTTACCAGGGTCTCCCCTTTTCTACCTGTTGAGAAAGAGAAAAGAGAAGATGTATTCTATTATATATCTTACAATGTACAATAAAGAGCATTTTTATATAGGCTTAGAACTGCAGTACATTTGGAAAGTAAATTAATCATCCCTTAATCAATCATGCAATCCCCTTTAATCATGCCATCCCCCAAATCATGCTATTAGAATAATATCTAGAGTCCTCTAGATTTTCTACTAACACTACCCTTTTTCATTAAGCAATGAAGAAGAAAAACAGTTTCTTGTAATGATCACCCTTTTTCTACACGGATTTCGCAGAGTACGGTATTCAAGCATTTTAACTTACTGAAAAAATGGGTGAAATCACAACTTACTGAAAAAATGGGTCAACTCATTATTCAGATATCATTATAAAATCCCATGGTTGGTTATTCCAAGATTTATACATTACTGTCTACTGTAATCTTTTATGATCTTTAAGGGCAGCTGCAGCATTAAAACATTTGACAGTTTTGTTTAGATTTGTCAATCGTCCTGATTATTCATATTAAATGGTAAGTGAAGAAACACATTTAAATAATCCATTAAAACTACAGTTTCGATTATTTGAGAATATCCAAGACTATGTTTTTATTTACGTGTATTACTCTCTCTCTCTCTCTCTCGTTATTTCATAAGGAATGTGTTACTTTCTTTCTTTCGTTCCCTTTAAACCTGTATACATACAATTATCATGTGTGGTCATGCTTGTCTTTTTCCCTCACAGTTGTAGTTTCATTGGTTAGCTTCTTCTCCTTTTAATAATGCATATTATCATGAAACTGTCCATACCTTCAATTCTTACACTCTTCTACTTACGTTTTGATTTTTGACACTTAAATTTATCGTGCAGGGGCGGGACGTTTATATTCTGGTTAGTAAACTCCTGACTTGGAAACTTGTTCTAAAAGCTGATGTTTTGACCTACTACTTTATTAATGCACTCTTGCACTGGATGGAGAGTCATGTGGATAAAAGGAATGTTTTTATTACAGATAAATTTTTGGTGGTTTATGTTATGCTCCAGCCTCCAGTTGTAACTTAGTTTGCTTGTTGTTTTGGAACTGGCTTTGATTTTAGAATTATCTATTGACATGATGGCAAGGTCCTGCTCTAAATTTACATTCTTGTATGTCGATTTTGTGCTGGGTTCACATGGCAATGTGGCATCATTCATTTTTGTTTTGGAAAGTTTGCATACCCGAGGAATCCTGTGTTGAGGGATGTATTTCTAAACAAATTGGTGAATTTCTTTACATGTGGTGAATTTCTCATTTGGTTACTGCCATTAAAACTTTCTGGATCCTGCGTGTTGTGGAACTTAGGGAGGATATGAAGTGGCTTGATTCAATATATTTGCATGTAAAATGCATTATATTACTATATATATATTTATATATTATTATATATCCCCCTTAATAAAAAAAAAAGGTAACTTATATCTTCAAAGTGTGAATTGTCAGTGAGAGGGGAACTAAAATTGTTTCATTCTGTTTATTTGTAAGTTTGAAAAGTATCGTGGGACATTCAAAATGAACATTATGCGGTGTTGATATGTTGTGGTTCATTTCCAATCATGCATATGGTTCAATGACATAACATAGGTTTGTTTATGCAATATAGAGCCACATTATACAGTTGAGATGTAGTTAACTTTTTTTTTTGTCAGTGTCAATGCTGTAATTTTTGTTTAATTTGTGCTTAGTCTTCCAATTTTTACACAGCAAAAAATTCAAATAAAAAGGTGCCAAGTCTTACTCAGTCAAACCACATACATGCATGCATACATACATATATATTATATTAAATATTAAGTATCAAGTGAAATAGATATTGTTATTAATCTATTATTCCTGTTGTTTTCGTTATGGGAGTGTATTTATAGATATGTAAGTGTACGTGTGGATGTAGGTACAAATCTAACTGGCATATCTTCTCAATTTCATGGCTTTGCCCAAAATATTACTATGTTTTACTGATGTCTTATGAATATCATTTTAATAAATAAGTCGGGTTGCTTTTGACATTTTGCACTCTCTTTTATGTGGTTTTGTCCACTTTCTTTTCCTATTAGTTTGAGGAAGTGTATAATGAGAGAGCATATATGATTAATTTTGCTCATCATTTATTCAGTTACTTATTCTCTGGCCCGTGTTTTTTTTAATAGATTTTTTTTTGCTTTTACAGAGTTGGTCAATTTTACCCTGTCAGTGTTTATCATACTTTTGTATTACAACTATAAATAAAACATTGTTGTTTATACGTACAGGGCTCGGCTAATGTTGGAAAATCCGCATTCATTAACGCTTTATTAAGTAAGTAAAAGTCACCACTTGACTTGTAGCTTCAGGTGACAACTAAGCGTTCTATTTACTTTAACTATTCCTGGATGTAATTAATATCTTGTAGAGGTTAAGCATAATGTTTTATTCTCAAGGATGACATTTTTAGATTATTTAATTTTGAATGCCTAATAGCAAAAAAGTTTCTATGGCCAAAATAGGTGGCTTTGGGTCAAGTGGTTTTACTATGAAACTCTTATTTAAAATTTCAACTGATGAAATTAGGGAAGAGCATGATGTTCATGCCTCTGTTTTTATTTTCCATTTCCCTATAATTTTGGAATTATTTTTTCATCGACCTCATTATTTGCTTAGTTAATTTGTATTCTTTTATTGATGTATTTCACTATACAAGAATACAGTGTTTCGTATCTCTTCCATTATAATTGTTCATGAAGAACTGATTTTATTATTATCGGTGTTACTGGTGTCAGTATCTCAACGAGGGAAATCTGATTTATAAGAAATTGCGTAACTGGAATTGCCCTATAATTTTGTCAAGCAAATTATTTTTTATTTTATTTTATTTTTTCTGGTGGGGATCTTTTAAATCTTTTTGTTCACTGTTACATGTGTTTGGCTCCATTGTTGTAGATTCCTAACTTTAGTCATTGTACAAGCAGAGATGATGTCATATAAGGACCCAGTCGCTGCAATGGCACGGAAATACAAACCAATTCAGTCTGCTGTTCCCGGAACTACTGTGGGTCCAATTCAAATTGATGCTTTCATAGGAGGGGTATGTGATTTTAATTTTCATTTCTACTAGGAGCCATGAGAATCACCCCAACCATTTTTTCCCTAGGTTTAAATTGTAGATGTTCTTAAACTCCTATGTTTAGCAAAATCTTCTGTTCATAAATTTCTTTAAATTCTCTTATAGCATTGGTTTCCTGATTCACTAATGGGTTGTAAATGTAAAGTAGATAAATTTTATTTATCAATCTAAATTTTTTTTTCTTACTTATTCTTCGTCACTTCTCTTCTACTTCATAGCTTTAAATCCCATGTCTTCCGCATTGATTTTTTTTTTCTGATTTTATACATCAGTACATGATTTGTTCTTTCGAACCCAAATTTGTTAGATTATTTTTGTTTTCCTGTGATTCAGAAATTATACGACACGCCTGGAGTTCATCTCCATCACAGGCAATCTGCAGTGGTTCAATCAGAAGATCTGCCTCTACTTGCTCCCCGGAGTCGGCTCAGGGGTCAATCTTTTACAGTATGCCTTATTTTATTTGAAGAAGGAAAACATATTTTTAAACTATATACATAAATATTAATCTAAACTTTGGAGCTTTTTATTGAGTGAGCGGAAATTAAAAGAATTTGTTCTCAGGTTCCTATAGCTTTTGTGAGATGATTTGATGATTTGCTGACAGAATTGAATCAAATGGCTTGAAACGGATTTTCCATATTTTGGGGAGGTCTTGTCCAGATTGATATTCTCAAGGTAGAGTCTAGTACCCTCAATCTCATGCTTGTTCTGTAAGTAGATCAATTGTGGGTGCTTTGATGTTTTTCAGCTTAATTTTGTTCTCTGGTGTTTTCAGGTTTGTCCGGAGACATGTTTGACATTTTATGGTCCCAAGGCCCTAAAAATTTATATTGTACCTACCAAGAAAGCAGATGAATTTTACCGGGTAAGGCTTTTTTTGTTATTTATTGCACTCAGGCCAATAAAAACCAAAAATAAAATGGTTGGTTGCTGCCAAGGGCGGATGTATAGCAAGGCTAGCATAGGCAGCTGCCTATGCTCATTTTTTTTTTAATAGGCAAGGGTCAGAATTTATAAGTTAATAAACTCAAGGGGCAGATTAATAAAAAGTTTAAAAGGTAACAAATTTGGGATTTTTTATTTGATAATTTAAAATTATAATTTGTTTGAAATTGTTGTTGGTTGGGGACGGGGTTAAACTCAATTCAATTTATTTGATGTATTTGTTGTATTGGACTTGAGAGGTAGCTAATTAGTGTTTTTTTTGTTTGATAATTTTTAATTTTTAGGGCTTTTTTTTAATAAAAAAAAAAATCTTAAGTAGAGTCGTTATATATATAAATGATTATTGTAAATGTTTTCTTAACTTTGAATGATTATTTGTTTGAATGATCATTTTTTTCTTAACTATGAATTTGCTTTGCAAATTGTAGTTTAAAATGATTTTTTTTTGTGTTTGTTGTTACCCATTCCATATTTTGGTTTAATTTTTTTACTCCACTTATTTTTTCAACTTTAAAAATTCTAAATTGGTACTATGTTTGCAAATGGGACGACTTCTTAGGAAAAGTAGCTTGTAAAATATGTGTGTTATGAAAGGAGAATTGGTGAAGAATATAGAATAAATTTACAATCTTTATCAAAGAAGGTTAAGAGAATTGGGGTGAGTAGACAATTGACTTTTACTCTTCACTCTTGGGGAGTAAACAAAATTTATATATAACTGTAGAACATGATTTCTTATGCATTAAATGTTATTTGAGATTTATCTAAAGTCAGATGATGAAGTAATTTTTTTTTTCAATTAATGAATTTTGCATGACAATTACTTCATGTGATCTTATGCATTATATGAATTTATCCAAGTCTTAGATGATGAAGTATTTTTTTTATTTTATTTTCAATTAATGAATTTTGCACGACAATTACTTCATGTGATCTTATGCATTATATGAACATGTATGAGTTGGTCGTAAGAATTGAGCCTTTGATTCAGACCTGTCTCAAAATTCTATGCTTAATTGTTATCTACATAACTTTGAATGCAATTTAAAGTAAAACCATAAATGCAACAACTTGAGCACATTATAATTTATTTATTTTGAATTTGTTTTGTTTGTGAATTGTGAGTTGATTTTTTAAAATCCGCCCTGCTGAGGTATATTCCTGGATCCTCCCCTGGCTGCTGCTTATTATCACAAATAGGAGTAGTAACTTTGACAAAAGATATTTTTGTATATTTTCTTGTTGTTACAGAGAGAAGTTGGAGTCCTGCTGACACCTCCTACTGGAAAACAAAGAGCAAATAAATGGATAGGACTTGAAACACAACGCCAGTTGCAGATAAAATTTGAAGATGCAGAGAGGTACTATAATGATATTAGATAAAGGGCTTGGTTTGCTATAATTGTTGATTTCATTTTTTGCACGAATTAATTGAATTAGAATTAGAATTAGTATGGGTATCACCGCTTTCCATTATGTTTGAAATATAAACATCCATTTCTTTTCGTCTTTTTTGCTTATGCAGGCCCGCTTGTGATGTGGCTATATCAGGTCTTGGATGGATATCTGTTGAGCCAGTTAGCAAAGAAGTTAAATCATCCCACTTAAATTTAGAAGAAACTGCAACGGAGGATCTACTTCTGGCTGTTCATGTTCCCAAACCAGTTGAGATTTTTGTTGGGCCTCCAATGCCAGTGGGTAAGGCTGGAGGAGAGTGGTATCAATATCGAGAGCTAACCGAGAAGGAAGAGGAAGACAGACCAAAATGGTTTTTTTGACACTAAATTTCACTCTGATTATTATAATAGAATTTCTATGAGTGCCATTTTTACTTTTAGAAGTAACTTCTTTCTTGAAGTTGTGCCACAATTATTATTATTATTTTTTATAAGTTTGACTTTATTACTAACTTTTTTTTAAAATTTTTAAAAAATTTATCCCCAAAATTAAATAAAACTCTTATTATATTCTTACGGTAATTGCACACACAATGCGTGTGCCACTCGGACTAATATATATAGGGAATTAATTGTAAGTTACGTTTCCAAGGTCTAGTAGACAAGGTATCTATGTAAAAACACTGTGAAAGAAACATCTCTGGTGCCCATGAGTGATTATTGGGTAAAGATTTCATCTATTTAATTTTAAGGAATTAATTTTGTTACATTATACAAGTTGAATATAAATTGGTGTAGCTAATCAACTGACAATTTTGTAACATTATACTGACGGTTCTTACAGCAGGTACTCGGCCAGTCATTGGGCAGAACTCTCACTGTAAGTGACTGATTTAAAAAAAAAAAAAAATTACTTCTTGGACATCCAGCATCTTAGTTGCATGCAGCACCACCACAGGATCATCATTCCTCATCAAGTCCATGTAGAATTGCAAGGGCTGGTCTGGATGTAAGAAGAAATACAAGATATGTTATTTGAAACTAAAACAAACATCACGAAGAAGCACAAACACTTTTAAGAGAGAAATAATGTCCACAATTACACTCTGTGCATACTCCATAACATGTCTACAATACATCTAGATGTGCCATTAGGGAATAATACTTGACTACCATTTTGGATGCTAAACAACATATAACCAATAATAAATCTTGGATGTGGAGACATGTATTTTCTTCTTCTATTTTGTTTTTGGCAAGATACTCGGGTGCTTTCTTAACATGGAAAACAAATGTAAATCAAAGCAGAATGGTGCCAATGGGAGCAAGCATTGCAATATTGTTTACTGAGCAAAATAAACAAGTCTACAGAATGACTCACCATTATTTCAATTAAGCAAACAGATTTCATGTTGGCTTAGCACTAGAATCAGTATAGATGCATGAATTATAAAGAATACATGATTAAAGTCTGATACACACCCATAACATATAATGCTGAATCAGCTCGTAATCTACTTTTGAGCTGGCTGTTTATCACTTCCGGAGGAAATGGATGATGTACCTTGCTCGATACACTGGATAGAAAATTAAAAATAAAAATCAAGAGCAATTTTAGAATATAACAATATAAGCTACTGAGGAGAAATACTGAAGGGGATAATCTGGCTGAGAAATAAACAAACAAAAGATAAAATACTTTTTCCAGGGTAAAAGAAGAAAATGAATACCAATAATTTTTGTCAGATCATTTGGAGAATGTCATTTGAGAGTACTAATATTTGAGATCTGATAGTTTAAAATACAAAACTTTCAAATCTTCTCCCTTTCAATATCAAAGGAGATGTAGCATTAGGGAAAATTGATAAGAAGAATAGCTCTTTACCTGAAGAAGGTGACTATGCAGCCAATCCAGTGTTTGTGGAAATGTTGTAGCTGATATATTAGCAACTCTTAGACCCTGTTCATCAGAAAAGATGCAAATAAAAGAAACGAAGATTTAACATTGTTACAATCATAGATGAAAATCTTCAACCACACAACCGCAATCCACTGATCTAGGCATCCATGATACATGATTTATAGAAAAGTTCAGAATAGTAGAGGCATTTGTACATAGAAGATTAAACCATTACAAACAGGTAAAATAAGTATACACCTGTGACTTGAATGAGCAGAGATAGTCCTGAATGGTCTTCAAGTTGCTTATTAGCTTATCTTTGTCCTGGAAATAGTCAGAAAGCCGATCTTGTTATAAATGCATGATGTAATATATGCTCACTAAGTCACTATAGAAAGTAAATGATAGACACAAATCGACAAACATATACAACAAAATTTGAAAGACCGAGAGAACTAAAAGAAGACAAAGTAACCAGCCTGCTTCATTCAAGGAATGAAGATTATCAAGATATACTCAAGCTTATGCATTAGCTTCCCTCAGGAAAACCATGGAGATCAGAACAGCATCATTCAATAGTTACATATCCAATGTATAAAAGTCACTAACATACTCAAAATACACTGTACACATCTAACATTAGAGTGGTCATGAACTAGCATCCATTCTCCAGTTGTCGGAAGAAGAAAAAAAAAAGCAGGTCATTTATGCCCTTACGATCTACTGCCCTTTTGGAAGATTGGTTAGGGGAGATTAAGAACTCTAGTCTTTGGTAAATAATTTTGAAACCATTGTATAGAATTATAGACTATTTTTTGGTAATTTTTTAATGTTAAAATATAAATGCAGTTTCAAAAGCACTAAATTTCAGCTTCTCTTGAAAGTGCTTTTGCCCTAAAAAATCTACTACTAAAGGATATCTGTTATCTCAACAGACACTAACAAAACTTTATGTATAAGTGCTTTGACTAGTACAAATATGCTGCCAATTCTAACACCACTCAGTTCACAAATAATAATACATTGCAACACCTCCTGAACCCTAAATAGTGCTTTCAAATTTTCTAGCATCTTCAAATGATAGTACATTTCATCAAATTACGACACTCCAACCCTGTTTTATGGTGTAGTCAGACATGCAGCATGCTGGGCGAATGTGTATGACCAAGAAAAGTACTGGTAATGATGCATCTGCTTTTCACCTCTCAGCTCCGAATCCTATAAAACCTACTAACTATTGAAACCAAAACGAAGCTAACCATTGAAACTAAGTGAACGTAGAATTATCAATTTAATATTTTTATTGGTCTCAGTTAACCCAAACATCAAAGAACTTACTAAACTGGCAGGCTGACTAAAACAGGAATCAGTAATGGGGTAAACCAAACCATTGCAACTGGAGCACGTGTTTGGTGGGCACCAAAAGACGTTTGCAAACTCTAAAGAGATTGGACTTTCATTTTCAACTATCCAGAATTATCAAAATACAATCTTATCTAATTCTGTTGTCAAAGCGCAGTTCAAATGCTTATATAGAAGGTTCTATCCAGAAAAAAAAGCTGATACAGAGAGCCTTATAAACCATGATACCTGTATTGGATATTTGTTGCTGAATGACCGAGTGGATATCCATTCCTCCAGTAATGCCTGCACATGAGAAGAACAGTTATGTTGAAAAAACAGCATAGTTTCTAAGAAAAAAAGGGGAAAAAACAATACAATGAGACACAATATGAGGAGGTGGAGTTACTTCTACAGTTCTACCACCAGATGTAGAAGTAGAAGATCATAAAAGAAGTTTATATATTCAGAAAAATGAAGATGAATGTAACAAGCTTAACCTTGTTACGTGATCACAAAAAAAAATCAATGCTGAAAGCAAATTCAGGTAGTGCACCTTATGATCAAATTCAGCCATCTTTAGTACTATAGGAACAATTATTGGTTCAGCAGCACCTGACTTTTCTTTTTTAACAAGTGGGTTTCTATCCGCCTCTGGATCTTTAGTTGATTCACCTACATGACCAAAGAAACTGTTGGATTTAGCTGCTATCTTACCAGCCTGGATATTTTGTGCTTTATTAAGTCCAGAAGGGAAATCTCATATAAGAAACTTTATAATTAAAGAACCAAATCCTACTTAAAAGATAAATAACCAAGTACAATACGGGTTACAGCTAAACCTTTATCTGCAGAAGCACTTCTAACAATGTCAACCGACTGCAGGCCATCTACAACCTCACTCAATTCATCTGCGTGAGAATGGTGACTGTAACTACCACGAGCAATAGAATCATTTTCGGCTTGTGTTGCATTTTATCAACTGGCTCCAGGGGGTTTGGCTCTTCAACTTTTACTGGCATGTTTGTTGGTAATTTACTCTCATCATCCATTAGGTATATACTTGGATCTAAATGCATCCCCTGTCATCACAAACATACTTGTGAATCAGCTATTACAGAACAAGAAAAGGTTCACAGTAACAGTTGACAGAAGTGCATCACTAATAGACTATATCATGACTTAGATATACAGATGCTGATATTTTGGTATCATTAGCTATAGCACACCTTACATACCCTTGAAATATCATACTTTTAATTCTTCTAATTTGCCTGTTTGCAGCATATTGGGACTTCTTTTTTCCGATAAGAAAACATATTTGGGACAGCAATTTTCTCTTGATCAGTGAAGAAAAGGATCACTTCCACTGTGTGTTCAATTTCAATGGCTGGTTCAGAATTTTTTTCTCGGCACTTTAAAATTGATTAGAAAGTTGTTGTGAGGTAGTTTTTGTAAACTTGTGAGATGAAGGGCTGAAATTCTGGGGCTGTACAAGGTGGTTTTTGTTCTTTATGGGGCTGTTTCTACACTTCTGCCCACACAACAACCCTTCTTTTTGAAAAATAGCAATCCAACAAAAATATTCATTAGAAAATTATTTGTCCCAAAATCTTGTTCTTATATGATGCCATTGCATTCTAAAAGAGAATATTTTAGCAGAAAGAAGAAGAAAAAAGAAATCAGATACCAATAAACAGCAGAATTTAAAGAGAAGGAAAACCCAGCAAGAATTAAACATAAAGAGCTTTTTCCATTTAATAGAAAAAGAAACTTTATTAATAGAAAAGTGGGGATACAAGAAAAGCAGAAGGCACAACTAGTCCACCCACAGATAAATTGATAGAAAATTTCTTTTCAAATGTAGTTTTCAGCACCTCAATGATTATCGGTTTTCCATCTTTCATTGCTTTCTTCAGATCACCAGCCAAACCTAGAAGGTAAAGCAAGTTTCACAAAAGCAAATCACATTCCATATAACTATTCGAAACAGTTCAACTGGAAGATATGCAAATACCTTTTCGAACTATTCTGCATTCTCTACAAAATTCAGTAATTAGTTCCTCAGATGAGCTGAAGTCTCGTGCCCATACAGGGGAAGATGACAATGGTGCACTGAGATGATACCAGAAGAGCATAAGCATATTGGCAAGGGGAAAAAATAGGGGGAGGGGAGCGCTAGAACAAAGCCAGGAAATTCCATTCTGTTCTTTTTTAAATAAGACAGCAAATTGAATTATAAAATTGAAAATATTACTTCATGAGATGAATATACGTACTAACCCATATCAAAAATAATAATGAGAAACAGAAAATAAGGTCAATCATTGTAGAAGTCTATCCATTTTCTACCAGTAATATCTTATAGAAGATATACTTATTAAAAAGTGTTCGCATGTTATGTACGAAGAATATCAAACACAAAGCAGAGGAAGATTCAAAACTTGAACAGTTAATTATTGCACAAATTATTTCTTCCACGCATTTATATCCAATTATGACTCTCTGTTGACTTATCACTGATTTCCTGATTTCCTTCAGAAGGTCTGATCAATCAAAAGAATAGTTGAGGAAACAAAATTTAATTGCAGGACTGTAGAATTTATAATCCCCTCATGTTCATAGTTGTAGAGTTAGAACTTTTTCTACAACAGAATTCATATCGAACAACATGCACTCCAGATTTTTTTTTTCAAAAAAAAGAAAAGAAAAGAAAAATAAGCTACAGGTCAGATACATACTCTGTAGATGTCCGTAGCAATTCATACACCATACCTATCTGTAACATTAAGAAGAAGGTACGTCAAACACATCAACAAAAGTCACAACCTTGGTGAAAAATGTGTGCATGTAAACACACGCATGCAGGCGCATGTGTGAGTGTGTGTGTGCCGTGTGGAGAGTGACAGAGAGAGGGTGGGGAGTTTTTTTTTTTTTTTGTGTGTGTGTGTGTGGGGGGAGATCCTCACAGGATTAGTTAAGACAGGCTCACCTGCAAGACATTTGGCAAGTTTAGCCTTTGTGCAAGTTGGGTAGCAATTGTAGACTTCCCCACACAGGCAGTTCCACACACAAGAATAACCAATGGTACTCTTTGATGGTGAAATCTAAAAGAAGATGAAGAGGATAAACAACATTAGAATGCAATCTGGCATCTCATAGCCTTGATGCTAATAGAAGACACACAGTCAAGACCTTGAACTATGGGCATACAACTAATCTAAGTGACACAACTGCTAGCTCAAAAAAGGTTCAACTCTAATGATGGAGGCAACAAAAAGCTCAAGAAAGAATAAGATTAGAGAAAAGAGATTTTGGAACTTTGTGGTTCAGCTAGAAAGTTTATCAGGCAGTCCATAGGCCCTTAAGTTTAGTTTTCTGTCATTTTTATTATGTCTATTTTAGTTTGTTTTTTTTAGTCTTTTAGTATATGAAGTCGAAGTAATTTGGGATTCTATAATGGTCAAGAGTCTTTTCATATCCATCCAAGTTTAGTTCCAATGTCTACATTAATTATTCCAAGTCTAATAATAAGTCCATAGGCCTATAAAAGGTATTGTTGGAATCTTTTGGGCCAAAACAAAATAGAATCAGTAGTATTTCTCAATTTATACCAGCTTTAATAGCTCACAAAATTGTATTCCTCCCATACTTTGCCAAAACCTCTCAAATTTACTTTTTTGTCTTTGCTAAACTTCCCAAAACCCACAAATTCATTCCATCTAATTCTGTCCTATCTCTTATCTCAAAATTACAAGCTCGTGCAAATTCGTGTATCTTCTAGTCCTATGGAATCCAAGTCCAAAGGGCTCCTACAGACTGACAACCTGAAAAACAAATGTAATCATGCCCTTCACAAGATCCACATTTCTTGTTCGACACCTAAAGTGCACTAATGTTTGTTTTCCCTTCCGTTTGGATGATTTGAGGACAGGTCAATGCTTTCTTTTCCCGCCAGATTGGGAACACGCGGAATTGGAACTTAAGTATAGCCCACTTCATACTTTTTTGCTATAGTAGCCAACTTCATACTTTTATTCACTCAAAGATTCAATGATTTGTTATATGGATTGTTGCTACACGTAAGGAATCCACAAGTTGGACAGTTATTAGCAACTCAATATAACACCTGAAGGAGGAAAATAATGAATTGACCGATCAGACAGTAGAGCTAACTAAACAAAGAATATGATGCACCTCTCCTTCCCCAACAATACATTAACGGACAAAATCATCCACACATGCACACACACACATATAATAAATATATATAAAACAAGAAAAGTACCAAAAATTTCGTAGCAGATTAAATATATACAGAGCTACTAAGTAGCTAGTAGTCCATTCAAGTTCAGGCATCCAACACTATAGGATAAAAATTCCACAAGTACAGAAATAGAGAGTAAAATTGTTGGGGCGTAGATGATAACTTAAGAGGACATCAAAGACGCTTGCTAACCTTGTCATCATCTTGTAACGATTTATGTACTCTTCCCATTAACCACGCCGCTCCATAAGCTGCAAATGAAGTCAAATAATTGGACTTCATACAATAAAAAATTGGTAAAAGATACCTGTATAATAATTGGAATCCTAAAGCATGTATATATGTATATATCAGCTAGTTCAAAGTATTTGGAAGAGAAGGGAGAAGAAAGATCTCAATCTGGGGGAAAAAGAACCATCGGGATGTTTTTTATTTTATAACCAAGTCCGTCAAACAGTTTGTATCCGTCCCCCAAACTGTTTAACGGACGGTTTAGTTTGGACTCTATTCTGAGCTGCACAATCTTGGTTTCAACTCAGTTAGCTAGGTAAATGTCCATAGCCAACTTTGGTTATGGATAATTCCTCTATACATGTATATATATATGTATATGTATAGGGATGAGAAAGAGAGCGTGAAGTGATTTAAAACATAAAATTTGTAACTTTTAGTCATGTTGAACATGCCAACCACTCTGCTTTAAAGTTAAACACAAGGCTATCCAATTTTCATAATATGTAAGCTAAGAATCATTTGACTACAAAAAACAGAGTAATAATTTATCTCAATCCTAGCATGTATCACCAATCTAAACTTAAAAAAGAGAGTAGCTTTCATATGAATACCTACATGTTTCCTTTCCTTGGATTGAAAACTACAAACAACATAAAAAATGAAAAAAGACCTATAATGAACACAAGGGAAAAAAGGGAGGAAATGGAACTATGTCAATATACCTTAAACAAATTAGCTTCCAGATCAGATTGAGAGCTACAAAATTGTCAGAGTACAGTAAATTAATTAATGAAGAACAGATATAAAAAGATTTCGGGAACTAGCCACTTAGAAAAGTATGCGTTTGTGACATACACATCCAGACGGCTATTGTCTATGAGCAGCTTTTTTAGCTCAAGCGCAATCTTTAGGGCCACGTGATTAGAAATCTGTAACAGAAAATTTGTTAGAGTTGCACCAAAAAAGATGTTATATAAACTTTAAAGTCCTTATAGTTATTTACTGCAGAAAATGAAACCTTAGAATTAGAAACAAAATAAAATAACAAAAAGAGATATTTATAAGGTAAAATTATACAACATAGAAAGTCAGCATGCTAAAATAGGATTACCAACGGTAAGAGTTTCATTGGTTCGTCACTACTCACTAGCCTTCCAACAGGATATAAAATCTAAAACCACCACCCACAACTAAAAAAAACAACTAAAATGCAATCATGTCATATAGTATGATACACATGCTAAGGAATCTCAGAAATTAGCTGTATAGATCTGGTATTAAGATTATAAGATACATGTTTGCATACAAAGCTAAAAGGTCATGCCTTGATAGGCACTTATCACTAGTTGAGCTAACCCCTTGTCCCTTGGGATTGTGCACATATTTGTTTATATACGTAAAGTAAACATATATTAAACATAAAAACATATAATAGACGTACCCACTCAAACACACACTAATAGTTGTGTATATCCCACTTCCCAAAAGCCTGCTTTGAAATAACTGAACGTCTGCCTTCTCCTCTTAAGTTTCAACTATCACAACCAAAACTATTACATAAGCATGTAACTTTACAAAGGTCACCATTCTCGCAGCATGAAACATAATGGGGTTGCCTAAATATAATTCTAAAAGAAGATAATCCAAAATTAATATATACATTTCAATGGATACTACCAGGGCCTCGCTTTCCTATCATAACATCCAATTATAGGCTTTTCACAAGCAAAGTTGGCAAATAATAATGGGAAAATGGGAGGAATTTAAGGACCTTAGTAACAGTCAACATTCTGCTGAGCAAAAATCTGGAGAGAACAGAGTAATGATCAGCATTATCACCTAACCACACCTTTACCTGAACCAACAAAAAGAAAACATCCAAGTTTTGGTCGAACAAAACAAATTAAACAATCACGAATAAAATGAAGTTTAAATTGATATGAAATTAATAGGAGGGACCTTGACAAAGTCGTATTTGGAGGAAGCATTTCGAGCAGAGAATCGAGGAAGTGGCACACTATATTTCTCTTCTTCTTTGTCTTCAGATTCGAGATTGCTTCTGCTAGGGCTACAACCTATTGTCACTCCTTTGTCTTTCTTCATTTTCCTCTCTCTCTCTAAATTCTAGTTAGGTTTTGCGAAAAGAACCACCGAAAATGGAATTTATTAGCGTTTGGGTGAAAAAAAAAAAGAAGAGAGGCTGATTCGAAGAAAGAGATGCACAGAAAAAAAAGAGGCGGGGGAAGTTGAAAGGGAGATCCTTCCTTCTTAGTTCTTCCTGCCCTCCTCCCAAAAAAACAAACAAAATAGGATGAAAAATAATACATTAGACTCTTTGCGATTTAAAATAACTTACAATCAAATATAATAATTATCATAATTCATCATACAACCATAATAATTTATACATACTCAATCATTAACACATATCAAATCACCAAAATATCAAGCTAGTCGCTACTAATTTTAATAAATTTTGACAGAATTTCTTTTAAAAATAGATATCCAAAAAAATTTAAACTTGTTTACAAAACTTACAATCATCATTCCATACCCCACAATCATCATATTCAAAATCATCATTTTCAGGTATACATATTCAAACCACCAAAACAACCATAATTACATACCCAAAATCATCATAACTATGTATAATTAGTTAACTTCACAAAAGACAAAACACAAAAAATATACACATGCAGAAAATAAAGAAACAACTTCGTATTCTTTACACATTTCACACCAAGTATCCTTCAATGTATACGAAAATATATGATCATACGAACTACATGTAGTTTGATTGATGAAAATTATAATGAGAGTGGAAATATAGCAAATGCCAAAAAAAATTCTGACATTTTTGAAAATATATAAACATGGCTTCACCCTAGTGCCAAAGTTACATCAATGAAGTAGTGAATCTAACCTTATCAAGGATAATTTAACATACTTTCATCAGCGTAATCTGTTGTATTCCGCGTTCAAATCTCGACCAAATCCACTACTTTACTATGTAATTCTACATAGTAAAACAACAATCAACATATATAATCATATACAATTTAGTTTATTTAGTCCTAAAGGTGAACGTCTATCACTAAAAGGTCCTCTTCTATCCATGTTACAAAGTTTGTCTGCATCTTTTTTAGCAACGTCTTGATATAGCAATTCTTTTTATTAAAAGAATCATTTTTTTTAAATCACTTTTTTCCTGAATCACTTTAAATCATTTTGAATCACTCTAAATCACTTATTGTCTGTTCAAACTAAAGTTCGAAATTTAAAATCACCTTATAGTGACCAAACACACTAAACTTTCTTATCGTGAAACACTATAAACACTATATAATCATGGCGCCCCCAAAATAGGTATACAACACCCATTCTGAATTCGCCAAAATACATGGTATGAAAAGCAAACTACAACTTTGACAATACAGGATGTCGTGTGTAGAATACGACAATACAACTGTGAGTTTGAATACAAATATTGTCTTCTAGACATATACACACCCAAATAAGGTCTCATTAATTATTCATACACTATTTTACGTAAGTAGTGAGGACAATTTAAAACATCTTCCTAGAACCATCACTCCATACCCAGACTCGATCCTGCTATGTTCTCACCTCCCGAGAAGAAAAATGGAACAAAAAGGAAAAGGTGAGCTTAACTAGCCCAAAAAAGAATATTATGACTAAGATAATATACAACAAATTATCGCTTTAGTCTTCAACGAGGAAAAATCTAATAGAATACAATAGACAACAAGTTTTAGATCAACAAATGCAATGTGAAAGCAAAGAATCCATTAGAAGAGTCACGTAGAGAAAGAATTCTATTGTCTTCTAAGGTTTAAAAGTCCATCATCAATAGTTTATCCACGTAATAACAATCAATATACATCTTTAATCATCTTTGCACTACAGCCAAAGATATTCATTTCAGATCACCATTTGGTCATGTTCATCTCAACACTGCTCATCTTCAGCACTACGTGCCAAAGATATTCATCGCTTAATCGTTCATCTTTGCACTACAGGCCAAAGATATTCATTTATATCACCATTTAGGACTGAGGATGATGAAAAACATTTTTAAAGAAACGAATCCAGTGAAACAAAATGACAAGGATTAAGGATTAAGGATTCGTACTTTGTTTTACCCATGTCCAAAAATACTTCGAAAATAATCATATTGGTGTAAAATTCAAGAATGATCAAAACATGGATACAATCAAAGCTAGTATCCAGAATAGATATTTTGGACAAAAAGAAAAATTTTTATTTTTCTATTGAATAAAGGCCGTATTCGTGAATAATGGTCGTATATATCGTGAATAGTCCATATATCGTGAATAAGAACTCCGACACAACAAGTTCCAAATTTGATAAAAAAGTTCACCAATACTTCGGCATAATGATATTGAAGAAAAAATATCATTTAAGAAGAAAATAATATCCCTTACCTCAAAATAACCGTACTTCTGACTGAATTTCGGTATAGTCTTGTGTAAACTCGCACCAGATATAGAACACTCAAAGTATACTCACAAGAATACGCTTTCGATAATTTAGAGAGAGAAAGAGAAAACTTAGTTTCGGTGTGATTTTCAATTCTAACTTAGCCCTCTATTTATAGGAAAATGTTAGAACGCCAAAGGAGACTAAATTAATAAATTATTATTATTAAAATCAAATTTCTACGCATGCTAGCCATCAAAGACCAGCATGCCACTCTTGAAAATAATTTTCCAGCAGCCCACATGTTGTCAAACAAGAGTGGGTCCCACCCATTATTTAATAAAAATTATTTTATCTTCCGAAACTTCAATAATTCGTAGAAAATAGCTCGTTTATCAGAAAAATTCAAACTCATGACTTTCCATGGGAAATTCCATTCTCTACAACTTTGCAGAAGAAAATTTTTCCAAATTCCAAATGAAATTGATCGAAATCTATAAACAGGACGATTTTACGATTACTATAATCAATTTTGAGTCAAGAATTGTGTCCAAACACACACAAAACATATGTTAAACATTTAATGCCACAAAATACTCTACCTCCTCATATACTCATATATCCCACAATCATTATAAAAATATCACCGTTAATATATTATTAAAATAATATATTTAAATGTATTATTTTATCGTAAAAGATAAAATATTAATTTTCAACAATTGTCACATTAAAATTTTCTCCATCTATATCCACATAAAATAAATATTTTCTTTATCATAATAATCAATAATTAATTATTCAAAATAATATTACGAATCACAATCTTGACAACCGTGCCGCTCCTCAGGAAGAGAACTTTCCAATAAGGATTTCTCGCTTCTTGCGCCGCAATTAGGTGACCAAACCTCTCCTTAGACCGTAACTTTCTAGACATTGCCAATAATGTTATCTCGATAATATTATTCAAATAATATGAATTATTGATTTGATAATGGAAAATCTTGTGTAATGACAATTATTGAAACAATAATAATATAAATATCAATCTGTGAATTATTGAATCAATAAGATAAAATAATGAACGATAATTCTTACCGTAACAATTATTGAGTAGTGCCTTCTTACGTAAGGATTAATAATTCAACAATACTCATGTACCGGTGTGCTCATCTTTGTCAACCACGCGTACATCAGATTTTAACCACCAGAATAACCCAACGATGTTAATTCGGTAATAATTTACGTCGTTATTTATAAAACTCAATCTTTGTCGTTTTCCTTCATCCAACCGTTTTTTCCGTTATGGGGCCCACTAATGACTCCGCTACCGTCGCATTTTAGATTCCCGAACAAAAGAATATTCCACGACCAAACGAATATTCCCAAACAATAATGAATATTTTATAACCACTTCTTTATTTTGTAAACTTTGCACATTTCACCCATAACCAAAGAATTATATCAAATTAACCCTTATTAATTTAGAATAATGAATAAAGAAAAATTCAATTTTATTTATAATAAGTTGGGGTCTTACAACCTCCCTCCTTATGAAATTTCGTCCTCGAAATTGACATACGTACACAGTATATCGAAAAGGTGAGGGTACCTTTGCTTTCATCTCCCGATTCCAACTCCCATGTCATTTCCTCAATTGCATGGTTTCTCCACAAAACCCTAACTTGTGGTATAACCTTCGTCGTAAGACATGCTCTTTCCTATCCAAAATCTCAACAGTATCTCCTCGTATGTTAAATCTTCTGCTATCTCGTCCTCGGTTCTAATGCAATAATGTGGTTCGGTCTTTCACATATTCTGAAGCATAGATATGTGGAATACATCAGAACACGAGACATACTTGGAGGTAACGCAGTCTATAAAGCTACGTTCCCTATTCTTGGCCGAGATCTCAAATGGACCAACAAACCTTGGATTGAGCTTTCCTCTTTTCCCAAATCTTGTAACTCCCTTCCATGGAGCAATACGTAACAATACATGATCTCCAATATTAAACTCCACGTCCTTTCTATGAAGATCAAGATAACTCTTTTATCGATCTTGTGAAGTTTGAATCGTTGTCGAATCATTTGGATCTTTTACGTAGTCATGCGTCATTTCAATTACGTCCCAACAATATTGTTTCTCCCACTTTCGTCCAAAGATACCTTGAGAACGACATTTTCGGCCCATACAACGCCTCAAATGGAGCCATGCCTATACTTGCTTGATAAGCGTTGTTGTAGGAGAATTCCACCAGTGGTAGGTACTTTATCCCAACTTCTTTTGAAATCTAGGACACGAGTCTTAATAGATCTTCAGGGGTTGAATAGTCCTCTCGATTGTCCGTCCGCTTTGAGGATGGTATCTTTGAATCCAATCGTAAATCCGTGCCCATAGCTTTCTTGGCTAACCCAAAATCTTGAAGTGAATCTCGGGTCACGATCCAAAACTATGGATACCGGCATGCCATGCAATCGTCTAATCTCATTCACGTCATACGAAGCAAGACGTTCAAGGGGATAAGTCTCGGCGTATCGTAAGTTAAATGGGCGGACTTGGTTAATCTATCAACAATAACCCAAATTGCATCTACGCCTTGAGAAACTTTGGGAAGACTCAGAACAAAATCCATAGTAATGTGTTCCCATTTCCATTCCAAAATCTCAAGTGGTTCTGAATGGACCTTTTGGCACTTGATGCTCCGCTTACACGTTGACAAAGTTAAACATCTTGAGATAAACTCTGCAATCTCTCTCTTCATATTGTTCCACCAAAATGTATGTCAATATCATGATACATTTTGGTACTTCCGAGATGGATTACAAAGCGGGGTGTTGTGTGCCTCCATCATGATTTTATGCTTGTGTCGAAATCGTTAGGAACGCAAAGTCTAGAATTGACTGAAGTATTCCTTCCTCATCAATTCTTGCTTCCTAATATCTCCTTCGCACTTTCTTCTTCATACGCGCCGCCCCTGTGTCCGTAGCTTGAGCGAACTTTAACTTTATCGATTAAAGTCGGTTCTACTCAGATATTCGCCATCATCATGTGGGACCACAGGTCTTTAATTCTATCTTCATCCTTTGTAAGTCGATATAAAATGGGCCTTTATGTTGACAATATTGCACTCAGATTTGCATATGATCTTCTACTCAATGCGCACGGCCTACCACGTTAGCTTTTCCAGGATGATATTGAATAGTGTGATCATAATCTTTTATGACTCGACCAACGTCGTCACGCCCCGTGTTGAGTTCTTTTGGGTGAAGAAATATTTGAGGCTTTTATGATCCGTATAAATCTCCACTTTCTCTCCATACAAGTAGTGTCTCCATATCTTCAATGCGAATACGACTGCTGCCAATTCTAGATCATGAGTAGGATAATTCCTCTCATATTCTTTGAGTTGTCGTGAGGCATAGGCTATGACTTTCCCATATTGTATGAGAACACATCCTAACCCCTTTCCAGAAGCATCGCTGTAGATAACAAATCCATCCGAACCAGATGGTATTGTCGAAACAGTCTTAGATGAGTCTCTCTTGAGCTCTTGGAAGCTCTTCTCGCATTCCTCGGTCCATAAGAATTTTGCATCCTTAAGTCACCGAGTTAATCTGAGTAGCGATTCGAGAAAATCCTTCCACAAATCTCCGATAATAACCACTTAAGCCCGTAGAAAATTGCGTCTTGATCACCGACTTCGGTTGTTCCCAACTTTGTATTGCTTCAATCTTCACGTCAACAGATACTCCTTGTTTTGACACCCACGCCCCAAGAATGCTACTTCCTCAAGACATGAACTCGCGTTTCTTCACTTTCGCATAAAGCTTGTGTTCACGAAGTCTTTGTAGTACCAAATTTCTTCAAATGGTGCTCATGATCTTCACGGCTTTTGGAATAGATGAGATGTCATCAATAAAGACAACAACGAATCCGATCCAAATATTCCATAAATACACTGGTTCATCATATCCAGAAAGCGGCGGGAGCATTAGTCAATCCAAAAGACATGACCAAGAATTCGCAATGCCCGTATCGAGTCCCGAATGCGCTCTTTGGAATATCCTCGGTTTTAATCTTGGTGATGATATCCGAGCGAAGATCGATCTTTGAAAAGAATTGCGGCTCAGAATATGGCGGGTCGAACAGTCATCAATGCGAGGTAGCGGATACTGATTCTTGATGGTGACATGGTTCAATTCTCGATAAATCAATACAAAAGTCGCATACTCCGCTCTTTCTTCTTCACTGAATAAAACAGGAGCACCCCAAGGAGACGTCTTGGATCGAATGAAACCGATGTCTAATAACTCCACGTAGTTGGACTTTTAACTCCACGAAGTTCAATAGAGCCATTCGATATGGGGTTTTAGAAATGGGCTTTGTGCTGCTTCAAGGTCAATAAAGAATTCAACATCACGTTCGGGGTAGGCCAGAAGCTCTTGGAAAATACATCAATGAATTCTTTAACCACGTAAATATTATTCAAATCGACTTGTCTTTATTCAAATCCATAACATGGGCTAAGAAAGCTTGACATCCGCTTTTCAATAAACGAATAGCTTTGTGGCTTGATATGACGATGGATCGATTTTAGTGGTTTAGTGGTTTGAATTAAATATATGACAGTTTAAGTAGAATATGAAAACTAACAACCTTACGAAAACAATCAATTTTGGCATGATGAGTGGTTAACCAATCAATTCCTAAAATCACATCAAAAGCAAGTATCTTTAAAGAGATAAGATCAATGTAATGTGATAGTGCCAACTTGGATCATGCAAGATTTATAAACCAGTAGATGTAACGAAGGTTTCACCCAACGGAGTTTCAACAAATAAATCAAAATCTAATTTCTCCGGAGTCAAGTTTAAACGTTGAGCACAAGTAGGAGAGATAAAAGAATGGGTAGAAATCCGTGATTCTAGTAAGGTATAAACTTCGCAAGAATTCAAGATTAGCTTACCCGTGATCACCTCGTTTGGGTTCTCACGTTTTTGTCCAATCACGACAAACGCTCTTCCAGAACCGGGCCGATTTCGACTTATCCGGATGACCTTTGGAATCACCACTCTCTTTAACTTGGTTTCACGATAAGACAATCTCGGCGATGTGGCCTTCCTTTCCACAACATAACATACCTTGGATTGTTGTGGATGAGTTTGGTATATGTCCTCCTTCCCGCATTTGTAACATCTAACGGCGGCCGTTCTCCTCCCCCAGCATTTGTTGTTGGTCTTTGGTCTTGCCGTTGATATCTTCCCGTTGTTTGAATCTTCTCTTTCTGAAATTTCCACTTGAGTCACCTCTCCTATTATCATGTCCACGATTACCACACGAGTGGTTACCGCTTTGTCCGTATTCTTTCCTCCTCATTTGGTTATCATCGTTCGATGACTACCACGATTAGGGGTCCCTCGGTTGAGTATACTCACTATCTCGTTCTAATAATCGAGCCCCGGCTGACAACATCTCGAATCTGAGAAAAATTTATGAGAGATAAGGTATTGACGAATCTCTACGGTTTTGACCTCTCGAAACATACGCGCGTCATTCGCTCCTCATTCTCCACTAAATGAGGTGCAAACCTAGATAACTCTGCGAACTTTGCCTCGTCTTCGAGACACCGTCGTGTTGTTACATTCGAGTCTAATAAACTCTACTACTCCTTCATATAACGAATACTTTCTTCGGAAAGTACTTGTCATTGAAACGATTCTGAAATCTTTCCCAAGACATGTTAAGTGCATCTGGTCAGTACGCTTCACGATTCCCACCAAGTCTCGCTTCACCACGAAACATAAAGGTGGCGAATGGAACCTTCATTCCTCCGTGCACCCCAAGACATCGAATATCTTGGTAATTTGTTTGACCCACGTTTACGCCTTGATCGGATCCGGCTTTCCATGGAAATCACGGTGGTCCCAACTCCTTAAACCGCTTGGTGTGATGCCAGACCGCATTGCCATCATTTCCACCGTATTTTGTACACGAGAGTCTCCGCATGCGATTTTGCATGAACTGCAAAAAGCTTCTAAACATCCGTGCGTTCATCATTTGCTTTCGATGGCGTTGTTCACGGGAGGAACATTGCCACTGTTGCACGCGTTCTCTCGTTGGTGAGTCTGCCTGCGTCTCCACGGTCCTCATAAACTCCATTGTTAACGTTCTCGGCAGACCATTCTTAAATCATCGCCATAAAACAAAGGTTAATTAAACAAATTAACATATCACATAATATCTATATTATGATGAATAACAAATAAGCTTAGGTAGGACACACTAGCGAAGGATTTACTCGCCTCTCCCTCCTGAGTTCTATTCCCCGATCTCCGCCAGATCATATCCTAAGCTCGATACCAATACCGTGACGCCCCAAACATAGGTATACAACACCCATTCGAAGTCGCCAAAATACATGGTATAGAAAGCAAACTACAACTTTGATAATACGGATGTCGGTAGAATACGACAATACAACTGTGAGTTTGAATACAAATATTGTCTTCTGATAATATACACACCCAAATAAGGTCTCATTAATTATTCATACACTATTTTACTGAAGTAGTGAGGGATAATTAAAACATCTTCCTAGAACCATCACTCCATACCCCGACTCGATCCTCGCTATGTTCTCACCTTCCAGAAGAAAAATGGAACAAAAGGAAAAGGTGAGCTCAACTAGCCCAAAAAGAATATTATGACTAAGATAATATACAACAAATTATCGCTTTAGTCTTCAACAGGGAAAATCTAATAGAATACAATAGACAACAAGTTTTAGATCAACAAATCAATGAAAGCAAAGAATCCATTAGAAGAGTCACGTAGAGAAAGAATTCTATTGTCTTCAAGTTTAAAAGTCCATCATCAATAGTTTATCCCTCGTAATAACAATCAATATACATCTTTAATCATCTTTGCACTACGGGCCAAAGATATTCATTTATATCACCACCAGTCATGTTCATCTCAACACCTGCTCATCTTTGCACTTCATGTGCCAAAGATATTCATCGATTAATCGTTCATCTTTACTACAAAGCCAAAGATATTCATTTATATCACCATTTAGGGTCCGAGGATAATGAAAACATTTTTAAAGAAAACGAATCCATGAAACAAAATGACAAGGATTAAGGATTAAGGATTCAGTACTTTGTTTTACCCATGTCCAAAAAATACTTGAAAATAATCATATTGGTGTAAAATTCAAGAATGATCAAAACATGGATACAATCAAAGCTAGTATCCGTAATAGATATTTTGGACAAAAGAAAAATTTTTATTTTTAGTGAATAAATAAAGTATTCGTGAATAAAGGTCGTATCGTGAATAAAGGCCAGACATCGTGAATAAATAACCCCGACACAACAAGTTCCAAATTTGATAAAAAAAAAGTTCACCAATACTTGAAGATAATGATATTGAAGAAAAATATCATTTAAGAAGAAAATAATATCCCTTACCTCAAAATAACCGTATTTTGATCAATTTCGGTATAGTCTTGTGTAAACTTCATGCACCAGTATAGCAACACTCAAAGTATACTCACAAGAATACGCTTCGATAATTTAGAGAGAGAAAGAGAGAAAACTTAGTTTACGTGTGATTTTCAATTCTAACTTAGCCTTCTATTTATAGGAAAATGTTAGAACGCCTAAAGAGACTAAATTAATAAATTATTATTATTAAAATCAAATTTCACGCATGCTAGCCATCAAAGACCAGCATGCCACTCTTGAAAATAATTTTCCAAAGAGCCCACATGTTGTCAAACAAGAGTGGGTCCCACCCATTATTTAATAAAATTATTTTATCTTCAAACTTCAATAATTCAGTGAAAATAGCTCGTTTATCGAAAAATTAAAACTCATGACTTTCCATGGGAAATTCCATTCTCTACAACTTTGCGAAAGAAAATTTTTCCAAATTCCAAAGAAATTGATCGAAATCTATAAACAGACGATTTTACGATCATAATCAATTTTTGGTCAAGAATTGTGTCCACCGACACACAAAAAAACATATGTTAAACATTTAATGCCACAAAATACTCTACCTCCTCATATACTCATATATCCCACAATCATTATAAAAATATCACCATAATATATTATTAAAATAATATATTTAAATGTATTATTTTATCGTAAAAAGATAAAATATTAATTTTCAACAATTGTCACATTAAAAATTTTCTCCATCTATATCCACATAAAATAAATATTTTCTTTATCATAATAATCAATAATTAATTATTCAAAATAATATTACGAGAATCACAAAGATCGACAATGTGTGTAGTTCCAGGAAAGAGGGCTTTCAATAAGGATTTCTCCTTTCTTGGCCAAGTAATTAGGTGACCAAACCTCTCCTTAGATGCGAACTTTCTAGACATTGCCAATAATGTTATCTCGATAATATTATTCAAATAATATGAATTATTGATTTGATAATGGAAAAATATGTGTAATGACAATTATTGAAACAATAATAATATAAATATCAATCAAAGAATTATCAAATCAATAAGATAAAATAATGAGCAGAATAATTACTGTAATAATTATTGAGTAGTGCCTTCACGTAAGGATTAATAATTCAACAATACATGCAATACCGGTAATTCATTGTGCGACCACGCAGACATCAGTATTTTAACCACCGTGTAACCCAACAATTGTTAATTCGTAATAATTTACGTCGTTATTTATAAAACTCAATCTTTGTCGTTTTCCTTCATCCAACCGCTTTTCCGTTATGGGGCCCAATGATAGATACAAGGCATTCAATTACGAGATTCCCTTTACAAAAAAGAATATTCCACGACCAAACGAATATTCCCTTTAATAATAATGAATATTTTATAACCACTTAACTTATTTTGTAAACTTTGCACATTTCACCCATAACCAAAGAATTATATCAAATTAACCTTATTAATTTAGAATAATGAATAAAGAAAATTCAATTTTATTTATAATAAGTTGGGGTCTTCTGATAACTAAACATACCCTAAAACGCTTCCAATCAAGCTAAGATGTAGATTATGGATACAAAATCTAGTGAGGCCAATTGGAAATAAGCCAATCCTTTCCCCCTCAAGATCTAATTTTGTTTAGTGAAATGTTTTTTGCTTTGATGCCTCTTTTTCTTTTACTGAAATTCTCGAATAGGATTGAAAGGTGTGCATATAGACCAACACAACTCAAATTTCTTTAAACTAAATTAATATAAATATTAAAAATTTATTTCTAGCTGTCTCACTTGATTAAGAGAAGTAACTCTAATTAAGAAGAATTTTTTTTTAATCCATAACCCTAAAAATAAGGCATGTCCATGCTCAAAGAAAACATGCATGCAATCCAAATGTTTGTCTATTAACCTCTTTGAAACAATCAATCATACATGACTCTATCACAATCAACACCAACCTAATTTAGTCGGCTAAGTTGAAACGAACAGGAACACCAATATCACCCTTCAACCAGCTATCACCTTGTAGAAAAGGCTTAACTGTATATTCCATAGAATTAGTTTACAATTATCACCACAGTTTCGTTTATGAAAATATTTAAATTTTAAGTTATTACTTCAAAAAAAAAGCCTTTTAAATTATGCACCATTTGTCTGTGCAGGTGGAACTGAGCTGTTGTAGCAGTGAAACTGTTAACATAACCTATGTTGTGTCCCTCTATCCACTGAGCATGGAAACAATAGTTATAGTGAAGAATAATGGCAGGAAAGCCTTAAATTCAAGCACTGCAATACTTGGCCATTACAGATTCAAGAAAAAAGAGGGACATCAATTCAAGGACTCTAGTATTGCTCTTACTGCACACACCGTCCTTTATCTTCACCTTTCAAGATCCTCACCCCTTCTGGATTGTGGACTTAGCAAGATGTGGCCATCACCATTTTGAGGCATAAGCTCAGTAGAGTTTATGTTGCTCCTCTTAAAGAAAGACTCAAACCATTTTATAACACCCCACATTTTATTTTATTTTTTTACATTTATACTATGATTTGTAGGTAATTATTTCAACCAAAATATAGATCATACATTTGTTCAAGTCCCACATCGAAACATGTGTTACTATTAGTAGTACCGCCGTCAAAATCTTTTGGGTGAGCTTATGATGGATCAAGATGACCCAATGATACTCTTGGGACAGTAAATTTAGGACAATAAATCAAGATGGCTCAAGGACTCAATGTTACTATTGGGCTCAATGTGACCTTAAAATTTAAGGTTACTATCAATAGTAGTCTTGGGACAGTAAATTTGAGACTTGATTCGGGCTCAAGTGGTTACTATCAATATGTTCAAAATATTATTTAATAACGCCACCGCCTTCTCATCTTCGGAAGCTATAAATACGTCAACTCGTAAAATTGGACTTGCGGACCGTTTTCCATTCCCAAGCGTCTAAGAGAGAATCAGACCAGGTACTTTTCAAGTACAATATTAGGTGATGCCAATTAGTTTTGTTATTTTTCTGGTTCAGAGATCTTGATTTTGATAAGAATTTTGATATTGGGTAGGGATAATTTTAAGCCCTAATTTCATTGTATTAATGAGTCCTGGTGTTAATAGAAGTCCTAGTCTATATAATTAAGTAGCAGACTTTTTCTTCTTCTTATTTTCTTGATATATTCGGGCTCAAGTGGTTACTATCAATAGTACTCGTGGAACAGAAGTTGTAACCTTGTTTATTTCTCCTGTTTTCACTTATTTTTTGTGGTCATTTTCAGGGCCAAGAGCTGATCTTCAGGATAATACGAAAGGACACCAATTTCGAACACCAATTACGAATAATTTAAATCACCAATTTCGAATATTTTAAATCACTTTTTTTCTTTTCTTCATGGTAATACGAAAGGACACTAAATGATTTCCTTGCCAGAAGCTGCCACGTTAGTGAAAATTATTCTTTATGCCTTTCTATTGCCAATTAAAGCATTTTTTTCCTCCAAATATCTCAGTTCAGTACAAGTTAAAAAAAGAAAGAGCATACTTGTTGAAAATTTTATCAAACTATATACTTGGATTAAGTTTATGCAAGGAAGATCATCATCATGAAGAAGAAGAAGAAGAAGGCGGCACAATAGACCTGATCAAAATGTGAATTATTGATTATTCTTTTGCTATTGAATACATGTCATATGGATCCAAAGGTATCAACAAATTTGCGCCAGATAAAGGTGTGATGTCATCCTCCGTTTATATAGAGAAGGTAAAATACAACAATGTCAGTTGTACTTGTTGAAATAGCAATGCATCAATTAATTTCAATTTCTCCTTTACCGTGGTTGCGTTTTTGAGATAGAGCTAGATGTATGTAGATATGTTGATTTGATCTAGCCACAATTAATTTAAGTTAGTTGTAGAATAGTTAATTAAACTGTAGAGTAGAGCGGATTAAAGTCGGTCAAGGCAAACTGAAATGAGACTTGAGTTGAGCAATAATTTCCGCTCTTGAATAGGATGGGAAAGAGTAAATGCAAAAAGAAACCAAGTAATTGTTTACATTTCTCACGCCATATTGTAAGATTTTCTCAGATTTGTGCTAGTTTACTGCTTGGAATCTAAGCACCAGGCAACTTCTTCCAATCTTGAGTCTTTCTGAAAAATCTGCCTCTTTTACCCATACCAGTTTCGACAAGACTTGCGTCTAGAAGAGATTTGGTATCAGCCCTCCATTTGAAATCTTTAAGAGTAGAAAACAAGTTTCCAATCGCAGCAGGAGTTACTTCACAGTCCCTACTTATATTATTACAGGATATTACACTGAGGCTCTCAAGCTCCTTCCAATAAACAATTACAGACTCCAAACCTTCTGTTGTTAGCCTCGAGCAGCCTTCCAGAGACAGGAATTTAACCCTCCTGTCACAATAAGTTGCAACTTTGATGATTTTATTCGTGTAGAAAATTGAATTCTAAATGCATATGATTCAAAGTCGTTGAGACATGACCCACACACCAAAACCAAGTATATACATACAATTTATTGTCATAGTCACTGCTTTGTTTATTTGAACATCATTGCTAGGTCTAAATGTCTAATGTTACATAATTATATATATATATATATATATATATATATATATATATATATATATATATATATATACATACATATATTGCATCATTGCCAGGCGCAAGTAAGAGGGGTTCGAGTTTAGAAGCAAGTAACTATGTGAAAATGCATGCCAAATATTTAGTCGATATTCACTCTACATATCCAGCATTCTGAGTAAGCGAGAATGACAGTGTACAATCATATTGATCGACCATAACAAGATACTTTGGCTGGTATGGACTATCCGATACCAAGCTTCTGCATTATGAATCTACAGTGCTCAAGTCATCTATATACTTCCACAACAAAATCCATCTACACGTGTATAGGTAGTGTTATATATGAAGATTCTAGGATAATTATCGGACATAATTATAGGGATTCTAGGATTATTTTAGAAGCACAATTATGGGGATTCCAGGATAATTCTTGAGGCATAATTGTGGGTATTCATTAATTTATTTTCTATATGTAGCTGCAGCTCTATCTATATATAAAGATATAAAGAGCTCTCCTGTGTACAGTTTTATGATATAATAATCATCTTTGTCACTACTCTTTTATCTCTCACATGGTATCAAAGCTAGGTTGATCTTCTCAATCAAATCAAAAGTTCTTGGTTCCACCGGAAGGTGTGTGTGTTCTTCAATTAGTTGGGAGGCTTAAGAGTCCTCCGTTATTGAGGAAGGCAAAGAGTCCTTCATTGTTGTTGTTGGAGACAAGTGTTCTCCGTTATTGCTTGCACATAATATCCTTGGAAAGTGGTTGTGTTAAGTTATGTATTGAGAGTCAGAAATCAACTTTGGATGTAAACATCACTTTTTATATATATTTTGAAGTAATTACCTTTTTTCTTCATGCAAATGGATGAATGAGGATTGAGGGCATTAATTTGAGAGAGAGTGTTGGAGATAACATAATTATATTTTATGTTAAGTCATTGTATAAGAGTTTCAGCTTGAGGGGGAGTGTTAAGAGGATTCTAGGTAGGACATAAGTATAGGGATTCTAGGACTATTTCAGAGGCATAATTATGGGGATTCATTGATTTACTTTCCACATATGTAGCTTGCAGCTCTATCTATATACAGAGAGCTCTCCTATGTACATTTCTATGATATACAACATAGGAGTAATAAACATCTTTGTCACTACTTTTATCTCTCACAGGTAGGTACACATGCTACCACGAAAAATCAGAGCCGGCCTTGGGCAAGGGCCACCAGGGCTATCGCCCAGGGCCCACAGTTGAGAGGGGCCCAATTTTTTTTTATAAATCTATGTATTTATGTGTATAAAAAAATAAAATAATAAAAATTAGGAATATTATGCATTGAAAATGATATGTTAGAAAATATTAAATATAATAGTATAATTGATGATTTTGCATCTAAAAGTGCAACAAGAAAACATTTTAAATAATGTTTTTGGTTTAGATTTAATTGGGCAAAACAAAAGAAATACCCACTGTAGTTGGTAGGTTTTATTGATTACAACGTATATTGAACTTTTAATTTTTCAAATTACACCACTAAACTAATTATTATTTTCAAATTGGGTCATTCCGTTAAAAAAATTAAACGGACCTTAATTTTTTATCTACAAACTTAATTAATTACTCACTGTAGTTGGCACATTTTACTGATTATACCATTGAACTTTTAATTTTTCAAATTACCCCATCAAACTAATTAAAAATAATTATTTTAAATATTTTTAAAAATAATTATTATTTTAAGTAAAAAATATTAGAAACTTTTTTTTCTTCATAAAATGAGTGGAGTTTTATAAAATATAGATTCAAATAAATTAAAGTGATTTTAAATTAAATTAATGTCTACTTAATTTTTTAATAGAATGACCCATTATTAATATTAGAATTTTTTTAAAAAACTAAAAATATAAATTAAATTAAAAAAAACAATAAAAGATAAATAAAAAATCGATTCAATTTTTTCAAAAATAAATTATAAATTTTATAAATAAATATTATTTTCAAGAAAAAAATTGGAAAATTCTTCATATTTTAAAAAATGAGTAAAATTTTACAAAATATAGATTCAAAAATAAATTTTATTTTCAAAAGAAAAAGATTTTTAAAAATCAATAAGGTTTCATAAAATTTTAATTTTTAAAATCTATATTTTATGAAACTTTACTCATTTTATGGAAAAATTAAAGTTTCTAATATTTTTTATTTGAAAATAATAATTATTTTAAAAATATTTAAAATAATCATTTTTAATTAGTTTAATGGGGTAATTTGAAAATTAAAAGTTCAATGGTGTAATGAGTAAAACGTGCCAACTACGATTGGGTAATTCATTAATTTTGTAGATAAAAATTAACGCGTTTATTTTTTTTTTACGGAATAACTCAATTTCAAAATAATAATTAGTTTAGTGGGATAATTTGAAAATTAAAAATTCAATTGTGTAATCAAGAAAACTTACCAACTACGATGTGGGTATTTCATTAGTTTTACCGATTTTATTGATATTTTTATTTTGTAGGTACATGTGATGATTCTTTGTTTCGATGATATTTTAAAATGTTCTTCCTTATCTTTTGTAAATTCTTATAATTTTAATAAAATTAATTAGATGATAATTTATTTATTTATTTATTTAATTTATATAAAGGGGCACACTTGAGAAAATTTGCCCCGGGCCTTAGAAAACCCAAGACCGGCTCTGCGAAAAATAATCTTTCAAATTATTATCCTCCTAGCAATTGACCAAATATTATAGAAGTCAACTAAGAATATATCAAGTTACAATTTACCTGTATTTAGTTTAATTTAAGAAGAAGTACGCTGGATATGTGCCTTGTTATAATTCCATTAATAACATTTGAACAGTATCAGGCAACCGAAACAACTGACACAGAAAGTCCAAAACCTATAAATGACACAGAAACTAAAAAGTTTGCAAGGACATGGAGAAATGATAAGTAAATGAATAGAGTAGGCCAAATACCTGCATATAGTTACCGTGATGAAAATGTCATCATCCAATCCCCAACAATTCCTAAAAACCACCTCTCCTACAGCCTGACATACAATAAACAAAGCTCTAACACTTCGCATCTCCCGTAATTGGCACCTCTCCAAATGTAATCTTTTGAGGGTCGGGCAAAAACCCAAATGCTCATCAGGCTCCAAACCACGATCAATACTTTTACATGAAACAAACTTCAAAGTCTTCAAATTGTCACAGTATGAAAGAGCTGACAGCCACCCATTTTTAATCCTGTGATCACTCAGAGTCAACTCTTCAAGCATTTGACAACACTGCCCAATCGCTTTCATCCCATCATAGCTGCCCTCACATCCTTTCAGCTCAAGCTTCACTAATCTCTCACACCCTTGAGCTAAAATAGTCAACCCAATATCCGAAACTAAAGAACTATAAAACCCATCAATGTTTCCAATCAATTTCAATATCTGTAAATTCGGAAAGGCTGCAATTCCACGTAGAACTTGATCATTACACATATGCAACTCCAGTTCTTGCAATATAAAACATTCCTCAGCAACACTCAACAACCCCATTTCACAAGCATTAACAATCACAAGTTTCCTCAAATTTGGATACCCACTAGCTAAAACTTTCAAGCCCAACTCAATTTCATCAACAGATAAAACACATCTTTGAGAAATGAAGCCGTCAGTTGAAACATAGGAATCAATATGAAAAGACCCAATCTTGTGAGTCAACAAAGTTCCCAAATTTAAGGTGAAATAACACACCCATTTACTAGATCAACATGAATAAGATTTGGGAATCTATTAAATATACGACCTGATAAAAGAAAATTCCAGTCAAGAAGCTTTACTGACCTAACAAGGCGGCCTTGAAGATTTAACCACCGTTTGGAAACGAGGGAATTTGTATTCCTTTGGGATCCCGATAATCTCGAGTGGATTTGAAGAAGAATTTCATCAGAGAGGAGTGAGGTTCGATCAGAGACGAGTTTTGGGTGATCAAAGATTAGGGCTTGTTTGGGTTGAGGAGCAGCAAGATTATTGGGTGGTGATTGTTTGGTGAGATTTTGAAGGTGCATGGAGTAGACTATGTTGTTAAGAGCTTTACTGTTCTTGAACCACCAGCTTGTGGGTTTCGGGTAAGGTTTTGGTTTTTCTGGTGAAGAAGACATTTTTTGTGTCCAGTCGTCTTCTTAAACTTGGAGCATAAACACCTCTGCCTTATGCTCTGCTTCTTCTGAGCTGCTGCTGCTTGCTTTTCTCAGTTCTCTGCATTACCTCTCTCTCTCTAGTTTTCTTCTATCCCTCTTCCCCTTTCTCTCTCTCTCTCCTTTCTACCTGGGGATCTTCTTGAATTTTTCCCTCCTCTCTGAATTTTCTCTCTGGTTTTTCTTTCTGTTACCAACGGAAACGGACATCTAGTGAAGTGGGGTCTGAATTTTTGTGAAACATTTGCCATTTGTTACTTTTGTTTCCTTTTCAATTAAAATTAAAAAACTTAAAAATTGGCTTACAAGTTACAACGGGTCTTTTGGACTTTGGGTGGCGTTTCTAAATTGCCCTTTGTGAAATTTCGGATTTGGCTTACTACTACCTCCGTTATAAAATTAAAATTATTTTTTTTTAAAAAAATATTTATTTGTAAACAATAAAACAATATAGAATTCTTAACCTTTCATTCCATACATTATGCTTATACGCAAAAAATTGTATATTGAATTCTAAAACCTCACTGTCACAAAATTTTTAACAATATTAAAAATATATTTTAATAAAATAAAACTTATCTTAAAAATATATATACCTACCAAGTATTCTTTTTTCAAAGCTTCTTGTAGTGATGTTGACTTTGATAAAAAAGGAAAAGAACAAAAAAAATAGAGATATAAAAGACAAAAAATCACTTGCAGCTTTGTGTGAAAACTTTTTTTCTTTTGATTTTAGTGAGGATGAGACAATAAGAGAGAAATAATATATAGAAAATTGATATTTTTATAAGTATTTTTAATAATTTTATATAATTTTCTTTCACATCAATATAAAATAGATATTATTTTCATCAGAAAAAAAATCATATAAAAATATCAAAAACTCCCCCGAAAATAGTGTTTCCATATATATATATATATACAGAAGTGCTGAGGGATGAACTTAGCCGTTATGCAACCTTTTCAAACTTCCCTTTCAAAGTGGGGACAAAAGGCAAAATTAATAAAGCACGATACAAAAAAAAACTAAAATTTTGAAACAAATATCTCCCTCCAAGGCGCCCTCATAAATATTTGTTCATCAAATAAATTGATATAATTCACACTAGAGATATCAATTCCAACCTAGAGTTGATATAAACCTGACAATAAAGTTAATTAACTGTTGGATCAAATCATATTAATTAGAACTAAATAGGTTGGTTAACTATTTTTATTTATTCAGGTTGATTAAAGTTTGAATTCATATTTTTTAAAATAAATATAGTTCTAAACCGATTAACTATTTTTCAACCCATATTCCATTCCAATCCAAATCAAAAAAAAAATTTCTCTTTTCTTTACTATCGACCCTTCCTTATCTTTGTATACAAACATGATCAGATGACGCCATTTATGAGAATTATTTATTTTTTGAAATTTTAATTGGCTGATTCTTAGCTGTATACATATATATAGTACTCCTACTCAACAAATATGACTGCAACGGTTGCGCACCACCATCTTTTCCCAAACCCTAGTTGATATCAAGTGGGCATCCCCATGAGAGCTTACGGTGAAACCTCATCCTCATCCTCATCCTCATCCTCTTGCTTCTCTTTTCTGTCTAGTCCTGTTATGTAATGAGATAAATTTAGATCCAATTATAATTGGGATATTTATTTTATGTAAGATAATATCAAGTAAATTGATATTTCACAAATTAAAATTAATGACCCTTCCTTATCTTGTTTTTATTTAAATATAAAAGGGTATTAATAATTTCAATTTAAAATTTTATTAGTATAATTTTTTAGCATTTTATTATTTATATTAATAATTTTTATATCATATTATTATTTAATTAATTTAATTGTGACCGTATTTTAAAAATTTTGTTTAAAAGTCAAAACATCTTAAAATAGTTAATATAATTTTGAACCATAACCATATAATTTCAACCCACACAACCCATATTAAAAATGATTAATATAATTTTAATTTTTAAATGAAACCATAACCATATTTTAAAAATCAAGACCAACCTATAACCATATTTCGCCAGGCCTAAGTTGATACATCTTTTCTTGACCGTCCTCCCGTTGCAACAGTATAAGTTGCGTAGCACAAATTGTAGTTAATTTCTCTGGGCTGCTTTGTTGAAATAAGTTTAATAGCTGTTTGAATATTAAATCTTGCTCTCCTATTCTGCAGCAGCAAGGTAAAGGAAATGATCAATGTCAAAATCAAAACACTAGGATACACAAAACTCAAACAAACAAAACGACTTCACTATAAAATTCCATCACTCGACATAAAAGAATTCTGACAGCACTCCGCAAATCAAGTGAGACTTGCTACTACTACTACAACATGGCAACAGCCATATTCTAACCTTATCATTGTATGCTGGGCACGGCTATCCCAAATATGTACAACGGTCTGAAACTACTAGCATAAACATATGGATCCAGGCTACATTCATTGAATGTAAAATTCATTAATACATGTACATTTAAATGGCTAAATGTTCACCACCTTCAAATAATACCACTAAGCTCTAAAGGAATTTGAACACAGCCAGATTAATGTGCGAACGGTCTCAATCTCTTTGCCAGAAATGAGCAGATTACAAATACACCCACTAATTCTAAAATAAGCACAATTCAAGAAAAGAGAATAATCACGAACGAGGAGCCGCCATTTGCTGCTTCTTTATCCTCTCATCTTGCTTTACCATGCTGAAATAAAATCATACAAGTTTGATTCATAAGGTTCAAGAATCCATGTATACTAAGAACATTCTCTATCTGGAAAATATATCCATAATGCAAAATTCAGTTCAAAACATCAAAAATAAATTTAAAGACTTCCAAGTAAGATACCAAATGGCAATTGAATTCCAAAATTTACTAATGTTTAATTCAGCCTTGGAGTACAAGTGGAAGCTCCTTAAAATTTCAACAAGATATTCCTCCTCAATTTGTTAGTGTATTACATATGTAACTCAGCCATAAAATCAATCAATAATATAAAATAAATAAAAAATGAGAAGCATCCTCATATATCTCCACCAATGGCTAGTCGACTATATAGAATCATCCTCTAAAATTATCTAGAATTTTAACAAGCAAAATTATCACATGGGTAAATCTAGAACAATCTATTAGAAATGTACAAGAAAATTCTAGGGAATGCCAACTAATGTAGGCCAATGAGATTCATATGGGGGTTCAATACACGATAACTTGGCGTCACCTCCTTGAAAATGCATATATTGGGGGACTACACTTAGAAACAACTCAACCTCTTATACCTATATCCAACTAGCTTTTAACGTATTTTATACCAACTAAGCAATTCGAAGAAACCTACAACTACCGTACTTTGTGCCACATAAAGTAACGTTTCCGCTCCCATTTTTGTCACAATCAAGGTGAATAGGGCTAGTCAAATATCTATTCAGATTTAAGTTAGCAAACATAAAGACAGTACCAGCACCTAGAATCAAATGACAAGTTATCCTTGAGTTAAATGGAGTTTGAGAAACATTTATTACTTCTAAATGATTACCTGATGTCATGAGGGGTGATAAATATCCATTGGGATCCTTGTGCCAATGCAAAATCCACAAGTGTGTCTAGGCTAATTTTCCTGCTAACTGCATCCTGATAAAATAATAGGCAATAAAATTGTTTGAGGTAATTCCTTCAAAATTTGAAAAAGACACCCAATATGCTCAATTTTCTGTTTTAAAAGAAATGGAAAGCTTTTGAGCCTGATAACCTACCATAAATACATCAAATTCATCCATTGCTCGGAATGGGGATTCTGTCATTTCATGAAGAGCCAGTGCAAAGCATAAAGTTGAGAAAGAACGTTCCCCACCTAATTAAGCATTAAAAAATAAATTGTGAGCAGCCACAAGCTTTCAAGATTAATTATAGAAACTTAAACAAAGTGTATGTAACATGACTTTGTCTTGTATGACTTGGTAACTCAAAATGAAATATAGAGCATTCCTCCAAAAATTTACGAAAATCGTCTTGATTAGTATTTTCACAATGGCAATGTGGATTTAATTCTTTTTCCTTATTTTCCCCAGAAGATTGATACTGAAACTCACACCCCTCTGGCCATTTCTCTCTTCTTCTTTTTCTCTCCATCCATCTGCTAAACTGACCTCAGAATTTAACTAAGTTCATCATGGTCAATCTGGAAGCCTCCACAATGACTAGAGATAGAAATTATATATAGTTAAATTTGCAAAACACAGATCAGGAGCATATGATTCTGTATATAAAATCAAGAGGAAACCTGAAAGCCCTCTAGTGTCACGAACAGTGTTGTTTGATGCATCCTGAGGCATTTTTACCTGAAAAGTAAGTAAATTAACATAAAGTAAAGTTTAATTAAAAAACAAAAGTTTTCCCAGGTAAACTAGAGCATGGTAAACTTGTAACTATTATAGTAGACTAGGACCCAAAAGAAAAAAAGAAAAAAAACCTAAACTTACAGAAGCAAATCATTACAAATAATCCACTTACCTCAATCGAGAGGGTCTCGTCTTCATAACTAACTTTAATGTGGCCACTGATCCCTTTCTTTCTCAAATGACCATTAAATCTATTGCAATGTGGATAAGGAGGCAAACAACTTAAAAGATAACTCTTTAATTTTTCCATAAAGGGAAGAAAAGATATGGAAGAAAAGAAGGGAATCTCAATAAAGAACATCATATAATTATATGCAAGAAAGATCATACTGCCAAGTTAACTGACGCTTCAAAAGAGTTGCATTCCTTTGAAACTTGCTCCATCGCAACTCTAGGGATTTCTGACATGCCTGAAATTCAACTTAAATAAGAAACGAAGAAATTGAAAATATAAAATCTCCACAAGGTAAACCGAACAACAAGGTAGGCAATTCCAGGAGGTGTGACTACATGGAGCCAAAACAAAATTTAAGTAACCTACAGAAATAAAATTTATATATGAGGGAGACTCGTCTCCTATACTTGGTTCCACAGATATAAACGAGTATCAACTTTTTAATTCATGCAAATTGCAAAACAACTAAATATACAGGTTTCATAAAGATCGGAATAATACATGCCTAGTCAGTCTTGATTAAGTTTTATCATTAATTGGCCTTTAAATGTTAGAGAAATTAAATTTGGAATTTCAGAAAGAAAAAAAACAAGACCAATTGAAATCTGGCCATTCTTGAATCCAATATGGTTTAACTATTTTATTTCAAAAAAAGAAGCCTTTACAGAATATTTGTGGGCTGGAATCATGATCAATATATTCATGAATTATAACACCTAGAGAGCTTTAAAAGGAAACAATATCAAAGAATAAAAATTACTTATCCCTGAAAAAATATTTATTTATGGTAAACAAGGTAATGAACAACTTACGCTTAATTTCTGACGAAACATTTTATAGGTTTGCTGTTTTCTTAATATCTTACGCTCTTTCTTCTCATACATCATTCTGAGATCATCAATAGATTCTGGAAATCTGCAAAGGAAGCTTCCTACATGAAGCTAATATTTGTGTGGTGTTTAATACAGTCCAGTGCATATCACGTCCATACCTTTGGCTCTCGTGCTGGAGTCTTTGGTTAAGCCTACTTAATTGCGCACTGAGTTGCTCTAGGGTGCTCCCACCACAACCCCCTAAAGCTTCAATTTCACTCTCTGGACATATAATAGAAGCCTTTTTGCAACTCACCTGTCACACAAATAACATCAGGACCTGTCAGACACCTACCCATTATCATTGTCTTAATCTTCAAAAAGACAGAGCACTCCATAATGCAGAGGCATGATTGCAGATGCATTCCAATATCTAAATAAAAACTAAATCGAGCATGGGAAGCAAAAACCATGAGAGAAGGATGCAAAGTGGATCAAAGATATACTAGGAACCTAGAATTCCACCTTACTTTTTTTGGGGGGCTGGGGGGCTGGGGGATGTGTTTTTCTAAATTATGATTGTTGGAACTCAAAGCATCAACTTCGACTTGTTGTTTAAAGTGATGACTTGTGTATCTAAACAGGATAAATGATTCACCTTACGATTTTGTTCAAGATCCAGATATTGTGCTTCCACCTCTTTGATTTTAGGAAGGACCCTCTCATTCATTGCAACTTCAAAGCGACTCTTTTCCTAGGAAAAGGTTATGTTTTCCATTTTCAAAAAGTTGAACATGCTAAATAATGGTAACATGAGTAAAGTATGAGACGGACCGCTTCTGCAGATTGTAGATCTTCTTCAATCTGCATCATCTCCTTCTCTTCTTCCTCAAAAGCATGAATTTCTGCTTTTGCGGACTCTATATATGAACAAAGAAACACTTAAAATTGGATGTATATATGCACACAAATAGTAGATATGTCATGCAAATATATATATATATATAGCATACCACATAGATTTTCAAAAGATGATTTTAGATCGCTGGCCTTGGATTTTGCTTCACTTAATTTCACTTGGAACTTCTCTAACAAAATTTCCCTTTCTTGTATCTCATTTTGGACATTCTGGGTGAGATTTCAAAATAAATATATAATAAAAAAGAAATCAACAAAAACAACTGAAGAAGAGAGAGAGATATGTGTAAGAGAGACACGGGTACAAACTGAGATCTCTTGATGGAGCTCATCAACAGAAGATGCAGGTGCAGAACTAGATTCTAACACATATGACTTCTGTGCATCTTGCAAAGCAAATTTCCTAGACCTAAAGATCCGTTCCGCATCTACACGCCTCCTCTACATATTAAGTAAGAAAACTTATCAGTAAACTAGCATGATATTCAAACGGTAAGTATCCAGGCAAAACATTAGTATGAATCAGTATGTATTTGTGCATAAAAACAAAATACAGTCGAGGATAGAAGTTTGCAACTTTGCATAAAATTAAGGGAACATTCAAAGTAAAATCAGGCAATTCATAGAAAACCTTTGGATTTGAAAAAGATAATTTGGAAAGGGATTTCATGGAAATGGAGCTGAAAATCAGATTTCAATTGTTTGAAACATTTGAGGTACGTTTAAAACTTGGAAAACACAAGAGAAAAGGAAGGAAAAAGAAAAAGAAATAAAATGTAAAAATTATTATTGAAATCCATACAGAAATTGCAAGACTCGTTGGATTCAAAAACCTTTTTACTATCTTTTTTTTTTACACTACTCACTCCTTTTTGTTTTATCCTCATACTGCAAGTCTGTTCTACAGACATGCTTTCAGGTTTCAAATGTCTCACTCTCTAAAGATCATCTCATTTCTCATTCTGTGTAAAAGGGAAGTTAAAGCTGCTAGGGAACAGGTGAGTTCAAATGATAACCCAAACTAAAAAACAGAAGGCAGTTTCACCTTTGCACATTGTAATTTATCTTGAAGATTGTGACGTGCTTCCTCCAAATTCCTTTTCTTTCCTTGACCTTGTTGAGCTTGTTCTTGTACATTTAATGCATCTCTTTCAAGATTCTTAATTTGATCATCATATGAGCTACAGAGGCGACCTGTTCTTGTATTTCTATTTGGAGGAAGGGTGGTCTGGGCTGAACGACGGGAGAACCTAGGAAGGAATCATTACTAATTAATCATTTGTAGCTGAAAACAGTATTACTCGCAACAGCAATAACTGAATTTATATTTTTTTTATTAGTCAGAACTGAAAACACAACAAAGTTTGACAATAACATCTTACCAAGGTATAATAAATAATTAAACACCAATGCATGGAAACAAAACTACTAATCAACAAGAAACATTCTATTTCAATACCTACTTATAGAAGATCAACATTAAATTCAAGTGATTAGCTATTGATATTATAAGGATAGGAATTTCATAAAAATAGCTAAGCTTCAAAAGCAATTAGTGAAACTCTGGTGTAAGTTCATTAATCCTCTGATATTCATCTTATAAATAAAGGGACAACCGTCAGGTATGGCTATCGTCAGGCTGGCGCAAGGATAGACCTCCGATCGCCATTCATAAGAGTATCTTGGATGAGCCGGGGCATATGGATGTTCTGTGGCTAAAGGACCCCCTTAACTATATCTACCTCCTTTTCACCATTATTGTTTGTATTCCATAGAATTAACACTTAAATTACAATTGTCAATAATTTTATCTCTAATCTTTTTATATTGTCATTTCAAATTTTAGAGTCGAGTGTCGAGATCCTCCGGCTCTACAAAAATTGGATTCAACACATCAACAGTAATAATATCAATCTTTACTCGCAAATTTTTTCTTTCAATTAAGATTTGTAAATTAATATTTCTTACTCTCAATTTGTGACGTTTCATTGTTCGTATTTAACTGGAAAAATCACTAAACCCATAATCGTGTTCTATCGTTTCATACTTTTCATTTTTAATTTTATTAAATTTTACTCGTTAAATAAAGAACTATCATACTCGCTTTAGCCAAAAAAGTATCATATTCGGTCAATCGAAGTATATGCTCATATTCAGATTTTTATTTACATTTAATTTAAAAGCGATATACTGGCCACTCAAAATATGAATATTTGTGATCAAAAACTTCAACAACAAAAAAAAAGTAAAAATTAATCGAATCCGGATGGAATGCAACTATTTATATGAAACCTCCTTCAACAAACTACAAAAATGCAAGGTGAATCATCAATGATACACTACAACTGACAACCAGGAGAGCTTCACAGCAAGTTTCCTGTTTCTTATAGCAGCTGGATCCTGCATAACGCAAGCATGCACCACTGCCATTTTTATAGTTAGCAATTTAAATGTGAAAAGGATTGTGACCATGAATCTGATGACAACGGTCAATAGATCAATATGCATACAGATATAAGTATACTTGGATAACTAGAAGTGGATTCTTTTTCTGATATTTGCATGTTTATATAAACTTGTCTATAGGGGATTTGAAAGTTATTTTTCCTAAAACTAATTTACGCTGAATATATTTTTATGTGGGCATAGGAAAATGTTAAAAATGTTCACTTACTAAAAAAATTGTTGAAAACACTTATTAGTGTTGAACAAGGCTTGCCAGGCTTGAGCTCAAGAAAAACTTAAACAAATTCCATTGGCCAATTGATGATTAATGGGCGAAAGTGAAAAACGAGGGAAGGTTGAAAAAAATTCACTATATCTTACATTTTGTATCCCTCTAAAGTGTAAACCTCCTTCAAATTTGAAATCCTTTGCTCAAAAGCAACAGATTTTCCCACATCGTAATCCCTAACAAGAACTTGTCTCTCAGCATGACCCTACAAAAATAAAACAGATTATTCAAAGCTGACGAATGCAACATTTGAATTCTAGAAGAAAAATGTTGCAAAAGCAAATATTGTGACTAAAATTACAAAAGTAGAAACAATATATCTACTTGAATTTTGGAACCTGAAGTAGATTCAAGCACATAATTTAAAGCAATTTCTCATATGAGATATACACAAGTCATATGCAACATTCTGGGTGAAATGGGGAAAAGCAGAGCAATGTTCATATTACAGACCATTTCATTTAATGAGCTAAATGATAGAGAGGATTGTAAACATGATAACAAAGGGAGACAAGTAGAGATAATAGGAGGGAAAGCAGGGTAGAATCGCAAAAGTACCACATCAACAAGGACATTTGTTACAGTATGACTGTCAGAATGTACAACAGATATTGTAGTTGGATGGTTAATCTGGGGAAGCATATGATTTGGAATATTCAACCTACACCAAAAGGTTGAAAAGTGGAGAAATCAAAATCACCCAGCAGAAGTAAACTTAGTTAGCATATAAAAAACTGCTCCCATGTTAATTACATGTGAACAAGTATACCACCTTACCTTGGTCTGGAGAAGTCGTATATAATAATCTGAAGGTGGTTATAGTTTGCCTCCCTTGCACATGCTCTCAAAACAAGATTGTCTTTATGATCATTCACAATAAATGCATTAAACAACTTTCCTACCGCATTTTCTACTGCAAGAGCCCACTTATCAGCATCCACCAATTTCTGCAACATATCTTCTGGAGTAAGAGCAAGTAACAAAGATATAGTTTTCCCTTTACAATCTATAAAAAAAGCCAGTCTCCATTGTCAAATAGATAACAATTGCTACAAGTGAAAAATTCCTGCGTAAAACAAGAGAATACTTGCCAAAAGAAAAGATAAATGAATTTAAAAAGATAGAAGGTAATCAACATTGTACAACAGACAGGAACGCCACATCAGACTATTCCAAATAAAAGTTAGAATTTCTCTTGTGCAGTTTCAAAACTGAGAACATAAAGGCATTTGTTACCAGCAACAGTAATGATTTATGCCAAATCACAGGAATGCATGCATGGATTCACATACACAATGAGATAAAGAGGCAGAGTATTATTAGTCACCAACCAAGTGGGCACCTATAGGACCGATGGGTGGCCTTCCGAATCTATAGTGATGCCTCTCTATTGCCTTCAAAAGGATGGTTACTCTATCCCCTCCAAAAGCTGTAACCTAGAAAAATAGAATCACAATGATTGAATCATCAAGTTGTAAGGAAAGAACATATCCACAATTTGTGGAGGTGCGTATAGATTCTATTCTTCAACAGGAACGAAGGCATACATGATTGCCACAGAACATTTGCAGTTTTGTACACATGCGCATACATATACGTACAGGGAAATAAAGGGAATTCAAATCTGAAGGTTTAAACTAAATAATTGAATAATTCAAACCTTGTTGGTTTGATGTTGTTGAAGATCACGGATGTGACGACGAATTTGTTGATCTCTTTTTAAGTTATCTTCAATCTAAAAAGAAAAACCACAAACTGCTTAAACTTTGAACTGATAAATTATATGGGAAGCACCTGCACACAAGCCTCAGATAGAATGAACTCTGAAAGAATATCTATACCTCAAAAAGAATTTTTTTGATGTCATCCTCTGCCTTTGCTAAGCTATCAGATAAAGCTTCCTCTTCTTTTTTCAAACTGGAAAAAAAAAATTAAATGTCACTAGGCTCGAAAGAAATAAAATTACAGAATATTAATAAACTCGTCCATCCACAACGCTTGCAAGTGTAAACATGACCCAATGAAATGAACATAAAAATAACCTTTCAAACTGCAAAGTAGCTTTCTCAACCTCAGTTTGAAGCTCCCTCAAATTTTCCCCCATCTCATATTCTTCAGCCTAAAAATATTTAAAGATGAAAGACAAAAAGGTCACTTTCCAACTGATTTTCGAGAATAATTAATGTTATATTCACAAGCTTGTCTATTAATGGCATGTCAATCTCATCATCTCATCGAAGTAGAAAGGAGAATCTTATGAAACTTATTAATCATAATAACTAACAATCATCCTGTTACGGTAAAGGACACGATAAGACAAGTAAGCACACATGTGGATATCTTTTTATTATGGATTTGTAATAATGTCCTTTTTTATATAATTTACAGGTAAATATGGTACATATTTGGCCCTCAAATGCCTACTTAATTAACAAGTCTTCCACGATCTTAATTTTGCTATGACATTAAGCTTTGTCTGCTTTTCAGCAAATATGTTTTGTTTCCATACAAAAAGAAAGCTTTATCTCATCATGCAATATTCGGTAGTCAAATTTTGGGTTTGCAATCATGCGATTGAACTGAAAATTTTCATGCCTAATTATGGGAAGTATTTATCTAATAAAGTACACTTAATTATAGAAACCTTGAATAAGTGTCAAACAAGTGGAAGAGAGTGTATGTGAATTGTCAATAATTTAATTTGGTCGCTGGTCTCATTATTTTTTAACCTAAACAATGACGTGGGATGTGCCACGTTAGCAATTGCATGAATCAGGTGTGTAGCACACAACCAGACAACCAAGAACAATATAAAAACTTAAAAAGATATAAAACCTGTGTATGTTTAACATGCTGCTCATTTATATCATGAATTTGTTGCTCAAACAATTTCATCCTCTTCACCATCTTTTGAATGTCGTTTATTCTGCGGCTGCATTCTTCTTCTAGCTCAAACCTGTCTTTTGTAGCCTAAGCAATTAAATAAATAAGAAATTAAATCATACTAGTGTCAGTCTTGCGACCAAAACTAAAGCCATTCATTGTACAAAGTATGCTTTTAAACCAAGGAAATCCCAAGCGAAGGTAGAAATCAAGAATATTAATGCTTTTTGTCACAAAGCAGAATCAAAAAGTCAATTCATAACAAGTAAAATTTGTCCCCTACCTACCACATATATGCTCTTTTACTTGTTCAGCAAAAAAAATGTATCAATTAAAACTGAATCTTAATGAGTGAAATTAAGATTTAAAAATCATGGATTTTGAAGTTGTAAATGTGGCAAATTAGAGCATTACAAGAAGAAGATGGACTAATATTCGCACAAGCGTGTTGGTATTGCAAATGAACTGAACTCGAGCCAAGATTATCCTTTATCAAGCTCCGCTCGTGCAGTATACAAGCCTAAAAGCCGCATTCAAGCTTGGCTTGTTTCAACAATTAATGATCTTAAGCACAGCCTGCCGCAAGCCAGGCCGAGTTTAAGATGTCATGAGAGCAACTTGTTAATATATAAAATATTCTAAGTGCCATAAAATTTTGTAAGTTATGTAACACAAATAACAAATTAATGGTAAGAAACTGAAAACACAAAAAAAAAATTATATTAAATGTAAATTATGTAATAGAAGTATAGCCAAAATTTATTAGCAAAAAATAAAAAGGAAGTATAGCCAAATCAAGAAATAGCATTTAAGTTCAACAAAGTATATAGAAATATCTAAATTTCAGATACAAGTGTAAAGCAAAAACCATTTACAAATGCATGTGATGTATGCTAAATAAGCACAATTATACCAAATATATATGAATAGTATTGTAATATATGTATGCATATTAAAGGAGCTCTATATGTCACGAGCTTTTCTATGTTCAAACTCAGCTCATTTCTTAAATGGACGATAAATTTAATTTCAAGCTCAGTTCTCTTGTTGAATGAATGAGTTAGAGTAACGCCATAACCAACCTTGTACTGTGCATATGTAGAGCTCAGTTAAAATCTGGAACCTCACTTATGATAATACAAAAGGGGAAGAATAAATAAATTTTAGAACCAAAGAAAAGAACGCAATGAAATAGCATCAGCTACACTTAGACACCAATGTAATCATGTGCATCTAACTGCCTTTTAACAGCATCTTACATAAAACTATAGATGCAAATATTTCCTTAAAGAAAGAATAGGTATTCAAATATTTCCAATGAAAAGTAAAGAGTTGTTCAATTTCATAAATACCAAGGATAGGCTCTGCTGCAGTTCATCCTTCATCTTCCTCACTTCTGATGTCCTTTCCATAACGCATGCGATTTGAGCTTTCTTCTTGGCCAAACGATCCCTTAGTTCCTCCATCTTGGCCTGTCAACAAGGAAATAATTTGTCTCATTCAGATCACAGAGATTTTCATCTACACAGATATGCCCGTTTTACTTCTGATTATCATGATTCAAAGGCAAGAAGGATGGTTGGATCCTCTGACTGTGCGCATACTTTGCCAACCTGTGGGGTCTTCAGAAAAGAGGAATGCCAGAGTCCTCCAATACAGTTATCTACTCTGTTTTAAAAATCGGCCTAGGCGACGCCTAGGCGCTAGGCGGGGGCCTGGCACCGCGCCTAAGACCAAATCGGTGAAAAAAACGGACTAGGCAGGGCCTAGGCGGAGTTTTTTTTTAAAAATTACTACCAAAACTAAATCTTGATATATTTATTTTTCTAATAATTTACCGTATTCTTAATGCAAGTTGTAGCATATCAAATCACAACAAGAAGTGAACAAGATCAAGTCAAAATGGATAATTTTATTATAGTTGTAATTTTTTGAACTTGTACCAACTTGAAATTCTATAAATGATGATACATTTGTAATATTTAGTTTAATTCAATATAATTCTTAAATTTATATTTAGTTTCTTAAGTTTTAATATTGAATTGAATTCTTGAAATTTAAAATTTTATTATTTAATACCAATTTTGTTTATGAATAAAACTAATACGTCAAAGTTAAGTCATACTTAGTATAAGGTATTTGTCATTTTCTTTAAGTCCTCAATTTTGAAAATTACACAAATTAAAATAATTTCATAATTAATAATATCAAATGTCTCATTCAATAAAAACTTCACACTAATTTTTAAAAAATAATATTTATTTAAATTTTTAGAGAGAAAAATGCGTATATAATTATATATATGAAGATATCAAGATACTTATTACTAGTTACTACTTACTAGTAACACTAATTCTATAATTTAATTATTTCAAGCAATGAATATATATCATACTACTTAAGTGCAATTACTACTAATTCTATAATTTAATTATTACCTTTATTATAGATTATTTTGCTTTATATTATTGTTTTGCTAGAATAATGTAAGATAAAATATTAAAATTGTCTTAAAATAAAAAATCTCGCCTAGGCCCCCAGGCGCTAGGCCCCATGGCCGCCCGTCTAGCGCCTTTTAGAACATTGGTTATCTACCTTTATCCTGTTATGGAAACACATAGCATCTCATTTGGTTCGCTTTGGATCTCGAACATGGAAGCCTGAGGAGTAGCTATTTCAGACGTAGGGATTAGACGGTTGCACTTTTTGTTCTCAATGTTATGCTTACTTTTGGGAATATTATGGTCCTCTATTATTATGTGATCTCTTCTTCCTAATAAAATTTCTTTTTATTAAAAAACACATAAAAGAAAATAACATGTTCTTTCATTAAGTGACAACCAACTGACCTGATACCAAAAGTATAACATAATATTTATAGGAGTTTATTACTTACAAGCTGTCGATCAATTAGGTCTTGACAATAAGGTATGCGATCTTTAAGCTTTTCAATCCTTGCACTTTCTTGCTGGAGTTGATTGTCTACATCATATACATGGGCCCATGCAAGTTTCTTCTTTAACAGCTGTACCTGTTGGGAAATTTCTTCAACTTCTTCCATGCTTTTAATCTTTCCTTGCAACTCATTAAGTTCCTTCTGAATGGGTCTTATAGAAATCTCCAGATCCTCAACCAACTCATTTGCACCATTCAGTTGTTTTTCAATACTTTTTAATAGATCATCGACATGATGAAGCAATGTTGCCTTAAAGAAAAACTGAACACTATAATGTCAGTATAGAACACAAATGGAGATCATTGGTAACCAACTGCCCCAAGTACACATAAAGAAACAAGCACAAGAAACAGTTGCCATGCAATCTAGAAAGTAAGCTTGAAGATATGTTTCCCTGGCCTTGGGCATGCAAACCTCCAAAATGTGGTACAGAATTGCAATGAGAAGGAAATAAAAGAATAACCTGAATACAAAGACCAACATGCATTGCAAATATAGCACATAATTCTTATTGATTTTATCTTCTCACCTTGAACTTATCTTTAGCATTCCCTGAATGCAAAAATTCTCTACTTTTGTCTTGACTCATTATCACACAAGGATTCTCAACATCTATCTGCGTGATATAAACCACAATAGTTGGTAAATCTATGTCAGAATACCAAGAAACACTGATAATTACAGAAATCACTATTGGTCTTGATCCAAAAACCCATCACAACTAACTGAAACTCATACAGAATCAACAGGAACATACAACAATATAGTACACATAGGCAGACACTCACATTGAAATGTTCTACAATATCACGAAGGTCTTCTTTTCGACTGGCTACCCTCTTCCCTGTTAACCAATTGGAGAAATATTAAGAACTGAATACTTGCACATGAGAATGTAATTAAGAACTGAATACTTGCACACTAGAGTGGCAGCAGACCTTTAATTGCTTAATTTAAAGATTTTGAGATCATTATAGTGCTCCAATTGCACACTCCAAGGAGAGAGACTAGAGAGAGAGAAAGGGCTCAAACAAATCTAGGCGGCAGCAAAATGCTTAACCTTTTACATATAGAGGGGATCATCATTAACTAATTATGATTTAGACTGACGTAACAATGCAAAGCCAATAGCAATGGTGAAGAAGCATTCCAATTTTTAATAAGAAAAGGTGAGAGGCATGTCATAACCTATTCATTTGTTAAGGAACTTATCTAGAAGTTTGATATGGTTCCCTGCTCTGGATTCCACAAGCATGCAATAGGTAACCACCCGTGTTACTCGAACTCGGGTGCGGGTACGAAACTAGGTTTCGGACACGTGAAGTTAAAAAAATAGAGGATGATCCGAATTTGGACACGGGTACAGGGATACGGTATGTTATGATTTTTTAACAATAATGTTTATACTGTCCAAATTCATATAGACATGCATTTATCATAATATGACAAAATGAAATAATCTTTGGTTTTCTCATCTACATTTTAGACATATTTTCATAACTATTTTTTTAATTTTTTGTACCGTTCGAAAGATCTCAACGAGTACTTTTGAATGGTGTAAAAAAATTAAAAAAAAAAGCTAGAAATATGTTTTTTTAAGTCAAAATGACACGACTTTACGTAGGAGACATTTAAAATGGGACATTGTACATCAATTTTCTCATTGAACTTCTCAAAGCATTGTGACTTGAAATTTTGCTAGTGCACCCGCTATATACAAGTTAGGAAAAAAAACTAAAAATAATTTAACCTCAAAAAATTAAATAGATAGTGTTTTTGTTGAATGGAATAATTAGGTGGTATTCATAAAATTAAATATCAATTAATAAAAGACATTTACATTAATTCGTGGAATCAACATAAAATGTTTAATTTTGATATCTTTTTTTCACAATTCGGTAGGTAGCACAAGTTGACATAATTTATTATTAGTAGCTTCCAACTAAGACAAAAATTTATTAGACTTATTTTTTCCAAGTAACACAGTTAGCAAGTCAATTTCATTAGGAGCAGCATCAAAATTTAATTAGTGCATTTCTTCTTTTTTCTTTTGGCTATCTTTTATTTAAAACAAAATTGGGCACGCTTTCCAAAGTTGAGTGTTGTAATTTCAATTATACACACATACCCGGAAAAAGAGAGGAATTTTTTTTTGTATTTTCCTTTTTGCTGCTAAGAAAACAAAGTCTTATATAACTGGACTCTTCAAAATAAAAGTTGATTAATCCATACAGCATTCCCAAAAATGAAAAAATAAATGCATTCACCTACTTTCATTTGCAAGACACGTAGCAGATAAAAAAATCATACATATTTCTCAGATAAAACACATATACAACATATCGCCCCTCTCTTCGTATTCCTCACGCCCTCCCTCTCTCTTCGTCTTCCTGAGAAATCCCCAAAATCCAACCCAAATGATGTGTCAAATCCGCTACAAATTATCCTAAAATTCCCTCTTCTTCACCAATCCTCTCGTCGTCCTCCATCTTCCTCCGCTTGCCATGACCACGCCATCCATCCATCGCTGACCTCTTGCCAATTGATATTGATTGATTAGCAAAATAAACAATTGATAAGCATCGAGTCGATTCGGATTAAAAGTGTCGCTTTTGAAACCTGAATCTCGGTGTCGTAAAGTGTCAACGCACATCGAAAGCAGTAGTAACACAATCCTTTCCAACTAATCAAAGACTGATGATCTAGAGAAAATTGCTCTTTATCATTTCATAAGCTATTCACTTGTTGAGAATTGGTCTAGAAGTTCAAGATAGTTGCCAACTGTGTAATCCACAAGCACACAAATCTCAGACACTTGCAAACTCTCTTTGACAATCAAAAACTCTCTTTGGGACACTTTCCCTATCCCTTTAGGTAAGTACTCTCTCTCAAGATGGTTGCCAACTCCGCACGCAAAAGGTTCTTACTTACACACACTCTCACTAAGCACTGGTAAGAGGTAAGTGGTCTCTCTCTTATATTCACAAGTGGTAAGTGGTCTCTCTCTCTTCTATTCACGAGTGGGGAACATACCATGGCTAAGCCATCCTTTTAGCCATCATATAAAACTCCATAGAAGTTGTCAAGCATGTTTCAAGCACAATCTTAGTGCGCAAACACATCCACATAGATGCTCTCTTGGTCCTGCATTATTTATATATTTTCAAAACAGTAGCTCTAATGTCCTCGTACCTGCTTCACAAATTGGTCACCTAAAGGCTAGAGCACAACCTCATGCTAGCAGCTACAACACTAAGCCTCAAGTGATATCTTGAGTGCTTTGCATTGGCAGAAATATTATTAGAAAGAAAAATGGTAATTATGCCCCATAATGAAGTTTCATTTACCTGGGACCGTATAAAGATTCAAAAAAAAACAGGTTGTATGGTCATGAGACTCTTATGTACTTGCAGATATTTTGCAAGAATAACATACATGTGGCACTAGAACATATTAGTATACCACAGTGGCAGACCTGCGACTAGCGAATAGGACATTGAAAATTCAAAATGGTGCCAAATACATTTCAATGTTGAGACTTTATTGTTAAGTGATTTCAAACTTAGTACTTCTTACTGTACTCATAATTCATGTCCACTATGTTGTTGCAATGGCATTTTAGAAATCAAAGTAATCATTGAATTTTAAGAGATTCACATAAATAATTGAGAAGAGAGGAAAATCTTATCAATCATAAGTGCAATGCAATGAAGAAAAAAATAGCATTTAAAGGGGGGAAACAGTGAGGATGAAAAAATCAGACAAATATCAACTACCCTTCCAAGCATAGAAGCAAACCAAAACAGAAATCCTCTTGATAATGACAACACTACACCTAATAAGTTACACTGTTTCAAAGAGTGATTCTTATCATTTAAAAGATTATGTCCTTTTAGTTCATGTAACACAGCTCCATGGTAAGATGAGAATAGGCACACATTGTGGCATGCATCCTTCAGCTTTTCATTTGTCTAGACAAACTAGTAAAATTTCATATATAACCGAACAAATTGCTATGAAGTCTATCACGGAAAAATTTTGTGATGGTCAATGAGAAGAATTAGAGAAGGGGCAACCACAACCCCCTCCCCCACCCTTCCAAATTTCACAAAAGAACAAACAAATAATATTATAACAAACATCATTGCCAAAACTTCTGCTGAGTTAGCATAGGTCTAGATGTCACACCTTCCTCTTGGTAACGCAAAAAAACTTTTGAACTCCCTATAACGTTTATGAGCATTAAAATCATTGCTTCTGCTGAGTTAGCATAGTTTGTCCATAATTAGCAAAAAGATAAATCATAATTAGCAAAAAGATAAAGTAAGAAACATACACTTACTAACAAAAAAAACAGAAAAGATTAAGAAACATTGGGGAAAGGAAGATAAACAATGATCTAGAAAAACCTTGGTGATCTTTTAAAACAGTGGAACTGGTTGATTCAGAAATCCTGCGCTCTATAATAATTAAGTCACCATATGTTTCTGGTTTAAAAGCATCCTCCCCTTGGTTTTTTATTTCCACGTGAACAAGTGCATAGCTGCAAACAAATATAGGGACATAAACAGATATCGGAAAAAGGACATGGAAACATGACTGTATCAACTAATTTGAAAACATAAACAGGAAACCAAGTAAATGTCTGACTCAGAAACTGAACTGCTCAAGGTGAACGAGCAATATCAACAAGTAAAAGATTGCTCTGCAAGTCAAGTATGCTATAGTGACAGATATTTTAAAATCAATCCATAATCAGCTAGGAACTATACTGCTGAGATAATGCCAATGCAATAAAATGATGATGTCTACGTGTTGTGTACTTAATCAAAAGTTAATAATGCATGTTAATTTAAGAAGACTTTCATGGATTAAGAAAAAAACAAAGTTATATAAGTATATAAAATGTGGAAGACAACTTGTGGAATTTGTTGTGATTTACTGCCTCCGTCTCAAATTGTGTGCCATAGTTTAAAAACATGTGTGACACGTATTTTAATATGCGCCCATGGTACATCTATATATAAAAATTTTCACTTTTCTTTTCTTAAAATTGCACTTTGATATTAAATAATAATTTAGAAAAACCATGTCAAAAAACATGATCTTTTAATTTGCCATTTGAAAAGCTTAATATTTGTGCCAACCTAATAGTTTACAATCTGACACAAATTTTAGATGAAGAAGTATCTCAAAACGAGGAAGTAGTGGGAAATTTAGGTAGGTGGCAATCACACAAACTAAAATCTAAAAATAGATACAAAACCAGCCCGCATCAAATTCACTTAAAATTAGCCCTCACATGTACTCTAATATCACCCCCAAAGTACACAAATGGAAGGATTATGCCTTAAACCGTCAATGTAGCCGTTCTAAACTTCTTGAAATTATGTAAAACTTTTGGTCCCTGTATAAGACAATGTGCCACCACATGAGTTCAGTTATTTATTGTATTTAACAGACAGATTACAATTTACATCACTGACAAATGTATGTACAGTTACCACATGAGAAAATATATCTAAAACTACTGTTTACTTACCTACAACCAGTCTTTATAAAATCCTTCAAAGTTGACGCCCTTTGTGTTCCTCTAGCTCGACATCCAAATGCAACACATAATGCCGTAAGTATGGCACTCTTTCCACCTATATACATCAAAAATCAAATAGCAAGGTGAATCCAAAGCAACACATATTCCCTCCATCCCAAAATTAGAATTCTTATTCACAAACCAAAGCTTTATACAAAACCTCGGCTAAAAGATCAATCAATTAACGTATTCATTGAAATATAGCAAAATTTAGCTAAATTTTTGAAGATTAAGACGTATTATAGAAAGCCAGAAAAGGAAATATGGGAGTAAATACTAAATACTGTACATAATGAGAGGGAGGGGCGGGAAGAAAGAGAGACTCACTTCCGTTCTGTCCTGTGACGAAATTGACCCAATCACCCAGTTCGATTTCCAGGTTACTATGGCACATGAAGTTCTCTAATCGGATTCTAGAGACGATACCTGCTTGTGTACGGTGGCCACCGATCGATCCGGTGAAAACCCTAGGATCGGCCATAGAGGGCTCTCTTGAGCGTTGAGATATAAAGTAAAGCTAAAATTTAGATTTTCCCCCAAATCGAATTGAATGGGCATGAGATAATAAGGATTTTCTGGATTGTGGCTATAAGCCTTTAATTCTCCCTCTCGCTCACTCTTAGAATAGGGATTTGGCAACTATGGCGGGAAAATGAATATGTTGCGCGCGACTGACGCGTATAAGTACATCAGCTAATAGGTATACTTGCCTTTTTCTTTTCTTTTTTTCTTTTTTTTTTCTTTTTTTCTTTTTTTTATAAAAATTTAGTTGGTGGTTGATAAAATTAAGTAATTAAGATTTGAATAATTAGTATATATTAATAAATTGTGAAATGGTATTTGAACTTAAAAATTTTGGAATAAAGGGAGTACAATATATATAGAAGTTCCATATATTTAAAATTTTCATTAATAAACAAATTTTAATGATTTAGATTTAGGTTGTATTTATTTATATTTGAATAGCTCTTAATGGGTATGTCTTTGATTCGGTTACAAGCAAAACTTATTTGGTAAAAAAAAATTGCCTCTTAAATCTTAATCGGTAAGATATAAAATTAAATTTGTACTATTCAAATGTAAATCTGAACCATATTAACTATTATTTAAATAAAATAACTTCTTCAATATTACAAAATCTCTATTGTCCCTCTTTTTCCCCTAACCGTGATTGCTCCCTCTTCAGTATTAATAACCTTTGTAGTAATTAAGGGGGGTGTATTCAATTAAGATTTTTAAAGACTTTTGAATATTTTAAAAGTTTGGTTGTATTCAATTAAGACATTTAAAGAGTATATAAAAGTTTAGTGGTGTAAGACCCCAAATAATTAATAAATAAAATTTAATTTTCTCTAATTATTATTTTGAAATAGTAAGGGTTGATGTGATTAATGTAGATAGTTATGAGTAAAATACGCAAATATTTCAAAATAAGCAAATGGTTATAAAATATTCATTATTGTCGGAGAATGTTTATTTGGTCGGGGAATATTAAATACTACTGGTAGCAAATTTTTATGGGCCCCATAACGGAAAAAAACGATTAGAGGAAAAAAACGACAAATATAAGTTGTTTAAAAATAACGGTAGTAGTTGTTATCGTGTACTGTTGTTGGAATACCCTATTGGTTAAAACCACGATGTCTGGCGCGTGTTGCTTGCGATGAAACTGCGGTATTGCACTAATTATTGACTCTTTACGTGAAGGCCTTTACTCAATAATAGTTCTGATAATTCTTATTCGATATTTTATTGATTTAATAATTGTTGCGTTGATATTACATATTCTTTGTTGTTTGATAATTATCATTACACGATTATTTTTCATTATCGAAACAATAATTCATATTATCTGAATAATATTTATTAGATAACATTATTGGCAATGTCTAGAAAGTTACATCTAGGAGAGGTTTGGTCACCTAATTTATGCGCCAGTAAGGAGAAATTCTTATTGGAAAGCCTCATCTTTCTTGGGAATTATCACGGTTATCGATATTGTGATTACATAATATTATTTGTGAATAATTAATTATTAATTTATATGATGAGAAAATTATTGATTTTATGTGGATATAGATGGAGAAAATTTTTTTAATGTGACAATTGTTGAAAATTAAAATTTATCTTTTTTACGATAAAATAATTCATTTAAATATATTATTATACTTTTAATAATATAATAATGGTGATATTTTTACAATGAATGTGTGATATATGAGTATCTGAGGAGAAAAGAGTATTTTGTTTTGCAATAAATGTTTAAAACATGTTAAACATGTTGGTGGACCCCATTTCTTGGTTGAAATTTGATTATAACACGTAAAATCGCATTGTTTGTAGATTTCGGTCAATTTACATTTGGAATTTGGAAAAAATTTCTTACTGCAAAGTTGTGAGAATTGAATTTCCTATAAAAACTAGCGAGATTCAAATTTTACGATAAAAGGGCTATTTATTATGAATTATTGAAGTTTGAAGCTCAAAATAATTGATTTTTGAAAGTTTAAAATATTTTAATATGAAAAACGTTTTTGGTGATTTAGTGTGGGTCTTGCATGTGTTTTAATGGTGAATTCGGTTGGTATGCTTAGGAAGTTGTAGAAATAATAATAATATTATTAAATTAAATTTTCTACTTTTGGTGTTCAAGCATTTTTCAATAAATAAGTCTTGGGTTAGAATTGAAAATTACACCACGAATGAAGTTTTCTCTCTATATTATCGGCGTATTCTTGTGAGTATTTTGAGTATACTTTGAGTATTGCTATCTGGTGCAAGTTCAAGTCGTAGTCGATATCAGAAGCGTTTAACTAAATCTTGTCTTTTCGAGGTAAGGGATATTTTTTTTAAATGATATTATTTATTCTAATATCATTATCTTAGTAATATTGATCTGAACTTTTTAATCAAATTTGGAACTTTTTAGTGTCGGGGTTCTTATTCACGTATCTGAGTCTTATTCACGTATATGGTCTTATTCACGAATCGACCTTATTCATCGAAAAATAAAAAAATTTCTTTTCGTTCAAAATATCTATTCGGATACTAGCTTTGATTGTATTCATGTTTTGATCATTCTTGAATTTTACACCACTATGATTATTTTTGAGGTATTTTTTTGGGCGTGGATAAAATAAAATACGAATCTTTAATCCTTAATCCTTGTCATTTTGATTCAATTTGGATTCGTTTTTTTTTAAAAATATTTTCATCATCCTCGGTCGTAAATGATGATATTATGGAATATCTTTGGCATGTAGTGCAAAGATTAATGATTCGATGAATATCTTTGGCCCAGTAGTGCAAGAAGATGAGCAGTGTTTAGATGAACATGACCAATGATGAATATCTTTGGCACTGTAGTGCAAAGATGAATATTTGATTCGGATATATATTGATTGATGTTACGGGGATAAAAGATGAGACGACGAACTTTAAAATTTATACATAGAAGATAGTAGTTTGCATTCTCTACTTAACTCTTCTAATGAATTATTATTTCATTGCGAATATTGATTTAAAACTTGTTGTCTATTGTATTCTATTAGATTTTTCCTGTTGAAGACTAACGATAATTTTGTTGTATATTATCTTAGTCGTAATATTCTTCTTCTTGAAATTTAGTTGAGCTCACCCTTTTCCTTTTTGTTCCATTTTTTCTTCTTAGGAGGCGAGAATGTAAGCGATGCAGTCTGGGTATGGAATGATGGTTATAGAGAGAGTTGTTTAGTAGTCCTCACCATTTTTGTAAAATAATGTATCAATAAATATGATGATGATTTATTTGGGTATAGATATTATACAGAAGATAATATTTGTATTCAAACTCACAGATTTACTATTGTAATAATAAAGTTGTAGTTGTTTACATATAGGTGTATTGACAACTCAGAATGGGTGATGTATACCTATTTTGGGGGCGTCACAAGTGGTATTCAATTACAACTTTTTTAATGTCTTTAAAAGTTAGATGGTATTGAATTAAGATTTTTACAAAGTCTATATAAGTATTTTGGTATTCAAAAAATACTTTTCAAATTTCTATTAAATGGTAGAGTTTGACAGATTTTAGAAAAAGAATTATAACTATCAACCCATATATATCCAAAGTCTGACCTCATCTCTAAAGATTTCTAAAGACTTCATATCTCATCTTAATAAACTAAATAAATTTAAAATATAATTCACATGAATCCAATATTTCTAATTACTTCACATGAATCCAATATTTTAATTACTTTATAATCTAGAATAATTAATACTTTTATTGTACCCACAAAAATAAAATATTTATTTTATTTTTAGTAGTCAACGTATCTAAAATTCAAAATTTTAAATTTTGAATTTATTTGTTATTAATAATAAACACACATTATTATTTCAAAAATAAAAATAAATACACAATATTTTAAAATTTTATAATTTAAGTAAATTAACTTAGAATCGAGTTAAATGAAGAAAAAAAAAAAGTGAGAGAGGAAAGTAATTTATATAGAGATACGTTACTTTGTAGTGATATATAGTTGTATAAAATATATAAGTTCTTCAAGTTTTTTATCATAATTTTATTATATGTTACATTACTAAACTAAAAATTTATTAAAAAGAATATAAATAATTTTTTTATTTAAAAAATAACTTGCTATTTTAAAATATACACTAAAACAAGTATATATTATTTTTATTTGTAAATTTTGATAATAAGGCAGTCTTATTCAAATATTTGAATGGAAATCGATATATATTGCAAATGTTTATATTAATTTTTTAATTGCTTGAATTACGTAAATAAGTATTGATGACAACTTTTGTGAAATTGGAATGAAAAACAATAATTTCAAATAAGTTATGCGCATATGCATAAAGTATATATAGCTCAATGAAAAGTAAGTTTAATTTTTGTATTAAATGCGTAATTTCTAAAATTTTATTGGTATCCGAAAGTATCCAAATGTATTATGAAATGAGTAGAATAATATGAACGCTTTTCAACATATATAAAATCTCATGCCACAATAATATAATGAGATTTACTCTAGTTCATGAAAAAAGAGGGAGATGTTGTACACATGGGCTAATTAACAATTAATATAAGTTGCAAGATATATTAGAAGTATACAAAAATCTATCACAGTCTTGATAGAAAATTTATAAAAGTCTGTTACTTATTTTATAGTCTATAAAAGTCATTTTAAAAAAGTCTTTAAAATCTTTGAAAGTCATTAAAATCCCACAAATTCTATAAAAGTATGTCACTTAAAAAAAATCTTAAAAATCTTAATTGAATACACCCTCCTAAATATTTTATTTTTATAAATGTATAGAGGGCAATATTGCATGTACTACAAAAAATATTTATTTATAACATAATGAGGACTACGTACTTTCACACACATAACTATATCTATAATCATAATAACCACATCAAGCTCATTAGCTCAACATGATTAATGAGTTATCATGTAATACAATATTACATATTTGATAATACTTTACAACATAACAATTCACAAGATATTTATCAAATAAATACAATAGTTACATCATTTGAAATGTTTTCTAAGATCAAAAAATTGAAACTCTGACCCTAACATTATTTAACTAAATATAGTAATGGTAGATCATGAATAAATATTAAACGAAATGAAAGGTGTTAATTCTGAACTTTTTTAAAATAATATAGTTAACAACATATATAAATAAAAAAGAAAAGAAAAAATATAATAAGTATTATTTAAATTTTGTGCTCTATAAGTACCGATTGAACGAAGTGCATTGTTTTGGAGTAGGGACGTGGGTGTATCAAATTCATGTATTGACCATTGATTAATTAAAATGCATGCACGTCACTTTGACCTAGCTATATATCAAATAATTTCATCCATAATCATAGAGAAAGTCTACACACTTGTTGATCATTAACGTGCCCTCCAACTTCTGATGGTAGGTAGCCCAACCCTCTAAAAATTCACACATTTTATATATATATGATATGCCCCCTCCCTCATCCTGTCTACAAACTCGATCTAGGCCATTGCAATTAACATGCATGGTCATGGAGAATAATAATAATACCACTCACTCCTCTCGCAGACATCAGCCACCTGCAGCCAACCGCTCGCCGCGCTTAATCCGAAGCAAAAGCGGGAGTAGTCCGGCCATATCGTCACTTCCCACGTCGGTGCACCGCTCTAAATCAACTACAAAATCAAGAAGTAATAAGGCGTACCCGGAGGATGTGATGAATCCTTCAAAAATAACAACTCCAAGCAGCACCCAAAAGAATAAATTGCTAATACCTCAACAAGAAAATAGTAATAAAGACGGTACATTTGTTCGATTTCTGCAACGTAGTAGTCAACGTACTAGTAATGTAGTCAAGAAGAGAGGTAGTCCAAGGTTAACTCCTACTTCTCCTTCTGCATGGGCATTATCACCTGCCCGATATTCTTTGCCTTTCTCTCCGATGCCAGAGTCGGCACCGAGTAGTACTTCAGGTAATGTTGGTAAGGTTTTGAAGTACTTTAGACATAAGAAAGTGGCACCCGTACAAGAAATGGAGTATCGAAAATATGGCCTATTGCATAATAATCTCTTGCAATGGAGGTATGGAAATGCTCGAGCTGAGGCTGCCGTGGCTTCTGTCAATATCATTGCTGAGGTAATTAGGATTTAATTTACTAGCTCCACCTATATATTAGTACATAATTAATTAGCTAGTGATCATAAAATTGCAAAATTCTGAAATTCGAATTTTATTTAAATTAACAGAAAAAATTGTTCAATGTTTGGATAAGAATCTTGACGATGAGGAATTCCATTTTAGAAAAGCAAATTCGAATTCAAAGGATGAAGTATAGAATCAAACTATATCAAATAATCTACTCACAAGACTGTTTGCTAAAAGAATGGGCTAAAATGGAGAGCAAAAATTCTGAAGCTGTTGGCAGGGTAATAAGAAAACTGTTAGCAATATCCATTAGGCTCCCTCTTGATGATGATGCTAAGGTATTATCCCATACTAGTTTTTTTTTCCTTCCTTTAATTCAGTAAATTACAATCTGCACTTGGATCATTATAAAAGTTAATTAGACTACTTTCTTTGTACCGTAATTAAAAGTGGGGAAAATATTTTTTTGTGTGCAGGGAGATGTGTCGTCAGTCAATGATGCCATGAACACGGCCATATTGGTCATGAACAGTGTGAAAGCTACGGTTATGATATTTGATTATGAGGTACTGATCAATTTCGAGTGGAACAATGTCCCTAACATTACTCTTTAATGTATATTTGAAAAATATTATAAAATTAAATAGAAGTAGCATAATTTAATTATTCACACTTGCATATATAAGCATGACAGTTTTCGATGGTTGTGATCGGTTTGACTTCTCATCACCAGGTTGAGAGGACATGTTATCTCCTCACAGAGCTTCTAATCATAGTAAAACAACAAAAGGAGTATTTGGAGGAACTGGAAAAAAGGGTAGCCATGATTTCATCGTTGAAGGTGAAGATTTCCTACCATCTATCTAGTTTCACGTATTTTCCGAAAATGTGGGTTTGATATTTTTTAAAACTTTATTTTAAATATTAAGATTTCCATATAACATCGCCATAATTGATTTCTTTTCAACATTTTTCACCTTTAAGATAAAAAAATATGACTGCTATCAGCAAGATGTTTCTTCTTAATTTATCTTTCCAAATTTTAATATCCATTAAATAAAATTAAGGTCAATGAAAAAAGTTGGACTCTTTTTGATAGTAAGAAGTGGTACTTGGAGAGCAGTTAACATGAAATTAACTGTAATCAATTGATTAATATAGTGTTGACACGCAGGCAGACTGAGAGGTCAGCACTATATTGGAGGGAGGGAGTATATTATTCCTGTGTGGATGTTTAAATTGATACCCAAGTCTTTTTCTGTGCACCATACAGGCAGAGGAGAAAAGTTTAAGAGCGCATCTCATCCAACTGCGTAAGGCCTCGGCAAGAGTTGAAGGAGGTTAAAGTTTGTTTGTTTGTTTTTTCAAGGCAGGAAGAATCCTTTATGCATTTCTTTAATTTTCAAGTCTCTGCAAGTCTTGTTCGACCAACTTACTTATAAGTCAGCTACAACATCCCTTAACAAGTATGATTCGCCTTCCAAAATAGGGATTTAATGCACTCTTCGTACCATTTTATTGCTTCTATAATATTTATTACAAGGGGGTGCAAAATCATTGCCCAAGTGAGTTTTCAACAGCAACATTATGAGTATCAATAATGAAGTAGTTAGGCTATCTCTTCAAAGTTTAATATATGAATTACATGCATCTTCCTCCCCCATGGAAAACATTAGTAATTATTATGAATATACCAGTGATCAAATCAAATTGTACGCATCCCGAATTAAGATGTTTCACCCTATGAAGAACGAGTATTTCAGTTCATTCAAATTACTTGATATAATGATTTTTCAAACATTTTTTATTTAGAAATTGGAACTATTTTTATAGAATGTAAGGAATAATACACGTTATTTCTATGTTTAAGGATTACTAAAATTAATACACGTTATTTTGTTGGTTACAATCAGACTTAAAACAACTATAACCCGAGTAATTTAACAACACTCATAAAAATTCCATTGATAATTAAAAGAAATATTATATTCCTATACCAATCCCCACAATTTCATAGCGAGCAACAAAAAAAAAAAAAAAAAAAAAAAAGAAATCCAAACATATTACTAACAACATTCTACAGTTGACTATTGTCCACCACGATCAACAACTTGTTTGTCATGAGCACCACCATTTCCAAGTACTTTTCTCATGGGTTTGGCTTCTATTAACATGGACACGACGTCCCTCATGGGCGGCCGATCAGCCGGATTCCGACTGGTGCAAAGCAAAGCAACCCTTAACAATAGCATCATTTCCTCTCTCACCGAGGCACAAGATGCCCCTGCATTTTTATCAAGCACATCCCTAACTCCTTGTTTTGTTTTAATTTTAGATCTCATCCAATCTACAATGCTATTGCCATCTCCAAATTCCGCATCTACCGATCTCTTTCCGCTTAAAATCTCCATCAACACCACTCCGAAACTATATATATCGCTCTTCTCATCAACTTGTAAAGTGTAAGCATATTCTGCAAATTAACCAAATAAATAATGGTAACAACATATATACATAAAATAATCTTTTGAGATATGAATTGCATTACTGAAGTTGAAACAGAGACTCAGCCCGCAATGACTTTAAAAACCAAGTTGAGTTTCTTGTATTGAAAGGGCATAATAGTGGGGGAGCCAGGAAATGATTATAAAGGAAAAAGGATATATCACGCCTAGAACATTAGCAAATCAAATGGACAAAAGGAAAAAGATGAAGGGCGGTGGTGTCCCAATCCAGTGCCACCCCTGGCCCATGCTACTGAGAGCAGATTCTTTGTCTTCAATTTTTCTGTCTTCTTGTGTCCTTTCACATAAATTTTAACACCTAATCTCTCCTTTAATACTAATTAATTCTAAAATTAAATAAAATAACATATGTCAAAATTTAAGTGAAGGGACACAAGGGGACAGAGAATTTGGGGATAGAGGATCTGCTCTCCCTGCTACTACTCAAACAATGAAACAAGTACTCCCTCCATTCCTAAATAAGTGACGTTTTAGAAGAAAAAATTTGTTTCAATTTATTTGTCGTTTACAACTTTTAAGGAGAATAAATTATTTATTTTCCTATATTACTCATACCTTCTCTCATTGTCCCAAGAAATGCTCTCCCCTGTATTAATAGTTTTCAACTTTCCATAAAGGGATAGTGATAAAATTTTATACATATTTTAATTATTAAATAATAATATTAAATAATTTTCTTAATTTATATAAAAAAAATTTAAACGATATTTATTTAGGAAGGGAGGGAGTAAGTAGTAGTAGTATATACCACTTTGGGACAGTACGTGTTTCAAGGCCAACTCTTTTTTCTGCACACATTAATTAATATTGCCAACATCTACACATTTTTTTTTTGTTCACTCCAAGAAAATTACCAAAATAAGTAAACTACTCCTCCTCCTCCTCCGCCTCCTCTTTAGGGTTGGGGGGAGGATCGGTATTTAATGTACCGGTTATTTGTACGGTGAAATGTGTACAGTGTTTTTCTTCTAATTTTTTATCTTTTCATGGTACTCTTTGGCTTTGCAATTTAATGCTTCCTCGTTATTTTTAATTTGATATTTTAAGAAAAGAAGTAAAAGTTAATAAATATAATTAATATTTTATTTAATTAATTAAAATGAGTATACAATCTTAATTTTTAAAATTTATTAAAAAATATGAAAAATAAATAATTTATATTTAATTTAAGAATAATATGATAAATTAAGTTATTAATACTTTCTTGAATATATAAATGACATATAAAAAAACAAATTTTATAGATACTTTAAATCAAAATAAAAAAATTATAAATTACTTTAAATTAAAAAATTCAAAAAAAAAATTATTTACTGTAAAATCTCTCTCCAAACTTTATAGATACTTTCTTAGTTAATAAGAAAAACACTTAGACATTCCTTCACTCAACCGATAAGTTAATAAGTTGAAGCGAAGGAATGTCTGAGTATTTTTAAAATATCTATAAAGTCGAGAGGAGATTTTAGCGTAAATAATTTTTTTGAATTTTTAATTAAAAATAATTTATATATATATATATATATATTTTTATTTAATTTTTAAATTTTATAAAATTTTATTTTACTCAAATAATTTATACACGGACGCGTGTAGCATGTGTGCTAATATACTCCTTCCATTTCTTTTTACTTGTATTTTTAGATAGTAAAATTTGTTTTTATATGTCATTTATATATTCAAGAAAGTATTAATAACTTAATTTATCATATTATTCTTAAATTAAATATAAATTATTTATTTTCATATTTTTAATAAATTTTAAAAATTAAGATTGTATACTCATTTTAATTAATTAAATAAAATATTAATTATATTTATTAATTTTTGCGTTTTTCTTAAAATATCAAATAAAAAATAACGAGAGAACATTAAATTGCAAAGCCAAAGTACCATGGAAAGATAAAAATTAGAAGAAAAACACTCTACACATTGCACCGTACAAATGACCATTGTACACCGGCTTCATATAAACTCTAAAAAGACACTATTTTACTATTTTAACTTTTCTATTATTTAAAAAATTTATTTAAATGATCTTAAATGGCTATGGGGCTATGGCTAGCTAGTAACGTGAACCAAATACTCCACTTTGCGCTATTACCACGCTTTTCGTCACCCAATATGACGAAAGACTACCCAACTAGTAGTAATTAATAACAGCAAAGGAAAACATCAGGCGTCACTACGATGCGCACATTATTGAGCGCACAATAGCAAGCTTATCACTAACTAACTAGAAGAAGAGGAGCAAAAATTACAGTGCATACCTGGCGCTATGTAGCCATACGACCCAGCAATAACCGACATGGACTCGTCGCACTGGATCAGTTTTGCCACACCAAAATCCGCCACCCTGGCCTCCATCTCACTGTCCAATAATATATTACTTGGCTTGAGATCACGGTGCACGATCACCGGGTCACAGTCGTGGTGAAGATAGCAAATCCCTTGCGCCACGCCCATTGCTATCTTGTACCGGGTGACCCAATCCGCCACCAAATTCTCACCTTTATTCTTCCCATGCAACAAGTCGTCCAAGCTACCATTCGGCATGTACTCGTAAAGCAACATCGTGCTCTCACTGTTGCTGCAGCACCCTAACAATCTCACTATATTCCGGTGCCTCACGTTTCCCAACACATCCACCTCTGCTAGCACACCTCTCCGCCGTCTGATCGTCTCCTTGTGCTTTCCCCACAGCTTCTTCACCGCTATGATCTCGCCACCTGGCATTTCGGCTTTGTATACTGTCCCGGTGGACCCCATTCCTAGGATCTTATCCGTCATTGACAATGAATCCAACACATCATCCGCCGTGAAATTCAAACGCTGGAAAGCAGTTAATTTCCACGGCCCGATTTCCCGGTCCTGCGCGGCAAACCTTCGGTGATATCTAGCGTGGAAGCACCGGCTTCCGGCAATTAAAATGAACAGTCCGACGCCAAAAGCTGCAGCCATAATCCACACGATTGCTCCGGCAGTTTTCTTCGGCTGCTTTTCCCGGACTTCTATATCTCTGGTAGACAGACCGCTTGTCCGGCAAGGTTTTTTTAGCACGCCGCCGCAGAGACCTTCGTTACCGATGAACGACGAGGGGTGGAAGCTTGAAAATATATTGCCGGATGACGGCACCGGACCGGTGAGCTGATTAAAAGACACGTTAAAACTCTCCAGCGTACTACAATTATCAAAATTAGAAGGAATTGTGCCTGTCAGAAAATTATGCGACAAATCAACATCGGTGATTGATGGAAGAGTTGAAATCTCCCATGGAATGATTCCCGTGAGCAAATTTCGACGTAAATTCAAGGAGATGAGCTTCTCACAGTGATCAATATCCCACGGAATGTTCCCACTAAATGCATTTCCTTCTAACTCAATTTTGTACAAGCTTCGACATCCAACAAAATCTGGAATTTTTCCAGTGAGATTCGAGTAACTAGCTGAGAATATCTGCAAGCTTGGCCCTCCCCAAATGTTATCTGGTAACTCAACATCGAATAAATTGTTGGATATGTTCAAGTACTCTAGCTTGGCCGCATTGCCAAAATCTTTAGGTATTGAACCGCTTAAGTTGTTTTTGCTGATGTCCATATATGTCAAGTTAGGCAAAAATCCAAAACCATAAGGCAAGGAACCATTGAGATTGTTATCTTGAATACGAAACCTCGATAACACTGTACAATTTACTAAGGAAAGAGGCAATTGACTTGTAAATTTGTTCGAAAAGAGTATGAGTTTTACTAGCTTGTTGCCGTCACAAAGATGTGGAGGTATTGAACCGAACAGCGAATTTGAAGAGACGTCGAGCTTTTGCAACATCCCATTTGAGCCCAGCCTTCGCGGTAAAATCCCGGTGAGAGAATTGTTCCAAAGTGAGAGGAATTCGAGGTTGGGAAGGTCTGCTATGCCGGCCGGAACTTCGCCAATTAATTCGTTGGTCATCAAGTTCAGAGTGTTTAGCTCTTTTAATAATGACAGCTCACCCGGAATGGTTCCAGTGAGGTGATTAAATGATAAATCAAGTACTTTTAGCGAAGCCAATTGAGCTAAACTCACTGGGATTGTTCCTGTAAAATGGTTCTTAAAGAGCAGCAGAGTTTCAAGCTTCGTCAAGTTACCGAGCTCAGCTGGGATTTCGCCTGAAAGATTTGCGGACGAAATATCGAGGTAGTTTAGACTTGATAAGAGAGAAATTTGGGCGGGAATTTCGCCGGTGAAGACATTGTATCCAATTTCAATTCGCTCTATCTGTTTCAAGAAACCCAACTCACCCGGAATTGCACCAGAAAGTTCGTTTCCGGCGAGATCTAGGAACTTCAGCCTGGGAAAACTTCCATAACTTGACGGAATTTCGCCATTAAAGTAGCTGCCACCGAGGTTGAGGTGCTCCAGATAACGGAGGTGAACTATGTCATCTGGCAAAGGACCCGTAAAGCTGTTGCTGTAAGCATTTAAAAAGGTGATGAATTTGAGTGTTGAAATGCCCGGAGGGAATGTGGAATTGAAAGAGTTATGACTAATGTCAAGAGTCGTAAGATAAGGTAATTCAAAAATGGCTGGCTGAAAAGGCCCTTCGAAAGCATTTCCGCTGATATTCAAGTATTGGAGGTGACCCAAGTAGCGGATATTGGACGGAATAGTGCCGGAAAGGTTGCGTGTGGAGAGATCAATTGAAGTGATTTGGTTGGTTTTGTGATCACATATGATGCCGGACCACGAGCACCAATGAGGTTTTAAAGAGGGGAGGGAGGAGGAGGAAGAAGAAGAAGGGTCCCAATTATGGAAGGTGTTTAAGGGGTCTGTGAGGGAGGATTTTAGAGAAAGAAGGGAGAGTAGTTGAAGAGGGAGAGTTGTGGCAGCATAGAGTCCAAAGAAGGAGGAGAAGAAGAAGAGGAGGAGGAGGAGAGAGAAATGAAGTTTCATGGTTGTGAAATTTAGGGTGAGATTGTGAGGTGGGAGTAATTAAGAAGGAAGGTGGTAAATTTAAGGGAAGATGGGAATGGAGGGATTTGATGATGATGAATAGAAGAAATGGTAGCTTTTGTGGAGTGCTGGGTGCAGAGGGTGTTTCATCATCATTAGTTTCATCACTGCCTTTTCTTTCTTTCTTGGTGCGATCGAGAGAGTAAAATGGAATTAAAGAAAATAGTAGAAGCATTACAGTTTCATCTTCTTCTTCTTCTTCTTCTTCTTATTATAGTATACTATTACCAGTACTGGCCCGGCCCTTTCTTTAGTTACCATTAATTAATTGTTACTACTACTTGTAATTTCGATCCCTATCATCCTCTTCTTTTTAGTACTCGTATTTCTTTCTCGTCATTTGGATTTAACTTTGTCTGCTCGCAAGCCCAAGCCATACTTTTTGTGTTTTCTTGGGGATTTCTTTTTCATCATTCCTTGTTTCCTTTAACTTTGTCCAACATTTTGAGGAGTAATTAATTCTGGGCTATAGTGGAGTGGAGTAGTAATATCCAAGAAAGTGAAATCCAATTCCCACCATTTTTCACAATTACTAGTAGTAATATTTCTTTTATTATGACGGTTAAATTATTCTTGAATAAACTTAGAAGAATACTTGTGTCACTTTAATTTTTTTTTAACATGTCAAAATGATGATGTATCTAAAAAATAGTACTGTATTATGGAGTATTACTCTACTAATTATAATATTTTTTGTTTTGAGATTTAAATGAATCATAAGTATTATTTTTAGCACTTAGCAATCTATCGTTTCTCAATTTGTTTAAATTTATTATTATAAAAAATCAAAATAATACTACTAGTAGTAAATGAGTCAGGTTGTTTTGAGTTTGACTCTTTAAACTAAATAAATGAAGAAACTCGTTGGAATTTGACTAGTTTATTAAAGTTTCGAGACAAGCCCGCTTAGTTTGAGAGGAAGTACTGTATGAATAACGAGATTAGATTTTCTGTCTCTATTTTCTCAATCTTTTTATTTAAATTTTGATATCTGATATTTTATTTAATTTTTAAATTAATTAATATTAAATAAAAAATTAGATATCAAAATTTAAGTGAAAAATACAAAAAAAATAGAGATAGAAAATCTGCTCTCATGAATAACATAGTATTAATCTAAAATACTAGTACTCCGTACAATGGGCGCGGATAATGTTCAAAGTTGGAGGCAATTAATGCGGTTATTTAATTTTGTTACGTTGGGATTGCGCTTCCTTTATTTCTATTCCACTGCATCTCTATATTCTGCCAAACTCTGTATTCATTCTGTCTCTTTGGAACCGCAGGGCTTCGGTGGGAGAGTACAAAATAAATATTTAAAGCGTCTTAATTGTCCCACTTTCATTTCAACCATTGTTTGGTAGTACTAGTAGTAGATACTAGTACTGCTCTCTCCCTCCGTACCTAATTCTAATTATTTAAAGTTTTAATATTTTTTATTTATTTTTAATTATTTATCGTTTGTTTAAATTTAAAAAAATTAATGATAATTTTTTTAATACTTTTAATCCTTTCTCTTCTCTTATCTCAACAAAATTCTTCTGTATATTATGAGGGAGAGGGAGAGGGAGAGAGAGAATGTAGAGTAATTTCTAAAGAATTGGATACAGTTTTTATGGGGATGAATGAAGATAGAGAGATCAATGAGTAAATGAGGTATGAGAGTTTTTTTAGGAGATAATTATGAAAAAAATGTGTGAGAGAGTATGAATAATTATAATAAATGATGATTTAAGGGTATTATAGACAATTGAGTAGTATATTTAATATTTTTCAATCATTATCTAAATTCTTATGTCTACCTTTAAACGTCAAATAATTAAGGACGGAGGGAGTATTAATTATCTTTGCTTTTATCGTCTGCTTTGACTTTGGAATATTAAATTTAAGTAGTAATATACTCTGTTCCTTAATATAGGTCGTTTTAGAGTTGTGTACAAGTATTAAGGTAAGCATTAAATATACTATCAATTGTCTATATTGCCATTGAATTGGAAAAATAGAATGTTATATTCTCTAAAATGAGTTGGAGTATTAAGGAACGGAAGAAGTAATTAAATTTTGATTTTGGAGTGGCTTTGCATCATTAATTAGTGTGGTTAAAGTATAGTCGTAGTAGTATTAATTAAGCACACAAACCATAAAGTTTAAGACAGACGCTCGTTACGTTATTTGACGTTGACCACCATCATTTCTTCTTTTTGGGTTTTTTCCTACATCAAGTCAATTTTAATGATCTTTCAATTATCCAACTTTGAATATACATAATTATATATATAACATATTGTTGCAGAACTTGTACTCAATCCATAAGCTAGCTTATAAAAAGCTTTTGTGTCCGTTTCTCCATAACTAAAACAGAAAGAGAAAGATAGATGTTCTTTCTTAAACAGACTACGCTAATTTTATAATTTCAATACTAAATCTAACCTACAATACTAAGTTTAGGGTACAATTTGGAATTTTGTCAAAAGGATACTACTTCAGCCTCTAGCGCCTAGCGGTACAAAAAATTACTGGAATTCTCCTTTTATTGGCAGAGGCCAGTGTGTGGTGGGCCCAATGGGGTTGGGATTGTGGGGGCTCAGAATCACTTTGTCTCCCTCATTCCCAGCCCATTTTAAAAACTAATCCGTAAGAGTGCATGGATCATGCATGCGTCCACTACACGTGCTGCTTCATACTCATCTCGCGTGATTAGGGTGACCCCACCTCTTGCATTTTGCAAACCCTAACGGCCAACCCGCGTGATACTACTACTCCATTCCGGTCGGTTTGTTCTACTTTTTGCCACTACAAATATTTTCACATTACTTTTTTATATTTTTACACGTGTAACACGCATATAATTAATTAATATAACTTAATATGTGAATCTTCGTATAAAAATATCAAAAATTATTATAAAAATATCAATTTTCTTTCCAAATCCCCCCACCCCTCATATTTCTCTACGAATTTCCTTTTTAGAATTAAATTAGTGATTATAATAAATATTTTATTTGGAAATAAAAAAGATTTACCTTTTTTGAAATAGTTTGAATAGTGGCAAATCATTTTTATTTAGTTTATATAAATTACTCCATCCCCTTTTTTCATAACTTTTTAGAAAATTTTAAGTTTTCATTTTGGTTTCTAAATTGGCTCGATGAGATGTGCGACTAAAAATGTTATAATAATACGAAACACAAATTTTTTAGTTAGTGGAGGACCCACTGAATATTAAAATGATAAAATTAATGTGATTATAAATAAATTAGTTATTTGACTTCACAAAAAAGTAGACAAGAATAAAATTGTTGTAATTTTGTTTTAAGTTTTGGGAGATTGACAAACAACATCAGCTAAACTCGAGAGTTTTCTAATGATAACCGATCTCAACTATTCTATGATTTATTTCCTACATACTCTCTCGGTCGATGATAAAAATTTTTATTATTATTTTGAGTAGTCTCATATTAAATATATTTTTTTTTTAATAACTAAATTTTTACACATGTTTTTCTATTATACCTGTAACATTAAATATCTCATATTTTTCTTATTCTAATTCTCTCTCATATTTTAATAAGTATAATTAGTTATGTGTTAAAAATATTTTGAATTTAAAAGTTAGAAAGTCACTCTCTCGCCTACATTAAAAATAATTAATGACATTATTATGGACAATTTTGTCATTTCATTTCTCTTCTTAATATGCCTAAAAAATCCACCAGGACTTTTATCATAGGACGGAAAGAGTATATCTTTGAAAATTATTTTGTTTTTACATAAATATTTACCTGCCCTTGAAATTGTTTTTGTGAGTTTTATTTTAGAGAGAAGGAAAGAAATGAAAATAAAAAATTATTATTTCCAAAATGTTTGGAAAGAACAACTTTCTCTTTTTATCCCTTCCTTCCCCCAAATTAAAACTCCATGAATGAACCAGTTGGAAAGCCAACTGCCAAGAGTGAGTTCATATTTAATACTCCTTTCGTTCTAAGGTACTACATATGATTACTATTTGACTTTAGAAATTAGTTTTAAATATTTTTAAATTCAAAATTTATTAAAAATTCTAAAATAATAAAATCTTATAATACTATATTTTCTTGAATAGTATGCAATATTCATCACTTTATTGATTAAAATTAAACAGATAGAGTATTTCACGGAGTAATTTATACTCACTCCTTGTCTAAATATATGCCCTTTTAGAATTATGCACAAATATTAAGAAAATGATTGTATAATATTAAATTTAAGATTAATTGCCTATATTATTTTTGTATTGGAAAAAGTGAATATTATTTATTGGATATAAAATAGTAAGAGAACCAAAGTTATACTATTACTATTTAATACGTGAGTAATATTAAAAACTAAGTAATTAATGTTTAATTAAAATTCTCAAACGATAAATATTAGTAAAAGACAAAAACAGTTGTCTATATATTTTTTTTAAAAAAAAGGAATGAGAGAGTACATGAATAACAATTACTACTCATTATTAACCTTTTTGCTTGTGCAGTTAGCGACTAACGGGGTGGTCATTTTAGACTTTATAAGACATTAGTAGTAGTATTTCACAGTTTTGCTCATCTCAATTCTCAACTGATAATTTTTCTTCTTTTGAAGTACCCCAATTAGTAATTTAAAATAAAAGAGACGCTGTTGAGTTGCCGAACGAATTTATTGGTAAAACTTTTAACTGGTAATATGACTTTTAATATTTTCCTGAAAGCCACGAGGAAGGAGGGGAGGTTCGATAATTTGAAAAAATTTATGACATGCTGACATTTGTGTTGCGAAATGGAAGAGAAGTTGCAAATAATGTTGCATTGTGGGAGGTACCTAAACCAACATCACAGAAACAAATGAGTAGATTATTTTTATGTCTCCAAAAGTCAGACTATTGTTGGCCAGAGCAATACTGCTTAGTATCCATCCCAATTTCTGTGAATGGATGGAATGCATACAAATATCCGTCATTCATATCTACAAAAACATTAAAGGAAGGTGGGTACGGAGCTAGGTAGGGATAATATAAAAAAATAAATAATTTATTCTTCTAAAAAATTATAAACGACAAATATTTTAGAACAATTTTTTTTTTAAAATAACAATCTTTTAAGAACAAAAAGAGTACTATTATATCATCATTGTAGATTTGTAGTATTACTTTACTACATTTTTTTTATTACTGGTTATACCATAACGTATATTTGACAACTTTAACGTTACCGTTTTCCTATTTGAGTAACTTAATTTGTCTTCAAATTTTGGTTTATTTCATTGATGTGGCCCCCTAATTATACTGAATAAATAAATAGGAAATAGGAAAAGAGAAGTGTAATAATCTTGAATTTGGCATATGCACACTCTTCCCCAAATAAACAGTAAATTCTAAAGGGCAAAATGTAATCAAACATTTCTTTTGATGATGATAGATGACCTATCCATCCTCCATCCATACACCTTAACACTGAACGAACTTGACACATAGCTAGCTAGCTAACATTATTCACCAAAAATCATAATAATAAAAGTAAATACCAAAACTTACCAATTCAGACAATCATTGCTATCTCTATTCAACCAATAAATTCCAAGTCCCCCCTCCCCGCACCGCACCCCACGCCACCCACTTTAATTACTTTATTTACATGTATTTGAATTGAAATTCCAAAAATTATTCTTTTTAATAGACCCATATCCCAATTAAAAACTATAAAGATATAGAATGTGCAAAAAAACAAGTCCTATTATTATTCTCTTTTGGTTCTGTCTAATTGAGGCATCATAAAATTACCATAATAAGATATTCCATAATTTTTATTCTAAAACTTTAGCTACTTTCATTGTTCAATTTCTTGCTGAGAATCCAGGGTACAAATGTTGAAAGAAAAAATGATATATTTTATTATAAATGTTTACGTTCATTGTTTAATTGCTAGTTGCGTTAATAAAATATTAGTTTTGTCCATTTTTAAAAAATGTGTAATAAGTAAAACTCACTTTTAATTATATTGATATTGATATATTTCCCAATTATAATTCAGAACAAATTTATCCCAATACAAAACACACTCATTCTGAAATGGAAAAGAAATATCAAAATCAAAACAAAAATAGGGCCGAGGAAAAAGGGAACGGGGCCCCGTTAGAGAATGATGGAAGAATTGAACATACGAGAATTAAGATAGTATAGGGCTATGTTTGGCCCACCTTAATGGCAAAAGGATGTGACCTGGCTCATCTAAACAGTTGAAACAAAAGCAAAACAAATGGGCACTCCTTTTGTTTGACCTTTGAGTCACCTCTCTCACACAGTAATGAAATGGGCTTTTTGTCCATCAACATTATAACATTTCTTTTCTTGGCTTAGTGGAGAACAAAATCATTAGCGTTTGAAGGTAAGTAATAAAAACTGAAAAATATCTCAAACAACTAATATTAAAAGTAAAAAAACTAAAGTTACGAGAGTAGCTCAATTATTTAGGATGCACCAAACACGCCCCAGTTACCAAAATATCAATTCTCAAACTCTCCAAAATTTTGAGTAATATGATCAAAACATGCGGAGTTGGTTAGAATGACAAGTTCATTAGACAACAAATGATTTAAAGTAGATAAAAGCCGGATGATGACATTTGAACATAGGGTATTAATGTAAGCAGCATATGCATATCTTAGTGATACAGTAGATGAGATTATTGAGAGTCTGAAGGGATATCTTTATTACTGGAGGAAAGTTGTCTAACCGTGTCTAATACAAACCTTAATAACCAACTGAGAAAATACCAACAAAAATTATTAACAGAAATAGCATTTAAACTTATAACTTTCTTGCATCACAATAGGTGTATCTAGCACCTCCATTCATCAAAAGGTAAGGCAAGGTGCAAATTCAATAAAGGGAGTCCAACCCTTTAAGCAAAACTCAAATTGTCATCATGTTGTTTTAGAAGATTTAAAGTCAAAAAATTTGGCCACTTTTTTTATTGTTGGATACTCTTGTCCGAAATAAATCCCCTAGTCCACGCCTTAATCATAAGTTTCACAATTTTCTCACACGGAAAAAGTTTTCTTTCAAAGCTCATAATCACCTAGTTGGTCACTCCTACGAACATTGGAAGACAACCCATAATCCCGTGGGAGTCTCTTAAATCATCACCCCTTTGTTTTATGTGGCCTTCTCATTATTCATCACTACCTTTTTATTATTAGCTTTTTGCTGGTTGATCTCCAGTTCACTTACCCACTACCTCCTTCAATACTCTTAGCTCTGCCAATGTGTGAGAAGAGGGGAGAGGGAGGAGGTGAAAGTCCCAAATTAGTATTCAGAATAAATTTTAAAACACTTTATCATCACATTGTGATGAATAATTTACATTATAATATTGAAAGGAATTTGTTTCTTCTTAAACTGCATGTTATTCAAAGACTCAAATGGAATTGTTAATTTGGGAGGGAATGAGCGAGTAAATAGATTCAAACGGATAGCAATTTTCAAAGATTGTTTCCTCGGTGATCTTTCCAACAAGGAAGAAACTTGGAGAAACAGCAAAGAAAGCTAGCTCGCAATAGATGAATACTTCGGAGTCCCCAGATATTTTGACCAAAACCACTTGAGCATGAGCAACAAATTTCAAAGAAATGGCTAGAATAGATATGGACTGCGATGCTAAAATCAGACTCGATTACAGTAAACAAAATTGGATTTAAATGTCTATATTGGCTGCCAGTCTGCATCCTGAGCCTAACCCACCATGGTCAATGGTTTGACGTTACAATATATGTAAAAAGCCAAATGGCAGAAGGATGAGGTGCAGCCAGCAAGAGGCTAGAAACTGGAGCAAACCATCGGTAAATAAAGTTTTCATTTGACATGTTAATTAAATTATCGAGAGAGTGATCCTGTTCTTTGAGTTAATGAATGGGCTGGCTTCCTCGTGTTTCTTTTTAGCTGGACCAAAAATGCATTTATTTATTTATTTATTTTATATATCCTCACAAATATTTGAGGACGTAGAAAACAATTTAAAATAATGTCAATGAATTTAATCTCACCTTCAAGAATGTTTTAAGAAGTCCTTGTTCCTCGTTTAATCAGCATGCTCATGAAAACGTAGTAACTTTGTTGATGAAATGCCTCTCACGGTGATAGCTATAGATGAACATGGAAATTACTGTCAAAAGTATACTATGCAATTTTTAAGCAATCAAAATTTCTACAATATGCAATGGAAAATGATTAACGGTCGATGTATCCTCAAATTAAATCAATAAGCTTTCAAAGAGACAAAGACATAACTTAATACTTACATGACAAAGGCAGCAATACAAAAGCAAGTCACTCCAATAGAGAACTGAATTGAAAATGTAGTCCAAAAATTATCTCGATCCAAAAATATTTTCTCAGAGACGAGAGTCACTACACTAAAAAACAACAGAACTGTCCAACCTGAAGGCAAGCAGTGGCGTAAGGAAAATGAGGAAGTATCCTTCACAAAGGTCAACATCAGGTCACACTGTTTTTAGGACATCAAAAATTTTAACAATAAAGAGTAATTTGCACAAGCTAAAAGTATACCTTAAAATACTACCTGATGAATACTGTTGAGTAAATAATCCTAAATAACATATCTTCACGGTTGTCAAGAAATCAGAAATGAAAAATCTAAATCTTTAATCTAATACTATCATTAAACAAACATTGTGTTCTTTAATCTTTAATCACACAGTGTATGAGAGATTAATTCTAGATGAACGTGCCCCCTTTCTGCTATCTAGATGGACCAGATTCAATGGCCTTATCAGATTATACAGTAGATGAGAGTAAGTTGCCACCATATCAGCAGGCAATTGTCAAAAACCATTTTTATACTATTCATCTTACTGGCAAGCATTTTGTGGGCAAAGGATACTCAGAGAATTTGCAAGAATTAACCCCCCTGCCCCAGCAGATCGAATTAGCAATACAATTAGCACAAGGTAGATGAAAGAGAGCTTGAGTAGGTTCTCTGTTGCAACTGCATGCAAGAATGCTTCAGATGTTCCTGATGCAACATCAGAGCAAAAAGAAATTAAGTTTATTTTAGCATCATCTAGAAGCAAGGTATGAAAAATATATATTTTTCACGAAAACTCTTTTTATAAATAAACCGAAAATGTATTATTAATTAAAAATTTCTAATTACAATCAAGAGACAATAACTATTCTGTAACTTGAACAACATCAATTTAAGTATTCAAATGGAAACGTATGGCCTAGTGGATCTGACATCTCAAAGTCTATTGAAATAACTGACGAAAGTCCAGGAAATGGGCTTCCTTCATGATTCGGTGGATTCTATTACGCCGGCATATCCCCTTTTCAAGTTTTAATTTGTTCATTTGGGATTGGGTTCTTCTATATTTACTTAGTTTACTTATTTTTATTTTTTTATTTTTAATTTCTTTTTATTGAATATTTTTCCCTCACTTTTTTTATATCATTCCTTGATTCACCCAGTACTGTATTAGTATAGAAGAAAATCTATTAACATGCAAGGTATATAACAAGTTGCCTCTGACCTCTGGCAAAAAGGACCTCTTTTTTTTCTTTCTTTCTATTGAATCCTGAGTCCTTCTTTGATCTAAATGGAAGTTGCAGATATATAATATAGATAAAGACTCCTTTTTCTTTTTTGAATCGCCGAAATTGTACGACGAACCTTCTTAAAAATAATGTAATTGTTGCATGTAACAAGAACAAACTGCAGCCAAACATCCAACTGGAAGTTGAATGCAAATGTTTGTTGTCATCCTTAATGGATTTGTATAAGGTATGTCATCCTCATTTATCAAAGAAGAAGAAAAAAAGGTATCATAAACAAATTGAGGGCAATAAATTTAGTGACTTCTGTGTTAAGAGGTCAAACTCCAGGTTTGTCTATTTGAATGCTTGGGGACTAAAAAGAGTCAGAGAGGAGGGACTGCTAATTCTTTATTGATAGATTACAAGCTGGAAGTAGTATGAGTTATAGATGGTTGCACAGGTATGGTACTTGTGATGCATAATAAACAAGCCGCCGTGAGGAAGTGTTTGATAGAAGGTATTAAGTCTGTTCTTTGTTCTGTTTGGTGGAGGATGAGATTTCACTGAGGCAAATGAATGGGAGAGTTTTAGTCAGAAGCGGTTTCTGGAAGGAGCTGAGTGATGTTTGAGACATAGAGAGTTTCTGTGCATATTAGAGAAGATTTATGAGATAAGATACCCTATCATTTTAGCAAAATCGCTGATACTTGGGGCCAAAATACTTATAAAGAAGAAGATACCCTATCATTTTATATAATAAAAAAGAGAGCATTAATGTTTCAAGAAAGGTTTTATGCATATGCATCACAATAGGATTGCACATATGATAATTCACAATATCCAAGGCTATTAATGACAATTTCAGTTCCTGATAGCAGTACTGCCTATCTTATGCTTATAATTATCCCAGGATATAATTAAGTGCCATATAGAAGGTTAACATAACAATAATGCGTCGCAATAGATAATAACAAAGACGACGACACTAAGGATAGGAAAAACAACAATAAAAATATAAATTAATTTCTCCAAGAACAATTTTTTATAATAAAGGTCCTTATCACTAAATAAGTAAAATTTACTATAAAGGTAGGTATGTAATCCTACTTACCATTCATAGCCAGAACAATGACGTACAGATAATAATATCGGAGGGCTGTAGAGGCTTCACCATCACTCCATTTCTGACCATATAACAGTCTGATGAGAGAGTAAGAAAAGCTTGGGCCAAATGCCATAACTACCAGCCCTAAAAGACATGTAATAGGAGCTAAAAAGTCATTATACAAGCAACCTCAAAGTGAGAGGCTTCTTAAAAGTGAGTTCACTAAGGTCATGAATTTGCATCCTCTAGATTCTTTACATTTTTATAGAAGGAAAATGAGGGAACTTCAGTATGCTTAAGCCAACATTGATATTAAAACTACTACTCATGAAACCTTTATCCCAACTTCATGTGTTAGATAATTAAGATTATGTTAAATCAAAGTGGATAATCTATCAATAAGTGACATCTTACCTAGTATTTTTGTTTTTTTCCCTCTTAGATAAAGCATCAAGTGACAGCCTGACCCAGATGAAACAAACGCTAAAAGATGGAAGATCGCAAGAAAGACAAACTTGCCAAATTTAATTGATGTCTTTGGGCAAGAACTTTGGCTCGTAAACAGTATAATACTGATCATGCCTTTGGGAATTATCTGGCTCAGAAATATTAGAACAAATCTTTGTGGCAGAAGTTCTTTCCTTAACCTTTACTAGAGTTTTTCTTTTACTTCGCAAAGTCTATATAGAAGGTGAAATTGCTATTGAATATTATTATTATCAATGGAATCCTTTAGAGTTCTGATTTTTCAATAATTTGCTATCTGCAACATATTTGCTTATAAGTTATAACTATGTAGATGACTTAAATTTACTAGTAACAGAACTGAGATAATATGCATGAGCCTCTAAATTGACAAATTTAAGATAATTAATGTTTATGTACTTACCATTTAGCACAACATAATTTTACGCATTCAAGCAAACTGGCTATTTCGTATATATCATTATTACTATAAACTCACTCACGTGCCATTCTTTCATTCCTCAAGAATTTGTTCATATATTTATATGTTAATCAGTTTCTAACCATTTCAATGATTAGAAGAACTAATTTATCAAGACTAAGACAATCACAACCTAAAATTGAGCCTCAACAATTAATTCTACAAAAAAAACCATATACGAAGTTCAAAAATAATTGAGAAGATTAATAAATGAGTGATGTAGAAATACATACCAATTAACAAAACAAGCTTTGGGGCATCAGTTAGACAAGTTCCTAACTTCCTGCACTTCTGTGCGTATTCTCCTCCTAGTATTTTACTCCTTGTGAAGGATTAAACCAGCATTTTTTCATGAAGTCATGCCAATGTTGCATAAATAAACTGATCAAAAACCCTTGCTAGGCAACTGTTTATGGTGCAGCCAATTATACAAAAAGGAAACGAATACATTACTTGTCATATATTGCTAACCTATAAAACTGCGGAGATTGTACTGCTAAAGAGTCCTTGAACATTGCACATCTAAATAGAATTATATCTTATACAAACACTTTATAAGGAAATATTATAATTCCTATTGAGTTTGTGTGACCAGCGAGGGACCACATTTTTAACAGTGAGACTCGGATTCTATACTTAAATGAGTCGAATTCGAATCTATTTTGATACTCATACACTTATACGAGTCAAATATTAGTCACTTACTGCTCGCTCATTTAAAGTATCGAATTTTCCTTATCTCACTGATACATACTCGACACAAGTTCGTTAATCCTTATTCGTATGCAGTATCGAGTATACTCGATTTATTTAATATATATTATTTAACAATTAAATTCTCCACACTTTTATAATTGAAAGTAGTTCATTAATTGTTTCAAGAATCATCTCATTAATTTTTTTTACAAGGCTAGAGATCTAATTTGAAGTGTTTAAATTTTAATTATTTCAACTAATTATCAATTTATCATAATATAAATGATTTAGTTCTAATTCGTGTATGTCTCAAAAGCTCGCGACTAGTACAATTAAAAAGCGAGTCGAACTCAAGTACAATAAAACGAGTCGAATTCGAATGATTGCAAAATTTTATTCTACAAATCCGAGTATCTTAAAAAAGTTTCGAGTAGAATGTGATCAAGGTATTGTTCAATTCAACTCGGGATCATTTTCACGTACAAGTAGATATCCCGAATTCTTTATTTTATGAAAATTGCAATTATTATACACTCTTTGACTTTCTATTAAAAAATCTATCCAACAAGTTAAGCCAGGCAGTGACCTATCATCCAACCAGGTGTCTATGATGGGTCAATATTCCTATTCTACCCCCTTTCATAGACATATCAATTATGGCCTTTTGAGGATCACAACATTCAAATTATGTTTAACAATGAAAAGTCATGACTAATAGCCGAGCAAACCTGTCTTACTCTGGTATCACCATCAGATCTTAGCTGGACTAAAAACTAAAGATGGGACTAAAATTTAAGGAAGATGTTGAAATTTTGAAGTTGCAAGTGTGAATTCATGATAAATGGAAAATGCAAGATACTACTAGCCACTTTTTTCAGATGCGATGCATTGCAGGTTAGACCTGACTCTATATAATATTTCTGCTACCCTGGTATGGACAATTTCTAGGTAATGAACCTACTACATATAGGATAAAATTAATCAATGTAAACAATAAGGTTCATTGATTTAACCACATTCCCATGCTCCAAAAGGATTGGATTATGTAGGTGTTATCCTGTATTCTAGACTCTAGAGCATAATAAACAACCCACTGTAATAGAACAGCTCTCATGACACCATTGCAATTAGGGGTGAGCATGGTGCGATTTGAAGTCGAAACCGCACCCGAAACCGCTTAGGTGCGGTTTGACAAATCCAAAACCGCACACGAAACCGCTTATGATTGGTGCGGTGCGGTTTTAAACTGTGCGGTGCGGTTTCAATTGGTGCGGTTTCGGTTCCAAACCAATTGAAACAACAAAAAGGTCTAAGCCTTCAATAGAATTTAACACAGAGCTCACATCGAGCAATTAACTTAGTATGCGCTATATAAAACAACGGAGACCATATATTCAATAACAAGCAAGAAAATTTATCTAGTTCCCAAAAATTAAAAGTATATAGTGGACATATAATGAAATTCTATCTTATATATTGCAGGGAGGACTTATAGAATAAAATCCTAACTATACCTAATTTGAAAAATAATCTATTAGACTATTACTACTATATCATAAGCCTTAACCAATGCATCAAGTGCTCGAACCAACAAATTTGGCCCCTCAGCTATAAGCCCTTCTAGTAACGCATCAAACAAATCCGAAATTCCAAAACCCAAATGCTTAATTTTTGACTCTATAACCTCTAACCATCTTCTTTCAATTGGTGAAATAATAACAATGCAAGACTGGAGTTTTCTCTGAGCGTGTTCAAGTGAAAAGTAAGTTTAGAATTTACTAGAGATAATACATGCTTAAACACACATGGTGCGGTTTCGGTTTTATGTGTGCGATTTTGGCTTGTAACCAAACCGAAACCGTAAATTTGGTTATTCAACCCACCTAAAACCGCCACATCTGTACGGGCACCGTTAGTGCGATTTTAATTAGTGCGGTTAAATGCGGTTTTTGGTGCGGTTTCGGTTCCAATTTGGTTACTTGCTCAGCCCTAATTGCAATCAAGTAGCTCTCAAGATCAAATTCCTACCACATGGACAGCCTCAAGGCTCCCAATGTGTTTACAACCTTTCGTCATCAACTAATAATATATGAATATTGTCTGGCAAAACAATAACCAGAAACGAGATAAAATAACCAAACATGATAAAAAGGACAAATTACAAAATGGAAAGTCAAAATAAGAAAGACAAATCCTTGAATAAAAATATTGGAAGAAGGAGAGAAATAAACCTGATGCAAACCTTGCAAATGTGGCATACCTTGCAAATGTGGCATATGAGCTTTCCTCGAAAGGAAGAAACACCAACCTCACCATAAGCTCCCTGAAACACGATTGTTGATCTGTTTGAATACATCCCGAATAAATAATGGATAACTATTTATAGATCAAAAGTAACTAGATTCTTTCCAATCATGGTACTATTTCAAAATAGATTGCTATTTATTAGAAGTAGCACACTACTTTTATAAGCTGAAGATTAGTATATCTAATATAAAGGATATGCTTACTAATACATACCTAACTTGTCTACAAGTCCGTATACATCTTGATTATATGGTGTATCCAACCATACAAGAACCATCTTTTCTCCTTCTTGAAGGATAAATTTTCGGAAATATTGAAGAGGAAACAACATACACATATTTGAAAGCTGCTTATCATAATCCAAAATAATTCCTACTCTGTGAAGGCAGTCAATATTTATGATCACTACAATAATAATGAATAGCATGTAACAACGTAGCATTTGGTGTACATCAACAAACAAACAAGGAAACTAAAAAAGTATTGTGCCCTATCTTGAGATCACAAGTTCATCAAATAAATATTGAACTATGTTACAAGATCACGTAACGTTCTTGCACTATCCATTTAAAAAGGAGGGTTTGATAGATAGAGTTAAACGCGGTAAACCGAGTGCCTATCTGAAGGAGCGGTATGGGCGGTTAGATAAAGCATTTTAAAAATAGTTTTTATATAAATGCTTCACGAGAAAGTAAAACTGTGTTTGACTGCAAAATTGCAAAATACTTTTAAAAAAAATTAGGACAAACTTTATAGCAGAGGTGTGGTATGGGCTTTCAATTTTTCTTCAATAATTTAGGACAAACTTGTACATTTGTGAAATAGTCAACAACAAAAGAAAAATACGCGACCGCTATTCTAAAGGCACAAATTTTCTACTTATGCCAAAAGTACTTTGGAGCCAATATCGCTACTTGCTAAAAGTGCTTTCGGAGGGTCACAAAAACTATAAAAAGGGGGGGGGGGGGAGTTTAATTTAAAAGTGCTTTTAGTTCATCTCGCACCACTTCGCCATAGGAGCTCTTTTCTCTTTCACTTCCAACTAATGGCTAAAATTATGATGCCATTTATTAGTCCCTAGAAATATAGATACTTATACAGGTTGTAAAGCACCGAGAAGTTAAACATGATAACACATGATTCTGCTTATGTTAATCCCATCATAGTTTAAGGCTAATTGTAAGAGGTCAATGAACTAATCATGTCAAATCCTTTTAAACACGAAACCTGCCAGTTAAGTATTTATTTAAAGAATTTGACTAACTGCAATTTAAATATGTCAAGTGTTCAAAATGGCTAAGAGCGGAATCACATCATCTCGTTGGGAAGTTAGTTGTGTTTGTCTTATCATTGGAAAAAACAGTTAAAGATGAACCACTATAAAAGCTTGCAAATAAATCGAACCGAACCGAATTTTGTCGAACTCGAACACTGTTAGTCGAAATCGAACATGTTCGAGTAACATGATCGAACCAACACCCATGTGCAAGTTTGATTGTTAGTTGTTCGCGAACACTTCACGAACACATGTTCGTTCACAAACGTGATCAAGTTTGCAAACATTTTGACAAATCACGTCAGCTGATTATATTTCCAACTTTCAAGTCGGTTAATAAATTTCATATGTAAGAAATCGAACCACTCGAACCCATGTTAGAAATCGAATTACTCGAACCGATCTCGAACTTCTTGAACCAAATCGAACTGTTCGCAAACACTGACAAACCAAACCACATGGTTCACGAACATGTTCGATCGAGCAATTGAATGTGAAATCATGCGCGAACTCGACTTGGCAAGGCATCAAACTCGAACCGAACCGGTTCGCGAATGGTTCGGTTCGTTTGCAGGCCTAAAAAGCAGTAAGGGAAACCTAAAGCATAGTGATGATGATTCTAGCTGAAGGGAACAAGCGTACACGGTTAAGGTTCCTATCAAATGAAGGTGGGATGTGGAGTGTGGACTGAATAGCTCTTCATTATTCATATCTCAAGTAAAGAGAGAGCAATCTGTTAGTTCCCTCAAAGAGTCAAAGGTGATACTAGTTAAAGGTTAAGAGTGCCCTAGGTAAAAGAAATACAACCATCTATTTTCGAAAATAGTTCTATGCATACTTATTTTAGATCTCGTAGAATCGAGAATGAAGTTTTCATTCTGAACATGTCAGATCGAATTAGTAGCTACATCCAATTTCCAAAAAAAATCCAATTGTTTCGAACTTTTCATTTTTGGAATGGAATATTTACGGAATCTCCATGAATAGAATCAAACCTTACTACGCAAAAGAGTCGCTGCAGTTTCAACCATCAACCGAACCTTGAGGAGAAGTAAATTCTGTGAAAGGATAAAAGTGGTTCTGCCAATAGCTCTAGCATACACGCAAAGCCTGCAATAAGAAATGAGCTAATCTCTCACATAAAAAGTATTTATATCAACAGAGACATCATTTCATGAAAAAACAACAAATTATTCTGAGATCTTCGTAACATGGTTGTTCATTGAGGGTAGTTTCTGCACATCACCTCCTGATTTCTACTAAATGAATGCTGTTCCCAGCACTTTAACTCCAAATTTATAACTGTAAGTTCAGATCCTAATATACATGTGTTTCCCCATGGCATCATGGTTTTCCATTTTCAATTGATGTTTACAAGCAGAAAAAAACCCACGTGTTCACCTCCTCCGTATCAAAGACCCCTATATGTCAGGTGCAATCTTTTCCACAGAGTCAAAGACAAACATATAGAATTTTAAGCTCTATAGAGGAGACTGAAATTACAATTTACAAGTCCAGTATGATTCATAAATCCATACTTATTTTAGTTGCATGCAAAGTACTACTCAGGATTCATCGTAACTAGTAAAATTAATCAAGTAAACGAACATTGTACTGCAACAAAAGAGTAACTTGCAATTGCATATAAGCATGAGAAATTACCAGCTAAATTCCGCCCTCATGCATGCTCGCCGGAAACCTTCTCGACTAAGGAACAAAACACAAGTGACAAATAAGTGAAATTGCACAGCATACAGCTGCATTGTATAATGGAAAGAAATGTAAGACCTGTTGAAATAAACTCATAAAAGCCACAAGTAATTATACATAACTGAACTTTCGCAAAGGGAGAGGATAAAACAAGTAATAAAACCACAACCCTTAAATCGGAACAGCCCTCCGATCTCTATGTAAAACCTAAAAATGCCCCTTAAAAGGCACCCTTTCTCCATGGCCCACAAAGAAACATTAAAAGAAATTCAATTTAAAGCACAATTAAAGTCATACACGGGTCAGCAAAAATCCTAGATAGTAAGTAATTGTTCACATAGAGCTGACAATAATAGTAAGCAATTGTTTACATCTGGTTAAAATAATCGAAACAGAGCATTCAAAGAGCGGAAAGATACTGTGATGACATATGGCTCAAATTGAAAAAAGGTGAAGAACAAAAATTGGTCCATACTCTTGATGAATGATATGATGTGCATATTAAATCACAGCTGTTCATGGAAATGCCAAACACTAGTTTATAAAAATTGTATGTTACTTTCTAACTAAAAACCTCAAATGCAATATAACAACTAAAAGCATCCCAAGTGTCCGTAAAAGTAACTGAATTCCTTCTTAACTTCTCACTGAATAAACAAATCACAATGTATGATGCTTTGTAACAGGTTGTTACAATCTAATTCAATTTAAAGCACTTAATGAATTATTGCATACAAGGACATTCAAGTTTTAAGCTTAACAAAAATCAAAATTAGGAACAACGTCTGCTAGGAAATTGCAAAGAATAGTAGTACCGCATAGTCTTTCTCAGTGAGGTGCCTGACGATCCATGTATTGAATATGAATGGAATTCCCCGAGACATAAACTGTGTGACTACAATTACATATATTCATAGATATAATTGAACTACAAAAGATTGATTGAATGAGTAAATGAGGAAGAATGAAGAAACTAATGCTAACTAACCCATTAGGTACTTGAAAGTGCGACGCAGATCAGCTGTACAGTCTCCATCTTCAATTAACTGAGATTCCTCCCTCTTTGATGAAGAAGAAGTCCCCTTCGACATTTTTTTACTGATGAATTTCAATTTAGGTTTGATGATATACCGTGATAAATAATTTGAAGACTGAAGATGACTTCACGAATAAGTTGCAGGAAGCTACTGCTGCTTTAGATACACGCTTTCTGATCAATATGATTAGAGTTCGTTTCGTGCCCGTTTGACTAAAATTCTGAACTCAAAATATAATTAATTTAAATATAAATAAATTTTAAAATTTAATAAATTAATAGAATATTTTTAAATTATAAATTTCTATTGATACCTTAATTATATTCGTTTAAATTATTTCGGTTCAATTTGACAACTTAGCAACTAAATAAATCTCAATTATACCTTATTTTATATTCTTGTAAACCACATTTAAGCAACTCAATATTGAATTCGATTTTATGCTTTTGACAAAAATAAATATATTTTTAGCATTATTTTTGGTTGTTGGTGAAGGTGTTGGAGGTGTTGTTGGAGGTGTTGATTGACATTTGAGCCCTCGGGACCATAGTTGAACACAGTCTTGTGATGTTAAAATTGGTCTTTGAGTTCTTTGGTAGAAGCCAGTTAGATTATAGGACCGTTTGGGCTGCCACGATGGAAACTCTCCTGCGTCTGAGTCAGGATACTGATAAATATCATATAAGGTAACTCGAAAGGTGGTAAGGAGATTGGACTCTCTTGCACTTTTAAGGAGATTGTGTTGGACCCAGTTATAGTAACTACCATATCTTAGGAGTCTAATCCATTGGGAGAAGGATTACTAGGTGGTGAAATCTTATAAATATGAGGCCTAGGTTATCATTATGAGGTAATACCTATTTTTGAGCACTAAATACTTATCCTCCATTGTTAAACCTTGTAGCGGCTTTACTTTCATTCTCTGCCGGGGATATCCCCGTGGCGTAAGCCGTCAAAACTTCTGTGTGATCTTATTCTTGTCTCGAGTTCTAGCGTGGATTACGTGATTGGGCCTTGGCCGTGAAACTTAAGCGTTAACATTGGCGTTTAGAAGGAGGCGTCTTAAATAACAATCCTGATCGAACCCTTTTCGAGGCGAAAACTATGGCGAGTGTGGAGTATCGATTTTAAATAGTGAAAAGCCAAAAACACCGACCACTCGGTGAGAGGTCGGTGAAAAACGATGAGGCTCCGGAACCGGAGACGATCGGATGGATGGGCCGGTGGCTCCCAAAACGAACTCTTCCATGAAAGCAGCCGTACATGACCAGGGCGGGTCGGATGGGCCGAAGCCCGATTCCGGCCTGAGCCTTGAGGAAAAGAAATCGTAGCCGGGGGTAGTCGAGATCGAGAGAGAATTCATCCTGCGAAAAAAGATCGACAAAACAAAGATGCCATAATGACCCTACGTCTTGACGGGAAGAGCTCGGAGCTACGAGATAGCTAACGTGCTTTCGGTGAGGAAGCGTCCTCTAAAAGCGCGAGCACCATCATGCCGGTCTCGGTCACCCCGAAGGAAGAAATTGAAAAGGGAGAAGTAGAGTATCGAAGTCGTTCGAGGATGGCGAAAGCCGGAGAAAAAAGCCGGTCGGCGGGGACGGCGTTAGAACACCGGGGTCGGTCTGGCGGAGGAGGAAAAGCGAGATTCCGAGCGTGAGAAGGAATGACCCCATTCGTCCCTCACGAAGGAGAATCAAACCCCTACGCTCGAAGGGTTCTTTGAATTGGAGAAAATTGTTGTTGGTCGAGAGCGATCGGGCGCCCTCGACTATTATATAGGTCGCCTTCTCTCAAAAAATTAATCGGGAGATAAGCGGACCCCAAAGGAAGATGCCCCGATGGAGACTTATGGCGGTGGGGACCACTACGACCATTCGATGGGTATGACGGAGTTGATGGCGTATTATGGCCACTCTGATGCGACCAAGTGCCACATGTTTCTTCTTACCACGAAGAAAAGCGGCCGGGAATGGATGGGAACCTTGGCGTCGGGATCGATAACTTCATGGAAAGACCTTGGGAAAAAATTTCATGCAGTTCGGGAGTAATAAGAGGCGGGGAAGATCACGACATCCTAAATGCGAGTCGAGTGGAGATCGGATGAGAGCACAGGGGCGATATGTTAAGAGATTTGGGGAGGCGTGGGGTTGGTGGTGGGTGAATTCCCCACAAGCTTTGGGATTCTTCTGGCAGGGCTTGACATCGGAAAATCAAAGAAGGCGATGAAGGACACAGTGATCGACCCCGTCGACTGACGGAGGCCTTCCATGGTAGAAGATCACATAGCGATCGAGGCGATGGGGAATTTCAAACCACAATCCACGAAAAATGAGATCGGGACAAAGCAGAGCTATCGAAGTCGACAATCGAGGGAGGTCGGATAGCTACTGAAAAAACTTCTGACGAAGTCGGGGCGGTGGAAGGCCACCTTCCCAAATAAAGGGTCAACAAGGTGTACACTACTTTCAATCTGAATCGGGCGAAGATCTTTGGAAGAGATCTGAAGCAAGCCCTTTTTGAACCATGTCAAAGCGATCCGAAGCCGGGGAAGAGGGTGGAACAAATATGTCGTACCACGGTCGGGGTCACCGACGGAAGATTACACCAACTTGAAAGATTTAATAGAAAAGAATGTCGAGCGGGAAGTTGGTATAGTCGTGGTTGGCGAGAGAAGGGTGGGAAGCCCGGAGAGAGGACAACAATGAGCTCGCTTGAAACAACACGGTATGGCCAAGACCCTGAAGCTTAGGAGTTATTGATGTGATATCGGTGGATTACATAGAGGCGTGTGTTGGCGAGGAAAAGGAATGGGCATCTCGAAGCCGTCTTATCATTGGTGGGTCCTCGCCCGAAAAAGGGCGAGCCCATATTCGAGCCACGACCATCTCCTTCCGGAACGGCGACTACCCTACGAGCGGATCGAGCCGCATGGCCAGAACCTTTGGTAATAACGGCTCGGTCGGGCGGTGGACATGAAGAGGATGATGATCGACAACGGGTCTTGGTTGATATACTCTACTGCACATACGTACCAGCGGATGAATCAGGAGGAAAGAAGATGGAATTAGGAGAGAGGGGCCGTTATCTGGCCGGATGGCGACCCGGTTCATGTGGCGAGCCTGATAACGTTACCGGTCAAGTTGATGCGGCCCCACAATGAGAGCGAAATCATGGTAAAAATTTTTTGTCGTCTGAAGTGGATTAAACTTCAACGCCATTTTGGGAAGGCCTACCTTAAGCGGCTGCCTTTATGATGGTAACGTCTATACCCCACTTCAAAATCAAGTTTCAGACACCTTGAAGAGCGGGATAGGGGAGGTAAGCGGAGATCTCGACATCGCTTAGAAGATGTTATCGAATACATTGATTTCTTGAGTCGGGGTTGATGGCGAAAGCAGACGATGACCATCGAGATAGAGCCGTTCACGGAAGCGATCTTGAACCCATGGCTCTACCGGTGAGAAAAAAGCGAGGATGTTGAGTTGAGTGCAAAATCCAAACAAAGCTGGTCAAGATCGGGCGGGATTATCCGACATTTGTGAAGCAGATGCAGTGGAATTACTTGGTGTATCTGACATCTTAAGCTGGGAACTGGCGACATGCAGAGTAAGTGAATCAATCGCATTACATAGACTTCATCTGGGCCGAAGAGGAAGCGGTGATCTGAGAAAAGAAGGATCTTTGCCGGAAAGACAGAAGATTATAGACGAAGAGTTACTAAATTGTTAGGCGGGGTTCATCTTTGAAATTGACTATCCCGAATGGTGGCGAATGTGGTATTGATGCGAAGCAAAATGGGAAGTGGAGGATGTGCATTGACTACGAGACTGAACAAGAGCACCTTGACTTACTACCCTTACCCAACATAGACCCGGTAATTGATGCCACTTGGGGTATGGAATCTTGAGTTTCATGGAATGACTTTCTCGGGATATCACCAAATATCGATGCCTGAGGAGGATACCCAAGACTAAACTTCATCACTCATTGGGCTATATATGCATATCGGAAGATGACCTTGGACTACTAAGCGGGAAGCAACCTACCAGCGAATGATGAACTTACGTATTAAAAGCGGTGAGGCGAAGTATGGAAGTGTATGTGGACGACATGATCGTCGAAGAGCATGTCGATCAGGGATCATCTGGAGGACTTAGAAGCTGCTTGAAGCGGTGAGACAACCTGGTGAGACTAAGCAGAGCCAAATGCACCTTGGTTTGGTTCGGAAAATTCCTAGGATATCTGGTCGATGGCAGGGAATCGAGGCCAATCCGGAAAAAATCTCGGCGATCTTAGACATGAAATCTCGAAGACATATAAAGATGTCCAGCGGATGGCGGTAGAATTCTTTGCCCTTGAGATTCATGTCGAGGTCGGTGAAAGATGTCTACCCTTTTTGACACTCTCGAAGGCGAAAAATGACAAGAGTTTCCGGTGGACTTGAAAATGTGAAGGCGCGTTCGGGAGATCGAGAGATATTTGGGTTCGGCACCATTGTTAATGAAACCGATCCCTCGAACCTTTATACTTATACTTGGTTGCGAGCAGGATGGCGATGAGGGGCGACCTTTGGTAAGGGATGAGGGAGATAAGCAATTCCGGTGTACTATATCGACCATGTTCTCAGAGACCTTGAAGCAGATACGAACACGGAAAAATTTGCTTACGCCCTCATAATTCTTGCGAAACTTCGAGCACTATTTCGAGATTCGGTTGATAGTGGTCTACTACAGACCAACCTTTGAAGAAGATTTTGCACAAGCACGAAGTGTCGAATTGGTTAGCCATTGGGCAATGGAATTGACACAATTTGTTATAGAGTATCGTCCCCGACAGCAATCGAAAAAGCGGACATTGGCGAGACTTAATTGGTTGAGTGTTCTTTCACCGAGAAGCAGGAGGCGAATATAGTAAGCCAAACACAACCAATCCGACCCTCATGGACTCTGTCGTGGATGGATCGTCAACTATGGATGTCGATTGGGCGAGGTCATCTAACAAGTCCGAAGGGTTCAAGGTCTGACAAATTATTCGGTTTGGTTTGAGGCCACAAATAACGAAGCGGTATGAGGCCATCTTAGCGAGGGATCGATTGGCGAAGCTGAAATCTGAGTTGATCATCTATAGTGATTCACGGTGGTGGTCAAGCGATTATCGAAGCGAATCTGGCTTCGAGGCAAGGATGACCAAATATTTGGCTGAAGGTAAAGGATAAGCTTATGTCTTCACTTCATCTGATTGTCGAGGGGTGGGCCAAATCGAGAGAATACGATAGCAGATGCCTTGGCAAAATTTGGCGAACAATGAAACAAGCTCTTTCGATGGATCGATGTACTTGGAGGTTACGGAAAAACCCGGTGTCCCAAAGGCAAAATCTTGGCTTTGGGCCAAAAAGATTCTTTGGCTCACACCTTATATCTCATATTTGGCGATGGGACCTCCTTCCGGATAGAATCTAACCGAGCAAGTCAAACACCGAAGTTGAACTTCACCCTCATAGATGGAGATCTATCTGAAGGGCCTTTAGCTCTCCATTTGCTCAAATGCTTGACTCCTCGGAAGCGGACTACACACCGGGGAGATCGTGAGGGAATCTGTGGGGATCACGTGGGAAGCAAAAGTCATTTGCGCATAAGATTTTGAGGCGAGGGGTTATTCTTGGCCAACTATCTACTGCTGAAACAAAGGAATTAGATTAGGAGGTGTCCCAGTGCGGTGAGCAACAATATCCGCTTTTGACCCCAGAAGAGAACTATATTAAAATCTTGTCCCCGATCCCTTTTCTTTGTGTGGGGAATCGACATTACAGGGCCTCTGCCAAAAGCTAAAGGGACAAGTTAGCTTTGTGATCGTGGTTATTGATTACATGACAAAGTGGGTGAAAGCGAACCCACTTGCAAAAGATCACCGAAACAGGAGTGTTTGAAGTTTTTAAAGAAGGGTAGTCTATCGGTTCGGTGTCCGAAGGGCGTGGTCTCGAACATGGCGAGAGCGGTTTGTGGGGTCTAAGTTTGAAGGCTTTTGAAAGAATTAGGGATCGACATCATGAGACTTGATTGCCCATCCTCGATCAAGCGGCCAGTGGAAGTGACCAATCGAACCTACTTCGATGGGGTTAAGCGCAGATTAGATGAATTAAAGGGTCGGTGGCAGAAGAAGCTATATCTGTTTTGTGGGCGTGTCGAACTACCCCAAGGACTACTGTTGGAGACTCCCCATTCGAGGTTGGCATCTGGAATGAGATGCTCATTCTGTTGAGATCGGATCTCCAACTCTTGAGTCGGCCAATCTGAAGAGCTATATAATGATGAGGGTTTGAGAGCGAATTTAGATTTGGTAGATGAAGTTGGGATTGACAATGATGATGAGGTTGGCGATCTATCGGTGATGAACGACCCGAACACTATAATCGGAAGGTGAAAACAAGGAGGTTTGCAATAGGAGATTTGGTCCTCAAGAGTCGGAGGCATCAACCCCCAAACAACAGCAAGCTAATGCCCAATTGGGAGGGGCCTTATGAGGTGGTAGGAGTCTGAAGCCGAGGAACCTCTGAGCTTGAGCAATGGACGGTTCGGAGGTAAAGAATACATGGCATCTTTGGAAGACTTAGAAAATTTTACCAATAATAGTTATGTCGTTCTTGTTTTTATCCATATAATCGTTCCAATTCAAATGATATAAATGAAAGTTCTATTTTTGTCAATGTTTAACTTCATCTATATTCATATATTTAGATTCTTACTTGAGCAGACATGCTTGGAACTTATCCGTCAAGAGCCTCGGAAAAACTCCAGCGATCGAGATAAGTCCGAGCATAATGACAAAGTTTAATAAATGCTTAAAATCTGGATCTAAAGCGGCACTATCCGTCAAGAGGTTAGGGAAGACACCAGCGATCGAGATAAGTCTCGAATATAATGATTGACCCTCTGATCGGATAAACTCTAAGGGCGATCCGTCGGAAGGTTGGGTGGACCTGTTGATCGAGATTAGTCATAAGTGAAAGCCCGACAATAAGCATTCATGGGCAAAGAGTATATCTTATTTATACTTAGAAAATTTTACTTTACAAACCCGTTAAACTTACGATTAAGGCTAAGTACAAATAAAAAAAAAAAAAAAAGAAGAAGAAAATTTTCTTTATTACAAATCCTACATATCTACTCGGCGGGGGTCATCTTGACGTCGGACTAAATCATCATCAGAAGAGTCGAGGATGGAGACATCAAGCCAATGACCATCGACTTTGCTTTAGCCTTTTCCCGATGAGTCTCGTACCGCTTCACCAAATTGGGCTATGACGCTTGTCGTTCGAGCTTGATTCTTCGTGATTCGGCGATGGCTTCTTTATAAAGCTTGATTATCTTCTCGGGAAAGGCGTTGCGGATGGCGATCGAGTGTTGTTCTCCTTGATCAAGAACATCATCTTGTCGTGCATCTCGGAGAACTTGCGTGTAATCTTTGTCGATAGCATTCTCCGATCCTTGACATCTGGAGCGAGATGATCCCTACTGCGCGGAAAACCTTTATCTTCATGCTCCAGGCTCTTGACCCGACCCTCACTTTCGGTAGCGCTGGCCTCGGTCTCGGCATGAGAATCCGTTCCTTCTTGTCATTGCGGACCGAACTTGACCTCCAGCTGACTCCACCTCCGTCCCAGTTTGAACTTCTTTCTTTGTGGATCGGGCGAGGGGAGGGATGGCTCGAGCGAAATATAAGCGTTAGCTGCAATGAACACATACATCGATCTGAGTAAAGGTCAAAGTTAATAGCGACAATCGGGTGACAAAGGAATTACACAGGTGCGAGCGAAACATAGGCCACAAAGCGATCGGAAGAATAACCTTTAAGCCGCTTCGTCGTCACGGGAAGTTTGAAGTGATCAAAGAGGGTAAAAGGAAGACCTCTAATCGAGCTCTTGGGCCAGCAGTGGTCGGCGATCCGGGAAGAACTTGGCGGAAGAAGGAGTGGCGGCTCGGTCGGGACCGGGGACCACCATCTCTCCCATTGGTGATCCGATCCCTCCGAAGCAATCGAGGTCTTTTTGATCGAGGTTCGAGAGGAACCTCTTGGTTCCTCTCGAATCCTCGACCATCTCGATCGGCGGAGGGGCGGCGTTAGAGTCGGCTTGGTCGGGAAGGTGGAAGCGACTTTGGGCGCTTTGATGGGTCGGCTTGGAGGCTTCTTGGACTTCTTGATGAAAAGCCGCCTTCTCCATGCGGCTCATCCTCAGCGCCCTCTTTGGGTGGTGGGGTTCGGTCCCAGAAGTCGACCCATGACAACTTCGGTGATTGGAATTGTGTCCTCCTCGGGAGAGTCGTCGGTCACGAAAGTCGGATGAATCCGGGGGTGGCGGTGGCGAGAATGAAGAGGTCGTCAACACCCTCGGGTTTGAAGATTATCCTTTGCCGCAGAGAGAATGATTAAGGGATGAAGCATAAAAAGTAACAATAAGAAACAAAACCCGATAAAAGGGCACCTGTCTGGCCGTGTTTATCTGACCGGGCTTAAATCCATGAAGCCCCCGAACTCAGTTGGATCTGTTCCATCGTTTGTAGAATGCCTTGAAGGCATCGGTTCGACCACAGGGAACCTTGAAATTTTAGTAGAAGTCAATTTGGATGGGCCAGGGGGGAGAAAGTGAAGGTCGGTTCCTTTTGCAAAGAACCATTGTTCATTCCATCCTTATTCTTGGAAGGGGTCTTGATCGGCCTGAGGCGATTGGGGTGACTTGTTGAGTTCTTAGAAAGGCGGACTCCTTAGACCCATGGATGGTGAAGAGGCGAAGAAGAGGTCGGTAGGGAGTGATTCCCATCTCTGACGGTGGCTATGAAGGAAACTAGGTGGATGTCTGAGTTCGGCACCGGTGGCGAACCCGATCCCCACGGGAAGGAAGAAATGAAGTCAATGCGGAGAAATCGAACCCGTGTTTCAAAGACATCTGAGGGAGCGGCTACCCATTCACCCTCGGGCCTCTAGAACATCTTCTCATCGGGCCGAGGGATCCTGAGTCTGTATTCTTTGGGTATTTTGAAGAGGGTTTGGATATCGGAGATTTGAGAAGGGGTGAGAGTAGAAGGGGTGTGTAGGTGAGAAAACTCCTCTGAGGAGTGGTAGGCGTTCCAAACTCTAACCTCGGCGTCGGCTAGAGTAAGCGGGGGAGCCAGGAAGTAGTGTCAGATTAGACCCTTTGGTAATTCGACCTCTAACAGTCATGGGGTGGTAGCGAGAGAGGCAATGATAGGCTCGATGGTGAGAAATGATGCTAGAATCGACCATTTGGATGTAAAATTGGAAGTAAGGTGATCTGAATAAGAAGTTTTGGGGAGGAGATAAACAAAAGTGGCACCCAAGATTGATGCAGGTTGAGGAAAATGGTGCAGATTGAGTAAAAACAAACTGCGGGAAATCGCCTTAGAAAAAAAAAAAACAAAAAGTTTGGGAGAGAGAGTCGGTAAAAGTAATAATGAGGGGAAGTGGGGCTTTTATAAAGAATGCTGACACGGAACCTAAAAGCGGCTATTAAGTCCTCGAGGTGGGCCCAGGCGTGAAAAGGCGTCTGAACGTTTCAAATATCGAAGAAGTGGTTGTCTGGCTTCCACAGACGATTCATCATTATCTGTCGTGGCCAGATTCAGTCGACCTTTCAAGTCTCGATCATAAATATGTTATGATTAGAGGCTGAGGGCAATGTTAGGGAGGCGTTTCTGAAGCCTCCTTTGGTAGAAGATTGATACGGAAGAAGATTTGGAGAGGCCAGATGGTAAAAAGCCCGTGAAGGTGTTGGAGGTGTTGAATTGACATTTGAGCCCTCGGGACCATAGTTGAACTGGTCTTGTGATGATGTTAGAAATTCGGGTCTTTGAGTTCTTTGGTGAAGCCAGTTAGATTATAGGACCGTTTGGGCTGCCGAGTGAAATTTCTCTGCGTCTGCGAGTCAAGGTACTGATAAATATGCATATAAGGTAACTCGAAAGGTGGTAAGGAGATTGGACTCTCTTTTGCACCTTTTAAGGAGATTATGTTGGACCCAGTTATGGTAACTACCATATCTTAGGAGTCTTAATCCATTGGGAGAAGGATTCTAAGGTGGTGAAATCTTATAAATATGAGGCCTAGGTTATCATTATGAGGTAATACCTATTTTTGAGCACTAAATACTTATCCTCCATTGTTAAACCTTATAAGCGTTAACAACTCCATACTCGAAGACATCATCGTTTCGAACATACACGTATAAAGGCTCGGATGGTGGTGGTTTAGTTTATACTAATGGATTAAAACATTGAGAACATATAGGCTCTACTAATGGATTAACCTTTCAAGTAAAAAGACCGTTTCGAAAGCGACTTTTAACTTCTTATCCTTTCGTGACCACCATATGAGTTTCATACCAATAAAAGTTGACCAAAAAACAGAGAATACTTTTTGGTTAAATAGGCGAAGCAAGGTGTAATTCTTGCAGGAGGACCATAAAAGTTGGGGAAAAACTCTGCGCAAACAAACACCAATTCCCATCTCAATGAAGGAATAAGTTAACCAAGGAAGATAGAGAACCAAATAGAAAGTGGTGTCCCAAGTGGTGTAATTGAAAAGGTTACATTAGAAGACACGCCAACCACACCAATTTACTCTCGAGGAAAACAGAATGCAAAGTCTATCACTACAATCTGAGAGGCGTGAATAGGGGTGTTCAACGGTTTTCTAGGAATAGAATCCAGGACCGAAATTGAAACCGCCTAAATCTTGATCTCTACTTGCAGAGGATTAGAATAAGATATCTAAATCAGCGATACCGATTAAATCTGGATTTTTACCGAAATTAATATAATTATTATTTTTATTATTATTATTATAATCATTATTTTTTTATTATTATTATAATCATTATTTTATTATTATTATTATTAATAAATTATTAATAATAATAAAAAAAAAAAGCAGATATATAGCAGAGTGCGGTTCGATTTTTATAGAACCATAAAATCGTCGAATCGAATCGGTATGTAAAAAACCCAGATATACCGATTTTTTTTGTCTTCAAACCCACCGAAACTCTTTTTATCTTAACCAAATTTGTTTGGTTTGGATTCGGAAAAGCAAAAATCGAAATAATCGAAACAAATGAACAGCCCTAGGCGTGAATGAGAGGATAGGAAAGGCGTGAATCCTTATTGGTGGGAATATGAAAAGGATGCTTAAAAAAGAGGAGGCGTGAATGAGAGTAATAACTATCAATAATTAGGGTAAAGGGGTAAACTTGAAAAATAAAGGAAAAAAATGCATTGAAATTTTGAAAAAATCGATATTGTGGGATAATTTTTTTTTGCTAAAACAGCAGATAATTCAGGATGGAGGGAGTATATCATTTTGTATCAATATTAAAACTTAGTAACCATTTGCAAAGCACAGCTGTATAAATTATACTCTCTCCGTACAAATTTATTTGTCCTAATTTTTTTTATTTCAAATTATATGATCATTATTAATCAACTTTTGAAAGTCAATTTGAAATATTTTCAAATTCAAAATTAAAATTACTAATTAAAAATTATTTAACTAACTAATACTTTTTAAATAATTTACAATATTATATAGTTTAAAACTAAAAGAATATATATATATATATATGTCAATTTTGAGTTTAAAAATCTCTTAATTTAACTTTAAAAAGTCAAAAATTAAATAATATGTGAAACAGGAGTACTATTTTTGGTCTCTCCAATACTATTTTCATTTAACTTCAATTTTTTTTTTTTTTGGCTGAAAATAACATTACATGCATTAAAAAATAGACTTCGACATTAAAAACACAACTACACTCATTTTTCTATCTCCCGCTATTTTATTATTCCAAAAAAGAAAAATAAAAAATTAAGAGATTAATTCAAACAAACAAGATGATAGTAGGGTAACTAATATGAATATTTAGAGATAATTATATTTCTTAATAGGCATATACTTTTAAAATATTAGTAAAATTAGATCGATTATGTATTGGTTAAAGTAATTTGTTTACCATTCAACAGATTAAATACAGTAATTAATTGAACATCTAGCACACATTGGAATTCACAAGGACAAACTTAACCACGAATGTTAAAGTAGACGTTTCTCTAAACCCACCTTCTTAACACTGCTCTTTCCCAGGCCAATGGAAGGCCAACAAGGGACAATCCAAAGATCTGGAATTCACAATCATAATACACTATTTCAAGATGCAAAACCGAGATGAATTCCACAAGTATTTCCTTTTTGCCCATCCCAGAGTGCAATTAAATAACTGCTCCAGCTAAGAACTTTTGCATGCACTTGTAAATTAACAAAAATGAAAAAGGACAGCACTTTGAAGAAAATATATAGGTCCATTGAGAAATAGTTGAAACAAACCAGAACAAAACTTAGTATCCTTAACTCAGAAAGTTGAAAATGTTCACAGATAATAGGGAAGAGGCTTGTAGAAAGAACTAGTATACTAGAGCAGAAAAGCCAATAGTGACAGAAAACACTGCACGAGTATTAACGGTAGCGACGAAGTGATAGTGTGTTGTTCCTCTTCCAGGTAGCCCTTCTTGAAGGTCGTGCCTTATGATTCAAGTGTCCCTTTCCACGGAGACCCCTGTATTTCTTTCCGGCAGAGGTGAGTCCACGAAGCTCTCTGTGTTTGTGGACAGGGTTACAGATCCAGTTTATCCTTGGGTCATTGCGGATAGTAGTGTGGGCAGCATCAACCAAAATTACTTCAAAGTACTTGTAAGTTGAATCCTGCATAAAGAATGTAAATATTTCTAGTGATGATCAAGGTGTAACATTTTTAAATGGCATGAATGAATGCACAACTTGAAGAAGAGCACCAGCGCAATCCAAATAGGCATAGATTAAATTATATTTAGTTTTTGATATGTGACAATGGATTTCTCCCACCAAGGTAAAACCATTTGAACTCAAAAATTGTTCTCTAGCCTGGCTTTCCGGCAATACATCTCAATGAAAATATTCAAATCATCAAAAGCATCATATGCATTAGCATTAAGGCGGAGTCTAGAGACGGAATACATATTTCTTAGAAAAAAAGTGGCACAAATATAACATAGCAAGGGTATGTCGCATGTGCAGTAAAAATAAAATTACAGACTACCTCATTGATCCAGTATGAGTTGAGAACTTTCAAACCACCCAGTTTCCGCCCAGCACGTTCCTCAGCAACTGACCGCTTGCTGCGCTGAAATTTCAGTTGAGTGACACCTTGATTTGTGGGCTTGCCGTACACAATACCCTTAGAAACAGGTCTCTTGCGTCCACCACGCCTTACACGCACACGATAAATCACATAACCCTGCAAAGGTCAAACTGTTCAGTAGCCTAAAGATTGAAGGTTTAATACAAACATACTAAACACAAACACATCATTAGTTGTCCCTATGATCAATGTAACAGAGAGTAGGCAAATACACATCTCTTGCTTTTTATATGATACAACATCAACATTTTAAAAAAAACTCTAAAAAGACCATTTATATAGTGTTTCTCCATTAAAAAGTTTATTCTACGTGTATCTTGTGTTCTATAATTAGAAATCAAGTCCCAGTGAATATCAATGACAAAATACTTCTCAAAAAAAAACTTTTTCAAAAAACAAGACTAGGGAATTGTTTTTAGCAGTGTATCACATCTAATGCAACTTCCAAACTACCACCAGTAAATAGAAGTATGGCAACCATGAGTATGACCATCAGGATCATCCAATTAAACTATGGGAATTAAACAATAGTAAAATAGTAAATAGATTGAAGTTTACAGCAAATGACAATATCAATTGAACAACTACATGAACATGATTTACCGGAAACACTTTTTACCATGCACCAAATAGAAAAAGGAACATCAAACAACTCAATAAATCCCAACCTATCCATGAACATTCAATTCCTGAACAAATACCTGTCAAAATTACTCAATGATAAACTGCACAAACTTCGAAATAATGACCACACAGAGACCTTGCTATACAAGTATAACAACCCACGGGTACATAAATTGCTCCTAAAGGACAGAGTTCAAAGGACAATGATACCAAACCCTAACAAAATACCATAGCACGGCTGCCACAGCATACTAATAAAGACCAATTCTAACGTGAGGATTTTATAAATTCAATTATAAAAGCAATTACCATAAAACAAATCAATAGAACAAACAAGGGGATAAAGGATACAATAACAGACCTTAACGAACAAAAGCAAATATTGGTTCAAATAAAAAAATTAAATTTTACCTGCTTTGCTTTATAGCCTAATCGGCGGGCCTTATCAGGGCGTGTGGGATGGGTAACACGGACAATGGAGGGATGCTGACGGTACTCCCAGCACCTCACCCTCAGCACAAATCTCATCACATCTGATTGTTTCTTCCTCCATAGCTCCGACACATAAGTGTAAGCCCCTAATTCAATCCCAAATTAAAGTCGATACAAAGAGTATCAGATTCCAATATTCTACTAAACATACTAAAGACGTGTGCAGATTCATACTCGAAGGTTGAAAATACAAGGAAAAAACTAAACCCTAAAAATAATAAAATGTAAGCAATAAAAGCTAAAACACAGATTATCTTCGTGATTCGTAAAAAACAAAAAGGGTTAAATCAACGTTCATAACCAGGACAGTAAAGCAGACATTGTATGGCATAAATTCAATGAAAAACCACAGAAAATTCATATAACCACTCAATATAAATACGTGAATACATATCTGAACATTTTTGAAGCAAACAGAAATTAGTAATGAGAAAGAGAAACCGTATACCCATTACTGAGTTGGTATCGCTCTCAGGCCCTGTTTCTCTCGCTCTCTGGTTTCGGCTGAACAGAGCTGCGACAGCTGAGGCCTGAGGGTAATATAAGAGAGGAAGAACCAACTAGGGTTTTAGAAAAGAAACAAATAACTAGTGAAAAGACGAAAGTATCCAACTGTTCTGGATTGGGCTCAACATTTTTGACTTCCCTGTTGGAGTTATGGGCTGATTTCCAAATTAAAACAAAATCTAATGGGCTTTGTCGGTTAATATAATTAAGATGAGACGAGATAATATTTTTGAGTAATATTATTTTTATATATATTTTTATATTGTCATTTCACATGAGGAGATAGTGACTCACATGATAACTCTTGCATTATTCAGTCATTTAAATAATTACAAATTTCCATTTGAAAAGGCTAATTTTTGTAACTTCAAATTATTGAACACCATAAATTAAGTTATTTTTTATTAGTCAATGAGTTTTATTTCCATTGAAAATTATTAAAATGAGGCAACCAACTTATGCTAAGTTTACTTATATACTAATAAGTTTATACATAATCACCTAGCAACCAAATCTTTGCTTTAAATTGATTTAATATTAGGTCTATTTAATCAATAAAAAAAATACCAAAAACAGAGCATCTTTATTATGAGGCCTATAAAATACAAGTAAGGAAACAACATAGAATTGGTTGAAATTCCTTTTTCTTTTTTAATTTTTGTTGATAAATTTAAAATTTGATTGAAATTTTTGGGCCATAATACTTTAGACATGTTGAGGTGGGTCTTGAAAGTATTAGGCCGGTTCATTGGGTGGATATTATCTTTATTTTAGGGCCTATGAAGTATCAATGTAGAAGAGTGGGTCGATTACTAGATGAGTGTGGTTCCACTTTTGTCAATTTATGTGTAGATTGGGGATAGAACTTTGATCATCATCTCGCATTGCATTTAATGAGGATTAGACGAGGCTTAGTGGCTAAAGGAGGTGGGCCCAGGAAGTCGATTGCATCACAGACAAACCGGACTTTGGGGATATAAAGCAAGGATGACACACGGTGAAAGGGAACTAATTAATTATTACTCTCAAGTCACTAGATATTTATCCTCCATTGTTAACCTCATGATCGCTTTGTCTTCGACTCACGACGGAGCTATCCTCGACTGGTCAATCAAGCCGCTTTTGTGTCGATCGTGTTCTTGTCGCGGGATATCGGACGCGTCTTGGTGATTGGGACGTGGAGGAAGATCTTGGTGTTAACATCAAGCGCCAGAAGAGGGTCGTGTTCTAGTGTTCTTGAAGTTTTCAATCACAAATCAGAATGCTTCTACGCCTAATCTATGGTGAAGAAGAGTAGAAATAGCTTACCTCTAAAGGATACCCGATGGCTACGACTTCGCCTACACAAATGAGTATCTGTCGAGGATTGATTGGGTCCTTCAAAGAATGCTCACGCCGCACCGCTTCCAAGCGTGTTTACGAGGGTTTTCGCTCGAGAGCCCGGTGGTGATCTTTGGAAGAAGATTGATTTTTGTCTTTGCCAAGAGAAGACCATGACCATGGTCTGAAAAGGGTGTAAGACATACTACTTAAATCCTATACCGAAGTGGTCGACCGACAGACCGATCAAGTTAGAAAGAAGTCTACGGTTTAAAGACATGTCTCGAGGCCTTCCTGGATCGAAGGCGCACTCCAACGACCATTTTCCCGATTGGTCGACCGGAAGGGTATTCTCGCCTATATTGGTCTTGGGATTATGGTCGAAGCAGAGTAGATGAAGACCCAACGGTCCATTTTCCGATTGACCGACCGGTAAGGGTATTCCGCCTCTATTAGTCTTCGGGATTATGGTCGAAGTAGAGTAGATGAAGACCCAATGACCATTTTCCCGATTGACCGACCGAGAAGGGTATTCCGCCTATCGGTCTTGAATTATGGTCGAAGCGAGTAGATGCATGACTCCTAAGAATCCACCGAGGCACACACCGCCACCATGAGACTTTGTTTTGAGATGCCCATCTAAGGTCATCGAGTTCAGATTCAAGATACAAAATGCACCCATATTCCTAAGCACCAAGAAGGTACCTCATCCTAGGGGTTCGTGACTATGGTGCAAGTAGACGAGGAGTAATTCAAGAATATATTCACCCGAGAACACAAAAAAAAGGCACTCTGCCTTAAGTGTTCTCGCCAACAGCGAAAGACTCGTCAGCAAAGTAGATCTATAAGCGCAGACTTCGAAATCCAACACTCCAGAAACATTTCCAAGGTCGGTTGACATTGTATGGTCGGACAATTCTTTTCCGAAACTAATAATAGTTAAAGAAGCGGTGAGGAGTCCGATAAAGCCGTTCAGCTTCTTCAGCCAGAAAGTTAGAAGTCAATTTGTTCTCATTGATGAGAATCTTTATCGAAGGACCTTTTTCGTCGTCATTGCTTAAACATTTGGTTCCATCCAAAAGGCAGAGTGTTCTTCTTGGAAGTTCACAAAGACATTTGTGGCAATTATTTGGCCAAGTTGTTGACCTACAAAGCACTTTCGGCGCCGATATTCTTGAAAGAACTGATTCAAAGACAGAAAAGACTTGGGTATTCTTCTTTTGGACCCATTTCCTACTACTAAGGAATTTTGGGTGCCACCAAAATCGAGATGTTATTCTGAGGGTTCACGTGGATGTTTATGTCGCCTAAATGGTTTGATCCCATATCGCCCACCAAAAGGCTATATTCAATTTTATCTCCTATACCTCTTCTTTGCCTGCAGGGGTAGTCGACTTGGGTCCATTGCTTGGGGATCGTGTTAACAGGCGCCACCATGGGATCAAGTTTAAAACATTCATGAGGGACTTGTGGCTCATCCATAGTCCGATAGGCACAAAGAAAATGCCACCTCTGTTAGGAGGTTCGGAGGACTCACCGACCATTCGATGGTGGCCTCTTGGCAGTGGTCCTTATGACCTTGTCAGCCCTTCGTGGTAAGTGTGTCATCTTTTGCATCACGTGCCCTTCGTGGTAGGCAAGTGTCATTTTTGGCATTGTCGAAGCCCTTCGTGGTAGGTAATTGTCGCCACTTAGACCTCACAGCCCTTCGTGGTAGGCAAGTGTCATCTTTTGCATTGTCGCCCTTCGTGGTAGGCAATTGTCGTCACTTAGACCTTGTCAGGCCCTTCGTGTTAGGCAAGTGTCATATTTTGGCTTTGTCAGGCCCTTCGTGGTAGACAATTGTCGTCACTTAGACCTTGTCAGGCCCTTCGTGGTAGACAAGTGTCATCTTTTGGCATTGTTAGGCCCTTCGTGGTAGGCAATTATCGTCACTTAGACCTTGTCAGGCCCTTCGTGGTAGGCAAGTGTCATCTTCTGGCATTGTCAGGCCCTTCGTGGTAGGCAAGTGTCATCCTTATATCTTGATCCTAATATCTTGATTCTTATATCTTGATCCTTATATCTTGGTCCTTATATCTTGGTCGTTATATAATTGTTTCACCCCGAGCGGTAAACAAGATTTTGATGGTGCAAGGAGGATCAGCCGAATTCACTTCACACATGACCGATCTCACACTTCGAAAACGATAAGTATACATTACTTTATTTTGTTCAAGTGTTGAGTTCAATTCATTCAATACTGTTCATTAAATTCTATCCATTAAATTCAGTTCACTTCATTTCATAAATTAACTGTTATACACCTTATCTAATTCATATTCTAACTTAAGTTCATACAGATTAATTGATACTGAATTATTGACAAGAAATGTTCATACAGAAGTAATAAGGCATGAAGTTGATATTTCATTAAATATTAAGTGTTTACATAAAGTTAAAATTTTCACAGAAAGTTCTACAGCTAGATATAAGGAGAGGTCATCTCCAGGCTTCTTCCTTGTCATCGTCACCATCTAAAGAGTCTAGAAGAGATGGATCTACCTTGGCCCAAGCTTTTTTTTGCCTTTACTTCGGCAGATTTCATATCCTTTCGCATACATATGGACGATCTTATTGTTCAAATTTCACGGATTTTCTCAGATTCTCGCATGGATATCCCTACGAAAGTCTTCGGTCAGTGGCGGACTTAAATTCTTAAGGGCCCGAAGCTCTTTGAGCTCTTCTTCGAGCTTCTGACGATGTACCAGATGCTTTGATCCTTTAGCTTGACAGATCAATATTTATATCAGTGATAACTTGGTGAGTGGCCCGGGACGTTTTCAAATCTTCTTTGGTTTGGGCAAGGTCTTTCTGAAGGCACTCATTATCGTGAAAAGAACTTTGAGACTACTTCTATCTTCGTCAAAAGCAGACTTAAGCGAGGTATTCTCTCTTCGAAAGCAGCCTTTCTCTTCTCTTGACTTACTTGGTATTTAGTGAGGCATCCGAAGACGAAGGTTTGCCGCGAATGATCGAAGTGTTAGTCTATCACCAAAATTAATGGGTCGAGATGTAAATGGATAAGTTAAGCTTACTCTAGCTTGGTACTTCAAATCCCTCGCCGATCGTGTCCATGATAGAGCTATTCACGAATCCGTGGTTGCTTGGTATTATGGACGAAGGAGTTGTAGAGCTCAAATGGAAGTTCTCTTCCTACCAAGTCCGGAGGAGGTCAAGTTGTCTTTTTCGAGTAAGTTTGGGTGATCGTACCACTTGTTCTTCGGGCTCTTCGTCAAAAACAACGATTTCAACTAGGGAGGTTAGCGGAGGATCAGTTTCTGTTAGAGATACTTGTGGTCCTTCGGAGGAGGCACTCCGCTTGGGTTTTTGGCCACTTGCTTTCTTCTACGAGGTTGGCTTGTCCCTTCAATAGAATTGATTCTTGGGTTTGAAGCTCTTCATTGGTACATCTACAGAGGTTGGCGAAGATGTACCAGAAAGAAATCATCTAGATCCCTTCTATTGATTGACGTTGGTTCGATCGTAGACATCGCAATGTATGAAGAACAATTATTTACGAGAACTACTGATGGAAATCGGGATTTAAACAATAGAGTGGGTTCAGACTTACGCTTATAGTTATACAATCATGCTTGTTTACTCGTGGTTCAAGCTCCTTCCTTAATGTGAATCTTCTGTAAGGCTCGCCATTTCTCTCACTCATTCCGCTGAAATACTTCAAGTTTGCGGAGATACGATCAAGTGATCCAGCTTAGGTATGGAGGAGACTTCGGTCCTTTGACAAAAAAACCACTCCTTATGCCATCCTTGGTCGCTCAAGGAGTTGTCTATTAATGCTCACCTCTCTAACCCGGCATTAGGTTCGGAAGATTGTTTGTTCAAAGATCCTGAGCCTCTTTTTGCTAGAGCTCTGATCAAAGAACAATGGTAGTGGGGGCTATGCGAAGTGGAGAATTTTGATTAGTATTATGAGAAGCCATTGTTAATTAGTTGCAGAGAGAAATTTGCAGAAGAAGAGGAGTAAGGAATATCCGAATTTCGAATTGAGTTGGTAAAATTGTCAGATTTGGGAGAAAGCAGCTTTTATATTAGAGTTCTATTCAACTTTTCACAAGGTTCAGGGGTGGCTCATTTAATGCCAACGGTGATTGTGAAGTTAAAGAAGTAGCGTGCGATTTTAGTCTTCATTGTTAACCGGAGTGGGCTTCTCTTTTGGGCCTCGGTAAGTTGTATCTTGGGCCTTTGTTGATCTCATTATAATTCCTTTTATTCTGGACCGATTCCACTTATACTCTTTCATTAAACCTCCTGTTTAATAAAAGACTTGGTAATGTTGGGCCATAATACTTTAGACATGTTGAGGTGGGTCTTGAAAGTATTAGCTTTGGTTCATCACCACCCATTGGGTGGATATTATCTTTATTTTGGGGCCTATGAAGTATCAATGTACAGAAGCGATGGGCGACATTGTAGATGAGTGTGGTTCCACTTGGCTTTGGCAATTGTAGATTGGGGATAGAACTTTGATCGTCATCTCTGCATTGCATTTAAATGAGGATTAGACAGGGCTTAGTCGGCTAAAAGGAGGTGGGCCCAGTGAAGTCAACAGCATCACAGACAAACCGGACTTTGGGGATATAAAGCAAGGATGACACACGGTGAAAGGGAACTAATTAATTATTACTCTCAAGTCACTAGATATTTATCCCTCCATTGTTAACCTTGTGATCATCAGATCGACTCTCACGCCGAGGTTATCCCGACGGGGTCAAGCCGCCAAGCTTTCGTATTGATCGTTTTTCTTGTCAGGTGATATCTGACGCCGCCTTGGTGATTGGGACGTGGAGGAAGATCTTGGCGTTAACAATATCCGAATTTGTTACCACAATTTGCAGAACCAAAAATTAGTGTTGACTTATCAAATACAGACATTACATGTTGGAGTACTCAAACATAACTTTCCCTAATATCGTTTATTTTTTCTCAAATATAAAGAGTGTACAAAAATAAACAAACTTATATTGTGATTGTTATTGAATGTTATAAATAATATTTGCTTAATAATTAAAGTGATTTGGTCACACTTATCCCTAGTTTCTTTTTCAATGGAATAAATACAATATCAGTATTTTTTGCATTATCCAAAAAAAATATATGTGCATTATTTACAAATCTGCCTAAAACGGCCTACTACATAGAATGCGAAGGGAGAGCAAAACGTCAACTAACTAAACCGAAAATGGTGCTAATAATCCACTCATCCTATACTTTTCCTTTGAAGAACCCCCATATTCTTCTCCACAAACCTCACCTATATTCTCTCTCCAAACCCACAAAATTTTCCATAAAATCCCAATATTCTTCAACAGAGACACCAATTCCTGATGACACCTCATCCACCGTCGCCCACCACCAAAGAAACCCAACTCAACTGGCCTATGGTTCGGCTCTTCAACTACTTCATCAAAGTTCAAATCCAAAGAATTACAAAAGAAGAAAATGTATGGTAAGAGAGATAGGGCATTGTTGGGTTGTGATATTTCTCCTATTTGGGCCGGGTAAATTGGGCTCATTTATTAATTTAATCCATGTTACCTTTATCCTATAGGACTGGGTTGGTTTGTTGGATTAACCCATTGGATCATTTAATATCTATTACTTTGACTTGAATGATGATAAAGCATTTATGCATCGATATATCCGCCACGCATTAACGTGGATGGGATTATAGCCACCGTGGCGATGGAAAAAATGGCCAAAAGCAAAGGATAAGCTCTATGTCGTCAATGCAGTAACCCATCGATCGTGGGGATATGTCGATGGTAATGGTGGCACAAAAGAATCCGTGCGAAGATATTATATCTTGGAGAGTAAGTCTTTACAAAGAGTACGTTTTTGATATATACATACACACAACTAAGAAATCTAATCTCTCTCATTACACTAGATTTTATCATCCTCTTGAAGTTAACCTTGTGAATGCATACATATTTACTCTCACGCTCGAAGCTATCCCCGTGGGTCCTACCGCCGCTTGTGGTGTTTGTCGTGTTTATCGTCAGCAGGATCGGGACGCCTTTCGTGATTGGACGTAGAAAGATCCCAGCGTTAACATTGGCGCTAGAAGGAGGGTGTGTTCTAGTGTCCTGAGTATTTTTCAATCACAGATTGTGTTTTATTCTATTCAGTTTTACATGGGGAAGAGTAGAACACCTACACCCGAAGGACAGCCGATGGTCGCCAAATAATCAAGACCATGAAGTGTCTCCAGTAAAGATCGTTTGGGACCAACAATAAGTGTTTATGCTTGAAGACAAATATCAAAACGATCACCTGAAGATTCTCGGCCGAAGGCGGTAGGCAAAGCCAAGCGTAAGCTAGTATTCCCGACGGAGAAGGGGTCTGGCCATGGTCGAAAATGAGTAGAAGGCACCTCGCCTAGAACTCGATAACGAGATGACCAGGACGCAAAGGCCTCCCGGTTGGCTAAGATGGCAGATGAAGCGGATAGAGCCATAGAAGTACTGGTGAAGCAACGTCAGGATATAGTTGAGCAGATGGCTCGGATGGCGGAGTTGAGAGATGAAGAGCTCAGTTATGTTCAATCCGAATAGTGAGGGCATCGTCGGGGAAGGAACTCGCCATTCTGTGGCTAGAATCTCCGGGGCAACTAGGAAAGAAGAAGGTCCCGAAGCCCTACTCCTCAAAGATCAAAGAGAACATTTCACAATGCCGATTCTAGGGGGACAGTATGCGAAAGAAGAAGAGGTCGATCCGTAGATCGCACTCTGAAAGATACCAAGAAGGCACTTGTTGTTGCCCATTCTCACCATAAATACCGAAGTTCGTAGAGGCGAAGTATATCGAGAGATATACTCCCGAGAGTCTCCACCGAGGCACACACCTGTAGACACTCTCATCGATCGAATAAGCCCTTCTAGAGTCAAGGTTCCGCATTGAAAGAAACCTACCCGCTCACAAAGAAGAAGGGGTCACCAGAGAAGGAGACATCATCTCAACCAGAAGGTGTGGAGTATCTGGTTAAAGAATTAAAGGAGCTTCGGAAGCAGCTTGCCGAAGTACAGAAAACTAAAGACACTCCGGGAAAGAAAGCATCCCCTTTTTCCGCAGAGATCCTTAAAGAAAAAGCTGATCCCACCAAGAAGTTGCCCCATATCGAGATTTATGATGGATCGGGGGATCCTTACGACCATAGTCAGGCGTTCGACCGACTCATGGATTATTATGACTTTAATGATGTCCGCTAAATGCCATACTTTTGTTACAACGCTTAGAAAGGATGCCCTGGCAAAGGGATGGGGACCTTACCCTGATTCAATCTCATCTTGGGAAGACATGTGCGATAAATTTCATGCTCTCATTTGGGGCAATGAAGAAGAAGGAAAACCAACCGTTCATTGGCTCAAGTTCTAGCATCCTCTAATGAGTCTTTGGGCCATTATGTGAAGCGGCCCGGGAAGCAATTTCCAGTGGCGATTTGAACGATCTACAAGTTGTGGGACTGCTTTGAATCCAAGTTAGATCTGGTCAAATCTAAAAGTTGGTGAAAAAACTTATGTTTAACCACCAAAGAGTCTCGCCGAAGTCTTTGATAAAGCCGAAGGCTATATCATGGTGGAGGAAGCCATGAGCAGCCTCAAATGTCCTTCTTCAGATCGGCTTAAAGAGACAGATCGGGACAAGACCGATGGAGACCAGAAGAAGAATGAAGGGAATAAAAATCGTCATGATGGCGGATCGAAGAGATACAACAATTGGAGGCAGGGTGGAGGACGTTAAATCCGCTCCAACCCCGAAAGAAATAGGACGACACTCAAGACTCAACGCAGACAGTATAATTATCTTGGATCAGATCAAAAATTAACCTATCTTCGAGCCACCTCGAGATAATATTAAGCCCGAAAAAGGGAATCCTCGCAAATATTGTGATTACCATCAAGCTTCGGGTCATGAAACGAATGATTGTGCCAGTTTAAAAGACTTCATTAAAAGAAAGGTACAAGGCGGGGCTTTAGTTCAAGATGTACGCTGAACTAATCAACAAAGAGGATCGAGGACTGTCTCTCAAGACTTCAACCGAGCCAAAGTATTTCCAGCCCGGACACTGCAAGCGAGGCATGTGATAGATGTCATCACCGGGGTACTTCGACAAAGCTCATTGGAAAGAAGTTACACGGCTTATTTGATTCGGCTACGCTTGGCGGGTACCTTCCCTCAAGATCGACAGTTCCTATCCGAATCATCAGAATCTCCTTTATCGATGAAGATTACCTTCTAAGTCATCGAACCGCACGAGGGATCATTGGTCTTGACCGCATGTGGGTTCGGTGGATACGAAGCGGATGATGGTAGATAATGGGTCTTCAGAGACATCCCAGACGCTTCACGCTTATCAAAGGATGAATCGACGAGGCGGAAGATGGAAATAGGCGGTGAGGCTCCTCTTTATGGTTTCAAAGAATGATCCAGCTAAAGGTGGTCGAGACCATTGAGCTACCAAATATATTCTAACGACCCCTCAACAGTAGAAATTATTTGCAAATTTTATGTTGTGCATGTAGATTCTGCTTTATAATGCTATTTTGGGAGGCCTACTTTAATTGCTTTACAAGTCAGTAACATCAATACCTCATTTCAAAATCAAATTTCCTACTACCATGGGGTTGGGGAGGTGAAAGTAGATTTGATCTGGCCAGAAGGTGTTACAATCTGCCGTGATTACTTTGAGGAGTGGGTATCAAGCGTAAGCAAACCATGACGATAGAGATCGAACCTTCACCGAGAGTAGTTCCAACCGCTGGTCATGCCAAATTTGAAGAAATCGGAGGAGAGATAGAGCTCATCCGGCAAAGTGGATAAACGGTGAAAATAGGTTCAGTCACGGAACCTTTCTCCGACGAACCTCGTGGAGCTTCCGAGGTCTTATGTTGACATCTTCGTGGGAACCTCGTGATATGCCGGAGATGCAGGACATTGTTTGAGCATCGATTGAAGTGAACCCGTCAAAGAAACCGGTCATGGCAGAAGAGAGAATCTTTGCACTTGAAAGGCCAACGGATCATAGATGAAGAGATTGCAAAAACTGCTGGCAAATGACTTCATCTTTGAGATCGACACCAGTAGATGGCAAATGTGGTCTTTGGTCCGTAAATGTAATGGTAAATGGCGAGTCCGCATCGACTATACCGATCTCGAAAAAGGCCCGTCTGAAAGATTTCTACCACGCCCCCACATCGATCAACTCATCGATGCCACTTCGGTACGCTTTATTAAGTTTTATGGATGCATTCTTCGGGTATCATATACCGAAGACGGCGTTCATTACGCATCGTCGGTGATATGCCTATAAGAAAAATGACTTTCTACCATCAATGCCGTGAGCCACATACCGCAGAATGATGAACCATGTTTTCGTGATATCAACAAGGTGAATATTGAGGTGTATGTGGATGACATGATTGTCAAAAGCATGTTGGTGCATAAACATTCGATGATTTAGAGGAATGCTTTCGGACTAATCGTCATCACAACTTGAGACCTAATCCCACTAAGTGCACCTTCTGGCCCGGTGTCGCAAATTTCTAGGTTATCTTGTCACCAAAGAGAATCAAAGCCAATTCGGAGAAGATTCAAGCGATCCTCGAACACGAAGACTCCTCAAACCATTTAAAGATGTTCAACGTCCTGACCGGAAGGATTGCAGACTTTCATGAGGTTCATGTCCAAGTCAGCAGAAAGATGTTTACCGTTTTTTGACACATTGAAAGGGCCGAAGAATGCAAAGACCTTTCAATGGACTTCGGAGTGTGAAGACGCCTTTCAAAGCATCAAGTCCTATTTATCTTCGGCTCCTTTGCTAGTGAAGCCCGTTCCTGCCGAGCCTCTATATTTATACCTAGCAGCTAGTTCTTTGGCAATAGGAACGGTTTTGGTGCGTGAAGTTGGGGGTAAGCAGCACCCAGTTTATTATATAAGCCATGTCCTTCGGGATGCTGAAACAAGGTACCCAAATGTTGAAAAGTTTGCTTTTGCTTTAATAACTGCTAGTCGAAAGCTTAGGCAATACTTCCAGGGTAGATTGGTAATAGTATACACAGATCAGCCTTTGAAGAAGATTATGAGCAAATCGGAGGTATCGAGGAGACTAGCTGCATGGACGATGGAGTTGTCCCAATTCTTTATTGAATATCATCCCCGAACCGCCATCAAAGGGCAAGCCTTGGTTGATTTTGTGGTTGAATGTTCGTTTTTTGAAGCTGATGAAGTCGTGGTCGAGGCTGAAGGATCTGACAGAGCAGTTGTTGTTCTTCAGCAGAAGGAGAGTTCATGGACGCTGTATGCAGATGGGTCTTCTACTTCGGACATCAGTGGAGCATGGATTATCTTAACCAGTCCGGAGGGATTCAAGGTACAGCAGGCCATCAGATTTCAGTTCAAAGCGATGAACAACGAAGCTGAGTATGAGGCAATGCTTGCAAGGTTACGATTAGCGAAGAGTCTTGAAGTGCAGAGAATAGTCATCTTCAGTGATTCTCAGTTAGTCGTTAAACATTTCTCTAGGGAATACGAAGCTCGAGGTCCGAGAATGATCAAATATTTGGCAGAATTGAAAGAACGGCTTCAGTATTTCCAATCCTACGAGTTTCAGGGGGTCGAGCGTAATAACAATTCCATTGCTGATGCACTCGCCAGACTAGCCACTACGGATGTTAATGTTTTTGAAGGATCGGTGTACCTGGAAATTTTGCAACATCCTAGTGTTCATCATGAAATAAGAATGTCGCATCGAATCAACCAACTGCTGGTTGACTCCATACCGAATATTTGGCGATGGCGCCTTACCTTCTGGATCGGATGCTTGCCAAGAAAATCAAGTACAAGAGTGCTAAATTTGTTCGATTGATGGGGATCTTTTTCCGAAGGCCTTTTCGCTCCATTATTGAAATGTTTGACTCCATCCGGTCGAATATGTTCTTCGTGAAGTACGTGAAGGCATTTGTGGTGACCATACGGTCATAAGTCATTACCCTATAAGTGTACTTCACAAGGGTACTACTAGCCTACCATCTTCAAAGAAGCGATCGAAGACGTCAAGAAGTCATGGTAAGTGCTACCAATAAATTCATCATCAAGATCGCCCACCGTAAGAGCTATACTCGATCTTGTCTCTCCTATACCTTTCATTGCCCTTGGGTTGATATACCGGGTCCACTACCGAAAGCAAAAGGTCGTCGGGCTTTTGTTATATTTGCCATAGACTATATGACCAAATGGGTAAGAAGAAAGCCACTTAGGTCAATAACTTAATGGAGTGTTTGAAATTTTTGAAGGAGTCAAGAGTATTCCGCTTTTGAATTCCTAAGGTGGTAGTATCGGACAATGGACGCCAACAGGGGATCAAGTTTGAAGCATTTTTGACAGAACTGGGGATCCAAAGATGAAAGACTTTAGTAGAATTTCATCCTCACCAAAAGCGGACAGTTTAGAAGTAACCAACGTAACGTTCTTTGAATGGGTCAAAGCGTAGATTGGAGCCAAAGCGCGATGGCCGTAAGAGTCATAAGTGTAAAAGCATGGGTTTATCGAACTACTCCAAGGACTACAATAGGGGATTCACCTTTCAGATTGGCCTATGGTACTGATGCCTTATTCCTAGTTGAAATTGGATCTCCAAGTCTTAGAGTTAGTCATTTCAGAGAGATCTACAATGATGAAGGGCTGAAGGCCAATCTTGATTTGCTGGAAGAAGTCAGATAGATAGCCTTAATCAAATTGGTAGCCTATCAACGAAGAGTGGCTAAGCATTATAATAAGGGGGTAAAGCTTCGCAGATTTGAAGTAGAGATTTTGTCCTCGGAGAAGTCAAGCATCTACACCTCGAATCTGGGAAAACCGATGCCAAATCAAAAGGACCGTGACGAAATCATCAAGTTCAAGTCGGGGACTTATCGGTTGAAGGCATTAGATGGGTCAAGAATTAAAAATACTTGCACGTTTTGGCAGCTTAGGAAGTACTTTCAAGAGATTCAATGTCAAGATATCTAAGTCTCAGAATATTTACATCATCATCAATAAAAGTTCCTCTTTTCTCTCAAGCGAATTTTTCTCTCTTGTCATGCATTCGTTGGTGTTGGAGGTTCGGAGGACTCATTGACCATTCGATGGTAGCCTTTTTGGCGGTGGTCACTTTTGGCATTATCAGTTCTTCTGGTGTAGTAATTATCGCCACTTTTGGCATTGTCAGTTCTTCGGTAGTAATTGTCGCCACTTAGACCTTTGTCGCCCCCTCGCGTGGTAGGCAATTATCGACACTTAGACTTCGTCGGACCTTCGTGGTAGGCGAATGTCATCTTTAACTTCATCGTGCCCTTCGTGGTAGATGATTGTCATCTTTTGGTTCTGTTAGCCTTCGGGGTAAACAAACTCTCAATGAAGCAAATCATCTCACACTTCTGGTAATTGAATAAGATCTCTTTATTTTATTACCTAAATTTTTTAAGTGTTGGGTTTGAATGCCTCATCCTTTAACCTCACCTTATCTCATTATATTTATTACGCTTAATTGTTAATTAACAATTTGAGTTGAATCCTCAAGGATTTTGTACATTTGTCTGCATGAATTCATATCAAAGTATTGACAGAAAGTAAAAATACAATCAAGTCATAAGGAAGAAGATCACTTTTCATTAATATCTCATATACTTACAATATAGAAAATAAAAAAAAAATTTACAAGTGTTTTTAAATAAAACCAAGAAAAAACAAAAGTTGTCGCTTCAGGCAGCACCCTCGTCATCTGAAGAGTCGAACAATGATGGATCTATGTTGGCTTTGATCAAATTCTCCTTGCCACGACTTCGGCAGAGCTCGTAACTTTCCGTATGAATCTTCATGATTTCTCCATTGATTTCATCCGAGTTCGATACTCTTCACAGATTTGTTTTACAAGATCATCGGGCTAAAGGAGGCCCAAGGTCCCGGAGAGCCTCGAGTTCTCGGATTTCTTCTTCAAGCTTCGGCGATATTCATCCTGACGAGTTTCTTCCCCGCCCCAAATTTTATGAATCGCCTTAGTTAAGAGCTTAGAATCACCTTTAGCTCCTTGATCTTATCCATCCTTATTTCACTCCTCCAACCAAGTCGACATTCATCTCGACGATCTCCTCGATCGCGGCTTTTAATCGACTTCAATTCTTCCTCGAGGTATTCACATCTCCTCGGCAGGGCCAACTCTTTCTCAAGTCCTTCATTTGTATGAAGGATGCTTTCACGATGGGTCCTTTTTCGAGCCAAGGCAGACTTCAGGATGGAGTTCTCCTTCCTCGGCACCATCTTCTTGGATTCAAAGATCGAGAGATCTTGGACGCAGACGCCCGAATACAATATTTGCCTGTGCATGATCAGTATTATTTGATCGGTTTGGATATATAGTATGAAGATAAGTATGGAAAGGAAGAGAGAATCATTTACCTTCGCCAAGTAGCTTTCATGCCTTCATTAAGCAAATCCCCATTCAGATCAAGCTTTCGAATCGATGGTCATCTTGCCTCACGAACGAAGGCCTCGAAACAATTGAAAGGGAAGTTGGCATTAAATCGAGGCCACATCGTTGGAGAGGCCATGGCATCATCTTTGAATTCGGTGAGTGTCGTTGTCGTGGAGGAGAAGGCATAGTTTGGTTGCATGAATCACGAGGGATCCGCATGTATTGCCTCCTCCGGGAAGGAGATCGGCGGTGTAGGCTCGGGAGTTGAAGAAGGGGCGGAGGTTGAACCCGGGCCGGTCATCTGTCGAAGGTTGTTTTTTTTTCGGACACGGTGAGGGGTCACCGCCACCACGGATCGTGTGTTTGGGTTTCTGCTGGCACTATTGGGGTTTACCTTCAAGATGGAGGAGCACGGAGTTCTTCTACAGCCGAGTGGTATTATTTTTTGATCTTAATTTTTAAAGACGAAGGACTTTAGCCCGATCGTAGAGGTATGTCAAGTAGACTCTCTTAATTGGGGTCGGTTCGTAAGGTGTGGTAATCGGGGTCACTGGAGGAGTTGATTGGGGGATTGCTTGGAAAGAATCTCCTCGTCGCTTTCAGATTTATCTCATGAGGATGGTTCTGCTTTTTTGGCGCCTTTCTTCCTTCTACGAGGTCAAGGGTTTCTTCTGAATGAGAGGCTCGCTTGCCAGTGCTCATCATTCCAAGGGAGTGGTTGGTGGATCGAGGTCGGGGCTTCGCCTCGGAAGACTCTTCAAGAGAAGCTCTTCACTGCCTCCGTAGTCCTCCCGACGTAAAGTCTCCCAAATCTTTCACTTCCAAGAAGTTGGTTTGATCGAGACACCGCAAAGAAACCATAAATTAAAATCCATGCCACTTAAATACCTCGAAAACTATATTACGAGTTGTTCAAATTTACATTTGTGATCATACAAACCAGTTTGTTTGGTCGTAAGTGTGAAACTCCATTCTTTTGGAGGATCTTCTTCGTAAAGTCTCCCATCTCCTTCACACGCTCTTCTGGAATGTCTCCGGTTAGCGAGAGATCTCGGATGGTCCAACTGGAAGAGAGAGATCTCCGGTCCCGTGACGAAGAACCATTTCGTGCAGACTTTGTTGCTCGAAGGGGGTGCTCATCGTGGACCTCTTCTCGAATTTGGAGTTCGCCAGAGATTTTTTTGCTCAAGATCTTAAATCCTCGCTTCGGATCTACCTACCGAAAAGAGGGTGAAGAAAATGTCGACGAGGGAGTAATCCCTAGGCTCAAGGCGTAAGGCAATGAATGCCAAGATATGGATGTAGGAGTTGGGCACCACCGAAATGAAGCCCACTCCTATGAACCCTAGGAAGGTAACAACGAAGGCGTGAAGGGGTGATTAATCCCTTTTCCGTAGAAGGTAGCAGAGCATGGCGACCCGTACCATCCGTCATTGGTACATTCGCTCTTCCATAGAGAGCCTTTATAAAGCATAGTTATCCGTAATCTGGTATCGAATCCGGAGCCACGATCTCAATTCCGCGATTTCGTGACGGGATGTTGGCATGAGAAAATTGTTCCCCATCCTCAAGAAATCAGCAGGAGATGTAGGGTATGAATTCAACCTCCGGGTTAGGGTCGGGGTTGGAGGAAGTTCGGAAAAGTCCGCTAGGGTTCACCATCGCTGAAATTTCAAAGCTAGAGAGAAGTTCCGGTAGAAGAGGTAAGAAAGCTCAAAGGTTCAAGATTCGAATTAGCGTAAAACCGCTTTAATTGGTAAAGTTTACCTTTTATAATGACGATTACATATCGGTCATGAGTGGCGCCATGCATTAAATGTCAATAATGATGAGAATTCGAATGGGAAGTGTCTGGGTCGACCTTTGAATATCTTATCAGATTGAGCCTCACAATTGATTTCGATTGTTGGTCCATCTTGTTCAAATTCAACTTTATTAATTGGGCCTATTACTCGGGCATCCAAATCATTCCATCGCCTTTTTTATGCACCAAAGTGGGTATGTCTCAATTATTTTCCGATTTGGGCCTTTAGTAAAATCTAATATCATGGACCGCTTATAGTTTTCCATTAAACATCCTGCTTAACAAATAACTAGGGGTAATGTCAATGTGATATTTCTCCTATTTGGGCCGTAAATTAGGTTCATTTATTAATTTAATCCATTGGGCTTTTATAATTGAGCCATGAAAGTTGTTGGGCCTGGTCACTATGTTACCTTTATCCTATAGGACCGGGTCGGTTTGTTGGATTAACCCATTGGATCATTTAATATCTATTACTTTGACTTGTAATGATGATAGCATGACAGTTGACCGATATATATCCGCCATGCATTAATGTGGATGGGATTATACCACGACGATGGAAAAATAATGTTAAAAGCAAGTGGATAAGCTCCATGCAAGAAAGAAACCCATCGATCGTGGGATATGTCGACGGTAGTGGGTGGCACAAGAATCCAGTGAAGATATTATATCTTGGAGAGTAAGTCTTTCTGAAGGGTACGCTTTTGATATATACACATACACACAACTAAAAAATCTAATTTCTCTCATTACACTAGATTTTATCATCCTCTCGAAGTTAACCTCAGTGAATGTATATATTTACTCTCACGCTCGAAGCTATCCCCTGATCGGTCCTACCGCCAAGCTTGTGGTGTTTGGTCGTGTTTATCGTGCGCAGATCGTGGACGCCTTTTCGTGATTGGGACGTGGAGAAAGATCTTGGCGTTATCAGCATCAATAATTCGCCAACACCCATTAAAAACCCAAGTTTATTTCGAACAAGATGAGGGAAAGTTCAGGAGGCGGTAAAAATGAGAGTGCTTTTCTTCTTACTTGGTTAGGGCTCTGGGATTCTATCATATTTTTTCGTGAATCCTTCTTGCATATGTCGTGTATATAATCGGTGACCCTTTCATATCTCGATTTAATATATATGCAAACATATTAAAATTTCATGAGGTAGTTCTTCAATTTATTGTTTTATAAGTACTGTTTATGCATGTGGTGTTAGTACATAAGCTATGATTAGGGAATTTCTCTTAGTAAACTGAAAATAGATACTATATATATTAACTTATCTCAAACTGCATAATTTAACTTGTCAAGGTTAGTAGTTGGTACTATATCATTGGGACAATTATGCCCTCCGTATGGTGCTCAGAGTTGATAGCACTTGTCTCCCACGATACAATTACACTGTATACTACAGTAGCACTCCAAATAGTATACTCAACGAACCAAAATAAAATGCTCAAAACTCTCTCTCAAAAAAATGTACTATAAACTGTTAATGAAATGAAGAATAAGAAGACTAGAATGTTTATGCTTGAATGAATTGAATGATTGAAATGACTGCCCCCTCCTATCTATTTATAGGAGGGGTTAGTGATTGATCAGAAGGGAAACAACCCTTTGAAAAGGTACTATTTAGCCAAAACGACGTAGTTTTAAGGCATAGCAGAATAGGCGCATCTGTTTAGACCCATAAAATGACGTAGTTTTGTGCCTTAACAGAACTAAAACAACGTAGCCTTTCAGCAAGTACCGCTTCCCAAAACGACACAGTTTTGATAATATAACTAATATAAAATAAAATTTAAATTAAATTTTGTCCAAAAATTATAGACCCAGGCTCCAGGCTAGACGGCGCGCGGGTTCGAATCAAGTCTTGGCTAGGTCCTCTCCCTTCCACAAAAGTGGGGTGCCCCAAGGCCCAAACCCAAGAGAAATTTTCTTTTATATAAACACATTAAAATTTAGTTTTTAATCGATGCGGGACTTGACTTTTTTCACATGTATTTATAATTATTTATTATTTCTAAGGGTGATCTTTGGGAGTTAATATCTCATTCATTACTCCATGAATTTGAGCTTCCAAATACTTAATTTAATCTACTCATAACACATTAATATGTGGATTCACTTTAAATAATTAATTAAATCCACTTTAATTTTGGCTTAAATTCTAACAATTTCGCTAATATATGTGTTTAGTAGGAAGGTTAATTGCAGAGGTTTGTATAATTTTAATGCTTTTTGAAGAAATTATCATCAAGAAGTAGAATTTGTTTTATATCTGAAAGTTTTGATTTGTTTTACTTTGACTTATAATGTGTAAACCCTTGCACATTTACAGGTTTCCTACTAGAAGAATGGGATAATTTCTGTGTGAAGTATGTGTACCCATCTTTTACCCCGACAATTATCTTATTTTTTACTGGAACAGTTGCCTATGGAGTGCTGAAGTATGTGCAGAATGAGAAAGTCAATAGTCAAAATTGATATTTTGCGAGTGTAAAATACTTTTGGGTATTAGCAAGAAATGGTGAATCTTGTATCACTGGTGACGATAAATTAGTTTTTTTTTGGCTGTACTATTGTCTGTATTCCTTATCACGTTGGAGGTTTTATGTGCAATAACCCTGATTTATGAAATGATAGAAATCAGCAGAGGAATTTTCATTAACATGAAGGTTTCTTGTCATATGTGGATCTTATTAAAAGGTTCTGTTTGCTATAGTTTCCTAGCTAAACATGGTGGATTTCCTTGAGAGTAATGAACTCTTCAGATTTTTTTTCTTGCAGTCTACATTGATCATCTCAAGTTAAAGATTACCAATTGTTTAGATTTGTATATAGTATGTCGAAGTCACTCGTTGTTTGTAGAGTTCAAAAATATGCAGGGAGCTTCATTTTATGGCCTGTTGTTGCTGGTGTTCATGGCCTGTTGGTGTTGCTTGAGCTTATGCTGAATTCTCACGTTTGGAACCCGCTTCTACTTGTCCCTCTTCCAGAGTTTTGGTCCGAGTCTGATCTTTTTAATAAGTAACTTCCCATAAATAATGCTGATGAGTTTCATGTTTGGACGAGTCAATATTTTCCTACCTACAAACCATTTTGGCTTATACTTTGTACGGTGTGGTGAGCTTGTGTTGCGCCTTCCCAGCACTTCCCTGCATTCAACTAGCATTTTTTGTCTTTTTTTTTTTTTAACAATCATTGGTCTCATTAATTGTGTATTCTGGAAACTATTAGCGTGGCCAAGTACATAGTGAAGAATGTGACTCACATCAGTTTCATTCGCAGGTCAGATATTAAATTTTACTGCTGCTAACTATAAGTCTGTAGTATGGACAATGATGTCGCTGCAGACTACTTCCATCCCGGACAATGGTGTGGTGTTTATCATAAAAAATGCCTGGAAATCGATTTCAACGTAATATATTAACTCTTGAATCTTTAAATTTTAATAACTGTTAACGCTTAAGTTTCGGCTTGCAAGGCCCAATCACGTAATTCACGCTGCTAAACTCAAGACAATAACGGATCACACAGAAGCTTGACGGCTTGTGTGCGGGGACAAATTCCGGTGTGAGAATGAGTACAGCGCTGCTATAAGGTTTAACAATGGAGGATAAGTATTTAGTGCTTAAAATAGGTATTACCTCATAATGATAACCTAGGCCTCATATTTATAGTACTCACCACCTTAGAATCCTTCTCCCAATGGATTAGACTCCTAGTGTATGGTAGTTACCATAACTTGGGTCCAACATAATCTCCTTAAAGGTGCAAGTAGAGTCCAATCTCATTACCACCTTTTGAGTTGCTTTTATATGCATACGTATCAGTACCTGCATCGCACGCAGTGAGAGCCCAATCGTGCAGCAGCCCAAACGGTCCTATAATCTAACTGGCTTTCTACCAAAGAACTCAAAGACCCGACTCCTAACATCACAAGACCGGTTCAATTTATGGTCCCGAGGGCTCAAATGTCAATTCAACACTTCCAACACTTTCACGGGCTTCACTACCCATCTGGCCTCTCCAATTCTTCTGTGTCAATCTTCTACTGCAGGAGGGCTCAGAAACGCCCCCCGAACATTGCCCTCAGTCTCTAATCATAACATATTTATGATTGAGACTTGAAAGGTCGACTTGAATCTGGCCACGACAAATTAATGATGAACGGTCTGAAGCCGTGATACTACTTCTGGTATTTGAAACGTTGCAGACGCCTTTTCACGCCTGGGCCCACCTCCAAGATTTAATAGCCATTGGGGTTCCGTGGTCGCACTCTTTATAAAACTCCCCTTCCCCTCATTATAACTTTTACCGACTTTTGCTTTCAAATTCTCCCAAGGCGATTTCCCATGAAGCTTATCTCTTTTCCCAATCTGCACTAGCCTCCCCAGATCGCCACTGAGTGCTACTTTTGCTTAACTCCTTCCATAACTTCTTATTTGCATCACATTCTTTCTAAATGGCCAAATCCAAGATTATTCCTACCATCGAGCCTACCTCCGCATTACCACCGGCGACCTTCTAGAGGTCGTGATCACAGATGCCCCCGCCGGCTGACACTCTTCGATCCTACCTAGTCCTAGAGACGCCGAGGCTAGGATTCAAATGCATACTGCTCCTGGAGGAGTTTTCACCTTCATACTCCATCCACCATCACCCCTTCACAAATTTCTCGACATCCCACTCCTTTTTAAGATCCCCTCAAGAATACCAACTTTGGGTGCCTATGCCACATGAGAAGATGTTCTCGGCCCCGAGGGCGAGGGGGTGGGTCAGCCCCTCAGACGCTCTAAAGCACGGGTCTCGCCCCCTTCACGATTTCATTTCTTTCGAGATTTCAGGAGTTTGTTCAAGGCAGCTGTGCCAACGCCAGACATCCACTTAATCTCTTTCATACCCGTCTCGCCAGAGGTGGGCCTCATCCCCTGCTCGACCGTTTTTTTGCCCTGCTTCACCGCTTAGTGGTTCGAAGAGCCTTGGCCTTCTAGAATCTCAACAAACGCCTCTAACCGCACCGGCCCCGATCAAGACCCCTTCAAGAATAAGGGTGGTATGAATAAAGGTTCTTTGCAAAGGGACCGACCTCCAACTCCTTCCCCTCAGGCTCCATCCAAATTTACCAAGCGGCTAAGATTTTGAAGTTCCCAAAGGCCGAAATCGATGCCTTCAAAACGCTTCTACAAGCAATGGCAAAGGACCCAATCGAATCTGGGACTTCGATGAACGAAGCTCGGTCAGATAAAAAATACGGCCGCGAGTATCTTTCTGCTTTTCATTATTTTCCTCCTCCTTTCTCAAGCTTTCCATGCCTTAACCCATTTGTCCTCGCAGCAGTTGACTATTTTCAAGCCCGAGGGCATTGCTGACGCTTTTCATCCTCGCCACCGCTACCCCCGGTTCATCCGACCCCTCATGACCGACGATGTTCCCGAGGAGGATACAATTCCGATCAATGACTGTCATTGGGTCCACTTCGTCCCGAGCCCCCACCACTCAAAGGGGGCGCCAAGATGAGCCATGGAGAAGGCGGCTTTATTAAAAAGTTCAAGAAGCCTCCAAGTCGACCATTAAAGCGCTTACCAAAGTCGCTTCGCCTTCACGCCAAGCCGACTTTTCCACCGCCCCTCCAACCGAGGCGATCGAGGACTCCTAAGACACCAAGAGGTTCTTCCTTAACCTCAATCAAAGAGACCTCTGCTTGTTTGAAGGTTCCGATCACCGACAGTGAGATGGTGGTCCCCTGGCCCGGACTGCTCCGCCACTCCTTCTTCCTGGCCCCAAATTTCTTTCTCTGGGATCACCGACCACTGTCAGCCCAAAGAGCCTGCTTGAGGTCTTCCCTTTACCCTCTTCGATCACTTCAAACTACCCGTGACGATGACCGGCTTTAAAGGGTACTCTCCCGACCGCCTTGGTGGCCTATGTTCGAGCTCGCACCTGTAATTCCTTTGTCAACTGATTGCTTTTCTTAACTGTGACCTTTCGTTTCAGACTCGATGTGTGTGTTTACTTGTGAGCTAACTCTATACTTGCTTCGAGCCATCCTCCCCTCGCCTCGATCCACAAAGAAAGAAATTCAAATTGGGACGGAGGTGGAGTCAGCCGAGGGTCAAGTACGGGTCTCAGCAGCGACTCAAGAAGGAACGGATTCTCATGCCGAGACCCGACGTCAGCGCCCCGAAAGCTAAGGTCGGGTCAAAGAGTCGGGCTTGAGCAGCAGAGTGCTTTTTCTCGGCGAGAGGATCGCCCGCCTCCAAGATGTCAAGGATCGGAGAATGCTATCGACAAGATTACACTCAAGTTCTCCGAGATGCATGACAAGATGATGTTTTTGATCGTGGAGAACAACAACTTGATCAAGCATCACAATGCCTTTCCCGGTAGGTAATCGCCACCAAGAAGCCATCGCCGAGTACGAGGAATCGGAAGCCTTGAACGATAAGGTCATAGCCCAGCCAGGTGAAGGTATGAGACGACGGAAAAGGCTAAGGAAAAGTCGATGGTCATTGGGCTCGATGTTCCATCCTCGACTCTTCTGGATGACGAGTCCGATGTCAAGACGACCTCCCGCCGAAAGTAGATATGTTGGATTTTGTAATAAAGAAAAATTTTCTTTCTTCGCTTTTTTTTTTTTTTTGTACTTAGCCCGAATCGTAGTTTAACGGCTCAGAAAGTAGAAATTTGCTAAGTATAAATAAGATATACTTTTGCCCATGAATGTTTATTGTCGGCTTACTTATGACCGATCTCGATCGCTTATGTCCACCCGAACCTTCCGGGTCGATCGCCTCAGAGTTTATCCGATTGTAGAGGGTCAATAGCTTATATACCGGACTTATCTCGATCAAGGTGTCTCGCCTCAACCTCTTGACGGATAAACCCGAGGTCTCAGATTTCCAAGCATTTATTAAACTTCGTCATGTGCCGGACTTATCTCGATCACGGAGTCTTTCCAAGCTCTTGATAGATAAAGGTTCAAGATGTCTGCTCAAGTAAGAACGAAATAGATGAAGTTAAACATCGACAGAATGGGAACTTTCATTTATATCATTTGAATTGAAACGATTACATGGATAAAAAAATAAGAACGACATAACTATTATCGTAAAATTTTCTAAGTCTTCCAAAGACGCCATGTATTCTTTACCTCCGAACCGTCCATCGTCAAGTTCGAGGTTCCGGCTTTCAAGACGCCTACCACCTCATAAGGCCCTCCCGCTTAGGGCATTAATTTGCTTGTTTTGGGGGGTTGATGCCTCGACTCCTGAGGACCGATCTCCCATCGCAAACCTCCTTGTTTTCACCTTCCGATCAGAGTGTCAGCCGTTTCGCTGTCGATAGATCGCCAACCTCATCATGGCGGAATCCCAACTTCATCTAACAAATCTAAATTTGCTTCAAACCTCGCACATTATATAGCTTTTTGATTGGCCGACTTTTGAGTCGGAGATCCGATCTCAACGGAATGAGCAGCATCGGCCCCGTATGCCAACCTCGAATGGGAGTCTCCAAATAGAAGTTCTTGGGTAGTTCGACACGCCCACAAACAGATAATAGCTTCTTTGGGCCATCGACCTTTTTAATGCATCTAATCTGCGCTTAATCCCATCGAAAGGGTTCGATTGGCACTTCCACTGGCCGCTTGACCGAGGATGGGCAACCAAGTCTTCATGATGCCGATCCCCAATTCTTTCAAAAAGCCTTCAAACTTAGATCCCACAAACCGCCTCGCCATCGTCTCGAGACCACCGCCATCGGGATACCAAACCTAGAGACTACCCTTCTTTAAAAAACTTCAAACACTCCTGCTCGGTGATCTTTTGCAGTTGGTTCGCCTCACCCATTTTGTCATGTAATCAATAGCCACGATCACAAAGCTAACTTGTCCCTTAGCCTTTCGGCAGAGGCCCTGTAATGTCGATTCCCCACACAAAGAAAGGGATCGGGGACAAGACGAAATATAGTTCCTGGGGTCAAAAGTGGATATTGTTGCTCACCGCACTGGGACACCTCCTAACGATTCCTTTCGCTTCAGCAGTAAATAGTTGGCAAGAATACCCCCGCCTCAAAATCTTATGCTACCAAAGGACTTTGCTCCCACGTGATCCCCACAGATGCCCCATACATCTCCCGGTTGCAGTAGTCCGCCTCAAGGAGTCAAGATTTGAGCAAAGGAGAGCTAAAGGCCTTCTTCTAAGATAGATCTCCATCTATGAGGGTGAAGTTAAACTTCTGTTTGACTTGTCTGGTTAGATTCTATCCAAGGGAGGGTCCCATCTGGCCAAGTAGAGATATAAGGTGTGAGCTGCCAGCTAAGCTTCATCCAAAGCCAAGATTTCTTTTTGGGACACCTTGGTTTTCCAGAATTTCCAAGTACACCGATCCATCGAAAGAGCTTGCTTCATTTTGTTGCCACTTTGCCAAGGCATCTGCCACTCAGATTCTCCCGAATTTGGCCCACCCCCGACAACCGTATGAAGTGAAGTACATAAGTTTATCCTTTAGCTCACCAAATATTTGTCATCCTCGCTTCGAAGCTTCAGATTCACCGATAATCGCTTGACCACCACCGTGAATCATCAGATGATCAATCACGGACCTCTAGGCATCGGGCCAATCAGATCCCTCGCTAAGATGGCCTCATACTCGCTTTCATTATTTGTGGCCTCAAACCAAACCGAATAGCTTGTCAGACCTCGAACCCTTCGGGCTAGTTAGATGACCTCGCTTCCATCGACATCCATACTTGACGATCCGTCCCACGATAGAGTCCATGAGGTCCGGATTGTCAGTGTGTCGGCCATTATATTCGCCTCGTTCGCCGAAAGAGCACTCAACCACGGTCACCAATGTCCGCCTTTTTCGATCGCTGTCGGGGCGAGTATATTCTATAACAAATTGTGTCGGGCCCATCGCCCAAGTTAGCCAACCGACCGACACTTCAAAGCTTGTGCAAAATCTTCTTCAAAGGTTGGTTTGCAGACCACTATCAACCGAATTCTCGAAATAGTGCCCGAGTTTCCTACTAGCAATTATGAGGGCGTAAGCGATTTTTCCTGTGTTCGGGTACCTCGTTCAAGGCCTCTATAACATGGTCGATATAGTACAATCGAATTGCTTATCTCCTCATCCCTTACTAAAGCCCGCCTCTATCGCCATCGGGCTCAGCAGCCAAGTATAAGTATAAAGGTTCTGTGGATCTGGCTTCATTAATAATGGTGCCGAACCCAAATATCTTTTGATCTCTCGAACGCTGCCTTCACATTCTCAAGTCCACCGAAACTCTTGTCATTTTTCGCCTTCGAGGGTGTCAAAAGTGTAGATATCTCTCACCGACCTCGACATGAATCTCCGGCAAAGCAATTCTACCATCATCCGCTGGACATCTTTATATGTCTTTGAGATTTCATGTCTAAGATCGCCGAGATTTTTTCTCGATTGGCCTCGATTCCCCGCATCGACTGACATCCAAGGAATTTTCCCGAACCCAAATCAAGGTGCATTTGGTTGGGTTTAGCCTCGCCAGGTCCGCTTTACTGCTTTCAAGCAGCTTCTAAGTCCTCCAGATGATCCCGATTGACATGCTTCGACAATCATGTCGTCCACATACACTTCCATACTTTGCCCCTACCGCTTTAACACGGGTTCATCATTCGCTGGTAGGTTGCTTCCCGCATTTAGTAGTCCAAGGTCATCTTCCGATATGCATATATGGCCCGATGAGTGATGAAGCTAGTCTTCGGGGTATCCTCCTCAGGCATCGAGATTTGGTGATATCCGAGAAAGTCATTCATGAAACTCAAAGATTCCGCACTCAAGTGGCATCAATTAGTCGGGTCTATGTTGGGTAAGGGTAAAGTCTTTTAAGCAGCCTTGCTTAGTCTCAGGTAGTCAATGCACATCCTCCACTTCCCATTTTGCTTTTGTACCAATACCACGCTCGCCACCATTCGGATAGTCAATTTCAAAGATGAACCCTACCTCTAACAATTTGCTAACCTCTTCGCCTACGATCTTCCGCCTTTCCGGCAAAGATCCTTCTTTCTCAGATCACCGCTTCCTTTTCGGCCCAGATGAAGTTTGTGTAATGCGATTGATTCACTTACACCGCATGTCACTAGTTCCTGCGAAGATGCTCAAGATACACCGAGTAATTCCACCAGTGCGTCAAGAATCGTTCGGATAATCCCGCCTCGATCTTGACTAATTTGTCAAGATTGCCTTGTGATCAACTCAACATCCTCTCGCTTTCTTCCACCGGCAGAGCCATGGGTTCAAGATCGCCTTCCGTGAACGGCCGATCTCAATGGTCATCGTCTATTTTTGCTTAACCCCGACTTCGAGGAAATCAAGGTATTCCGATAACATCTTCTAAGCGATGTCGAGATCTCCGCTTACTTCCCCCTATCCCGCTCGGTTGGTCGAAAACTTTGATTTTGAAGTGGGGTATAGATGTTACCGCTTAAAGGCCGAGCAAGGTGGGCCTTCCCAAGATGGTGTCAGAAGTTCAATCCACTTCAGACGACGTAAAAATTTTACCATGATTTCGCCTCACGTGGGGTCATCAACTTGACCGGTAACGTGATTGTGCCTGGCCACATGAACCGGTCGCCACCGGGTCAGATAATCCGCCCTCTCCTCCTAATTCTATCTTCTTCCTCCCGCATTCATCCGCTGGTACGCATGTGTAGAGTATATCAACCGAAGACCCGCTGTCGATCATCATCCTCTTCATGTCCACCGCCCGACCTCGAGCCGTTATTACCAATGCCCCGCCACGCGGCTCGATCTGCTCAGTAGGTAGTCGTCGTCGGAGAAGAGATGGTCGTGTTCGAGTATGGCTCGCCTTTTCTCGGGCGAGGACCCTACCAATGATAACACGACTTCGAGATGTCCATTCCTTTTTCTCGCACACACACGCCCTACGTACTACCGATATCACATCAATAACTCCTCGAGCTTGTGGGTTCTTGGCCATACCGTTTGTTTGTCGGTGGGCTTGTTGTTGTCCTCCCCGGGGCTTCCGACCTCTCCTACCAACTACGATCGCACTAACTTCCTGCTCGACAATCTTTTCTATTAAGTCTTTTAAGTGGGTGTAATCTTCCGTCGTGGTGACCCCGACTTTGTGGTACGCGACACACTTGTTCCGACCCTCTTCCCCGGCTTCGGATCGCTTCGACATGGTTCAAAAGGGCTTGATTCGCATCTCTTCCAAAGATTCTTGGCCCGATCCAGATTGAGTGTGGTGTACACCTTGTTGACCCTTTATTTGGGAAGGGTGGCCTTCCACCGCCTCGCTTCAGAAGTTTTTCTCAGAATTATCCGACCTCCCCGATTGTCGATTTCGATAGCTCTGTTTGTCCCGATCTCGATACTTCTCGTGGGATCGAGGTTTGAAATTCCCCATCGCTTCCTCGATTGCATGTGATCTTCTACTTTCTATGGAAGGCCTCTCAGTCAGCCTGGCGGGGATCGATCACCGTGTCCTTCATCGCCTTCTTTGATTTTCCGATGTCAAGCCCCGCTGTGGAAGAATCCTGTAGCTTGTGGGGAATTCACCCACCACCGATCCCACAACCTCCCAAAATCTCTTAACATACCGTCCTGTGCTCTCATCCGATCTCTCACCAACTCGCATGAGGGATGCCGTGATCTTTCCTCGCCTCTTATTACTCCCAAATCGCATGAAATTTTTTTCCGGTGTCTTTCCATGAATTTATCGATCCCGGCCGCTTAAGGTTCCCATCCATTCCCGCACTTTTCTTCGTGGTAAGAAGAAACATGTGGCACTTGGTCGCATCGTAGAGTGGCCATAATATGTCATTAACTCCGGCATACCCATCGAATGGTCGTAAGTGGTCCCCACACCGGCCATAAGTCTCCATCGGGGCATCTTCTTTTTGGGGTCCGCTATCTCTCCGATTAATATTCGGAGAGAAGGGTGACCCTATATAGTCGATGGTGATTCGACGGCCCCGACCAACAATATCTTCTCCAATTCGCAATTCTTCGAGCGGGGGGTCAATTCTCCTTCGTGAGGGACGAATGGGTCCGCCCTTCTCACGCTCGGAATCTCGCCTTTTCCTCCTCCGCCCTGCACCGACCTTGGCGCTGAGCGCCGTCCCCATTGACTTTTCTTTTCTCCTCCAAAGAATCCTCGAACGACTTCGATACCTACTTCTCCCTTTTCAAATTTCTTCTTCCTTCGGTGACCGAGATCGGCATGGACCCGCCGCTTTTTAGAGGACGCCTTTCCTCGCCGAAATACACACATCTCGCAGCTCGAGCTCTTTTCCTCGCCGCAGACGTAAGGTCATTATGGCATCTTTGTTTTGTCGCATCTTTTTCTCGCAGGATGAATTCTCTCGATCTCGACTAAATTTTGGCCATAACTTTTTCTCGCGCTTCCACAAGGCCCGGGTTTGGCCCAATTCCACCCGACCGGCTCTGTCATGAAGATGCTGCTCGTGGAAGAGTTCATATTTGGGAGCCAACCCATCCATCTTATCATCCCGGGTTCTGAGCCCAAGCCTGCCTTTCACCGACCTCTCACCGAGTGGTCTGGTGTTTTTGCCTTTTCACTATTTGGAATCGTGATACCCACACTCGCCATAGTTTCTTCCCCGAAAAGTGTTCAATCAGTGATTGTTATTTAAGCAGCCTCCTTCTAGCGCCAATGTTAACGCTTGAGTTTCACGCCACGGCCCAATCACGTAATCCACGCTAAACCTCAAGACAATAACGGATCACACGTGTTTGACGACCATGTGCCATCTGGGGATGGCTCCCACAGAGAATGAGTACAAAGTCGTTACAAGGTTTAACAATGGAGGATAAGTATTTAGTGCTTAAAATAGGTATTACCTCATCATGATAACCTAGGCCTCATATTTATAAGATTTCACCACCTTAAATCCTTCTCCCAATGGATTAGACTCCTAAAGCAGATGGTAGTTACCATAACTTGGGTCCAACACAATCTCCTTAAAAGGTGCAAGTAGAGTTCAATCTCATTACCACCTTTGAGTTGCATTTTATATGCATACTGAATCAGTACCTGCACTGCACGCAGTGAGAGCCCAATCGCAGCAGCTTCAAACTGGCCCTATAATCTAACTGGCTTCACCTAAAGAAACTCAAAGACCAATTTCTAACATCACAAGACCGGTTCAAATTTATGGTCCCGAGGGCTCAAATGCCGAATTCAACACTTCCAACACTTTCATGGGCTTCGCCCATCTGGCCTCTTCAGCCTCTTCGTGTTGAATCTTCTACCCGAGGAGGAGGGCTCAGAAAACGCCTCCCGAACAATAACTATATTATGAAAGTCTTACATTTTAAACATAGCAATTTATACAACAGGACATCGACATTGGCCGATGAGGAGATTAAGCGGCAGTTGAAAGAGTTACTAAGAAGGTTGCAATACATCTTGCGGCTACCCAAAGAAGGCTGCAATACATCTTTTCATCATCATGTCCTACTTTTTATGATGCAATGAATCAAATTTTGTTTGACTAGTTATAGTTTGTGTGCTGCTTATAGCTACTGGTGTTCGCTTAGGTTTGATTTCTATGATTATCATAATGAAATTTGTTCTATTATTGCTTTTTCTCTTTATAGGCGTTGATAGATAGATTTTCAAATTCATACTCCCTCCGTCCCCTAAAGTTTACGACTTTATTTGATAAAACTGAGTCAGTAAAGAAACCCAACTCAACTGGCATCACAATATAATTATACTGACAAACTTTTTAATATTATATGATTATATATTATCATAAAAGAAATGAAAAAAAATTTTAAACACAAATTATTTCCTTGTAACAAAGGAAGTAGTACTACATTTTTTTTACACAGTAATCCGGACGCCATATGGTAAGAAACATGACTCATCTTGATTTGTTTGTTGAGTTTGCTCACATTTATATTAATATGACTAGAGGTGGCAAAAGGTTGGCCGAGTGCGGGTCGGGTTAAAACGGTCCAAGTTGCAGACTGATAATATGAGGCCTGTGGTTCGGATTGGGTCGGACTGGTCCGGTCTGCGGGCTTCTTTCTCTATTTTTTTTTTATAAAATCTTGCTACACCAAAAATAGTAGTAATAATAAATATTAAAAATAATAAAATAATTTATAATAAACAATAATTCTAATTACATACATTAACTACATATCTCAATTAATTAAAATTTTAATAGGATTATAAATTACTTTCAAAGTACTCGGTTGGTCCATGAAACCAACTTATTTAAAAGTTGTAGCTTCCGTCCCGTGGTTTCAATTATTCACTTTTTAATATTTAATCAACATTTTAAGGGAAAAAGAACAAAAAATCAAACGTTTTCGTTTATTAACAACCAAAAATACAACGACAAAACTCCATAAAATAATCACCAATTTGTTCATGATTCTACAGAACCCAATCTTGATGCAATCTTCAATATAAAGTGACCTAACGATATTTTTATATTTATTTTAATAATATTTTAAATGTGTTCTGTCATTAATTACTGCTCTAGTCTAAAAATAAACAAGGCTAAAAATGAATAAAAATATATTTTTATATTTGCTTGTTAACTTTTGTATGCTATTAGCATATGATATTTTTGTATAAAAATACATTTTTATATTGAAGATTGCTTTAGAAATAAACAGTTGTTGTAGTTCAGTTGGTTTGAATTCTTATTTATTTGTTTATAAGTCTTGTGTTCAAGCCTCATAACCCACAAGTAACAATATTTTATTTTAAAAAAAAATAAATCACGGACCGGGCCAAAAAGAACCATATTTTTTTGGACCAAAAAATGCAGCCACATGATTTATTATGTATGTGAATCATATCAATATACATGTGAGAGAATGTAAGTTTTCATTTTATGTATGTTTGTTTTCCTAAAGAGCAGGGGATTTGGGCTTTGGAAAAAAGAGCAAATCATAGATAATTGGGGGAGGTGCTGTACCGGTCGTTAGGTACAGTGTTATTGTTTTTATTTTATTTTTTTAATTATAATTATTAAAATAAAAAATAATAGAATAAATTTGAACAATAAATTATAAAAAAAATATATTTTTTATTGCAAAAATACTGTAAAAAAAACACTGTTTACAATATTTTTACAATAAAAAATATACTTTTTTATAATTTTTTATTCAAATTTGTTCTATTATTTTTTATTTATTATTTTAATAATTATAATTAAAAAAAATAAAAAATAAAAAATAATATATGTATCACGGTACAATGTGTACCGGACGCCCCGGACCCAGTCATAGAACCACTAGTAGTATCGTACAGGTAAAGGTAATAAATATGACTCGTGGCTCAAATCCCAATAGAAGAAAATATTACTACACTACTAGTAGTAATGTGATTGGTTCCATTAAATTACATGTACTGAAAGTGTTGAATCGTATAGTGTAGTGGACAAGAAAGAGTGATTAAATGTTTATCTTTATCTTTATCTTATAAAGCAAGTTCCCAACATGTCACCACATTTGCAGTATATATAGGTTATGTTTGTTTGAAAGAAGAGATTATTATAATTTATAAAATTATAATTTTTAAAGTTTAAATTATTTATAATTTTTAAATTAATAATGTAATTCTTGTAAATAATTAAGATATTTAAAAAAACATAATTATGCGGAGTAATACTAATATGTAAAGTTTGGGGGTCGGGGGTCGGGGGTCGGGGGTCTGGCGGGGGGGATACTTATTGGAGACGTGGTGCGTAAAATTTTGATGAAAGCTACTAATCATACAGGTTTATATTAAACGTAAATGATAAATATATTTCTAAGTGTGGTCAAATATAAATTTAAAATAATGTGTGGGTAATAAAAAATTTAGTTTATTTATAAATTTTTAATAATAAAATAAATCAAATGTTACTAAATCTCACATTTTGAGTGATTTATTTTTTTAAGGTTGACTATAGCTTATATCTTTAACCGTCATGGGGTGAAGACAACCTTGAAAAATATTCGTCAATGGGACAGACAAAATTAAAAATATTCAATGTATAATTTGTTTTGAATAAACTTGGTGTATAATCTCAGTACTATATTTTTATAAATTATAGTGAAAAGACAAATAAAACTGTTAAAACCGAAAGTAAAAACTGATTTCAAAAAAGACTAGTATGAACTAGACAGATTAACCTGATTGCAATTAAAAAACTCCACATTATCACCAAAAAAAATATAAAAAAAAATCTAGCCTCTAGGAGACGTTATAGTAGTGAAGACTTGGAACAAACTTATAACCAATTTTCATTACCAAAATTCTCCACAAACAAAAGTAAAATAAAAATAAATTACTAACAAAAAAAAACATTTAACTAATCAAGGGCATTAGGGCCAGTACAGTAATTCAACACATGGTTCCAAACCCACTGCACCAAGAACTTCCGTCTCAACCCATGCATATTATACGTGGCACCATCCGCGTCCTTCATCATCTGCCCCGTGTATGAACCACCTCCTCCTGTTCCATATATACCCTCGCACAGATCCGCTATCTCAACCGGGAAAACCAGGTCAGTACCCGCGTACCAAGCGTTCACCAATGGGTTCGTCGCCATCTCAGCAATCTCATGCCCAATCACACTTATCATTCCATCAACGCCTATGTCACCATTCGGTGACTTTACCGACTTCAGTCCGGGATATATTCTGGTACGGCGAAGGGGTACGCGCACGTACCCGGGCACAACTTGACGGAGTTACCCACCCATGCGTACGGTAGTGTGTACCCAACGATTGACGGAAAAGTAAAGTAGTGGAACCCACAAACATTCTGGCAGTAATCCTGGACGTAAACGTCATCCGAAGTGAGCAACAAGTAGACACCACCTTTCGGGTTGATGGGTAAGGGTCGGGTACTGGCTGTGACGGCACTTTTAATCGCACTGTATAGATAACCGAGTTAGAGATTTACCGTGAGAGTAAAAGCGGTCATTTTTCTCCGTACCCAGGTGAACCGTACGGGAAATGCTGGCGCCGGTCTGGTCCGTGTAGAGCTGAACCGTTTTCCACCACCCGAAAACGGAGGGGCGAGTCCGACCGCCGCCGGCGGAGATCAAGTTGATGAACTCGCGGATGATCTTCTTCTGGGAATTCTGCCACCTGCCGTACCAGATGATATGGAAAGATATTATTTCTCGAGAGTAAGTCTTTACAAAGAGGTACGCTTTTCATATATTCACATACACACAACCGATAATATTAGTATAATCTCTCAACACACTAGATTTTATTATCCTCTCGAAAGTTAACCTCAGAAATGTATACTTACTCACGCCGCGAGCTATCCCCTACTATCCCGGGCCAAGCTTTGTGGGGTGTTTGTCGTGGTTTATCGCGGCAGATCGTGACGCCTTTCGTGATCGGGACGCGGAGAAAGATCCTCGGCGCAACATCGGGCGCTGTAAGGAGGGCCGAGTTCTAGTGTCTCGAGTATTTTTCAATCACAGAGTGTGTTTTATTCTATTCGGGCCATGGGAAGAGTAGAACACCTACATTCAAGCGATGTACCGACGATCGTCAAGAATCAAGATCGCTGAATATCTCGCCAAAGATCGCTTCAGGGGACCAACCATAAGTGTTCATGCTAAAGACAAATCATTCAAACGCTCACCAAGATTCTCTACCGGGCGCGGTAGAAAGTAAGTCGGTTGCGTAAGTTGGTATTCCCGACGAGAAGCGGGTCCGCCATGGTCTAAACGAGTAGAAGGCACTCGCCTAACTCGACATCGAGATGACCAGATGCAAAGGCCTCCCTTATTGGCTAAGATGGCGATGAGGCGATAAAGCTACGGAAGTACTTTTGAAGCAGCTGCAGATATAGCCGAAAGCAGATGGCCTCTGATGGCAAAGTCGAGAGATGAAGAGCTCAATATGTCCAATCCAAGAGCAAGTGGCATCGGAGCGGGAAGGAACTCGCCATTCGTATGCACTCGCCTCGGGCCGAATCTAGGGAGAAGGTAAGAAGGTCCCAGCCATACTCCTCCAAGATCAAAGAGACATATCACCTTGCCGATTCTAAGGGACAGGACGGTTTAGAGAAGAGGTCGATCCAGTGATCGCACTCTGCAGCATGCAAAGAATGCCCTTGTCTGCTGCACATTCTCACCATAAGGCCCGGTTCGTGAGGCGGCATATCCCGAGGACATACTCCCGAGAGTCTATCGAGGGCACCCCGCCTGTAGACACTCGCCACGGAGAAGCCCTCTAAAGTCAAGGTTCTGCTGAAAGAATCCTGGCCCCGCGATAGAAGAAGGGGTCACCGAGAAGGAGGCATCATCTCAACCGTAAGGCGCGAGATCCGGTTAAAGAATCAAGGAGCTTCTAAGCAGCAATAAGTTCGTAAAACCAAAGACACTCCGAAAGAAGGCATCCCTTTTTCCGCGGAGATTCTTAGAGAAAAGTCGATCCCACCAAGAAGTTGCCCCATATCGAAAGTTATGACGGATCGGGGACCTTACGACCATAACAAAGCGCTCAATCGACTTTATGGATTATTATGACTTTAGCGATGTCGCTAAATGCCATACTTTTGTCACAACTCTGTAAAGGATGCCCTAAGCAGCGATGGGGACCTTACCTCGATTCAATCTCTTCGGGAAGATATGTGCAGAAATTTCATGCTCGCTTGGGAGTAATGTATGAGGGAAACCAACTGTTCATCGCTCAAGTTCTATAATTCTAAATGAGTCTGGGCCAAGATGTGAAGCTGCCCGGAAGCAATGCCAAGTGGCGATTCGAACGATCTACAGTCAGGGACTGCTTTCGTAATGGGTTAGATTTGGTCAAATCGAAAAGTCAGTGAAAAACTTATGTTTAACCACCAAGAGTCTCACCAAGCTTTCGACAAAGCCAAGGCTATATCGCGGTGGAGGAAGCCATGAAGAAGCCCTCAAGCGCCTTCGACGGCGGCTTAAAGAGACAGACGGACAAGACCGATGAAGACCGTAAGAAGAATGGCGAATAGAGACCGCCACGAGGGCGGGACGAAGAGGTACAACAATCGAGGTGGGGAGGACGCTCATCCGCCCCAACCCATAGAGTAAATCGACGACACACGCGCTTTAATGCAGATAGGTCATTATCTCGATCGATCAAAATCAACCTATCTTCGAGCCACCTCGAGATAACATCAAGCCCTAAAAGGGAATCCTCGTAAGTATTGTGGATTACCATCAAGCTTCGTCATGATACAAATGATCGCGCCATTTAAAGACTTCATCGAAAGAAAGGTGCAAGGTGGGGCTTTAGTTCAAGATGTGGTCGCTGTAACTAATCAACAACAGACTCAATACCGTCCCCAAGAAAATTAACCGAATCACCAAATACATACCCGTCACCGCAAGGCACGTGATAGATGTCATCACTGGGGTACTTTCGCAAGTTTCGCTGAAAGAAGTTACCGGTTATTTGATTCTTGGCCATGCTTGCATGTACCTTCCTCAAGATCGATAGACCTTATCCGAATACGGTGATCTTTTTATCGATGAAGATTACCTTCTAAGTCATCGAACCGCACGAAGGATCATTGGTGCCGATCGCATGTTGGGTTCTTGGTGGATACGAAAAGGATGATGGTAGATAATGGGTCTTCAGTGGACATCCTCAGATGCCCATGCTTATCAAAGGATGAATCTGACGGCAAAAGATGGAAATAGATGAGGCTCTTCTTTATGGTTTCAAAGAATGATCCCAAGTATGGTGGCTGGACCATCGAACCGCCAAATGATTTGGAACTACCCTCAACAGTAGAAATTATTTGCAAATTTTATGTCAGTGATGTAGATTCTCGCTTATAATGCTATTTTGGGAGGCCCACTTAATTGCTTTTATAAGTCGTAACATCAATACCTCATTTCAAAATCAAATTTCCTACTACCATGGGGTCAGGGAGGAAAGGAGATTTGATCCGCCGTAAGGTGTTACGTAAATGTCATTATTACTTTGGAGTGGGGTATCGCTGGTAAAGGCACTACGGCAATAGAGATCGAACCTTCACCGAGAGTAGTTCCAACCGCTGGTCATGCCAAATTAAGAAACGGAGAGATAGAGCTCATCCCGCAAGCGCGGCAAAACGCTGAAAATAGGTTCGTCACGGAACCTCTCCTGACGAACCTCGTAGAACTCCCGAGGTGTTATACGTCGACATCTTCGCACGGGAACCCCGTGATATGCCGGAGTAAGCAGGATATTGCCGAGCATCGATCGAAGTGGACCCACAAAAAGCCGCTGCGGGCAGAAGAGGAGGATCTTTGCACCGAAAGGCCAACGGATCATAGATGACGAGATTGCAAAACCGCTGGCAAACCGACTTCATCTTCGAGATCGACTACCCGCAGCGGATGGCTAATGTGGTGTCGGGTCCGTAAGTAATGGCAAATGGCGGGTCCGCATTGATTATAATCGATCCAATAAGGCCCCGCCTCAAGGATTTCTACCACGCCCCACATCGATCAACTCATCGATGCCACTTCGGGTACGCTTTATTAAGTTTTATGGATGCATTCTCCGGGTATCATCGATCTCCACGTAGAAGAGGATATACCAAGACGCGCTGCTCATTACGCATCGCTCGCAGATATGCCTATAAGAAAATGACTTTCTACCATCATCAATGCCGGAGCCACGCATCTGTAGGATGATGAACCATATCTTCGTATATCACTGGGTAGAAATATCGAGGTGTATGTGGATGACATGATTGTCAAAAGCATGTTGGTGCATAAGCATTTGATGATTTAGAGGAATGTTTTCGCACCATTCATCATCACAACTTGAGGTCAATCCCACTAAGTGCACTTTCTATTCCGGTGCCGCAAATTTCGGGTTATCTTGTCAACAAGAGAAATCAAGCCAATCCAGAGAAGATTCAAGCGATCCTCAATACGAAGACTCCTCACCATTTAAAGATGTTCAACGTCTGACCGAAGGATCATAGCTTTATGAGGTTCATGTCCAAGCTTCAACAGAAAGATGTTTGCCGCTTTTTTTGACACATCAAAGGGTCAAGAATGCAAAACGCTCCAATGGACTTCGAGAGTGAAGACGCCTTTCAAAGCATCAAGTCCTACTTATCTTCTACGCCATTGTCGGTGAAGCCTGCTCCGCCGAGCCTCTATATTTGTACCTAAAGCAACAGCCAGCTCGCATAAATAGAGCGGCTTTTGCGCGTGAAGTCCTGGGTAAAAGCAAGACCCGCTTTATTATGTAAAGCCACGCCCTTCGGATGTCAAACAAGGTACCCAAACATCGAAAGTTTGCTTTTGCTTTAATAACCGCTAATGAAAAGCTTAGGCAATACTTTCTGTGGTAGACCGTAATAGATACACAGATCACCTTTAAAGAAGATTATGGGCAAACCAGAGGTATCGGGGAGACTAAATTGCACGGACGATGGAGTCATCCCAATTTTTATTGAATATCATCCCCGAACCGCCATCAAAGGCCAAGCCTCACCGATTTTGTGGTCGAGTGTTCGCTTTCGTCGATGAAGTCGTGGTCGAGGTCAAGGATCCGACAGAGCAGCTTGCCGCTCTTCAATGTAAGGAGAGTTCATGGACGCCGAGATGCAGATGGGTCTTCTACTTTGACGCCAAAGGAGCAGGATTATCTCGACGAGTCCTGAGGGATTCAAGGCAAAAAGAAGCCATCGATTTCAGCTTCAAAGCAACGAACAACGGTTTAGTACGAGGCAAGATTGGCCGGCTTACGATTAATAAGAGTCTCTCAAGTGCGTAGAATAGTCATCTTCAAAGATTCTCGCTAGTCGTTAAACAATTCTCTGGGAATACGGGCTCGAGGTCCGAGAATGATCAAGTATTTGGCCAATCAAGGAACGGCTTCAGATTTCCAATCCTACGAAGTTTCAGTGGGTCGAGCGAACAACAATTCCATTGTCGATGCACTTCACCAGACTAGCCACTACGGATGTTAATGTTTTTGAAGGATCGGTACCGGAAATTTTGCAACATCCTAGTGTTCATCATGAAGTGGTAATGTGCATCGACCAACCAACCGCCGGGTCGATTTCTACCTGTAATATTTGGTCGATGGCGCCTTACCCTGGACGGATGCTCGCCAAGAAAATCAAGTACAAGAGTGCCAATTTTGTTCTCGATTGATGGGGATCTTTTTCCGGCGGGCCTTCTCGCTCCATTATTAAAATGTTTAACTCCATCCGTCAATATGCTTCCGAGAAGTGCAAGCATGAAGGCATTTGTATACACTATACGGTCGCTAAGTCATTAGCCTATAAAGTACTTCGTCAGGGGTACTATCGCCTACTATCTTCAAGGAAGCAATCGAAAGACGTGAAGAAATGCGAGAAGTGCCACCAACAAATTATTATCATCATCACCACCCAAGAGCTATACTCGATCTTATCTCCTATACCCTTCACCGTCTGGGGTCGATATATCGGGTCCACTACCAAAAGCAAAAGGTCGTGTCGGGCTTTATATAGTCATGCTATAGACTATATGACCAAACGGGTAGAAGAAAGCCACTTAGGTCAATAACTAACAGAGTGTTTGAAATTGTGAAAGAATCAAAGGTATTCCGCTTTGGAATTCCTAAGGTGGTAGTATCGATAATGGACGCCAACAGGGATCAAGTTTGAAGCATTTTTGGCGTAATCAGGGATCCAAAGATGTAAAGACTTCAAAGGGCTCATCCTCAATCAAACTGACACAGTTGAAGTAACCAATGTAACGCCGCTGAATGGGATCGCCAGAGGTCGACGGGCTAAAGGCGTATGGCCGTAAGAGTCGCTAAGGTACTATGGGCTTATCGAACTACTCCGAGGACTACGACAGGGATTCACTTTTCAGATTGGCCTACGGCAATCGATGCCTTAGTCCCAGCTTGAAATTGGATCTCCAAGTCTTCGAAAGTTAGTCAATTCAGAGAGATCTACAATGAAGAAGCGGTCAAGGCCAATCTTGATTTGCTTTGAAGAAGTCGAGAAAAACAAATTTTAATCAAATCAAAAATTATCAAATAGAGTGGCTAAGCATTATAATAGGGGGTAAAGCTTCACAGATTCAAGTAGAGATTTTGTCCTCGTGAGAAGTCAAGCATCTACACCTCGTAACTGGAAAGTCGATGCCAAATCAAAGGACCCTACGAAATCATCAAGTACCGGGTCGTGGGACTTATCGTTCAAGGCATTAGATGGATCAAGAATTAAAACACTGCACGCCGGCAAAGCTTAGAAAGTACTTTCAAGAGATTCAATGTCAAGACATCTAAGTCTCAGAATATTTACATCATCATCAATAAAAATTCTCTTTTCTCTCAAACAAATTTTGTCTCTCACGCGCCACCATCGGTGTTAGAGGTTCGGAGGACTCACCGACCATTCGATGGTAGCCTCTTCTACAGTGTGGTCCTTATGAGTTTGTCAGCCCTTCGTGGTAGGCAAACGCCATTGGTGTTGGGAGGTTCGGAGGACTCACCACCATTCGATGGTAGCCTTCTTCTAAGCAGTGGTCCTTATGAGTTTGTCAGCCCTTCGTGGTAGGCAAACGCCATCGGTGTTGTGAGGTTCGGAGGACTCACGACCATTCGATGGTAGCCTTCTTCATTCGATGCATCAAAGCCCTTCGTAGCCTTGTCTTTCAGACCTTTGTCAGCCCTTCGTGGTAGGCAAGTGTCATCCTTAAGGCATTGTCGCCCTTCGTGGTAGTAGGCAATTGTCGCCACTTAGACCTTGTCAGCCCCTTCGTGGTAGGCAAGTTGTCATCCTTAAGGCATTGTCAGCCCTTCGTGGTAGGCAATTGTCGCCACTTAGACCTCATCCCTTCGTGGTAGGCAAGTTGTCATCCTTAAAGCATTGTTAGCCTTTCGAGGTAAACAAATTCCCAAATGAAGCAGATCCGCCTCACACTTCTAAGAATCGAATAAGTTCTCTTTTTACTTTATTACCCTAATTTTTTCTAAGTGTCGAGTTCTAATGCCTCGCTCTTTAAATCACTTTATCTCGTTATATTTATTACGCTTAATTGTTAATTAACAATTTGAGTTAAATCCTCAAGGGTTTTTTATATTTGTCCATATAAATTCATATCAAGTATCGATGTAAAGTAAAAATATAATCAAGTCATAAGGAAGAAGATCACTTTTCATTAATACTTAATTTATTTACAAAAAGGTAAAATAAATGTAAAGTTTTTACAAGTATTTTTAAATAAAACCGAAGAGAAACATAAGTCGTTGCTTCAGCAAAGATCCTCATCATCCAAGAGTCGAGCAAGTATGGATCTAAGTCGCTTTGATCACTTTTTCCTCGCTACGACTTCTTTGCAGAGCTCTCAGAGCTTTCCGTATTTATCCTCATTATTTCTCCATTAATTTCATCCGAGTTCCGATACTTTCACATATCTCTTTGCAAGAAGCATCACCAAAGGAGGCCCAAGGTCCCAAGAGCCTCGAGTTCTTGATTTCTTGCTCGAAATCAGCACCAGATATTCTTCCGACGGGGTTTCTTCCCGCCCAAATTTTATGGATCGCCTTGTCAAGATCTTAGCGCCACCACCTCCTCGATCTTGTTCATCCTTAGTTCACCTCCAACCAAGTCGACGCTCATATTAACGATTTCAAAGATGTCAGGCTTTAGTCGACTTCGCTTCTTCCTCGAGGCCTTCACATCTTCCTCGGCTTGGGCCAACTCTTTCTCAAGTCCTTCATCAGTACGGGATGCCTTCACGCTGGTCCTTTCCCGAGCCAAGGCGCATTTCAGATGGAGTTCTCCTTCCTCGCCCTCTCCTGGATTCAAATTTCGAGATCTCGACGCAGCGCTCTCGAATACAAAGATTTTGCCTCGTATATGTTCAAGATGATTTGATCGCCATTTCGATATATGAGTAGACGAAAGATAAGTATGGAAAGCAGAGGAAGGAGAGAGCCATTTACCTTCGCCAAGAAGCTCATGCCTTCACAAAGAAGTCCCCATTCAGACTGCTCCCGACCTATGGGTCATCTGGCCTCATGAACGAAGGCCTCAACAAATGAAAAGGAAAGTCAAGGCTGAATCTGGGGCCACATAGTCATGAGCCCATGGCATCCTCATTGAATTCTAGAGTCGTGTGTCTCGAGGAGAAGGCACAGTCGATCATGAACCTGAGGGATCCGCATGTACCGCCTCGGGGAAGGAGATCGGCAGTGTGTAGTTCGGGAGTAGATTTAAGGGCGTAGGTTGAACTCGGCCGGGTCAGTCCAAGGATGTTTTTTTTTTCGACAAGAAGAGGCCTGGCTCAACCAACAAAGATCGTGTGTTTGGGTTTCATTGGGGGGGTCAATTGTTGAAGTTGAGGGACGCGAGTTCTTCAAATGCAGAGGGGAATTATTTTTATCTTAATTTTTTGCACGGCGGACTTTCACCCGATCGTAGAGGTATGTCAAGTAGACTCTCTTTATCGAGCCGATTCGTAAGGGGGGACAGAGCCACTGAGGAGTTGATCAGGGGTTTGCTTTGGAAGAACCTCCTCGCCGCTTTCAGATCTATCTCATGAGGGGTAGTTCTGCCTTTTTAGCAAATTTCTTCTTCCTTCTACGAGGTTTGAGGACTTCTTCAGAATGAAAGGCCTGCTTGGCTTCAGTGTTCATCATTCCGGCGGGGAGAGAGGGCTGGCCTGAGGTAGGGGGTCTGCCTCGGAAGGCTCTTCAAGAGAAAGCTCTTCATTCATTCAAGTCCTCCCCGCCAAAAAATCTCCCAAATCTTTCACTTCAAAAGTTGGTTTGATCAGTGATACCGCAAATAATCACATATTAAGATCCTCGCCACATAAATACCTCGTAAATTATATTGCAAAGTTATTCAAAACTTACATTTATGATCATACACCAAAGCTTGTTTGGTCAAGCAGGTAAAACTCCATTCTCGTGGAGGATCTTCCTCGTAAAATCTCCCATTTCCCACACGCCTTCTGGAATGTCACCAAAGTCACAGAGATCCTGGCCTAGGTGGTCCACCGAAGAGAAGAGATCTCCGTCCAAAGGATGAAGAACCATTTCTCGTGCAAAAATTGTTGCTCAAGGGGTGCTCATCAGGGGCCTCTTTTCAATTTAGAGTTCATGCGAGAGATTGTTTGCTCAAGATCTTAAACCCTCGCTTTCTGGATCTACCCCACGAGAAAAGGGTGAAGAAAAGGTCGATTTTGAGGAGTAACCCCTAACTCGTGGCGTAAAGGCAATGAATGCCAAGATGCTGGATATAGAGTCAGGCACCAACCGAAGCAAAGCCCACTCCTATACTTAATCCTGGAGGGTGACGACAAAGACGCCAAGGGTAGCGTAATCCCCTTTTCCGTAAAAGTAGCAGTGATGCGACCCAAATTGCACTGTCTCGTCATTGGTACATTCGCTTCCTCCTGAGCAGAGCCCTTATGGCGAATTGTTCTGAATCTGCATCGAATCCGGAGGGCACGATCTCTGATTCCGTGAATGGTAGACGGATGTCGGGTACGAGGAAATTGTTCCCCATCCTTGAAAAAATCGCAGCAGAGATGGTGGGGTTTGCACCAACCCTCTCGTTGTGGCTCGAGTGAGAGGAACTTGAAGGAATCTGCTTGATTCACCATCATTGAGGTCCCGAAAGCTAGAAAGAGAATTTCGGTAAGGAGAAGAAAGCTCAAAGGTTCAATTTCAAATTAGCAGTAGTAAACCGCCAAAATTGGTAAAGTTTACCTTTATAATCGATTTGCCATATTGTGGAACGAGGCCACATGATTAAAAATGTCAAGAATGATGAGAATTCGAATGGGACATGTTTGGGACGACTTTCGATATCTTATCGATCGGGCCTAATCTGCTGAAGTTTCTAACTATTGGTCCATCTTGTTCAAATTCAAACTTTATCCGATTGGGCTTGTTGCATGGGCATCCAAACCATCCCTCGTCCCATTTCTTGCATTAAAGTGGGTATGCCTCAATTATTTCCTATTTTAGACCTCTAATAAATTCTCGATATCGTGGATCGCTTATAGTTTTCCATTAAACATCCTGCTTAACAAAAAACTAGGGGGTAATGTCAATCATGATATTTCTCCTATTTGGGCCGTGTAGATTGGGCTCATTTATTAATTTATTCCATCGGGCTTTTATAATTGCCATGGGGCTTGTTGGGCCCAAATATCGTGTTAGCTTTTTTATTTAATCCTATAGACCGGCCTGCTTCATTGATTAAACCATCGGGTCATTTAATATCTATTACTTTGACTTGTAATGATGATATAAAGATGACAATGACCGAGATATCTCGCCATGCATTAATGTGGATGGGATTATAGCCACGGCTACGGTAAAATAAAGACCAAAAGCAAAGGATAAGTTCCATGCAATTTAGAACCCATCGATCGTGGGATATGTCGATGGTAGTAGGTGGCACAAAGAATCCAAAAAGATATTATTTCTCGAGTAGTAAGTCTTTACTCAAAGAGGTACGCTTTTTTTGCCGCATATATTACATACACACAACCGATAATGGGCATAATCTCTCAACACACTAGATTTTATTATCCTCTCGAGTTAACCTTACGTGAATGTACATACTTACTCTCACGCTCGAAGCTATCAGAAAGTGGAGCCCAGAATCAGAAAAAGAGGACAGAGAGAGGGTCCGGGCGTCAATTGATGTGACTGTGATTTGATGTTTATCAATGTGAAAGGATCACTTTTTGTTTTCTACGTACTTACATTAGTGCATCGATTGTTGGGCGGGAATTGGGTTGTAGGGGTAGCTTCGTAATTTCGACTTTTGTTGGTCGCACGGCTTTTGATGATATCTTGTTGGACCTCTATTTTGGGACCGCCGGTCTTCTTTTACGGTGCAGTAGTATTAGTATGATTATCCATCTCGGATAGAAATTTAAGAGATTGGAAAGGAAGAAGGTTGCATTATTTATAAAAATCAATACTCCAACTAATTAATCCATGCACAGAAATTTTCGTCTACGGTAGCGGTCGGAAGATTAAATTCTACTTAATTTGTTTGTACCTTAGTTTTATATATATAAAACCCGTTGGTGATAATTGAAACTTGAATGACAGCTAGCTGAATTTTATTATATAAATTGTTTGCTTGTGGTGTTCATCAGTTGGACTCTTTGGTATATATATATATATATATATATATATAGAGCTAGGTGATGGAGAAATTAAAGAGATCGACTCTACAGTTAATGAAAATAAAGAGTACAGTACTACTCTTCCAACAGAATCATCCTTTTATTGGTGAATTAAACAAGCTGAAAGAGAAAGGGAAATAGTAATTGTTATCCTTCTTTTGTATAAAAGGCCGGGTATAAAAAGTTTGTGCGAATATATGCTGGTGAGGTTCAACCAAAGCTAGCTGCAAAATCCTATATCCGTTCTTTAATATAAATCGTTTTAGAATTGTGCACAAATATTAAAAAAATGATTATAAAGCATTAAATAAACTATCAATTATCTATATTGTTCTTGTATTGAAAAAAGAGAGTATTATTTATTAGGCAAAAAATAGTGAAAGAACCAAAGTTATGTTTAATATTTTGGATAATATTAAAAATTAAGCAATTAATACTTATTTAAAATTCTCAAACGATTTATATTTAAGAATAAAAATATTTTTCTAAAACGACTTATATTAAAAAAAATAGAGTATTATAAGAAACTCTGACGGTACTACCAATGTCTGTTTTGTTTAGTGACGGAGTGGATTCCGCGGCGCCACTTAATTATTAAGCTTACCATGGCATGCACACACAGGAGACCTGCAATCATACTACTCCGATCCGATCCATCACTTTAACTCAAACCATTTAATATTTAAAATAACTATAAATAATTAACGAATACATATAGATGAAAAGGAGAGAATTCTAAGGATGTTAATTTGGTTAACATTTTTGTAGATTAATTAAAATAATTTTATTTGTTAAAAATATGTTTTTAAACAACATACAAACACGCCCAAAAAATTAACTATTTTAACTAATTATTATTTTATTTCCCCAAAAAAATAACTATTACATGCATAAAAAGAAAAGAAAAATAACTATCCACATAATGTATTTTAACTTCTTCTTCTTTTATTTTTTTCCAATTTTTAGAAGTATATATAATTAAAATCATGTTCCTTAAAATAATTTTTGTTCTTTTATTTTAACATTTAAAAAAAAAAAAATCCTTTTTTCATTTTCCCGAGTATTTTACTAATTCCATCAACCATCATGCCTACGCCCTACGGTGACTCTAGATTGAGTAGTTTTGAGTCTAAACTTTGACACTCCCGCTATCCAACATAGTTATGTAACAGCCCAAACTATCAATTTCAGCCTAAAGTTGGCCCATTTATTAGCCCAAAGTGGGTTCTTGCTGTCTCACTTTGTGGCTTCTGCTGTGAGTAAATAGATTTTTGCAGTTGTGTGCTTTGAGTAAATAGATTTTGTCACCTTATTTTGTTACATTTACATGTTAATGGCTGATTGCGGCCATCTAAGGAAGTTATATCAATATTACGGGCATGCAAATGAAAGCATAATTGAGATAATAATTATATAAGTTAAAACTTGAGAGGATAGGCTTAAAATGAGGGTAAAACAGAGCTTTGAGTAAATAGATTTTGTTACATTTACATGTTATGTTTGAAAAATCAGGTATGATATTGAATTGATTAAAATTAGAAAAAGGGAAGAATAATCAGAAAATCAGCTGAATAATATAGTAAATTATAAAGACTTAAATAAGGATAAGGTCTTTGTAATGCTATGAACGACCCAATAACGAATACTGGTAATAATATCAACAAAAAAACGTTCTCTTGTGTAGTCAAAAGTGCAGAACACTATCTGTATCTCAACGATCCTCGAAGACAACAGTGACTCACAGATTACACAGAAAAACTGAGGATACTGATCCGGAACAGATGGATTGAAGAACGAAAGGCAAGCTCTTGCATTTTAAATTCCCATTTAGATTAGAGTTGCCGCTCCTAAATAAGAAGTGTTAGCGACAGCAATCAGCCCAAACGTTTTTCCCTACTTTCTTTCTTCATCCATCTCACACCAAAAGCATCTTAATTTTCAACCATTTATCACATCAAAATATGGAAATGTTTGCATCATCTACCAACCCACAAACACCTAGGAAATCTAAGATGGACAAACCTCCTTAAATTCCTCCCCGGTGGACTTTTTGGACTGCTATATTTGCCTTCTTCATCCTACTTCTACTGCTCCATTCACCCTCCAATGACTCCTTCCATGGCCGCCACCACAACATCTTGGGGCGGCCCTAAATGGGAAAAGCTCTTGCGTGCATCTTCACACACAAAAACCAGTAACTCCCATCACCTCATTGTCCTGGTGACGGGAGCTTCTCGTTTTGTCGAGACCCATGTTTCCACGACACTCAAGCGCGACAAAAACTCTTAGAGCATGAGGCGTGTTCATCATTGAAGGTGACATCAATGAAGCACACCTTTTAAAGAAGCTTTTCTATGAACGCATGTAATGCACCTGGCAGCCCAGGCAGGTGTCCGGTATGCAATGAAGAACCCAAGTTCTTACATTCATAGTAACATTGCAGGCCTTGTTAGTGTTCTCGAGGCCTGCAAATCCGTAAATCCACAAATCCACAGCCAGCAATTGTTTACGGACTCTATTCAAAAGTACCCTTTTCAGAAAAAGATCGAACAGACCAAACAGCTAGTCTTTATGCAGCTACCAAGAAAGCTGGTGAAGAGATTGCACATACATACAATCACATATATGGATTATCAATCACAGGATTGCGTTTTTTCACTGTGTATGGACCGCGGGGAAGGCCAGATATGGCCTATTTCTTCTTGGCAAGGGATATATTAAAAGGGAAGGCCATACAAATCTTTGAAGGTCCTGATCATACCAGTGTTGCAAGGGATTTTACCTACATTGATGATATAGTAAAGGGGTGTTTGGGTGCTTCGGATACTGCAAAAAAAGAGTACTGGAAGTGGTGAAATAAAGAAAGGGACTGCACAATTTCGGATTTATAATCTTGTAAATCCGAATATAACAGTTAATTTTGACACGGGATAATAGAGTAAGTTCAAGGAAGGAAAAACCAATCCAAATAAGAAAAGAAAACAGTATTTGTCATAATAAAGAAAGACCATCCAGTTGTACTTTCTCCTGTGATTGATTATTATGTTATATGTTTATTCAAACAAAAATGTATAAAATGTTTTTTCAAGATCAATGTTGATGGTTCAACTGTATAAAACTTCCGCGCCAGGAAGGTGATGTAGTTTTAGCATAATATGTTTTGTGAAGAGCTTTATTGTATGGATTTCAGCTGTATACTGAATGGACACCCTAATTACTGAACGGACTCTAAATAAATCTACAGCTAGAAACAATTAAATAACAAGTTGCCATGTATTATTTCAGTTCCACAAAAGAATTGAAAGTTTCCAAAATGAGAAAACACTTTAACATATAAAAGCCATGGAGCAAACAAAACCAAATTTAACAGAAAAAAGTATATTAGATTAGACAAGCCAAACAAGGAACGAAACCATTGATACTCTCTGGCTAAATGAAAGAAGTTGCTGTCATAAATATAAAATTGCATTCAACAATCTTGATAGTGAAAATAACAACAAAGCAATCCCTTTCTTGAATTCAAACAACTTTTCAACATCAAAATTGTAATAATAAAATTCTTACTACATGAAGCCTAATGCAAACCTCGAGTAAAACAACTTTAGAGACTCAGAAAATGAAACTACCAAACTACCAAAGGGCCATCAAACACAAGGTTCACACTACCTAATCAAAGACTAGGCATATTTAGGAATCAGCAATGGTAACCTCAACCTCAACACCAGGTTCAATGGTAATAGAAGTAATCTGCTTAACAACATCAGGAGAGCTGAAGAGGTCAATCACACGTTTGTGGACACGTAGCTCAAATCTATCCCATGTGTTAGTTCCTGGACATTGAAAGGGAAAGGTTTCAAGCCAGAGTAATTTCAGTTATTAAAGCCAAACAAGCAAACCCTACAATTAGTGAGAATTATACTACTTTTACACACTAAGAACATTTAGCACAAAAATTTCAAACTCCTCAAAGCGACGGGATATGAGAACGCCCATTTCTTTGGCCAGTAAAAATGTTTTTCCCCTCATGGTCAGTCCCAATAGATAATTGCAGAAACTCTGGGCTTCACATGACAATAAGATATGACAACACCATTTTCATTAAGAGGTAGAGTCCTTACCCGTTGAAGAGTAGTAAAAGGTTCAACTACTAAGCATCAAAGAGAGGGATTTGAACATATTTCCTCCTCCCCCCCAATTCATTGCAAAACATCACACAATAAAAATACAAAAGAGCGACTACTTGAAAAACATACAATGAGATAGTGGAGAGTGAGATGAGAGGAATAGTTTCACAAAAAACACATAGTTTCAGTCTTTAGAACAAAACCTTAACCATGACAAACATAGTAGGATACATTATTTAACGGTAAGCAACCACATGATTACAAGAACGGAATTGATTACTCGGCAACTTTCATCCCAAAATAGTTGAGGTAGCGTGAGAATGAATAAAATATCTATCTTAAAAAATCTTCAAAACTCTTATTTCCAATCATGTTCAATTAGTGACAGATAGTGGATAAAAATAAATATAAAAATATGATGACTGGTAACGGCTGGAACATAAAACTACAATATTAGTAAAGAACCTTGCTAAATATTAATTGATCATTAGTTAGAGATGCAGGGTACCTCTTGGATTCTAGTAACATACAGAATTAAATATTAGAACCCTATTACACTAGGTCTGGTAATAAAATAAATTTTCTTTGAACAAATAAATATTAGTTGAATAACAAAAGCATGAGTTTCTATATTCCATTATAAAGTACTTGTAAAAGAGTTTTCTATAACATATAAATTTAGTTACAAAAATTTCAAAATTTAACGTTTTCACTCAAGTTAAGCATCGCCACAGAGAATAAAGTTGGCAATTTAAGAAGTGTACTGGGAATAAAAAGATTTAAACCACCCTTGGTCTCAAAAAGACAAACTGTATTATTTGAAATTATCATAGCTAGGCTTGTTTTCCAAGCACGAGTTTTCAATAGATTATGAAGTACATAATTAAAAACAATCTAAAAAATATACTCTGTAGTACTTTAAAATGAAAAAAAAAAGTGTTTAGGTTTTCAGTGGAACAAGGTTAAAAGTGAGTTAGTTAACAGCTTTCTAAACTGTATGGGAAAAGTAAGATAATATATTATTAATGCTTCATATTCTCTTTGTAAAAGATAATAACCAGTGCTTACAAGATTTTGGAAGCTCTTGATAAAAGATTTTCGTATGTTGACAACCAGCAGAAAATAACAATACCAAATGAAGAGGGATGAAAAAAGTCAGACTTGCAAGATGGTTTCTGATTTTTGAAAAATGATTGCAACCATGTTGCCAGGAAAATTTCACTGAAAAATAACAGGTCCAAGTTGAAAGAAGGGAAACAGGCAACCAAAAAAAGAGAGAAAATAATAGCAGATTAAACAGCAAGAAGCAAACTCCACTGGTTTCACACATTAAAATAAATAATTCTACTTTATAAATTGCAACTGCAATAAGAAACATACTCAAAATCAACTATAATTGTAAGTAGAAAGTGGTAGATAAATTTAAGCTTATTAATGTTAAAAGAAATACCTTCACCGCAAGGAGACTTCCTGGTTGTGATTTTAAGAACCTTGGTTGGCATCCTAACAGGACCCTTAACCCTCAATAGCTTTTCCTTGGCACCACGAACCAAATCCGAACACACTATCATTTATAATCAAGTAATAACCATTAAAAATTCAACAAAACAAAATAACCATATAGTATTCTACATTTACAAGTACTTGGGAGAGACATAGACCATCCTTTCCTTGGCATTCAAACACTTCTGCTGATACTCCAAATGTTATAACCTAATACTAATTTTCTGCTAAAAGAAGTTTACAATACATTTACAAGAAATAGAAGCTCAGAAGAATTAAAAAATGTAAGCTCAATCAAGTTCAGCAAATCCCACTTGACTGCATGATTTATTATCAAGTGAATCCTAAAAACAAGCAACATATTAAATTTGTATGACAAAATCATATTTATCATGATATATAAAATGACATTAAATAAATATCAAATTAAATGAATGAAACTAAAAAATGCAGCAAATTGAAATTGTATGACAACATCATACTTCCTCTGTTTGTTTTTTTCTAGTCAACTTGCAAAATCCTAAAAATCAAAATTGATTTCAATTTATTTGAATTTGATCAAGGCCCTAGCCAGTATTGAAAACTACTAGAGAAATTATACAAAATGTCATTTTGAAACTTTTAAACATATTAACATCACAATTTGACACATCAAATATGATAAAACTCAAATGGGTGTCCTTTTGTGGAAAGGAGGGAGTATTTGTGATGATATATATTAGGATATTAAATAAAATCCACATGAAATGAATGAAACTTGTTCAAGTCAGATAATCGAAGCAAAATGAACAATATCAAAATAATAATCAAACGAGTCCTATCTAACCGCATAAAGAAGCAAGAAATCATCAGTCATGAGAAATTTTTAAGCGGGCAAGGTCAAAACAGAACAAGTATGAACATGGGGGGTGATCTTATCTGATCTAATCATAGATACCTTTCTCGAGGTTCTTAACATTCTTGGAAGAGAGAGTGATTCTAATCTTATGAATCTGCTCCTGGGGTTCTTCCAACCCTGGCTTTGTCGGCTTCATTGCTGCGTACGCCATTTTTACTTCTTTCCTTACTGTATCCAAAATAACAGCCCAATTGTCGATTACAAGATTATCAAACACTTCATTGCACTAAAACACTGTGAGATTAATAGGGATATAGGTTTACCTGAGGTTGAGAGAATGAGAAATATAAGTTGAGAAACTTAAAGCGGCTTCAACCTCTTCAGAAGCAGCAGCACTAGGGTTTTTCGGTTGTTAAGAAAAACTTTTATATAAACAAAATTAGGTTTGTTGTGACGGGTGGAGTTCCTGGACCTACAAATTGGGCTAATAAGGATTTTGTAATGGGCTGAATTTCTAGACCAATAAATTGGGTTTAATAATGAAGGCTTGTTCTAATGATTTTCACTTATCGTGGTTCATTTTTGAAAATGATAAAAAAAAAAAAAAATTGCTAATTGAAAATGATAATTTCAGTTGACTTATAATTTATTTTTATTTTTTTAATCATAGAAGCACTTTAAATTATTACTACATTTGTTCCAAAAAAAAGTTTCATTTATAAATTTTATAGATATTAAATATATTTTTTGTTTCATGTTTACCCAAAAATATAATTTTAAATTTATTAGTGATAACATAATAAAAAAACTATGTGGACAGATATTATATCATTTTATATTACTATCAATCAAAAAAAAAAATACTCTTATGGAATTTAACTTTTTGTGCTTAAAATGAACGGAATCTTATTTTAAATTATAATTTGAACTTGAACGATAACATTCATTAATTCTACTATTGCAGAAAAGCTGTAGAAATATTATTGATTCAACACTAACGAATTAAAGAATAACCACTTTCTTTTGGATAGAAAATAAGACTTTTTAACGGACAGGATGAAATTTATAAGCACTGCAATTCATCAGATGGGAATTTCAGCCAAGAATTTATCTTTCACTTGCATGATTGATGATTCAGTAAGTAATTGCTGCATACATGGATGGATGTTTTGGACAAAGTAACACTCGCATCTGGTTAACCATAAATTCATTCATAATATGCAACAAGATGGATTATCCTCTGAAACAAAATCTCAATCACAAAGGTCAACGAATACAAGAAATAACAGTTAAGAATGGCCACTGTTCGCATCACCCTCCATCTCTTCGGCATCCTCAAACCGCTGATCATTAATTTGAAGCTGCAGCGAGTAAGAAAGAATAAACATCATCAATTTCCACCATCACTCGTATATTTGTTTTAATATTAATATAAAAACCTACAGAATATTTATTAAAAAGAAATTTTTAAATGCAAAGTTTGTTAAACAAGCCAAATTTTGTAAAAAAACAACGATTTCATAGTAATATATCTAACAACTGAATATATTGATGAAATCTTAGAGGCTAGTATCAGGCTACCTTGATCTCACTCTGGTTTTGGCTTTATATGCTTACTACATATTTTATTTTAGCCGGTGCCTATTATCTTAAACATCAAAATTGTTTACAGGGATTGCATATTAGTGCAATTTACTATTTACTATAAAAGGACAAGAAATAGAGTCACAAGTTGACCAGAGACTCTAATAACTTCTCAATTACCAAGCTTGCCACTACAAAAATTATCAACAACTGAAAACAGACAAATTTTTTACGATTGGTCCATCTTTATGTTAAACTTACTATATCCTGAAGTTACTGCTAAACATGGATGTATTTCTCACACTTATTATGTCACAAAATCTGTTTTGGAAATTATGCAAGTCAGTGTTTCAGCATATTTCTAGGATACCCACACAATTAGGCCTTTAATGTTCTCTACATCAATAATTGTTTTACCAAAGATCTTATTAGCTCTAGGAAATCTCTCCCAATTTAAAATAATTATAGAGGTTTATAATTTAAATATTCAACAATATAGTATAACTAAAGTAGCAAACATACATACTATTTACTCAAAATTTGTCTAATGAATCTCATCCTTATGGTTTCTTCTGTTCATACTGAATTTAATTATCAATTTATTCCTCATGACATCTATCAGTCCAACCAAAAATTACAATTCTGACTATTAAGTCAATAACATAAAATAATCAGGATCCAACTGGGAATCCATGCGCTTAAAAATTGATGTTAGGAAAACATAAGTATCATAAAAGAACATATAACAGCAATCTGACGATTTGAGCAGGTTCAAGCACAAAGTAGCGAGTGAACATCTACAAATATTACCTGAAGCACTGTATGTGCTAAGTCATGATCCCCATTCGAAAAACCAATTGAATTGGTCGGAGTTAAAGAGTCATTCCATTCATAGTCATCTCCCTCTAGAAATACCGAAAGTTAGAAAAAGGAAGAGTTAGTGGCAACATGATATCAGAAAATGAACTTTCAATAAGCACCAAGGAAGCTGATCAAACCTGTACCCTCGGCTTCCATCTGATCAGCACTAAAAATCCAATTATGCTCTTCTTCCTCTGAACAAGTATTAAACAATACGCAAACACTGATTAAGACAATACGAGCTATAACATATACACTATTGATAACATACAATTCCCAGTCTGTAAGATCAATACTCACCTTCAATAGGTTCCGGATTTAACTCGGCACATTCACAAAATACCTCAAACAGAGTGTCCACTGACAGTCAAAAGGAAAAAAGAAAAGAAAAAACATTAAGAACAATCACATAACAACTCAGATTTACTATAGCAGCAAAAATAATGTATTTTATGGAAGCCTGATGTACTAGAAACGATGAATACATTGAGTTAGATCTGACGGCACAAGTCTCATCTCAGTGATCTTTGACAAGTCTAAAGTGTCATTAGATTCTGAATCTGAGCTCTCTGATTCATCATCCTCATCTCCGGCCTCAATCTGCAATGAAAAACCAAAGATCACAAAACTCCATTCACCAATATAGCAAGTAGCAAAAAGAAATAACATGCAGCAGGTGCTAAACAAAAATTGCAATGCATCATTATATATTTCAGTAAGCATAAACACACAGGCAATCCTGAAGGACCTGAACAACCAAAAAGAATAACCCCTCTACCCTGCCTGGCGAGATATACCAAAATTAAGATCTGTTTTTTTTATCTATTATGAAATTGATTGCAAATTAAGCCAAATTCCTATATCCAATTCAGCTTAAGCTCTCAAGTCTCCATCTGGGAATGAGAGTCCTAATTCTTTTATTTATTTATTCAAATATAAAGGTTTGTATAAGACATGCTTACACTAATTTTTGTTTTGTATTTTTTCTTTCATTATAAAATTTGAAGGACTAAATTTTAGTATTGGAAAAAAAATTATTGATATTGATAGAATCATAAAAGTATGACTAAATAAGAAAATCAGGACATTTTATTCCATGAGGGAGTATTAGGTAACAGGGAGAATATATATAAAAAAAAATTAAAAAGAAAACTTAAGGACTGCAATACTGCATAGCCTCGTAAAATTATCAGAATTAAGCTCCAAACATACATTTATTCCCACTATATAATCAAAGGGTAGTCATTAGGCAAATCCAAAAACCAAAATAGATCACATATCAAAGTTTAACTCCCAATTTTTATTAAAATTTTTAATCAAATTTTAAAAAATAAAAATAAAAACTAGAACCAAAAATTCAGTTGGAAATAAAACTAAAATGGAAATCATACCTGAGCATAAATACAAGGAGAAGGGTAAGCTTCGGTGTCTCTGGACACAGCATGAAGCGACACCAACAAAAAATCAACTGCATAACCTATCGACCTGTCGGAATCACTCAACCACACCAGTTGCCTAACCAAATTAATTGTTCAAACATAAAAAGACAAAATATCAGAATAATCATGTATATTTATAAAGAGGCACAAACAGAATCACTCAACCACACCAGTTGCCTAACCAAATTAATTGTTCAAACATAAAAACACAAAATATCAGAAAAATCATGTATATTTATAAAGAGGCACAAACAGAGAGAGAGAGGGAGCAGTACTTGGAGGAGATGTAGAGAGTGCCCGGGGCCTGAGAAGAGCGATTGCCGAGGACGATGGAGACTGCCGTCTCTACGTGCATCAGTTCCTCGTCGTTGTTGAAGACTGGTTCGCCTTCGCCTGTCCTCTCCGTGAATAGTCTTAATCCTGCTACCATTTTCTGGAGTATTTTCTTAAAACCCTAACTCTCACTGCGTTCTGTGCTTGTTGCAGCCGCGTAACCGACTAAGAGCCTGTTCGGGAATGACTTGTAAGTTAAAATATAAGTTGATTTAAGTTGTGACTTATAAGTAAAAGTGTTCGGCTAATAATGGCTTATAAGTTAGAAATTAAGTTAGAACAAGTTATGAAGGTGTTCGGTTGATAATAACTTATAAGTTAAAATCAAATGTAAATATTATTAAAAAGAACATTATAAAAAGATACATTGATTCAATATTATATCATAACAATCATCCACAATTGCACAAAATAAAACACTAAACAAATTATCTAAACATATCAACTATAATCTTATTCCAAGTTAGAGATTCTTAATGCAATATTATCTCTCATTACTTGCATCATTAAACCATTATTAACTGAAGTAAATCCACCCAAATATACAACATTGTCATCACCACCACCAATAACATTTTTTGGACGATATCCCTCCTTCTCAACTACTTGAAATGCATTGTCTGAGCTAAATTTTTTTCCTTATGTAATTGTGGATGGCCATGGATGCAATAACAATGTTTCTTTGTGTCTTGATTGAGAAAAATGGCATTTCACGCAAAATAAGTCTATGATACCTTATTCACCAGGACCTGGAAATTTACATTGACATTTTGACTGCAGATCCTTAGGGATCTAGAGAAAACTCAGTTAATAATATGCTCTTACATAACATTGTCACATGTTTGTTGTAGTTTGATGATTTCAAGATGTCATGATTTGTTTAGAATTAACACTTATTAAAATTCTTCTTGATTTATCTGCATCAGAACTAGGGGAAAAAATTGCAGAAGTTGTTTACCCACAAAGCAATTATCATGAATTTTGTTAAGCACGACATATTGCAGAAAGACTAATTATTCATGAGAGAATTGAAAAGTATGTTTCTCTACACAAGTAAGCTTTCACCTTGTATCAGTGGTCAAAAAAACCTATGTACTGCAAATAGTAGTATTAGTTTGTTCTTGATTTTGCAGTCATAGCATAATAGCAGCATCAATTCCTAATATATGTGATTAATGACCTAGTTCTGAATTTAAGCAAAAGTTATTTAAACCAATTGATATACTTTTCAACCGAGACTACAGCACCAATTGATATACTTTTCAACGGCTCCAGATCAACCCATAAATCTACAGAACCCAATTCAAAATAATACAATCTGTTAAAAGTTAAACTCATCAACATCAAACTTTCCCCAAAAACCAAGAAAAATTCCCACTTCAAAAAAAAATCCCATTTTTAGCAAAATATGACTTTTACGGACACAAAACAGAGAAAATAAACAAGCATATACTCCTTTAGGCCAAATTCTCAAAGACAGAAATGGCAATGTCGAAATGAACCTTGCAGCTCCTATTTAGTTCAGATAAAAAAGAAAAATAATACAATATATAGATAGATTCGTGTATACGCTGTATACAATACCTGCAAGTGTTGGAAGAATAACTTGTTATCAATAAAACAATCTGCAGAAACCATGCATCTTAATCCTTTATCTGTAACAAGAAAGATGTTAGCACACTTACATATATGAAAAAAGTTGCAAATAACCCAACAATTACATAATATTTGTCTTATAGCTACCATTTCAGAAGAAAACTCAATAAATGAACGAGAACAGCTACAAAATATCATTCATATATTTTTCCCAGTTAAACAAAACCCACAATCTGAAACAAAAGGAAAAAACAAACCAACTCAAAAAACCCTACAAATCAAACAAAGAAAACATGTGGAGCGCACAAAAAAAAAAATCACAAAATAAAAACAGAATAAACCAATTAACAGTGAAGGAAAAACAACTGAAATGCTTCATAATTTAACAGTTACAGGTATTAACTTTGCAACATATAATCTGACCAACGAACAATATAACCAGAAAAGTCATTATCACATTCACTAAATATTCAATTGATTAGCATCGGGAAAAGCAAACCACTAAAATTGAATCAGCAAAAAATAAAGTTCCATTCTAAACCTTAAAATTAATACTCCTATTAAAAAACAAAAACAATAAAAGACATTGAGGCCAAAGCAAAACCGTGACATTCTACTTGTATAATATATGTGTATTTGGAAGTCACAAATCGTACAATAGTACTGGGATCTGGGAGGAATTGTAAGCCGAAACGATTATATATGCGAATCGTATAATATATATGCGAGATTGACTGATTCAATCGAGCAAGAGAGTGATTCCAAACGAGCAAGATGAGCGGAGCTGCAGAGCAACCGTTTGTACAGAGTTGTTTAGGTTAGAGAAAGGAACAAATCAGATATAGGTTGGAAGGACAAAGATGCAATTTAGAAAAATAAAAGAGCGTTTGGTCAAACTAGCTTATTATGACTAACTTAAAAGTCATTTTTCAATATGCTTACTTATTAATTTTGATTTATAAGTAAAAAAATATGTCATAATTTAAGTTACAAATGAACATCCTAATAGTAGATAGCAACTTATAAGTTGGTATAAGTTGGGATTAGCGGTAAAGGGATTATATCTATGTTTTCAGATAACGAAAAAGTTATCGGGTGAATGAGGTGTTATTAAAATGGTGATGTCATAAATATATAAAAATATATATTATTAATAATTAATAAAATTTTAAAAAATTATGTAATTAGAACATAATAAAGTTGAGTTATAATAGTATTAAAAATGGTTAATTTTAATAATAAAAAAACTGGTACAAAAAATATTAAAATAAATAAAAATCGGTTCATTAGGTCTTAACCGATTTTACCAGTTTGACCGGTGATCAACCAACCAATTCAATCTGAGTTTTTGACCAAAATTAGATAATTAGTCCAATCCGAACTGGAGTACCGATCGATTCTTATTTTAACCGGTTCAACTGTCGATCCGATCAAAATTTCACAACATTGGTTTATATTGCATAAAATCTTCTCTTTTTTAAAAAATAAAATAATAATCATAAGTTTAAACTAAAACTTAATATAAAGTGAGCACCAAAAGTATTACTTGTTGACCTCAATTTTCCTTTACTTGTCTTTTTATTATTATTATTATTATTATTATTATTATTATTATTAACAATGTAGTTATTTTATTTTATTTTTAAATAAAAACACCCACAACCTTGGATACTTATCAGTTACTATAGAATTTTCCTTTTTCCTTTTTAAAGTCTTTAATGCAAGAAATATCATATGAGAATTAGTAAGAGGACTACGGACACAATGTTTAATTATATTTGGTTGTATTTACTTCAATTAAATTCATAAGTCAAGGATATAAACGAGTCGAACCTAAACGAATAGAGAACTGCTTGAATTCGAATTGTATTTGAAAAATTCTACATTCGACTCCACTCGAATTCGATTCGACTTGAATCGAATTATATTCAAACTAATCGTGAGCTTCAAATTCAAGCTCGAATTCGAGTCTTTTTCATAATAACTAGTTTTATAATAAATATAATTATAAATTGAATTTGTTGTTTTACTTAAAAATGAGAAAATATATTTACTATTATACTTTACAAGTATAAATCACAATTAAAACTAAAACAAAATAAAATAATAATAATTAATTAATTAGATTTAATTTTGTATATATTATAAGAGAATGTATCGAGTATTTAATGGAATCTGTATCAATCGAGTATGTATCGAATTACAATCTAAAATTCGAGTAGTTTGAATCATAAATGAGTTGAATATAACTTGCTCAGATTCTACTCGTATATTTATTCTAATTTTTTTTTATACTCAAATTTGAATTATATTATTAACGAATCCGAATCTCCCTCATATTTTTTCGATTCGAGCCTAAATCAAATCTGGACTGTTTGTTCGTATTTTTCTTTGACAGAAATTTTACAGTCCTTCAAAAACAACAGGATTATGTCCTCATCATCCCTTCCGTACTTTCCCACAGGGAGACTGTAATGATCTTTCTCAAGCTTTTCCTTTTCCTCTAGCACTAACTGCAGGGTTTAAAAGCGGCATACTTAATAAGGTTCCACTAGAACTCTTGATGCAGTATTGAATGCATAAACAGCAAACAATTACTCAATGTTATAAATAATACAAAAATCTCAAAAACTCTTCTTTTCTTTGGTAATTACAACTCAAAAGACTTATCAGTAGTTAATACCGAAACAAAGAAGAAAATTTGGGGTAATTCTACTAATGCATGCAGCAACTATTGTACTCAACTCCCCACCCACCATACAGAATAAACGCAATAATTCAAATTGAGAGTGATTAATCATTCTCCTTAAACTATGCCGCTAATTTCAAATTTAACTTAATTTATAAGAGTTCCTATCTTAGTTGAGAAGCTTTCATAATTAAGCCAAACCCACTAAGTAATATATGTACTATGTGAGTATGTAGAATTTCATCATTTATATATGTAGCTACCATAGGCTTTTTCCATCAAAAGGGAATGGAAAAGGAGGAGTCTATTAGAAACTCTAGTAACTTTGGTCATAAAACTTTGTAATGTAATGTAATGAAAAATTTTAAGTGAGGAGCAATAATGGAAAAAATGGTGAATTACAATGTGCTTCTGGTATATCTTGCAGAAGTGTCGTTTTAGTTTTGTGGATTATAGAGTATCGTTTTAGTTTTGTGGATTATAGAGAAGTACTATTGATTTGTTGCAAAGCCATGCACAAAGGTCTCTAATACCACTAGCATATATTTACTGTACTAATATACAGAGCATTATCCTTTCACTGGAGTAAATCCAACAAAAATAACTGAAACATAATTGATTGATACAAGTCCAAATGCATAATTTAACAAAGACTGAACCAAAATTGTTTGTAAATACCCTCAATATAAACCTTAAGTATCCATATGCAGCAAGAAGTGCCCTTTATTGAACTTAGGAAAGTCACAATACCCAAAATAACAATTGAAAGGATACAAATAAATAATACTCCCTCCGTTCCTAAAAGATTGTCGTTTTAGAAGAAAAATTTGTTTCAAAATGTTTGTCGTTTACAACTTTTGAAGAGAATAAATTATTTACGTTCCTATATTACCCTTACCTTCTCTCGTTGTCCCAATAAATTCTCTCCCTTGTATTAATAGTTTTCAACTTCCCATAAAAGGTAGTGATAAAATTTCAAACAAATTTTACTTAGTAAATGATACTTTTTTAATTCATGTGCAAAAACCTTAAAGGACAATCTTTTAAGAACGGAGATAGTAGTATTGAGGTGGAATGAAGCCCTAATAGCCATTGCTATCTTATTCAACAAACGGTTTCAACACAAATGTAAGTAGAATAACTAAGGTTTTAGTTCGAGTGGTATTACTCAATTTATGATTATGATCACTTATCTCAATTCTGAAATTTTGAAATATTAAAATATACGTGCTAAAAATACTGGCAATGTCTCATTACAAAAAAAGAGTCATATTATACAATATTTGAAAATATAATTATATATTCATTATATATATATGACTTATAAAATAAACAATAATAATTATTTGTATGAATTACTATGAACCCATTTTTCTCTCAAATTTCAAGTTTCAAATACATATGTTAGTATTACATTGATTCTCTAGCATCATGGTAAATTTTTAGCATTCATTACGTATCATTTTGTTTGACATATATATTTGAAATCTCAATTTTTTTTAATTTACATAGATTAAACTCTTGAGATTAATCGAGAGAATACAAGAAACAAAACAGAACAGTAAAAGTACTGAAATAAAAAAGAACCCTGAAAACAAAACATTATTACAAATCAAATTGAGCTTACTAAAAGATGAACAAGAACTGTGAGGAAGCACTAATAAAATTAGAATATTAAAGACTTACAAAGAGTGGAAAAGGACTCAGCTTTGGATCTCTGAGACTTACCTAGCTTCGATTTGGAGAGAAGAGAGAAGCTTTTTACCGATTTAGAGAGAAGCTTGGGTTAAGAACTTAAAATTTGGAGAGAAGCGATGGAGAGAAGAGAGGAGCTAGGGCACGAAGCGATCGAGAGAAAAGAGAAGCTAGGGGCTAGGGCACGGTTTGGGGTTTATGAAAAAACACGGAACAATGTTTTGGGTTTTCAGAACAAAACACGGAAGGTTTAAATAGTTATGCTTTTTAAGGAATTACGTTGTGTAAGTTTTGAACTTGGCTGTAGGTTGGAAGGATAAATATGCAATTTAAAAAAAAAAACATAAAAGAGCGTTTGGTCAAACAAGTTTATTATGACCAACTTTTAAGTCATTTTTTAATATGCTTACTTATTAATTTTGATTTATAAGAAGAAAAAAAAGTCATAATTTAAGTTACAAATGAACATCCTAATAGTGGAAAGCAACTTATAAGTTGGTATAAGTTGGGATTAGGGGTCAAGGGTTTATATCAATGTTTTCATATAACGAAAAAGTTATTCGGGGTACTGTGTTATTAAACTGGTGATGTCATAAATATATAAATATATATTATTAATAATTAATAAAAATTTAAAAATTATGTAACTAAAACATAATAAAGTTGAGTTATAATAGTATTAAAAATGGTTAATTTTAATAATAAAAAAACTGGTACAAAAAAATATTAAAATAAATAAAAATCGGTTCATTGGGTCAACTTAACCGATTTTACCAGTTTGACTGATGATCAACTAGTTAAATCCGAGTTTTTGACCAAAATTGGATAATTAGTCCAATCCGAACTAGAGTACCGATCAATTCTTATTTTAATCGGTTCAATTGTCGATTCGATCAAAATTTCACAACTTTGGTTTATATTGCATAAAATCTTCTCTTTATAAAAAATAAAATAATAATCATAAGTTTAAACTAAAACTTAATATAAAGTGAGCACCAAAAGTATTACTCGTTGACCTTAATTTTCCTTTACTTGTCTTGTTATTAACAATGTAGTTATTTTATTTTATTTTTAAATAAAGGGTTAAGTTCAGATGACCACCTGGGGTTTGGGCGGTTTCCCACTTAACCACTTGTAGTCAGTAAAGCTACATTTAAACTTTCGACCTTTTGAGTTAAAGTGAAAACGTTATTTTTTCCATCCAAATTAACCGTGCGTGCATGTCAGACGCCAAAAACGCGTTAAAAGAGGGTGTACCAGTAAAAAAAACTAAAAAATATCTAAAATGCCCTTGTTCTTCCTCAAACCACAATCGTGCATTCTCTCTCTCATTTCATGACCAAGTGCAAACTTATTCCTCTCTTTACTCTTCTCCACACTTCTTCTCTCTACTATCTTCCCCCTTCCCCTATAATTCTACATATAGCCATCTCCATTCTCTGTTCAAAACCCCTCAAAACCTTGATTTTCAGGCTGCTGCTTTAATGGGTTCTGATTTTTCTTCTATTTTCACACGCAGGGAGGTGTTCTCATTCCGTCGCGGGAACTCAGCCTCGGCGATTTATTCGAGAGTGTTGTGGCTTCGCTCTGAAAGTACATGAACCCATTGGAGATCTGTCTTTGACACTTCTAAATCGGGCTTTTCGGGCACTTCTAGATTTGTCGGCTGGCACTTCTAAGAGAGCTATATATCCTTCCAAATTAATTTTTTCCTGTTTAATTTGTTTTAGATAGAGAATAATTTGTAAATAGATTTGTATAATTGAAAAGATTTCTGTAAAAAGTGTTTCCAAACGGGTTGCTTTTTTTTTCTTTGGTGGTTAGGATTTCATGTGTTAAAGTTTCACTGATGATGATGATGATTTGAGTTTCTTACAGGAAGCTTGGTTGGATAAGATTTCGGGAAAGATGTGTGTGTTGATATCTTCATATGGGTTAGTAATTACGGGGATTGATGATCGGAGATACTGGACTCGTATTCTTACAGAGGAATCTAGGTGAGAATTTAGTGGAAGCTGGAATCTGTGTGTTATTTACAGAGGACTCGTCTTAAAAGACTTGTAATGTTTATTTATGAGTTTGCTTTTTGTGATATTTACTTGCAATGATGAAGTGGGAGGAAGAAAAGGCACTTCGTGATTATAGTAGCTTTTGAATTTTTTTTACTCATCTAGGTAATAATGCCTTGCAGCTCAGAGAAGACAACATATGATTGATGAGAGTGAAGCTTAGGCAATTTTAAACAATTTCAATGTCTCGCTTTCTGAGGTAATAGTTGTACTCAGATTCTGTGTAGCAGCCTAAAAGCCTAATTTATTATTGAGCTTTGCGGATGAAATTGAACTGTTTGAGAGATGCATATGTTGGAATAGGTGGAAGATTAAACTGACTATTGCATTTGCTTATGACTCTTTCCCTTCATGGGTTACTCTGTTTTACAGAGGTTTCAGATTGGGAAGTTTTAAATATTATTTGTTGTCAATTCAGATTTTGTGGTTTTTTCTGAACTGAGTTTGTTAAATATTTGGTGGGTTATTATTGTAAACTGAATTGGCTACCTGTAGGTCTATGCACTTTTGATTCATTTTAATGGGTATTGATAACAGGATTTTATAATTTATATGAGCTCTTGTTTTTGTTTGTTAGAAAAACAGAAAGAGAGAGAGAGATGAACTTAACAGATAAAGTGAGGGTAATTAAGTCTTTAGCCAAATAAAGTAACAGAGTTAAGACGGAAAGCACTTTTTCACTTCACCTCAAAAGGTCGGGAGTTTAAATGTAACTTTACTGACTACAGGTGGTTAAGTGGGAAATCGTCCAAATCCCAGGTGGTCATCTGAACTTAACCCTTAAATAAAAACACCCACAACTTTGGATACTTATAGGTTACTGTAGAATTTTCTTTTTCCCTTTTTAAAGTCTTTAATGCAAGAAATATCATATGAGAATTAGTAAGAGGACTGCGGACACAATGTTTAATTATATTTGGCTGTATTTACTTCAATTAAATTATAAGTCAAAGATATAAATGAGTCGAATCGAAGCGAATAGATAACTGCTTGAATTCGAATTGTATTTGAAAATTTTTACATTCGACTTCGATTTGACTTGAATCGAATCGTGAACTTCAAATTCAAGCTCGAATTCGAGTCTTTTCATAATAACTAATTTTATAATAAATATTATTATAAATTGAATTTGTTGTTTTAGTTATAAATAAAAAAAATATATTTACTATTATACTTTACAAATATAAATCACAATTAAAACTAAAACAAAATAAAATAATAATAATTAATAAATTAAATTAAATTTTGTATATATTATAAGAGAATGTATCGAGTATTTAATGGAATATGTATCAATCGAGTATGTATCGAATTACAATCTAAAATTCGAGTAGTTTGAATCATAAATGAGTTTAATATAACTTGCACAGATTCTACTCATATATTTATTCATTTTTTTTTATACTCAAATTTGAATTATATTATTAACAAATCCGAATCTCCCTCATATTTTATTTTATCAATTCGAGCCTAAATCAAATCTAAACTATTTAGTTTATTTACAGGTTACTTAAGTATAAACAATCCAAAAAATTTGAAATAAAAGGGATTTCAGAACCACTTGATTTAGTTCCCTATTTCTTGAAAATGCATTATTAAAGTGTGGTTTGATAGTTTTTTTTTAAGTATCTACAATCTAGATTGTTATTTTAATGAATTTGGGAGTTATTACTGCTAAATCAAATAAAGCATAATTAATCGATCGTATTTATCATCTGAAAAACTTACAGACGATCACGGATCATCAAAATGTAGTCCAAATAATTAGCCAAAAAAATATAAAATGATTCCAAAGTTGAATTATAGTATCACAATATATCCTAGAAATTTAATCCCCTAACCCACACATACTGAAAAAAATACATTCTGTAGCAGGCTTACCAGCAAACCAGAAATAAAACTATTTAAGAATTGATGGATGGTCCAGAGAAAATGAAACAAATAAACCATCTTTTAAGAGGTTTAATGACACTGAAATATACACTTTGGATAGAACTCCCCCAAAACATGGCTGAACAACAGGTTCTGAAAGGCTAAGAAACCCAAATATAAGATGCTTTCAAACTTTGGAGCACAAAGTGTCACTGTTAGTAGAAAACAAGAACAAGAAAAAAAAATGAAGAAAATAAGTTGGCAAATGAAAATACAATTCTAGAGAGTCAAACAAGAGACTAATGCACTAGAGAAAGAGCAAAATGACTTGGTTCATTCTTTCATCAGGAACTATAACACCATGCTGAATCACCTGCACATGAAAATACAAAGGCTGAAGATAGTGCTCAATATTCTTATAGTTATGCAGACTGAATATTAGACCAACATGTGAGACAAAAAAAGAAAAGAAAAAAAAGATGGGTATTAATCTCAGTCATACATCAGTCAACAATGATGTAACAGAAGCATGCATATATTACCACAGCCAAGCTCACACAAAAGGATGTAAAGGAAAATTGTACATCAACGAACCTTTTATTGCACACACACACATATATGCATGACTGCCAAATTTAAAAGACAAACACAAGCAAAATCGTCTATTGATGACAAGTGAAAAGAAAAAAATTACATGCAACTAATTTACGAAGATGTATACTATACCTTCCCAACAAAACCTAACAACCCAGAAACCTATTTAGTCCATGCAGGATGGATTCCACTCAATCACTTTCTTTGAAAGATCTGGATGATCTTTCCATGTAACTGAAGCTATTCAAATTCCATTAATATTCAAACCGAGCAAGAATTTTATTTATGTACAAAATATGAACTTTGCAATCAAAGGCAAGCATAGGAGTGCTCAAGAGGGTGCAGTTTAAATGTGCCAACTACTCCCACAAAGTATGCATGTAAGCCAATACAAGATACAAGACTATTCATATAGGGGAGTAAGGTGGTGTTTGTTTACTTCGTAACAGCTCCACATCTAATTCGATAAGACCGTAAAGTTGTTTGGTAAAATTTTATTTGCCTTTTATCGTCTTTTAATTGGTAAAAGGAAAATATAAATCTAAATTATTAAGAGTTGTCTCTTAATGAAAAATTTAAATTTATGGAACCTCTATAAATATTGTACTCCTTCCATTCCAAAATTTAAGATCATTATTGAATTTTGAAAAGTCAATGTAAGATATTTTTAAATTTTAAATTGATATTTATAAATTTAAAAGCCATTCAAATATTTTATACTTTTTAGTTACCAAACAACTTTTTAAGTTTAGATGTTATTTCACTCAGATTCAGATGATCTAATTTATTAAGACATACTAACCATTCAGATATTAATTGCTCAGTTTTATCAAACACTACCTAAGTCCCTCCCCTGAGTTGTTTTGTATTGGCTAATCTATCAGCTTTCTGCTTATAGCTTGCACATCGTGTCAGTAAATCCTTCAGCAATCTAATGTGTGTTATTGCCTGTAAAAGCCATGATTCACCATATATAAAGTCACGAATTTTGGCCTTCTACTTTTTTTCTTTTCTTTGTTTTGTTGTTTTCTTCCCTTCAATAAGTCAAATACACAAGTACATATGTATAAACCATAAAAATTTATGAGCATATTAGTGCACAAGCCGCATAAACAGCCCATGCAAGCATAATGCTCACGTCCATCAGACATAATATCGGCAACCAAAAAAGAGCACTACTCCCAAATACGGCACAAGTGCATTCAGTGTAGCTCTCTGATTGCCTTATTCTTCCACCATCACTATTTATAACACATGTCAAATGTGAGTATACACAGTACCATCATATGTTTTTCATATTTATGTCACTCGGATGCAAAAAAGATGAAAAAGATTTAGTACATGTAGTCATATTGCTGAAGCAATAGATACAGTTGTTGGCCCTGTTTTGTTTATGTTGCTTAGTTATATAGCTTGACTTCTGGAAGAACCTTGGGCATCAGTGCCCTTGTTTGTAACATGCTGTCTGTATCTCTCGATGCAATCAAGAAAGCATGTCCTCTACACAGAACAGGAAGACGTGAGCCAAACTTCTACTTGTAACACGAGACTTCAAACGTGACACAAAGATCTTGGTGTGTTTAATGTTTAGTGATGAAGTTTAGTTGTTATGTCTGGTAAGCATGGGAAAGACTAAATTCTCTTCTTGTAATAATATAGCAAACCCGCACTTCTTTAATACTCCCTCCGTCCCATAGTTATAGGCTGATTTTTCATTTTGAGATGTCCCAATATATAGGCTACTTACTATTTATAAAATTTAGTTGGTTCATTATTTTACTTTTATGCCCTTATAATAAATATTCAACCATTACTCTTTTTTTGAAGAAACAACCTTCAATGTCATTATTTTTATCACCACATTTAATGTTGTTGTATTCTCAATAAAAGAATTCAACTTTTTAGACTTTACTAGTTTAACATATTTTGTGTATAAAAAGCAATTGTACCAGCAATCAACGAAGTTAAGAGTTTCAATATGATAAGTAAGGAGTAATTAATTTATTCATTAATTTTATATTAAGGGGTATATGTGAAAAATTTCTGCTAAAAATTAACTTATTTTCTTAAACTATGTGCCAAAAGAAATCAGCCTATAACTATGAGACGGACGGAGAAAGTATGTAAGAGAAGCAAAGTTTGGTTTAACCTGGGCGACCAATGTTCTTTTGACCTTCCTAACTACCTTCTGAATCAGAATGAACTCCAGTACTAGGCCTTTTGTTACACATAATAAAGCATCTCATTGAACGTTGTACCCCTCTTTTTGTACAATCATTGGCGCAGCTGCTAAGTTATTGAAAAAGTATTTCTAGTGCTATAGTTCCATACAACCCATCAGCAGCTCCCGTGAATCATGTCAAAAAGACCTAAGTAGCATACCTCCACAAATTAGAATAAGGCAGGAATACAAAGAATGAATAACCTCATATATATATAGCCATTGCCATTGCCATTGCCATTGCCATTGCCATTGCTATAGGGTTTCATGTAAGAAACTAGGTAAAAAAGTAATGTACAAGACAGAAAGAAAATAAGATTCAGTAACAAGGGGAGAGAGGAGGCAGACTCGATAGGAAAGGGAGCTTTGACTAGGAGAGAGCAACGTCATTAGCATAATAGCAGAGAGAAGGAGACTCAGTGAGATATTTATTTTATTTCAAATTTGGTTACAACAGAGACAAATTCCAAAAAATGATTAGTGAATAATTGGTTCCATAACAAGGCAATGATTACTGAATTACTGGTTCTATACCAAAGTGGTCACCCTACATTAGTGGTATTGATCTATCTAGTTTAATGATTCAACCCATTCGGCTGAAAAGGTACAAAAGTTGAATTTGGCTAAAGATTAAAAAGCTTCCAATCCATTTTTGTCCTTTTTAGCATAGAAATGGCATTTCAAGTAAAGGGCTAATCCAACCAACTTGGAATTAATCTTTTTTCACTCACCCAAATGTTGGATTCTTTCCTCTTAGCAGAAAAGTATAAAGGAAACAGTAAGAGAGATCATTTAATCCCAGGCCTCCCACTCTATCTCTTGGTACAAGTTGTTTCTTTCATGTGGCTGCTTTCTCACTCTCTGGAGTTTTGTATTGGAGCTTTTTGTCTAGCATTTACTTATTTTTCATTCTCTATCTCATTATATATTCAAGCCCTTTGAACCACATTGGCCTAGCTCCATGCACTAAGGACCAGGAGTATATACAATCTTGCAATCAATCCACGATGGATCAGCAGAGTAGGCCTCTCTTTTAATCACAAGTTCTCTGAGATTTTTTACTTATATCTATCACACATTTGGCACATTTGCAAGTATGAATATCGTAATTGAATTGACCAAACAAGAAAATTTCGACATAATTATTTTATGTATACACACACACACACCAACTCGTGTAAATAATTAAGAAACTTAATTTATAATATAAATCCAGTATCAACACGGAGCAACTCCAAATCAAGTAATAGTATAAAAATTCAAAAACAAATCCCAATAATCAACCGTATAGATAGAATTTTATAAAGAGAGAAGGAGAAAGCCTACTCACACAATCACCACAAATCACTTGGCTACCATCCTGGCAATAAAGTCCTCGTACCGGATCTTACCGTCGGATCCAACATCAACCTCCCGGATCCACTCGTCGAACTCAGAAGGCTCCAGCTTCTCGCCAATGCTTGTCAGAATATGCCTGAGATCGGAAACCGAGACGAATCCAGTTGCTTCCTTGTCGAGGACCTTAAACGCGTCGCGAAGCTGACGATCAAAAGGCTCAGGCTTGAGGTGCTTCGACATGAGCTCGAGGAATCTATTGAAGTCGAACGGCGCGGTTAGCTTTTCCTCGGCGATTATAGATTTGAGCTGGGCTTGGGTCGGGTTCCCACCGAGAGAACGCATGAGAATTCCGAGCTCCGACGTAGCAATCTTTCCGTCGCCGTCAGTATCGAAGAGCGTGAATGCCTCTTTCATGGATGAGACTTGATCGTTGCTCAGATCTTTCCCCATTGATACCGTTTTGCTCCCTTTCTTTTTCTGGTGCCTATGAAATTTTGTTATAAACAAAAAAGACCAACTTTTTTATTCAAAACGAAAATATAGAAAAAGAAAGGAAAATAAGATAATGACGGTTACATGTTTCAGATTGGGTGTGTTTGGCTTGGATTAGATGTAGAATGCCGAATTGACTTATGCGCGATCCAATTGAGGATAAGTAATTTTAGTTTGAAAATCTTTATTAACTACTGTAGTAGTATATTTTTGGAAAAAGTCTTGGCCGACCGGTTTTTTAGACCGTAAAATTGGAATATCCAATTTTTTTATTTTTATTTTTGCTTATGACTCTCAAAAAATATATAGTATTTATTCTAACAAAATTTTTTACAAAACATAGTATTTTAGGTGTAATATGGATACATATACAAAAACAGAGTTATACAATCATAAGCAAAAATAAAAATAAAAAAATTGGAAAATGTCCAATAAACATGTCCAAAATCCATTTTTTTGGGAATCACAAGCAAAAATAAATAAATAAATGAAAAATGTCCAATAAACATGTCCAAGTAGAAGTAACTCATATTTTTGAGATGTTGTTTGTATTTTGTACTTAAAATGTATTAAAATATTGTATAAAATACTTTTATCCCATTGCCTTTCATTTGATTAATTGAATTCTTAAATAGCCTTCTCCGGTCTCCAAAAAAACATTATTTTTGTCCAAACTTGTGTCGGTGACCCAAAATTCAATTTGACGAAATTAGCCCATTGGCCAAATGAAGCCCAAGCCTACAAAATGATACAAATCACAATTTTGATGGAAACTGCAAACATGTATATATTGCTATGGGCATGTTGGGTAATGGGGGTGGATCAGGAGCAGCCAATAACTATCAAATAAATGGTTATAAAAGCGGCTCACTTGAGCCCATGACATAAGCAGTGAATTTGTGTTACATTATTTTATTTTTTATAATTGTTTTATTCTTTATATATATATATATATTTATTTAGTTCTCTAATTTTTTTTATTGTTCTATTCTATATAATTTACCCATTCACCGTCGTGTGTAATAGTTAAAAAAATAGTTACTCTTATCGGTTTCAAAATAATCAATTGTGGATTAATCTTAATTAGTAAAAAACATAAAATGTGAAAAAAATTCAATAAGTCTCTCACTTTAGGAGAAGGGTAGAAGCTAAATGTGTAATATTACAAAATCACATGCATAATATTGAAGAAGAAATCCTAAACTACAAAGTTGCTTTTTTTTTTTTGATATTAGAAAGGTGGACAGATGCAAAGAAATGCATGCAGTATATCATTATCAAATCCCAGTAGTTTGGGTTCCTGTCTGTCCTAATGGGTCTACTTTAATATTCATGCTTTCAGGCATCATGCATGTTCAACTATCACTCAGACAGACAGCAAGTGCTTAGTTTAGCTGAAGCTCCTTTACAGCATTGTGTTTCTTATTCTTCACCCACTCATACTTCTTTCATGTATTGATTGAGCTGAGAATATATCTTTCTCATGATAAAGATATATGCTCTCTTCAATTTGCATTTTATGCTCTACCTCTTGCTTTTAGAATGGGGCCCACTTAAGGCGCGCGCCAGTTACGGAATCAAAATATTTTTAAAAAGGTTCAAAATACATTTATAAAAAAAATTATTTATTGACGTTGATTGTAAGACTCCAACTTTTATGAATAAAGATGAATTTTCAATAAATATCATTTTTAAATATTATGGAGTAAATTTGATATAATGTTATAGTTGTGGATAATATTTAGAAATTTTGAAAACTATGCAAGTTGTTATATAATATTCGATTGGTCGGAAAATATTCGTTTTAACAGGGAATATTTGTACGACGACACAATCATTGGTGGACCCCACAACGGAATTATTGTCGGATTGAGAAAACGACAAAAATATTTTTATGAAAATAACGGCGGAAGTTTTACCATTAACTGTTGAAACACCCGGTGTTAAAAGTACAATAATACGCGTGGTTGCATAGTAGCATACGGTATTGATTATTGATGCTTACGTGAGAAGTCACTCAGTTTTGTTCAATTATTGCTACAGTAATTGTTGCATAGTATCTCACGTTATTTGATTTAATTATTGTCGATATTTTATATATTATTAAAGCAATAATTGAGATAGCAAAGTTATTAATATTATTATTTGTAATATTAACGATGTCTAGATGTTCTGCCAAGAAGAGGTTTGGTCACCTAATTGCGCCCCAATAGGGAGAAATCCTTATTGGAAAGTCCCTCTTTCACGAAACGACACAGTCGATTAATATTGTGAATTATAATAATGATGATAAATATTGTTAAATATATTGAGGTGTCTTTTAAGAAGTCACGTAAGTTTATATATATATATAAAATTTTATTTTATTAGTATTATTAATGTAATAAAATAGAAAAGCTTTTTATATAAAATGTAATACTTTTATAAAGTTATTTATTTTATTAGATAATAATTAGAATATAATATATTTTATTATCATAGTATTTTGCATAGTCTTTGATAAGTAAAATCTTTTTATATAAAATGTAATACTTTTATAAAGTTAATTATTTTATTAGATTTTAAATAAAATATATAAATATATAAATATATATATATATATATATTATATTATATTTTATTACATAGTATCATTTCTATTTTTTACATAAATAGGATGCTTGGTTAAATTGAAATCACACCGAAAATTCGGAGAATTCTCTTATAATCTTGGCGTATTTCTTTAGAGTTTTAAGAAGCTTTGAGCGTAGTCAAGTTTTCTTCAAGTATCCCCATACTCTACCCGCATTAATACTCTTCTTTATAAGGTAAGGGGTATTATTTTTTTAGTATTCATAAAGAGAACTTACATTATTCCATTTTTATTATTACATTTGGAATAACTCAGTATATCAAAATCTGCATACATGGTGAAATTCTTCCATTATTCCATTCCTTATTATTACGCTGAATAAAATTCGTATATCTGAAGTGCTCGCATACGTGGTGAAATTCTTCGTTATTCCATTTTTATTATTACATTGGAATATCCTATCACATGCGTATATACATTTAATTCGGTTTCCATTATTTATTATTACATTGGAATAACTTTTCTGCAATGCTTGATTATCGCGTGCACAGTGAAGTCTTTTGTTATTCCATTCTCTATTATTCATTTGGAATATCTTCGTCTGCGTGCTACGCATGCGTGACATTCCCATTATTTATAATTTTGTTGGAATATCACATGCGTGCGTTTACGCGACTGAATTCTATTATTTATTATTACATTGGAATAACTCATGCATGCGATTTATCGCATGCATGGTGAATTCTTCTATTATTCCATTCTTTATTATTATTACATTGGAATAACCTTTCATGTGGATTACCACATGCGTGGTGAATGACCCTTCAGTATTCATTTCTTATTAAATTGTGGAAATGATCTCGTACATGTGGATTACTGCGCGTGGCGGTAAAAATCCATTCTAGCTTTCATATATTCTATGATACTCATTTGGTTAAAATTTTGGCTTATACTCCATAAAATTAGTGGAATATTCTTGATATTTCTTGGCTTCATCCAAGATCTTTACATGGAAATATTCTTTTGAGCATTCTTGAATTTTACTCCACAAAGCAAGATCATGTTGACAATTTGGACATTATTGAGTTCAGGATAAATTAACTTATAAATCTTTAAAATTTATTCTTGAACTTGTTTTATTGAATTATTATGTCATTGTCATCATCGTCATGCTTATATTGTGATGAAAGTCATCTTTGGCTTACGTGCATAGATGAACTTGGTATGATTATGACCAGGGATTATTCGATATAATCATGACCTGTAATGTTATAAATGATGTGGTAAAAGTCCTCAGTGGCCTGTAGTGTATTGACGAACAATTTTTAGTATGATTATGACCAGGGACTATTCGGTATAGTCATGACCATTGATAATTTAATGAATATCCTTGGCGCAAAAGCAGGGATGACTCGATGATGTGGTTTATTTATTAAAAGTTGAGTCTCAAATGATAAAAATTGATGAAAACATTTTAAATCATAGAAGATAGTAAATATCATGCTTCTACTTGATTCTTCAATGGATTCTTATTCAAATGCGTTAAACTTTATATACATTGTATTTTATCGGTTTAACATTGTTAAAGACTAATGATAATTTATTACGCATTATCTTAGTCATAATATTTCTTCTTTGGGCTAGTTGAGCTCACCTTTCTTTCACTTATTCTCTTGAGAAATGAATATATAGGTGGACGCAGTCGGGAGCGGAGTGATGGTTCGAGATGATAGCATTAGTAGTCCTCACTATTCTGTTAAATAGTGTGACAATAAATGTAATGAGAACTCCATGGAGTGTGGATATTGTCTAGATGCCAATATTCTTATTAAAACTCTTAGTTTATGTTTTGTCGTATTTTATACGACAGTTGTATTATTAAGTTGTATTTGTATTCAGTACTTTGTATCTGACTACCCAAGATGGGTGATGTGTACCTATTTTGGGGGCGTCACACTGGTGGGGGTGATTCATTCAGTGACGAAATCAAGTATTTATCCAGAATAAATAAAAACATCAATTGTTAATCAATAATTTCATCAATTTAAACATTTCATAATAATTTCATCATTCATCAATTCAAACATTTCATCAACTAACCTAATTCAATAATTTCAATTATTTCACAAACAATATATCATAAATATACCATAAATTGATAAATATACAATATTAATTCAAATATTCAATGAAAATAACACATAATCTCTAATTCATGGCATAACTGTGACGCCCCCAAAATAGGTATACATCACCCATCTTGAGTTACCAAATACATGGTACTAAATTCAAATACAACTTGATTATACAATAGTCGTGTAAAATACGACAAAAATACATCTTTGTGAGTTTTAATACAAATATTGTCATCTGACATAATATACACTCAATTTAGTCCTCAATACATTTAGTATCACACTATTTAATGTAATAGTGAGGACTACTAAGACACCATCTCGGACCATCACCCGCTTTCCCGACTAGTCATTCCTGCCACGCTCTCATTTCCTAAAGAGAACAAAGAAAAGAAAGGGTGAGCTCAACTAGCCCAGTAAGAAATATTATGACTAAGATAATGCAGAATAAATTATCATTAGTCCTCAACATTGTTAAACTGATAAAATACAATAGACATTAAGTTTAACTACAGCGGAACATGCAATCCATTAAAAGAGTCAAGTAGAGAATAAAATCTACTATCTTTTATGATTTAAAAAGGTTTTTCATCACTTTTATCACTGAGACTCAGCTTAATAAATAATCCACATCATCCCTGCACTATGGCCAAGGATATTTATTAGGGTCACGACCACAAATTATCCATGCACTACGGGCCAAGGATATTTGTGTATTCATCAATGGTCACGATCATGCCAACAACTGTCCATCAATGTACTTCGGGCCAATGAGGACTTTTATCACATCATTTGTAACATTACGGTCATGATTACACCGAATAATCCCTGGTCATAATCATACCAAGTCCATCTATGCACTACAGGCCACAGATGACTTTCAAAAATAATATAAACATGAGGATGATGACAATGATATAAGAATTCAATAAAACAAGTTCAAGAATTAATTTATTCAGGAACTAATAACGTCCAAATTGTCAACATGATACTTCTTTGTAAAGTAAAATTCAAGAATGCTCAGAAGAATATTTTCATGAAAAGATACTAGATGAAGTGCAAATATCAAGAATATTCCACTAATTTCATGGAGTGTAGAAGTCAAAACTTTAACCAACTGAGTATAATAAAGAATGGAATAACAAAAGAAATCACCATGTACATGCGGTACTTGCAGATGATGCGAGTTATTCCAATGTAATAATAAATAACGGAAACCGTGTCGAGGCATAAAATGCATGCACGGGATATTTTAACAGAATAATAAAGAATGAAATAACATAAGATTTCACCAAGTATAGGGAGTCCACAGTATCTGAAGTTATTCCAATGTAATAATAAAGAATGGAATAATGTAAGATTTCACCAAGTATAGGGTATCGCCACAGATATAAGTTATGTATAGGGTATATCTGGCAGATATCTGAGTTATTCCAATGTAATAATAAAGAATGGAATAATGTAAGATTTCACCAAGTATAGGGTATGCCACAGATACAAGTTATTCCAATGTAATAATAAATAATGGAATAATGAAGTTCTCTTCATGAATAAGAAAGAATAACACCCTTACCGTAAAGACACTCGGATATCGAAGTAGTGAAGTAGCGAGAATCTTCTTTCTCTTCTTTCTCTCTCTAGAGTTTCAAAGAATTCGTAAAATAATGAAGGAATGAGCTTATTTATAGAAGAATGGATTGAATAGTAACTAATTTACGAATCTATTCCAGATTGATTTACTTTTAAACGGATGGTCCAGATTGATTTACTATTAAAACTTAAAAGCAATTCGGTCCATACTTGATTTACTATTAAAACTTTAAACCATCGATCCATATTGATTCACTATTATAACTTTCCACCAATGGTCCATATTGATTCACTAATATAACTTCAACCAACTATTCGAAAAATTAGCACATCTCCTCATGGAATAATATTGTACTCCAAATACCAATACACAATACTAGAGTGAATAATGTAATCTGTGAATAGTAACTTTGAATAGTAACTCATGAATAATAACTCGTGAATAAGAACTCGTGAATAGTATTTGACACGAAAAAGTTCTCCTAATACCGATTGAACAATATAACCTCCGGACATCAATTATCATGGAATAGATGTCTTTTCTCTACTAACACAAATAATCCCAACATAATGAAACTATCAAATTCATCTTTAATCAACACGAACTTATTCATCATTAATATTATAACTCACAATATTTAACAAACGAGTGTTGTTCCCAAGAAAGAGGGCTTTCCAATAAGGATTTCTCCCTATTGGTAGCCGCAATTAGGTGACCAAACCTCTCCTCGATGTAACTTCCGGACATTGTAAATATTGCAATTTAATAATATGAATAACTTTGTCGTCTTAATTATTGATTTAATAACATATCATATAATGCGGATGATCTTCGTGACAATAATTGGATCAATAATATGAGAGATATGATGCAAAGATTCAGTAGCAATAATTGAGTATAACCGAGTGATTTCTCACGTAAGCATCAATAATCAATCTGGTAGTGCTACTATGCAACCACGCCAGATTCTCGTACTTTTTACTACTGGGATAGATTCAACAGCTTTTAACAGAATACCTCCTCATAGTTATTTATAAAATATTTTTGTCGTTTTCTCAATCCGACAATGAAATTCAAGTTATGGGGTCCACAATGATTATGCCATCGCATTTAATATTCCCCACCAATCTAATATTTTATAACAACTTGCATACTTTGCAAAATTTATAAATATTACCCACAACTATAACATTATATCAAATCCACACCATAATTTTGAAAAAAATATTTCGAGAAAATATTTTACTTCGAAATTTACGTATACAGTATCGTACGAAGAGATGAGGATACCTTGACTTCATTTCAGATTCTAACTCTTGAGGTATAGCCTTTGAGTGTTGAATACAATCCTTTTTATCCAAGATTTTAACACGTATCTCCTCATACGTTAAATCTTCTGTTATCTCGTCCGGTTCTAAATCAATAATGTGGTTCGAGTCTTTCACATATTTACGTAACGTCGATACGTTAAAAACGTTATGAACACGCGACATACTTGGCGGTAAAACGAGTCTACAGGCCACAGTTTCTACTCGATCAAGGATTTCAAATGGGCCAATAAAATCGAAGGTTGAGATAACGCCTTTTTGAACCTTATTCTTTACATTCATCAAATTCGGGTGTGTAGCTTGAGCGGCTTTAACTTTATCGATTAAAGTAGATTCTATTCGTATATTCGTTATCTTCATGTGGGTCCCTAGAGTCTTTAACTCTATCTTCATTTTTTGTAAGTTATACGAAATGAGTCCTTGTGTTAACAACATCGCACTCGTAAATGCATACGATCTTCTATTCAACGCGTCAGCTACCATGTTCGCTTTTTCACGATGGTATTGAATGGTATGATCGTAATCTTCAACAGCTCGAGCCAACGTCTTTGGCGCATGTTACATTCGTTTTAGTTGCAGAAATATTGGAGGGTTTAAGAAATGGGTTTTGTACTGGGGTCAATACAAAATTCGATTTCACGCTCTAGGGGTAGACTAAGAAGTCTTCAAGGATACGCCAGGAAATTTATTAATAATAGAAATATCATTCAAAACTGTGACCCTCATCCAAGACTTGGATAACACGTCACATTGATACCAACTGTGACTTCTATCCCTTAACCTGGATAGCACCTCACAATGATACCTATTAACTTGCCATCTTCATTCACGATGTCGCCTACAGAAAGTCTGGCTTCGGTGCATTCCACACAAAGAAGTCAACAATAAAAAGATCGAGGCTCTTTACTTATGGCTTGATATAACAATGATTGACTTTAGTGGTTTGGTTACTTGAATTCGCATAACAGGTTGGTTAGGAATATGAAAGCTAACAACCTTACGAAAAGTATGATGAGTAGTTAACCAATCGATTTTTAAAATCACATCAAAGGTAAGTATTTTCAAAGAGATAAGATCGACAGGTAACGTGAAAATGTCGATTTGAATCAACAAGATTTATAAACAGTGGAGGTAACGAAGGCTCCTACTAACGAAGTTTCAACCAATAAGTCAAAGTCTAACTTCTCTAGAGTCAAATTTAAACGTTGAACGCAAGCAAGAGAGATAAAATAATGGGTAGAACTGGTATCTTATAAGGTATAGACTTCGCAAGAATTTATAATTAACTAACCCGTGCTAACTTCGTTCGAGTTACTCGCTTTTTGAAAAGTCATGAAAAATGCTCTCCCTTATACTATCGGTTTTGACTTTTCTGGAACGGTCTTTCGTGCCTCCATCCTAGCTGAATTTGTCTTCGGTGAACGAAAAAATTGGGCTAGGTGACCTTTTTTTCCACAATTATAACATGCTTTGGACGACATCGCGCAGTTTGGACTGATATGTCCTTCCCCTCCGCATTTGAAACATATGATAGGTGGTCGTTCTCCTTCCTTAACAACGGGTGCTGGTGCTGACGTCTTTCCATCATTGTTGAATTTTCTCTTCTTAAAATGTCCATTCTTATTGTTTTGGCCATGATTACCACCGAAGTGGTTATTATTTATGGCATGTTGATTCCCTCCACGCTTATTGTCACCGCTTCGATGACTGCTATCACTGGTATTATCATTTCTTACACCGCTTCTCTTTTGGTTGGGTTGACTCACTATCGCGCTCCAGTAACTGAGCCCTATTAACAACATCTGAATACAAACAAAGTTTATGAGAAATGAGGTTTTGACGTATCTCGGGTTTCAAACCTCTTAGAAACATTCGCGTCATTCTCTCCTCATTATCAACTAAATGGGACGCAAACCGACAACTCAAATAAACTTGGCTTCGTCTTCGCGACGACTGATCCATGTTATTTTTCTCCAACTTGATGAATTCTACCTCTTTCAAGTGACGAATACTTTCGGGAAAGTACTTGTCGTTGAACAATTCTTGGAACTTTTCCCAAGTCATCTTCAATGAGGCAGATTGAGTACGCTTTACAGATTCCCACCAGTAATCGACCTCTGCCCGCAATATGAAGGAGGCAAAGGGAACCTTTTTCTCCTTGGAGCAACCTAAGATATCAAATATCTTGTTGATTTGCTTTATCCACGTCTCCGCCTTAAGTGATTTTGGCTCTCCAAAAAACTCTGGTGGTCCCTCTTTAACTGCTTTGGCGGTGATCGTCCGAGAGTTGCCAGGTGTTTCCACTGCATTTTGGACGGAGCCGCTCTCTCGATGTTGCATGAATTGCATGAAGCCCTCGGAATATTCCGTCGCTCATCATTTGGTCAAGTTGTTGTTTGCATGAGGATTGTCGCCTTCCGATGATGCACATTGTCCTGGTTATTGATCTGTGGAGACTCAACGGTCTCTGTGGCTCTATTGATGTTCTCAACATTCTCGGATGCCATTTTCAAATCTTTCACAAAACAAGGGTTAATTAACATATCACATATTATCCTATACTCGATGAACCAATTAAATACCAAATAAACTTAGGTAGGTCATACTAGCGAAGAAATTCCCGCTCTCCCTCCTAGTTCTTGTCTCACATCTCACCGGGGATCATATCCCTAAGCTTTTATACCAACTGTGACACCCCCAAAATAGGTATACATCACCCATCTCTGAGTCGCCAGGATACATGATGTACGAATACAAATACAATCTTAAATATACAACAAAAGGTCATGAGTATTAATACAAATATTGTCTTCTAGACAATAACCACTCTCGAATAAGTCCTCATTATAATTATTATCACACTATTTCATAGAATAGTGAGGACTACTAATGCTATCATCCGGACCATCACTCCGCTCCTCGACTAGTCCTCGCTACGCTCTCATTTCACGAAGAGAACGGTGAAAGAAAGGGTGAGCTCAACTAGCCCGAAGAAGAAATATTATGACTAAGATAATGCAGGATAAATTATCATTAGTCTTCAACAATGTTAAATTGATAAAATACAATAGACAACAAGTTTAATCATAATGGAATAAGCACTCCATTAAAAGAGAGTCAAGAGAGAATAAAATCTACTATCTTTTATGATTTAAAAGTTTTTCATCACTTTTATCACTTGAGACTCCTGCTTTTAATAAATAATCCACATCATCCCCCTTACTACTACCAATGATATTCATTAGGGTCACCACCATAAATTATCCATGCACTACGGGCCAATGATATTTATGTATTCATTAATGGTCATGATCATGCCAACAACTCATTCCATCAATGCACTACTACGGCCAATGAGGACTTTTACCACATCATTTGTAATATTACTACCATGATTATACCGAATAATCCTCGGTCATAATCATACCAAGTCCATCTATGCACTACAGAATACGAGATGACTTTAAAAAATATAAACATGAGGATGATGACAATGATATAAGAATTCAATAAAACAAGTTCAAGAATTAGTTTATCCAGGAACTAATAATGTCCAAATTGTCAACATGATACTTCTTTGTAGAGTAAAATTCATGAATGCTCAAAAGAATATTTTCATGAAAAGATACTGGATGAAGCGCAAATATCAATGATATTCCACTAATTTCATGGAGTATAGAAGTCAAAACTTTAACCAACTGAGTATAATAAGGAATGGAATAACAAAAGAAATCACCAGGCATGTGATAGATATCACAGGCAGGTTATTCCAACAGAATAATAATAAATACGGAACTGTGTCGGCGTAAAACGCATTGCATGTGGATATTCCAACAGAATAATAAAGAATGGAATAACATAAGGATTTCACCAAGTATAGGGGAGTCCATGTATACAGGTTATTCCAACAGAATAATAAAGAATGGAATAACATAAATTCTCTTCATGAATAAGAAAGAATAACACCCCCTACCGTAAAAGACAATCGGATATCAAGTAGTGAAGTAGCGTAATACTCTTCTTCTTTCTCTATAATTTCTCTCTCTAGAGTTTTAGTGAATTAAATGCGAAATAATGAAGGAATGAGCTTCTATTTATAGAATAATGGATTGAATAAGAATTAATTCTGAATCGGTCCAGATTGATTTATTTTTAACGGATGGTCCAGATTGATTTACTATTAAAACTTAAAGCAATGGTCCACACCGATTTACTATTAAAACTTTAAACCAAATGATCCATATTGATTCACTATTATAACTTTCCACCAAATGATTCATATTGATTCACTAATATAACTTCAACCAACCAGTGCGAAAAATTAAAGACATCTCCTCATGGAATAATATTGTACCCAAATACCCGAATGTATAATACTAGAGTGAATAATAATCCGTGAATAAGAACTTTGAATAAATAGTACTCAAACAGAAAAGTTCCCCAAATACCCGATTGAACAATATAACCTCCAGACATCAATTATCATCTAATAGATGTCGATTTCTACTAACACAAATAATCCCAACATAATGAAACTATCAAATTCATCTTTAATCAACACGAACTTATTCATCATTAATATTATAACTCATAATATTTAACAACCAGGTTGTTCCTAGGAAAGAGGGGGCTTTTCAATAAGGATTTCTCCTTATTGGCGCGCAATTAGGTGACCAAACCTCTCCTTGACAGAACTTTTAGACATTGTAAATATTGCAATTTAATAATATGAATAACTTTGTCGTCTCAATTATTGATTTAATAACATATCATATAATGCAGATGATACTGTGACAATAATTGGATCAATAATATGAGAGATATGATCGCAAAGAATTATTGTAGTAATAATTGAGTATAACTCGAGTGATTTCTCACGTAAGATCAATAATCAATACCGGTGTCTTCTTATGCGAACCACGCGTATTCTTTGTACTTTTACTACCGGGTAGTTCAACAGTTTTAACAGTAACACCTCCACCGTTATTTATAAAATATTTTTGTCGTTTTTTCAATCCGACAATAATTCCGTTATAGGGTCCACCAATGATTGTGCCGTCGTACCAATATTCCCTGACAAAAAGAATATTCTCCGACCAATCGAATATTTTATAACAACTTGCATACTTTGCAAAATTTATAAATATTACCCACAACTATAACATTATATCAAATCCACACCATAATTTTAAAAAAAATATTTCGAGAAAATTAAATCTTTATTGGTAAAATCTGGGGTCTCACATGCGTACTTTGTAAAATTTATAAATATTATCCACAACTATAACATTATATCAAATTTATTTCATAGTATTCAAAAATGATATTTATAGAAAATTCATTTTTATTCATAAAAGTTGGGGTCTTACAATCTCCCCTTTTAATGAAATTTCGCCCTCGAAATTAGGGTACGTACCTGGTATGTCGAAGAGGTAAGGATACCTTGATTTCATTTCAGATTCTAACTCCCATGTTATTTCCTCAACATCGTGGTTCCTCCATAACACTTTGACTTGAGGTATAACCTTGAAGAGTAGAATATGTTCCTTCTTATCCAAGATTTGAACAGGAACCTCTTCATACGTTAAATCTTCCGCTATTTCGTCCGGTTCTAACTCAATAATATGGTTCGGGTCTTTCACATATTTACGTAACATGGATATATGAAAAACGTTATGAACACGAGACATACTTGGCGGTAAAGCAAGTCTATAGACTACAGTCCCTACTCGATCGAGGATTAAAAATGGGCCAATGAATCGAGGATTGAGCTTTCCTCTCTTTCCAAATCTCGTAAATCCTTTCCATGGAGCAACATATAACAACACATGATCTCCAATATCGAATTCCACGTCCTTTCGATGAAGATCAACATAACTCTTTTGTCGGTCTTGTGAGGTTTTTATATGTTGTCGTATCGTTTGAATCTTTTCCGTAGTCATACGTACCAACTCTGGTCCCAACAACGTTACTTCACCCACCTCATCCCAACATACTGGAGAACGAAACTTTTTTCCATACAACGCCTCGAATGGAGCCATGCCAATACTTGCTTGATAACTATTGTTGTAGGAAAACTCCACCAATGGTAAGAACTTGTCCCAACTTCCCTTGAAGTCAAGGACACATAGTCTTAATAAATCTTTAAGAGTTTGAATAGTCCTCTCTGATTGTCCGTCCGTCTGAGGATGATAAGCCGAACTAAATCGTAAATCTATGCACATAGCTTTTTGCAAACTAACCCAAAATCGTGAAGTGAATCTTGAGTCTCGATCAGAAACTATGGATACTGGTATACTATGCAGTCTTACAATCTCATTTATGTACATACGAGCAAGACGTTCAAGTGTATAAGTTTCTCGTATTGGTAAGAAATGAGCAGACTTGGTCAATCTATCAACAATGACCCAAATTGCATCTATGCCTTGAGAAACCTTGGGAAGACCAGTAACGAAATTGATGAGTAGGTTTTATGCCTATGAATCCGATATTATTAAACTTAATTATTGTTATCTTTAATTATTTTTTTAGTATCTTTTTATGTGTTTTGTGTTTATTTCTTGTAGGTTGGAGTTGGAGGGATAAATTGGTCATTTCAGAGAAGAAAAAGGTCAAAAATCATGAAAATTAGAGCTGAGTGGCATTTTTATAATTACGTTTATCTGAAGCAAGCGCTGGCGCTTGAAAATGGCTTAATGATGGCGCTTAAAGTATTTCGTGTCTTGAAAAAGAAGAGATTTTCTACTGCCAAGTGGGTTTTTGAAACCAAAAAGGAATCTGAATGAGGTGGGAGACTAATATAAATAGGAGAAGACTTTAGAAAAGACGTATCACTTAATTTTTCAAGGGATTCGCAGAGAGAACAACGAAGAAAAACACAAAGGAGAATTACAGAAAGTTTGGAGATCAAAGAGAGAGTATTAGAAAAATTCGAGTTTTCTTCTACCTTCTAGTTTCATCTTTTGTAATTATCCGGGATGTTTGGAATATTAATTTGGATGATGTTTTCTTTATTATTATTATGAACTAAATTTTTATTAAGATTGCAAACTTAACTTGGTATGTAGTTTAAATTGATCATTCCCATTGAATGGAAGTTGGTTTTTATTGAATTATTTATCATTTCTTATGTTTATTGATTAATTGTTTGGCCAACAATTACTGTGATAATCTATATAAAATTGGAAGATGGAGTATAGATTGAGATCCGGATATGATAACATCTCTTGCTCATATAATCCGAATAGGGTTAATATGATTAACATGTAGGATAGGAATATACCTATGTGTCTTTTGTATCCATTGAAAGAATTTGTGCGTAAAACCTTCATTAATTTGATTTGCATAGGAATATAGTGAGTTGATTAACTGGGGTGTTCCATGTAATTCCGCATCATAAAGATTGGATTTAGGAGGATTTGTTCATGTGTCTTTGGAAGAAGTGCGTGAATTTTATAAAGCATTCTTGGATAATGATTCATATTAATTAATTGATTTAAATGGGAAGTAATTGGTTTAAATGAAATACCAAGGGAAGTTATAATCTTAACCTGTTAAATCTGCAGTTATTCTTGTGAAATTCTGATTTTAGTTATTAGTTTTATTAAGTTTATTTTTTTAAATCACAAACAATATTTCGTAGTTCAAAATAGGATTAATTGCATTGGAATTAGTAATTGATAAATATTAGTCTATTTTCTCGTGGGAACGATATCCTTGCTTGCTGAATATTACAATTGAACGCGATATCTTGCGTGTTAAAGTCAAGCTATTAAAAATTAGGCAACAAGTTTTTGGCGCGCTGTTCTTAAAATTAGTTTAATATTTTGTCATTATTAATTTTGATAGAGTTAATCTTAATTTAAACTTTTTCTTTTCTCATTATATTCAGGTGTTCTTGGACTAGTGTATGCAAACGCGATCGAAGAAGCGGTTATTACTTCACGAGGACGACATCGAGAAAAAAATTTCAATGATTGCGTAAGTGGGTTAAAGAAACCAAAGAGGCAACTTGATAAGAAAGATACTATGGTGAAGAAGAGCAAAAAGCAACTCATGGATTATGCTACTGTGGTGGGTTAATGAAATTCGATCGAGTATTACGAGGCCCTCGCCATTCTTCTTACAAGTTTTGAGATAAAACCGGGGAGAATATGAGATGATTCAAAATTCATGTCGGGTTTGGAGGGTTACCGAATGATGATCCGAACGATCACATAGTCAGCTTTATAGAAATCTGCGATACTTTCAAGTACAATAATGTGTCGAGGATGCAATAAGGCTAAAAAAAGCTTCCATTTCCATTTACTCTCAGAGATAAGACTAAGAGTTGGCTCCATTCACTGCCACCAGGCTCGATTACTACATGGAATGACTTAGCCCAAAAATTTCTTGCAAAGTTTTTCCCACCTACAAAAATAGCAAAGTTGTGGAACGATATCTTCTCTTTCATTCAGCACGATTCAGAATCACTATATGAAGCTTGGGAGAGATTCAAAGACTCATTGCGAAAATGTCCACACTAAGGGATTCCTAAATGGCTTCAGGTGCAAACTTTTTATAACGGTTTATTTAACACAGTGAGATCGAATATAGATGCTGCAGCGGGAGGAGCTATTATGGCCAAGAATTATGATGAGGGGTATCAGTTGCTTGAAACCATGACAACTAATAATTATCGATGTGTGAAAAGAAGAACGGCTCGACCAAGACGGTCAGAAGGTGTATGAAGTGGATCGAATGACATTAGATTGTCACCAAGTGACTCGATTTACTGCTCTTACAAAGAAGATAGATGCACTTGGGGTACAACCATTCGAAAATGGAAACGATCTGTGAAATATATGCGGGTAGCCACTCAAGTGATCAATGTGTAATAAATCCTGAGTCAGTCCAGTTTGTTTCCAGTTTATAACGATGAGGGCGATTATCCAAACAACTACAATCCAGAGTGAGAAACCACCCGAATTTTTCTTGGAGTAATAATCGATCCACATGCAAGCACAAACTCCAAGGCAATCATATCCACCTGGATTTCAGCCACATCAACAATCTCAACAACACCCACAACCTCAACAACCTCATAAGCTATCACAAATGGAAGAATTGTTGGCAAGATTGGCAACTCAGTTTGAAGCCACAACGAAGAACCAATTAGCTGCAATAAAGAACCTTGAGAACCAAATTGGGCAGATAGCTAGTGCTTTGAATACTAGAACTCCGTGTTCTTTACCTGGTAATACGAAGAAAATCCAAGGAATGATGGAAATGAAAGCGATGTAAAAGCGATTACACTCGAAAGTGGGAAGGAGTTGACTCGGATCTGAGGCGGACAAAAGAAAATAATTTCACGAGGATGGTGAACAAGAGAGTGGAAATTCGAGAAAAGTAAATCTAGGGAAAAAGTTATGAAAAAAACAACAAGAAGATAAGAAACAAAGCGGTCATACCACCATGTTGCTTCTCAAAGATTGCAAAAGCGAAATTAGATGAGACAGGTTTTCAAAATTTTTAGAAGTGTTCAAAAGTCGCAAATCAACATTCCATTCGCAGATTCTTTAGAACAAATGCCTAGCTATGCAAAATTCATGAAAGATATTTTAACAAGAAAGAGGAAGCTAGGGAGTTCAAACCTGTAGCGTTGATGAAGAATGTAGCATGATTCTGCAAAGAAAGTTACCACCAAGTTGAAGGATCCGGGTAAATTCACCATACCGCAGTACTGCGATTGGACCCCAATTCTTTGAGATGTTTGTGTGATTTGGGTGCAAGTATTAACTTGATGCCACTTTCGATCTACACTCAGTTGGGACTTCCAGCACCAAAGCCAACAAATATATCTTTACAACTCGCAGATAGATCAATGACATACCCTAGGGGCATTGTGGAAGACATATTAGTGAAAGTGGACAAATTCATATTTCCAGCCGACTTCATTGTGTTGGACTATGAAGAGGATAAAGACATACCCATTATCCTTGGAAGACCATTTTTAGCCACTAGAAGGACATTAATTGATGTACAAAAGGGAGAGTTAACAATGAGAGTCCAAGATGAAGAAATAACTTTTAATGTTTTCAAGGCTATAAAATTTCCGAAGGGAGAGGAAGAGTGCTTTAGAGTTGATCTGATTGAAGAAGCAACTGGAGAGGTATTTAGTGAATTTGTGAATGAAGACCCTCTTGAAACCGCATTGGTTAGTGAAAATTTATTTGATGATTCAACTGTGCTAGAATGGGTTCAAATATTAGATTCAGCTCCAAAGCTCACTCGATGTTTGCAAAAATTTAAACCTCTATATTATTGGGGAAAGCCAGATGAAAAGGTGAAATCATCCTTAGAAGAACCACCTACCTTGGAACTTAAGCCATTGCCTAACCATCTACGGTATGCCTACCTTGGTTCTTCTTCCTCCTTTCCACCATTATTTCGCATCACTTGATAAGGTTCAAGAAAAAAGCTACTAAGGGTACTTCGGCAATATAAGACTGCTCTTGGGTGGACTCTTGCAGATATCAATGGGATAAGCCCATCAATTTGTATGCATAAGATTTTGTTGCAAGATGAAGCGAAATCGACTATTGAACAACAACGAAGACTCAATCCCATCGTGAAGGAAGTTGTCGAAAGGAAATCATTAAATGGTTGGATCGCGGAATTATCTACCCTATCTCGAGATAGCTCATGGGTAAGTCTCAGTTAATTATGTGCCAAAGAAAGGGGAATGACGGTGAGTTACAAAATGAGCATAATGAATTGATCCCGACTTCGAGCGATTCACGGGTTGGCGGGTGTGTATGGATTACGAGAAAGTTGAATAAGGCCACTCGTGAGACCATTTTCCTCTACCATTCATAGATCGGGATGTTGGGCGAACTTGCGGGGCATGAGTATTATTGTCCTTGGATGGATACTTAGGTTATAACCCGGATTACCACTTTACCTCGGGGATCGTGAGAAGTCAACATTCACATGCCCATATACGGCTACTTTTCGCGCAGAATGTCTTTTGGATTATGTAATGCGTCGGCGACATTTCAATCTGGTGTATGATGGCTATTTTTTTTCGATATGGTCGAACAAAATCTCGAGGTATTTATGGATGATTTTTTCGCTTTTGGGGATTCGTTTGATTATTGTTTGGAAAATCTCACCTCTACGTCTCAAACGGTGTATGGAAACGAATTTGGTTTTAAAGCGGGAGAAATGTCATTTTATGGTGCGAGGAATAATCTTAGATCATTGAAGTGTCATCAAAAGGTATTGAGGTTGATAGAGCTAAGATCGAAACCATTGAGAGCACCGCCACCACCTATTTCCGTAAAGGATATTCAAGTTTTTTGGGACATATTGGTTTTATATACGATTATAAAAGACTTCTAAAATCACGAAACCACTTTGTAATCTTTTGGAGAAGGATGTCCCATTCAACTTTGATCAAGCATGTCTGGAAGCTTTTGATGTGTTGAAGAAGAAACTAGTTACCGCACCTGTAATCATAGCGCTAGATTGGAGTATCCTGTTCGAATTAATGTGTGATGCTTGTGACTTTGCGATTAGCGCAGATTCTTGTAACGAAAGGATAAAATTTTTCACGCTATATATACTATGCTAAGTAAGACATTAACGGATACCCAACTAAATTATACCACTACTGGTATGAGCTATTAAGCGATTGTTTATGATTTGATAAATTTCGCTTCATATTTGATTGGGACAAAGGTGATCGTGTTTACAGATCATTCGGAAATTAAGTACTTAATAACAAAGAAAGACGCAAAACCGAGATTAATTAGATGGGTATTATTGCTACAAGAGTTTGACTTGGAGATCCGGGACCGAAAAGGAACAAAAAATCAGGTTGTTGATCATTTATCACGATTAGAGAATTCAGAATTAAAAAAAAATGACACAACAGTGATCAATGAATATTTTCCAGATGAACAACTATTTGCGGTAAGGATGGATACACCATGGTATGTAGATTATGTAAATTTCATTGTGAGTAAGGTGTTTCCGCCAGATTTGACAAGTCAGCAGAAGAAGAAATTTTTCCATGTTGTGAAACAGTATTTATGGGATGAGCCATTTTTATTTAAACAGTGTGGCGATCAAGTAATAAGAAGGTGCGTTCCAGAAGTTGAAATGGAGAATATTCTATACCATGTCATGCATCTGACTATGGTGGACATTTTGGGGGAGAAAAAACGGTAGCTAAAGTGCTTCAATGTGGATTTTTCTGGCACACACTTTTTAAGGATGCCCGTGTGTTTTCATTGAAATGTGACAGATGCCAAAGAGTTGGTAATATATCAAAGCGACATGAGATGCCACTTAATATGATTCTAGAAGTCGAATTGTTTGATGTTTGGGGCATCGACTTCATGGGACCATTTCCATCATCTTTCAGTAACTCCTATATACTTCTAGCGGTGGACTACATTTCGAAGTGGGTAGAAGCTATAACATCGCCCACCAATGATGCTAAGGTTGTGGTTAAGTTCATTCGGAAGAACATTTTCTCTAGATTCGGCACTCCTCGTGCAATCATTAGTGATTAAGGCACGCACTTCTGTAAGAAGCGGCTTCTCCATTATTCTCGCTAAGACGCTGAGTCACTTTCATAAGATAGCTCTTCGCTTACCATCCACAAACAAGTGGTCGTCGAGGTATCTAACCGAGAAGTGAAATGAATCCTCGAGAAGATAGTGAATCCTAGACGGAAAGATTGGGCTAGCAAGTTGGATGATGCTTTATGGGCATACCGTAAAGCTTACAAAACTCCGATAGGGATGTCTCCGTACAGGTTAGTATATGGGAAGGCATGCCATCTTCCAGTTGAACTAGAACATAATGCTTATTGGGCAATTCGGAAGTTAAACTTTAATATGTCTCCTGCGGGAGAGAAGCGCCTCTTACAATTGAACCAAATGGATGAATTCAGACTCCAATCGTATGAGAACGCAAAGTTATATAAAGAAAAGATTAAGAGGTGGCATGATGAGAAAATTCTGGAAAGAAAGTTTGAAGTAGGGCAAACAGTGCTATTATACAATTCAAGGCTTAAACTGTTTCCAGGAAAGTTGAAATCCCGTTGGTCAGGGCCATTTATCATTACAAAAGTTTATCCTCACGAGTCATGGAGGTGGAAGACACGGATGCCAAACGTAACTTCAAAAGTCAACGTTCAAAGATTGAAGCACTACTATGGGGTTTGTGTTGATCGTGAAAAGACATTGGTCAACCTTATTGATTAGAATGCAGAAGATAGTGCTAAAGACTATAAACCAAGCGCTAACTGGGAGGCAACCCAAGAACTTTTATTGTAATTTTTTATTTTTACTTTTATTTATTGTTTTATTTTATTTACTTTACTGTTAGATTATTTAGTGTTTAAACTTTTATAGTTTAGGATTTATTACACCCCTGACGTTCTCTAACACGATATTCAATTGATTGCAGGATAGGAAACAAGATTTCTTATTTGGCGGGTTTGACTAATGGCCACTTCTGACTACTAGTCGGGGTCTCGCCATCGATGAAATGGCCGGTACCTAGCTTCAAATTATTGTGAGTGACGGGGTCAGGTAAAGAAGCGTTACCTGGAAGCTAAGCATTTCTGAGCTTATTAAATGAATGTCCATTTGTCAAAATCTCAAATTTCTAATCATTTCCTTCATTTTTAGTGTTATTGAATTTCTTAATGGTGTAGGGTATCTTGTTTTTGTTTTTCTTTCTTAGTATGTTAGTTTAGTTAATTATGTAGTTTATCTTAGTTTAGGGTTTTTAAAATAAGTCTTAATCTCCTTGCAAACAAAAACTAACAACTGAAGTTGTGCAGGTTGGGAAAAAAATTTTCAAGACATGCCCAAGCGCTAGCGCCCAAGCCGAGCACAATCCAAGCGCTAGGTGCCTAATTGCGATGAATGAGATAAAACACTGGCGCCTGGCGCCCAAGTCAAGCCAAATCAAGCGCTGGCGCTAAAAGTCGATAGCCATAATCGTCCCAAGCGCCTAAGCATTTCCTACATAAAGCGAAACCAAGCGCTGGCGCCCAAGCTTGCAGAGCGATCTCGCTTTCAACCGCTTGGCGGTCCCGACAATCTAATCCCAAGCGCCAGCGCTCTTTGCACTCCTAAAAAAAGAAACCTAATCGGGCATAACCAGTCACGCTCCCAATTCAAACTCTCTTGTGCTCTCCCACTCCAACTCAAACTCACTCAATTCGCATCACTCCTCTAATCTAGCCACGATAATCAACTTCTTCTTGTATAAGCATAACCAAACACTCAATCTCTTACCCAAACTAAGGCAATCAATCTCCATCTTATCATCCTTCCTCACCAATTCGGTCACCAACCTACAATTCAACTCCATCTATCCGAAGTCAGTGTTCAATGCTCAAATTGCTCCTACAACTTTGATTAGAACATCATATTTAGCTATAACCAAGTAAGTGTGCAAGATTTTATTGCAAAATTGTGTGGATTTGCTTGGATAGTAGCTAAGTCAGTAATTTGAAGATAGTTTCTTTCATTGTGTTGGCTCAAGTGGGTTTGGGTACTCTTAATTGTTGCTTGTATTGCATTGGAAGGATAGTGTGCTTAGTAATTGACAAATTTGGTGAAAATTAAGTTTGGGTGAGTGCTTCAACAATAGTGTTCAAAATTTTTGCACACCAAGTGTTCGATAATTTGTCACAAATAGGATTTGGCCATCCTAAGCCACTGAACGTCATTTGGTTGGGCAAGAAAATATCACATAAGACTTATGGGTACTAAAAGGCATAGAGGAGAGACTTCGGGCACTTCGCAAAAGTTTGACAAGAAGAGATTTACAAGTGCTAAAGCATCCGAAAGATATTATAATTCGCTTTCTAGTAAAACGCTAATTCCCGAGCGTGGATTATTGCCAGAGATAGAAGATGGGGAATTACTACAAATGATTGGGAGTAGAAGATGGGCGAACTTTACAGCCCAACCGAATTCATCGGTCGTTAAAATTGTTAAGGAATTCTACGCCAATGCAAAAGATCATATTGGTAACATGATTTGGCGGAAAATCAGTGGAAGTCAGTTCCAGGTCAATAAATGCTTACTACGGCTTGAACACAATACCCAATAATGGCTTCATGCAATATTTAGAAGACGAATGGACTACGATGAGGTCATTCAAGCTTTAGTGTGTACAGAACACAATGGAAATTGATGCATCAACAAGAAGTTTGTTTTGTTCCTACATCCGCACTAAGTCATTACGGAAAGCATGGCATGCCTTTATTTGTGCCAAGTTGATGCCGTGTATAACATACAAGTGATGTTATAAATCGACGCGCTGTTCTTTTTTCTCAGATTACACAAGGAAAATCTATAGATGTGGGTCGGAGTTATACATGATTCAATTGACAGAGCAATTCAAGGAGGGACCTCGGTGGACTACCTCATCCATCTTTGATTCTTGGGACTATGTCGACAAGTTGGAGTAAAATGGGATGATGAGGAAGCTACACAACCTCCTTTAGCCCCAATTGACCACTCGGTGATAAAAAATACAAGATATGGGGTGGGGTACATCACACACAGGAGGGTTAGGTTTCATTATTGTACCTCCAGAGCTGCAGACGAGCCTAATCAACAAATACATGATAATCCTTCCTGCTGCAATTTGAAAGTTACGGGCCTCAACCAAATTTTTTTGAAGATATTCATCGAGAATTAAGAAATCAAACTAGAAGGATTGACATGGTGGGTACTCGAGTTCAAAGAGGTTTTTGGCCATCATGGAAAGAAATCGGGATAGCCTAGCTTTCAATGATAAACGGAGGTGTATCGAACTATATAGTCAAGACATTCTGTAGATGTTTGCCGCGTGAATCCAAATTACTCTCTCCTACCAATTTCCACCATTGTCTGCGTACCCCTTGGCTAATGAAGAAGAAGAAGAAGAAGAAGAAGAGGAAGAGGATACTGACGAGGAATAAGGCTTCGATCTTTCAGGGAAGTCCTCAATGCCTAATTTCTTATGTTTTGTTTGTTATATACATTGAGGACATTGCATAGGTTAAGTTTGGGGGTGCATTCTTCCAGTTCTAGTTGCATTCATGTAGTATTCATTTAGTAGTTTTTCATGTAATTTTCATTCTAATTTCTTAAAAAAAATGGAAAAAGAAAAGAAAAATTCAAGTATTTGCATGTTTCCAGCTGTTAGATAGTTTAAGTCTGTTTTGGCCAGTGATGAGATTGGAATTGAGTAGACAAATATAGTATTGACTGTTAAGACTGTGATGTGATTTCTTGTTATGATTTGAATCTTTACCTGTTTGAAACTGATATAATAAGGATAGCACAGTAAAAACAACTATGTTGACTACTTGAGTTGAAATTGACACATAATGGACTTCTTGAGGATAATACTAGTTTGAATGAATGAAAGACATGAATAGGCAGAGATGACTAATTTAGACAAAAACTTAAGTTTGGGGGAAAAATTTGGGATATATAAGCTTAAAAAAAAAAACTTGAAAAAAAAATGATGAAACAAAATATCGTGGCTAGTCTTGTTTTGGGGCATTTGTTACTTGAGCAAGTACGCCCGAGGGGATTGTCTTTAGACCTAGTGCCCTAAGGTCTTATATGGTCTGGGAGTCGTTGGTCGAAAGCTTCTTTGGGGTAAAGATTTATTAGCTTTAATGGAATGAGACATTGCACAATCATGGTTAAAAAAGAAGAAAAAAATATATGAAAAACAAGCAATAAAACGGGAAAAGAGCAAAAAGCCCCCGTAAAGCAAAGTAAAGCATAAGTATCCCGGATTGGACTCTTGAATTTGGTGGAAGTTTGACTTTAGTTTGATCTAGCTTGTTCATGAAATTTATGAGTTTGCACTGTATGATGCCTTTAAAGAGATCTATTATGTCTTGTATTTAGCATTATATTAGTTAACATTGTTGTTGAGCACACACACACTATATCAGTAATAACAGGGTAAGATTTGATGATTGACTAGAAAATTATTGATCTGTCTTGATATGATGTACTAGCATGTTTATTGTGATTTCTTTAAGGCTTGATGAATAGATTTTGTTCTGTTTGACTGCTGGAATTTTAGGTATGTAGATAGCTGCATTTGCCTTGCATATTTAGTTATTACATTGTGTTGTGTTGCTTGGGGACAAACAATTGGTTAAGATTGGGGGTATTTGATGAGTAGGTTTTATACCTATGAATCTGATATTATTAAACTTAATTATTGTTATCTTTAATTATTTTTTTAGTATTTTTCTATGTGTTTTGTGTTTATTTCTTGTAGGTTGGAGCTGGAGGGACAAATTGGTCATTTCGGAGAAGAAAAAGGTCAAAAATCATGAAAATTAGAGCTGAGTGGTATTTTATAATTCTGTTTTCTGGCAAGCGCGCTTTAAATGCGCTGAAATGAAAACTTGCCATGGCGCTAAGTATTTCGTATGCGAAAAAAAGAAGAGATTTTCTCTTTGCCAGTGGGTTTTGAAGCCAAAAGGAATCTGAATGAGGTGGGAGACTAATATAAATAGGAGAAGACTTTAGAAAAGACGTATCACTTAATTTTTCAAGGGATTCGCAGAGAGAACAACGAAGAAAAACACAAAGGAGAATTGAGAAGTTGGAGATCAAAGAAAGAGTATTAGAGCAAATTCGTAGTTTTTCTTCTTCTTAGTTTCATCTTTTGTAATTATCTGGGATGTTTGGATTATTAATTTGGATGATGTTTTTCTTTATTATTATTATGAACTAAATTTTCATTAAGATTGCAAAATGAACTTGGTATGTAGTTTAAATTGATCATTCCCATTGAATGAAAGTTGGTTTTATTGAATTGTTTATCATATCTTATGTTTATTGATTAATTATTTGGCCAACAATTACTATGATAATCTATATAAAATTGGAAGATGGAGTATAGATTGAGATCCGGATATGATAACATCTCGCTCATATTATCCTGAATAGGGTTAATATGATTAGCATGTAGGATAGGAATATACCTATGTGTCTTTTGTATCCATTGAAAGAATTTGTCGTAAAACCTTCATTAATTTGATTCAGCATAGAATATAGTGAGTTGATTAAGCGGGGTGTTCACTTATAATTCGCGTCTTAAAGATTGGATTTAGGAGGATTTGTTCATATGTCTTTGGAAGAAGTGCGTGAATTTTATAAAGCATTCTTGGATAATGATTCATATTAATTAATTGATTTAAATGGGAAGTAATTGGTTTAAATAAAATACCAAAGGGAAGTTGTAATCTTAACCTGTTAAATCTGCAGTTATTCTTGTGAAATTCTGATTTTAGTTATTAGTTTTGTTAAGTTTATTTTTTTAAAATCACAAACAATATTTCGTAGTTTAAAATAGGATTAATTGCATTGGAATTAGTAATTGATAAATATTAGTCTATTTCTTCCTGGGAACGATATACTTGCACGTATACTTGCGTGTTAAAGTGCTATTAAGAAATTAGGCAACAAAAATCCATAGTAATGTTCTCCCACTTCCATTCTGGAATTTCAAGTGGTTGCAATGGACCTTTTGGAACTTGATGCTCCGCTTTGACTCGTTGACAAGTTAGACACCTTGAGATAAACAACGTTATCTCTTTCTTCATATTGCTCCACCAAAATGTATGACGAAGATCACGATACATTTTGGTACTCCCAGGATGGATTACAAACGGTGTGTTGTGCTCCTCCATCATGATTTTATACTTTAAATCAGGGTCGTTAGGAACACAAAGTCTAGAGTTGACTCGAAGTATTCCTTCTTCATCGATTCTTGCTTCCGATAAAGACCTTCTTATACTTTCTTCCTCATACGCATCAATTTCTGGAGTCAGTAGCTTGAAAGCAACTTTAACTTTATCGATTAAAGTCGGGTTTACTCGTATATTCACCATCATCACACGGGGGTCCCCTGAGTCTTTAATTCTATCTCCGTCCTTTGCAAGTCATACAAGATGGGCCTTTGCGCGTGACAATATCGCACTTTAGACCAGATATATGATCTTACTACTCAACGTCATTACCACCGTTTGCTTTTTTCGGATGGTATTGAATGGTATGATCATAATCTTTCAACATTCAAGCCAACGTCATTGTCGCGTGTTTAGTTCCTTTTGAGTGAAGAAATATTTGAGGCTTTTATAATCCGTAAAGATCTCCACTTTCTCCCCATATAAGTAATGCCTCCAAATTTTAAGTCATGAAGACAACAAATGCGCTAACTCTAGATCATGAGTAGGATAATTCCTCTCATATTCTTTGAGTTGTCGAGAGGCATAAAGCATGACTTTCCCATGTTGCATGAGAACACATCCTACCCCCTTGGGGAAGCATCATTTATAGATGACAAATCCTCCGAGCCGATGGTATTATCCGAGGCCAGTCTTGAAATGAGTCTTCTTTTGAGTTCTTAAAACTCTTCTCATATTCCTCGTTCAATCGAATTTTGTATCTTTCCGAGTTAAATTGAGTTAAGGGAGTAGCGATTATTCGAGAAAACCCTTTTACTTAATCTCCGATAATAACCAAATGTTCGAGAAAGCTACGTCTTCGATCATCGATTTAGGTTCTTCTCAACTTTGAATGGCTTCAATCTTTATCGGGTCAACAGATATTCCATGACTTGATACCACGTGCCCAAGGAATGCTACTTCCTCAAGCCGAAACTCGCATTTCTTCAACTTGGCATAAAACTTATATTCACGAAGCTTTTGGAGTATCGACCTCGAAGTGTGCTTTCATGATCTTCACGGCTTTTGAATAAATAAGGATGTCATCAATAAAGACGACCATAAAGTGATCCAAATATTCCTTGAATTCTTGGTTCATCATATCCATGAAGGCAACAGGAGCATTAGTCAATCCAAAAGACATGACTAAGAATTCATAATGCCCATACCGAAGTTCCGAAAAGCATGCTTTGGAATGTCATCGGTTCTAATATTCAATTGGTGATATCCTAACGAAGATCAATCTTTGAAAAGAATTTGGCGCCTTACAATCGGGTCAAACAGTCATCAAATACGTGGTAATGGGTACCTATTTTTGATGGTGACATGATTCAACTCCAGATAATCAATGCAAAGTCGCATCTCCCATCTTTCTTCTTCACGAATGTAACGCAGAGCACCCCCCAGGAGAAGTACTAGGACGAATAAAAGCCAATGTCTAACAATTCCTACAATTGGGTCTTTAACTCCTCAAGTTCAATAGAGCCATTCGATATGGGGCTTTGAAATAGGTTTTGTATGCAGGTTCAAGGTCGATACAAAATTCAATTTCACGCCTCGGGGTAGGCCGGGAAGTTCTTTAGGGAATACGTCAGGAAATTCATTAACAATAGAAATATCATTCAAAACTGACGTATTTTTGTTTAGATCCGTGGCATGAGCTAAGAAAGCTTGACATCTGTTTTTCAATAAACGAATAGCTTTATGGCTTGAGATGACAATGATTAATTTTAATGGTTTGGTTGCTTGAATTCTCATAATAGGTTGATTTGGAATATGAAAGCTAACAACCTTACGAAAATAATCAATTTTTGCATGATGAGTAGTTAACCAATCAATCCCTAGAATTACGTCAAATACAAGTATTTTCAATGAAATAAGGTCGACAGGTAATGTGAGGGTACCGATTTAAACCAAAACTTATAAACAGTGGATGTAATGAAGGTTTCTTCCAACGGAGTTTCAACAGATAAGTCCGGAGTCAAATTTAAACGTTGAGCGCAAGTAGGAGAAATAAAAGAATGGGTAGAACCGGTATCAAATAAGGTATATACTTCACTAGAATTTATTATAAGCTTACCCATGATGACCTCGTTCGGGTTCTTTGCTTTCTGGGAGGTCACGACAAACGCTCTCCCGTGAACAACCGGTTTTGTTTTGTCTAGGACGGCCTTTCTTTTTTCTATCCCGATTGGACTTGTCTTGATGCATGACAAAATTGGGCCGTGTCCTTCTTCCCACAATTGTAACATACGCTTTGGAGGGCATCGCACAATTTAGATTGATGTGTCCCTCCCCTCCACATTTGAAGCATATGATAGGTGGTCGTTCTCTTTCCTTAACGACAGGTGCTGATGCTGACGTCTTTCCATTATTGTTGAATCTTCTTTTCTTGAAATGTCCATTCTTATTGTTTTGGCCATGATTACCATAAAGTGGTTACCATTTACGGCATGTTGATTCCTCCACGCTTATTGTCACCCGCTTGATGATCGCTATCATTTATTATTATCATTTTTCTACCGCTTCTCTTTTGGTTGGGTTGACTCATTATCGCGCTCCAATAACTGAGCCCTATTAACAACATCTGAATACAAACACAGTTTATGAGAGATAAGATATTGATGTATCTCAGGTTTCAAACCTCTTAGAAACATTCGCGTCATTCTCTCCTCATTATCAACCAAATGGGACGCAAACCGGGACTGAAATTTCAAACTTGGCTTCGTCTTCGTGACACTACCATGTGTTGTTTTGTTCTAGTTTAATGAACTCTACCTCTTTCATGTGACTAATACTTTCGGGAAAGTACTTGTCGTTGAACAGTTCTTGGAACTTCTCCCAAGACATCTTCATCTTGGCGAGTTGAGTGCGCTTTCTGATTCCCACCAAGAATCGATTACTGCATGAACATGAAAGTGGAAAAGGAACCTTTGCTCTCCTGAGCAACCCAAGACATCAAATATCTTGTTGATCCGCTTTATCCACGTCTCCACCTTAAGTGGTTTTGCTCTCAAAAAACTCTGGTGGTCCCATCCTTACTGCTTCATGCGGTGGCCGTCCGAGAGTTCTAGTGTTTTTACCTGCATTTTGGGATGATCCGCCTCTACTGCGATGTTGCATGAATTGCATGAAGCCTCAGAACATTCCATCGTTCATCATTTGGTTAGTGTTGTTGTTTGCATTAGGATTGTCGCCTTCCTGATGCACATTATCCTAATTATTGATCTGTGGAGACTCAACGGTCTTCTGTGCTCCATTGATGTTCTCAACATTCTCGGATGCCATTTTCAAATACGGCCAAAAAATAAGGGTTAATTAACATATCACATATTATCCCTATACTCTGACCGACCAATTAAATACCAAATAAACTTAGGTAGGTCATGCTAGAGAAGGAATTCCCCGTCTTTCCCCTCCTAGTTCTTATTTCACATCTCAGCCAGGGATCATATCCCTAAGCTTTGATACCAACTGTGACGCCTCCAAAATAGGTATACATCACCCATCTTGAGTCGCCAAATACATGGTACTAAATTCAAATCTAACTTGATTATACAATAGTCGTGTAAAATACGACAAAATACATGCTGTGCGTTTTAATACAAATATTGTCATCTAGACAATATCCACACTCAATTTAGTCCTCATTACATTTATTATCACACTATTTAACAGAATAGTGAGGAATACTAAGACACCATCTCGGACCATCACTCCATTCCCCGACTAGTCCCGGTTACGTTCTCATTTCCTGAAGAGAACAATGAAAGAAAGGGTGAGCTCAACTAGCCCAGTAAGAAATATTATGACTAAGATAATGCAGAATAAATTATCATTAGTCCTAAACAGTGTTAAACTGATAAAATACAATAGACATCAAGTTTAACTGCAGCGGAACATGCATCCATTAAAATAGTCAAGTAGAGAATAAAATCTACTATCTTTTATGATTTAAAAAGGTTTTTCATCACTTTTATCATTTGAGACTCGACAATAAATAATCCACATCATCCTCGCACTACTACCAATGATATTCATTAGGGTCACGACCATAAATTATCCATGTATCTACGGGCCAAGTATATTTCATTATTCATCAATGGTCATGATCATGCCAACAACTCATCCATCAATGTACTTTCACCAATGAGGACTTTTACCACATTATTTATAACATTACGGTCATGATTACATCGAATAATCCTCGGTCATAATCATACCAAGTCCATCTATGCACTACAGAATACGAGATGACTTTCAAAAAATAATATAAACATGAGGATGATGACAATGATATAAGAATTCAATAAAACAAGTTCAAGAATTAATTTATTCAGAACTAATAACGTCAATTGTTGTCAACATGATATTTCTTTGTAAAGTAAAATTCAAGAATGCTCGTAAGAATATTTCCATGAAAAGATCTCGGATGAAGACAAATATCAAGAATATTCCACTAATTTCATGGAGTGTAGAAATTCAAACTTTAACTAACTGAGTATAATAAAGAATGGAATAACAAAATAAATCACCATGCATGCGATTGTGATATGAGGCGAGTTATTCCATCGTAATAATAAATAAAGAAAGGTGTCAAAGTAATACGCACCGACGTGATATTCCAATGTAATAATAAAGACGGAACCAGTGTCGGCGTGAAAGCATGCATGTGATATTTCCAACAAAATAATAAAGAATAGAATACGTAAGAATTTCACCAAGTATAGGGTAGCATGATATAAAAGTTATTCCAATGTAATAATAAAGATGGAATAATAGAAGTTCTCTTCATGAATACAAAAGAAATAATACCCTCACCGTAAAAAAGAAACTTGATATCTGAGAAAGAAGTAGCGAGAATACTTTTCTTCTTTCTTTTATAGTTTCTCTCTACTATAGTTTCTCTCTAGAGTTTCAAAGTGAATTAAATAAGAAATAATGAAGGAATGAACTTCTATTTATAGAAGAATGGAATGAATAAGAACCAATCCATGAACGGTCCAGTATTGATTTATTTTAATCTGACGGTCCATATTTAAAGCAAAATCTTTTAAATAAAATATAATATATTCTATTTATAATCTAATAAAATGAATAGCTTTTAAAAAATTTTACTATGCAAAGCACTATGCAAACACTATGCATAATAAAATATAATATATTCTAATTATTATGTTCTAATAAAACGAGATAACTTTATAAAAGTATTCATTTTATATAAAAAGATTTTACTTATTAGCCTAATAAAACGAATAACTTTATAAAAGTATTCTGCTTTTATATAAAAAGTTTTTTGTTTTATTACGTTAATAATAATAATAAAACAAAACGTCATCATCATTATTATTATTCACACTATTAATCGACTGTGTCGTTTCCGTAAAAGAGGGCTTTATTAAGGATTTTTCCCTATTAGGCCGCAATTGTGACCAAACCTCTCCTTGGCGTAACTTCTGCATATTGTTAATAATGCAAATAATAATATTAACAACTTCGTCATCTCAATTATTGATTTAATAACACATAAAATATCGACAATAATTGAATCAAACCGAGTGACTTCTCACATAAGCATTAATAATCAATACCGTGTAATACTTATGCGACCACGCCAGATTCTTATACTTTTACTATTGAGTAGTTCAACAAGATCAACCAGAAAACTTCCAATTATTTTCATAAAAATATTTTTGTCATTTTCTCAATCCGATAATAATTACATTATGGGGTCCACCAATGATCAGTGTGTCTTGCATTTAAATATTCCGTGACTAATCGAATATTATATAACAACTTACGTGATTTTGTAAAATTTATAAATATTACCCACAACTATAACATTATATCAAATTTATTTCATAATATTCAAAAATGATATTTATAGAAAATTCATTTTATTCATAAAAGTTGGGGTCTTACAATAACAAACTCTAAATATCTAATTTAATGGTAAAACCAAGACAAAATTACTTATTTATGTATTACACACATCTGATTAACATATATGAAAAAGAAACGCAAAGGTAGAAGGAATGACCTTATCGACCTCAACTCTATAGAGAGAAAGGGAGAAGCAAAGTCGCAAAGGCACCAAGGCGAGAGAAGACCAAAGCAGTCATTCCCAGGTTTTCTAAGGCCCATGGTAAATTTTTTAAATGCGCCTTTTATACAAATTAAATAAAATAAATAAATTATCAACTAATTATTTTTTATTAAAATTATAAGAATTTACAAAAGATAAGGAAGAACACTTTAAAATGTCATCAAAGCAAAGAATCACATGTACCTATAAAATAAAAGTATCAATAAAATAGGTAAAACTAATGAAATACCCATTGTAGTTAGCAAATTTTACTAATTACACAATTAAACTTTTAATTTTTCAAATTATCCCACTAAACTAATTATTATTTTGAATTTGGGTTATTCCGTTAAAAAAATAAACGGACGTTAATTTTTTATCTACAAAACTAATGAATTACCCAATCGTAGTTGCACGCTTTTCTTGATTATACCATTGAACTTTTAATTTTCAGATTACCCCATTAAACTAATTAAAAATGATTATTTTAAATATTTTAAAAATAATTATTATTTTCAATAAAAAAATATTAGAAACTTTAATTATTATTTTTTTCATAAAATGAGTAAAGTTTCATAAAATATGATTTAAAAAAAATTAAAGTTTTATGAAACCTTACTGATTTTAAATTTTTTTCCTTTTGAAAATAAAGTTTATTTTTTGAATCTATATTTTATAAAAGTTTACTAATTTTTTTTAAAATATGAAGAATTTTCCAATTTTTTCTTGAAAATAATATTTATTTATAAAAAAATTATTAATTTATTTTTTGAAAAAAATTGAATCAGCTTTTTTATTTATCTTTTACTATTTTTTTTATTTTTTTAGTTTTTTAAAAAATTCTATTAAGAATGGGTCAATCATTAAAAAATAAAGTAGACATTAATTTAATTTAAAATCACTTTAATTTTTTTTGAATCTATATTTTATGAAACTCTCTACTTATTTTATGAAGAAAAATAGTTTCAAATATATTTTACTTAAAATAATAATTATTTTTAAAAATATTTGAAATAATTATTTTAATTAGTTTGATAGGATAATTTGAAAATTAAAAGTTCAATGGTGTAATCAATTATAATGTGCCAATTACAATTGGATAATTCATTAGTTTTGTAGATAAAAAATTAACGTCTGCTTATTTTTTTTTAACTAATGACCCAATTTCAAAATAATAATTAGTTTAGTGGTGTAATTTGAAAATTAAAAAGTTCAATGGTGTGTCAAGAAAATCTACCAACTACAGTGAGTATTTCTTTAGTTTTGTCCAATAAAATTTAAACCACAAAACATCATTTAAAATGTCTTCTTGTTGCACTTTTAGATGCAAAATCATCAATTATACTATTATATTTAATATTTTATTACATATCATTTTTAATGCATAATATCGCTATTCTTTTTATTATTTATTTTTTTTATACACATAAATACGTAACTTATAAAAAAATTTGGGCCCCCCTCAACTGTGGGCCTTGGGCCTTGGGCCGTTGCCCTGTTGGACCTTGCCCAGGGCCGACTCTGACTGAAATGGAAAGGATAATAGAGCCACAGAGGCTGAGACTTGAGAGGCGGTCAGCAAAAGAGAAAAAAAGGTGGTTGATGTGATTTTGAAGAGAAAAGAAAATAATTTTTTTAAAACTTACTAAATGAAACGACGTTATTTCATGTAAATTTTTAAAAAAACCTAACTGTTGGCCGTTGCAGACCTGCAATATGAAGAAGTAAGCGTGAGACGGCAGCGGGCAGGGCAACATCAAGTAAATCTGCAAGAGGTACACTTGGGGGAGTCGTCGAAATACCAGTCATATGCCCCTCCCCCTCTTGCTGGTTCTCTCTCTCTCTTTGCGGCGTGTCATACACACACACACACACACACACACACACACACACACACACACACACACACACACATATATATATATATATATATATATATAAGTTGGATCAGGTGCAGGAGTCCGCATTTTGTTAAAATGTGGTTTTTTTTAATTTTTAAAACAACTAAAAAAAAGTTTAATATTTTATGGAACTGAATTTTTTTTCATAATACAGTGTTTTGGGCGTAATTTGGATACATATAACAAAACAAACTGTACAGACCTGTTTTGTTATATGTATCTAAATCACGCACAAAACACTGTATTATAAAAAAATTTCAATTCCATAAAATATTAAATTTTTTTTTTAGTTGTTTTTAAAATAAAAAGCAAAAAAATAAAATAAGTTTTGATCCGCATTTTAAGAACGTCCGAGATCCCGTATAGGATCCGGACTCTCTCTCTCTCTCTCTATATATATATATATGAATGCATGTTTCCCTAGCTAGTACTCATCAACAATGAGGGCCAAGTCTTATGACTATTTTTTTTTACGATTCAACCATGAGGAACACTAGTGTTATATACTCGATCTCTTTTGTGAACCAATACAAGAGAACTAAAGGCTGCGAAGCATGGATCTAATTAATTGTTAGTCATGGAACAATTAATTAGGGCTGTTGTATACGGAATTGCTTTGTGTTTAAAAATGACATGATCAAAAGAAACAAGAACTTAGAGTTGCTCCGGTCCCATTTCTGCACTTGTAAAAAGCAAGTTATAAAGAAGCATTTCTTAAAGTGAATTGACAACTATTGATCATATCATAAAGCAGAATTGTGCCTTTGTGAATTGTATGTTGGCAAGTAAAGGGGGATAAGAAAAGTTTTTGTATATGCACCTCCCATAGAAAATATGTTACCAATAAATAAATATTTAGTTGTATAATAATTGAAATATATATTTGTTATAATTAAATTAAATAATACACTATTATGGAGTAATTAATTTTAAAGGAAAATAATAATTTCTTAACAAAAATGATTTTTGTTGCCAAATCAATGAATCATTTTATAATGCACATGGAATAATTATGCAAATTATACACCGTGCATTAAATTTTTTATATTACATTGGCAATAAACTTATTGCTATGATATTATTCCTCTTTAAAGCTTATGATGTGGAGCAATGCCCCAAAAAAACGTGCTACATTGGATAATTACAAAAAAAAAGAACAGAAAAAAAAAGTCAACTATTTTTGCTTTACCGAAGGAAATTGCCAAACATTGTTCATATAAAAAAATTCTTTCAGAAATAATTGAATTTTTTGTGCATGAACAACAAACAAGATTTGGGTACATATTCACCAAGCATGAGTAACATATATATATATATACACACACATGCATGCAAACAAGATTTGGGTACGTGGTTTGGTGGGGTATCACGTGATGGGCATACATGGTTTGGATTATAATAAAACGATATCCTGGTTTCAGTTAATTAGGAGACATTTAAAAATGTATTAAAAGCAGCACCACCTAAAAGCATCTTCAATACTGGTAGTAAAAAAATTCTTCAAATTAAAATTTATTGACCTATATGATAATTTGATAATTTTTCAATTCAATTAGATATACATTAAATTCATCAAACATAATAAATGTTTTGTCTTCAATTGTAGATTTAAAAAGTGAGAAGGAGGTTGCAGATTTAAAAAGTGAGAAAAATGTCGCAGATTTGATGACTAAAATTGTAGAGGCCATTGAAGATGATTTTTCTGATGTGACTCAACTATTAGAGTATCCCAAAGTGGTTGAAATGGCTGTTGAATATATATATATATATATATATATATATATATATATATATATATATAACCATAATAACACTCGCATACCCTCTAATTTTTTAAGTAACAGTTAGGATATAGTGACACCTTCTCTAGATAACTATAATAACACTCACATCATTTTTAGTTTTTTAAATAACAGTTAGTACCTTGAAAGTTTTAAGGGTTGACTAAATAAATAAATTTATATATTTACCCTTGTATGTTCTCAAATTTTAATTTTGAATAATATATATATATATATATATGTATATTTAAATATCATTTTAATACAATAAATTTAATTATAGTTTTATTTGTAATTAAGACTCGCCTCATTCAAATTATTTAGTTTAATTAACACATATTTTTAGATAAGTAATACAAATATTAAGAATTTTAAATTAAATTATTAATGGAGACGTTCTAATTAGAGTGATTGAGTATGTTAATACTTTAGTTTTTGGTGTTTAACAACAAAATTATTATTTGAATTCTTAGTTTCGTATTATGATTTTTTATATGTCAATTTTTCTTGATTATATGTCAACATTTAGGATGTTTATGATTTTTATTACATTTTTTAGTATACAGTTGATGTTGTTTCTGTAATGTTAAATAAAAAAATAAAATAATATTTATTATTACTTATCTTGTAAAAAGATTTGGTATCTTAATATATATTTTTTTGAGTAACAACATTTGTCATTTTTATCGTAAATAATTATGCCTAAGTGTGACTTATGTTTAGTTTAATATTTGAAAAAAAATAATTAATATAATTTTTTATACTTTTTATATGAATATTAGATTCAGTTATGTAATAATAAGTTTGTTTTATGTAAATTTTAATATTTGGAAAAAATATTTATAATTTTCTTGCTTTGATTTGTACTTTTTGGATATTAAAATTTTACTTTTTAATTACAAAAAAATGAATGTATATTACGTAAATTTTAATCTTTGAAAAATTTAATTAGCAAAAAGTGTATAACTTTATTTTCCGTAAAATAAATATTTATTATTTTTGATATTTATGTTATTTATTACACAACTTCATAATTTAATTAATTAGATCAAGTTAAGTAAAAATTATAATATTCAAATTTATATTTAGGGAATATATTAAGCATTATAACTTGAAGGATTTATTAGACATTATATTAAAAAAAAATAGATATTAATTAGTCAACCACACTAGGAGTAGTAAATGATGAGAGCAAATTATCTGTCCCCAAATTTCTTTTCCCCCTTGTGTCCTCCTATTTAAATTTTGATACATGTCCTTTTATTTAATTTTAGAATTAATTAGTATTAAGTAAGAGTTTAGGTGTCAAAATTTAAGTGGAGGGACACAAGGGGACAGATGATCTACTCTCAATAAATGTTACATATCATAGACTAGAGAGTTGCTAACTTTACTTGAAAAACTAGAGGAGTGATGATTGTTATTATGATTTGGGGGTGTCAGTGTGTTTTACACTTTCTATATACATAAAAAAAATTAACTTCTCATATGAATAGTAAATAAGTCTCATATTTATGTGTGAGAGAGTAATGTACAAATATTATTTTAACATTAATTTCTTATATTTGAAAAAATGTTTTTTTGGGGCTCTGTATGGTAATCTGATCTGATTGATTACTATAAAAGAAAAGTAACCTATGATTTATTAGGGTTAGTTTATTTGTTGCTCTTGCCATTTTTAAATGTGAAATAGAATTGTGTAATGTGTAATGTGTAGGGTTAAATGCTTTTTAGGTTATTGTACTATAGGTTGACTTACAAATTGGTCACTGAACTTTTTTTTTCTTACAGTCAACTCACTGAACTTTTGTTTACTAACAAAACGTTTACTATTCCGTTAACTATGTTGACTTTGGACGGAATTTATCACGTAAGCTGCTGATGTGTAAAAAAATTCTGATGTGGCACAGATCAATCCCATGTGGCTTTCATTATGTGGAAATGGAGGAAAATTTACATATGTAATAATATAAATTAGAAAAGTTAGTAAAAAAATAAAAAAAATAAATGAAAATTATATTCAATTAATTTATAATTAATATCAAATGAATTTTTATTTAATTCTTTACAAATATAATAATATAAATTAGAAAAGTTTGCCAAAAAATAAAAAAATAAATGAAATATATATTCAATTATTTTCTAATTAATATCAAATGAATTTTTATTTAATTTTTTCAAATGTAATAATATAAATTAGAAAATTAGTAACAAAATAAGAAAATAAATAAAAAATATATTCAATTATTTTGTAATTAATATCAAATGAATTTTTATTTAATTCTTTACAAATATAATAATATAAATTAAAAAAAATTTCCAAAAATAAGAAAATAAATTTAAAAAATTACATGCTTATGTGTAATTAAAAAGATTATTTCAAATATTTATTTTTATTTAATTAATATGGACAAATCCGAAGGTTAGTTATCACTAATTATTTAGTTAATATAATTTAACCCCCAAATTAATCCGAAAATCATCGCATTAGTTCCTAATCAAAATCCAACATCAGTAAAGCAACAACAATTTATCCAAATCCACGTTTTCTCTATCGATATATCTATCTAATTCCTACATTGAATCTTAATACCAATATCTATAGCTAGCCACATGTGGCGATCCTCAAGCCTCAAATTCATTGAATAACCCCCAAAGTCATCTATGTCCTCTGCCTCTCTAGCCCCAATCGTAGATCTAGATCAATCCGTTCATTGCTCACCACCGCCTTTCTGCTTTGAATCGTAGATCCGGATTCAAAGTCGCCATCCGATTCGGCCGCTTTCTAATTTCAATCGTCCCTTTTTTATCCTCTCCTCTCTCTCTCCCTCTGCTTATGTAGCTCCACCTGCAACAAAAGCCTCATTAGCAGTAATTGATCTTAAAATCAAAGAAGAAACGAAGAATGATCTGGAGGAGCTATTGACGAAACGAATTTGGGTTTGAATGAGACGTGACCATGGTGATAATCACGATTTGCTCATTGCTCTTGCAGTTGCATTGTCAATCAAACTATTTTTTTTTCCATAAACCCCGATATCAAAATTTATTATATTTGTAAGACCCCAACTTATTATAAATAAAATTGAATTTTTTCTCTATTCATTATTCTAAATTAATAAAGTGTTAATTTGATATAATGCTTTGGTTATGGGTGAAATGTGCAAATTTTACAAAATAAGCAAGTGGTTATAAAATATTCATTTTTGTTGGGAAATATTCGTTTGGTCGTGGAATATTCTTGTTGTCGGGGAATATTCGTACGACGGCGCATCCATTCATGGGCCCCATAACAGAATAATTGTCGGATGAAGAAAACGACAAAGTATGAGTTTTTATAAATAACGACGTAATTGTTACCGAATTAACAATTGCTGGGTTACCCGCAGTGGTTAAAATACGAATACGCGTGGTAGCACAATGAAGACACATTAGATTGTTGAATTATTGATTCGTACGTAAGAATGCACTACTCAATAATTGTTACAGTAGTTACTGTTTAATATTTTACTTTATTGATTCAATAATTATTGCGTTGATATTTTATATTATTGTTGTTTTAATAATTATCACTGCACAGTATTTTTCATTATCAGATCAATAATTCATATTATTTAAATAATATTATTAGATAGCATTATTGGCAATGTCTAGAAAGTTCTGTCAATGAGAGGTTTGGTCACCTAATTGTGCGTCAGTAAGGAGAAATCCTTATTGGAAAGCCTCCTCTTTCTTGGGAACGGCCTGGTTGTCATAATTGTGATTCTATAATATTATTTGTGAATAATTAATTATTAATTTATATGATAAGAAAATATTTATTTGATATGGATATAAATGATGGATTTATTTATTTTATGTGGTTATAAATGAAGGAATTAATGCTGAAGTGTTTTATCAGTATTTTGTCGGAAGGGAAGTATTAAAAATCACCCATTTGTGGATTTCGGATATTTTCTGTTTGGAATTTGGAAAAACTCAAAACTACAAAGTTGTAGAGAATTCGATTCATGCAAAATGGACATAAAATTTGTATTTTTCTGATAAACGGACTATTTTTTATGAATTATTGAAGTTACAGAAAATAAAATAATTTTTTATTAATTTATGGGTGGGACCCACTTGTGTTTTAACACATGTGGGCTACAAATTGGTTCAAAGGTGGCTGGCTTGAATTGTCAACAAAAGATGGCATGCGTAGAAATTATTAGAAATAATAATTTTTATTATTTTAGTTTCCTATAACGTTCTAACATCTTCCTATAAATAGAGGGCTAAGTTAGAATTGAAAATCACACCAGAAATAATTTTCTCTCTTTCTTCCTCTATATTATCGAGCGTATTCTTGTAAGTATTTTTATACTTTGAGTGTTGCTGTAAAATCCCAAATTTTATGAATAAAGATTTAAATTTCTCGAATTTTTTTTTGAATATTATGGTGTGGATTTAATATAATGTTATAGTTGTGGGTAATATTTATAAATTTTGCAAAGTATGCAAGTTGTTATATTATATTCGATTGGTCGGGGAATATTCTTTGTGTTGGGGAATATTAAATGACGCAAGACAATCATCGTGGAACCCACAAAACTAATTATTATCTGATTGAGAAAACGACAAAAATATTTTTATGAAAATAACGACAAAAGTTTTTACCACATCTTTCGTTGAACTACTCCGGTAGTAAAAGTCTACAATGTCGTGTGTGTTGCGTAAGAAGAGCACCAGTATTGATTATTGATGCTTATGTGAAGTCAGTCACCGCTTTTGTTCAATTATTGCTGCGTAGTTCCCATTCTTTATTATTCTGCTGGAATATCCTCACCATCATGCTGCGTTTACGGCGGGACCGGTTCGCTTTTTTATTATTCGCTGAATATTACATTTTGTGCATTTTATGCCGAGGAGTTCCGTTATTTATTATTCTCATTAGAATAACTTTTATACATCTGAAGACTGCATGCACGGTGATTTCTGTTGTTATTTCATTCTTTATTATTCTCATTTGGAACATCCCGCTCTGCAAGAATTTCATTCGACTGGGTTCCGTTATTTATTATTCTCGTTGAATAACTCGCCTATCTGTAAGTCTGCATGCATGGTGATTTCTCGCTGTTATTTCATTCTTTATTATTACATTTGGAATATCCTCGCCGGTCATGACATACGCTCGACCGTTCCATTATTTATTATTCATTGTTGAATAACTCATACATCTTGAAGTACCGCATGCATGGTGATTTCTTTTGTTATTCCATTCTTTAATATACTCATTTGATTAAAGTTTTGACTTTTATACTCCATGAAATTAGTGGAATATCCTTGATATTTGCGCTTCATCCAGTATCTTTTCATGAAAATATTCTTCTGAGCATTCTTAAATTTTACTCTACAAAGAAGTATCATGTTGATAATTTGGACGTTATTAGTTCTTGAATAATTTAATTCTTGAACTTGTTTTATTGAATTCTTATATCATTGTCATCATCCTCATGTTTATATTTTGTTAAAAATCATCATCAGGCTTCAGAGTGCATAGATGGACTTGGTATGATTATGACCGTGGATTATTCTAAGATAATCATGATCGTAATGTTACAAATGATGTGGAAAAAGTTCTCATTGGCCCGTAGTGCATTGATGGATGCTTTTGGTATGATTATGACTATGGATTCTCTTCGCCAAGAGAAACAAAAGATGAATTGTTTTATGGCATGATCAGGACCGTTGATGAATATACGAATATCCTTGGCCCGTAGTGCATGAATAATTTGTGGTCGTGATACTAATGAATATCCTTGGCCGTAGTGTAGGGATGATATGGATTATTTATTAAGCTAAGTCTCAGCGATAAAAGTGATGAAAAACCTTTTTAAATCATAAAAGATAGTAGATTTTATTCTCTACTTGACTCTTTTAATGGATTGTTGTTCCACCGCAGCTTAAACTTGATGTCTATTATATTTTATCGCTTTAACATTGTTGAAGACTAATGATAATTTATTCGCATTATCTTAGTCATAATATTTCTTCTTTGGGCTAGTTGAGCTCACCTTTTCCTTCAACACCGTTTCTTCTTGAAATGAGAACGTAGCCGGGACTAGTCGGAGAACGGAGTGATGGTCCAGATGATAGTATTAGTAGTCCTCACTATTTTGTTAAATAGTGTGACAATAAATGTAATGAGTGTAAGACCCCAACTTTTATAAATAAAGATGAATTTTCTATAAATATTATTTTTGAATATTATGGAATAAATTTGATATAATGTTATAGTTGTGGGTAATATTTATAAATTTTGCAAAAGTAAGCAAGTTGTTATAAAATATTCGTTTGGTCTGGGAATATTCTTTTTGTCGGAAAATATTCGTACAACTACTCAATCATTGGTGGACCCTCATTAACGGAAGTATATTAACGTAGTTAAAAACGACAAAATTATCTTTCTATAAAAATAATGGCGAGGTGTTACTGTTAAAACTATTGAACTACCCTAGTAGTAAAAGTACAATGAATACGTGGTTGCATAGTAGCAAGACACAAGATTGATTTTTGATCTTACGTGAGAAGTCACTTATTTATACTCAATTATTACTACAAAGATAATTCGCGATCATATCTCTTATATTATTGATTCAATTATTGTCACAATCATCATATAATATGTTATAAAGTATTAAATCAATAATTGAGGCGACAAGTTATAAATGATTAATAATTGTTAAAAGATTAAATATGTGTTGATTAAAAAATAAAATGATTTGTGGTAATATTTATTCAATCCTTGATGCATATAAAGAGTCTGCATTATGAGATGTTTGTGGTAAGTTTGATTACTTTATGGGGGGGCCATATGTCATCATCTAAGAGTCTCTTTGTTAATAGTAATTACCTTCATCAATAAGTAATTACCTTCAATAATAGTAATTACCTTTACCGACGTCGAAACCCTTGTCGTTTATATATTACAAAGGCCGAACCACTTGTCGTTTCACATTATATAAAGTCCGAACCAATTACGGTGTCAAACCACTTTTCTTTTCACATCACCGACCGTCAAGCCACTTGCCTTTTCACACGGGCGGTGCTAGCTAAAATCTTCTATAAATAGAGGCTAGTGCTTCATTATTTTTCACGAATTCATTCAAGCTATAGAGAGAAAGTATAGAGAGAATAAGAGAGAAAGAGAAGATTATATTATACTACACTCTTCTGCAGTATTCAATCTCCTACTAAAGTAAGGGGTGTTATTCTTTCTTATTCATGAAGAGAATCTGTTGTTATTCCATTTCTTATTATTCTCATTGGAATAACTTTGATACGCTGATCTACCCTATACTTGGTGACATTCTTCTATTATTCATTGGAATATCCTCGTCTGTGTGTTTTTACATTCCACTTGGTTCCGCTTTATTATTATTCCTTGGAACATCCTGCGTTCTGCATGTGTTTACACCGGACCGGTTCCGTCTTATTATTATTCTTGTTGGAACATCCTCGCTCATGTGTTTTACACCTAACACAGTTCCATCTTTATTATTCTGTTGGAACATCCTATCGGTGCAAATTTTGCCTGACCTAGTTCCGTTATTATTATTCTGTTGGAATAACATGTCTATGCGAAGTACCGCATGCATGGTGATTTCTTTTGTTATTCCATTCTTTATTATACTCAGTTGGTTAAAGTTTTGACTTCTATACTCCATGAAATTAGTAGAATATCCTTGATATTTGCGCTTCATCCAGTATCTTTTCATGGAAATATTCTTCTGATCATTCTTAAATTTTACTCTACAAAGCAGTATCATGTTGACAATTTGGACATTAGTAGTTCTTGGACAAATTAATTCTTGAACTTGTTTTATTGAATTCTTATATCATTGTCATCATCCTCATGTTTATATTATGTTGAAAGTCATCTGTGGGCTGCGCAAAGTATGATGGACTTGGTATGATTATGACGAGAGGATTATTGATTATAATCATGGTAGTAATGTTACAAATGATGTGGTAAAAGTCCTCATTGGCCCGTAGTGCATTGATGGACAAATTGTTGGCATGATCATGACCATTAATGAATACACAAATATTCTTGGTCGTAGTGTATGGATAATTGTGGTCGTGATACTAAAGAATATCCTCGGTCGTAGAATGCGGGGTGATTCGATGATGTGGAATATTTATTAAGTCGAGTCTCAAATATAATAAAGATGAAAAACCTTTTAAATCATAAAAGATAGTAGATTTTATTTTCTACTTGACTCTTTTAATGGATTCTTTGGTTCACCGTAGTTAAACTTGATATTTATTATATTTTATCGGTTTAACATCTTGTTGAAGGCTAATGATAATTTATTCGCATTATCTTAGTCATAATATTTCTTCTTTAAGGCTAGTTGAGCTCACCCTTTCTTTCACCGTTTCTTCTTCGTGAAATGAGAATATAGTGGGGACGAGTCCTGGGAGCGCGAGTAATGGTCCGGAGGATAAGATTAGTAGTCCTCACTATTCTACGTGAAATAGTGTGATAATAATTGTAATGAGGACTCCTTTTGAGTTTGTATAATCTCTAGTAGAGACAATATTTGTATTTAAACTCACAGTTTATGTTTTGTCGTATTGTATACCTACAGTTGTATTAGTAAGTTGTATTTGAATTACATCATGTATCCATGGCGACCCAAGATGGGTGATGTATACCTAATTTTGGGGGCTTCACAATGAGGACTTATTCTGAGAGTGGATATTGTCTAGAAGATAATATTTGTATTAAAACTCACGACTTTCTTGTTGTATATTAAAAAGATTGTATTTGTATTTTGTACCATGTATTTGGCACTTTAATAGGTGATGTATACCTATTTTGGGGCGTCGCCAGATTCTATAATGATGCAAGTTTCACAAGACTATATCCAAAAATTCAATCAAATACGGTTATTTTGAGGTAAGGGATGTTATTTTCTTCTTAAATGATATTATTTCCTTCAATATCATTATGCCGAAATATTGGTTTGAACTTTTTAATCAAATTTGGAACTTTTTGTGTCGGGGTTACTATTCACGTATACGACACTATTCACCGAAAAATAAAATTTTTCCTTTTTGTCCAAGATGCCTATTATGGTTACTATCTTTGATTGTATCCATGTTTTGATCTTTATTTTTGAATTCTGCTTCACAATTGGTTATTATGAAGTATTATTGATCTTGGATAAACTGTTATACGAATCTCTAATATTTGTCCTTCTGTCTCACTGGATTTGTTTTCTTTAAAATATTTTTCATCATCCTCAGTCTCTTTGGCCCGTAGTGCAAAGATGAACAAGTGTTGAGATGAACATGACCGACTTGTGATATAAATGAATATCTTTGGCCTGTAGTGCAAAGATGAATGATTAACTGATGAATATTTTTGGCTTATCGTGCGAAGATGAATATTTGATTAAAGATGTATATTGATTGATGTTACAGGGATAAAATATTGATGATGGACTTTTAAATCTTAGAAGATAGTAGAATTCATTCTCTACGTGACTCTTCTAATGGATTGCTGTTTCCGCTGCATTTGTTGATCAAAAACTTGTTGTCTATTATATTCTATTAGATTTTTCCTTGTTGAAGACTAATGATAATTTGTTGTATATTATCTTAATCATAATATTCTTTACTGGGCTAGTTGAGTTCACCCTTTTCTTTTTTGTTCCATTTTTCTTCTCAGGAGGTGAGAACATAGCAGGATCGAGTCGGGGTATGGAGTGATGGTTCTAAAAAGATGTTTTAGCAGTCCTCACTATTTTTATAAAATAGTGTATGAATAATTGTAATGAGTACTTATTTGAGTGTTAATATTGTCTAGAAGACAATATTTGTATTTAAACTCACAGTATGTGTTGTCGTATTTTGCACGACAATTGTATAATTGAAGTTGTAGTTTGCTTTTACGTACCATGTATTTGGCGACTCGTGAATGGGTGTTGTATACCTATTTTGGGGGCGCCACAGATTGGTATCAAAGCTTAGGGATATGATCTCTCATGGCGGAGATCGGGAATAGAACTAAGAGGGAGAGATGAGTAAATCCTTCGCTAGTGTGTCCTATCTAAGCTTATTTGTTGGTTGGTCATAATATAGGATATTATGTGATATGTTAATTTATTTAATTAACCCTTGTTTTATGGCAAGATTTAAGAATGGTCACTGAGAGCGTTAACGATGGAGTGTGTAATCTTGTGGAACAACCTTTAGTCACAAACCAGAGAACGTGCAATGGGAAGAGAATATTCTCCTCAGAAACAAATATTGATCGAGACGATAAATGATGGGATGTTTAGAAGTTTTTTGCAGTTCAGGCAAAATCAGACAAGAGAGACTCGTTGTGACAACCGTAATTTTGTAATTTAATTTTAATATTTATTTGATTGAATAAATATTTTTCGATGAATTAATTATTAGGTTAAATAATTAATTGATGAAGTTATGATAGATTAATTTAATTATATATGTTATATTTATTAATTTAATGTGGAGAATTTTATTATTCAAGTATGTGATTATGTGAGCTTATTGAATTAAAAAAAATATTTAATAAGCCTTTGTTATTTTAATTAATTTAATTATTAATTAGAGATTTAATAATTGATATTATTATTAATCAAAAAATTTAATTATGTGACTATGTGCATTATTGAGAAATTATTATATTTTATTTAAAATAAATTAAATAAGATATTAGATTTATTTTATAAGGAGTGTGACATTATTTAAACTATATGATAATGTTTTATTAAATTAAATGGTTTTTGAATTATTTTCTTGCTAGCCAAACATGGCACTAAGGGAGGTTATGGCAGTTAACCCATGACTGGGTAACTGACCACCAATGCGTAAGTTCCTTTTCTATTTATCATACGTCTTCTTCTTTTCTATTATTCTTCCAAGTCTGATAAAAATATCACAGAGAGAGTTTGAGAGAATTATTGAGAGAGATTGCTTGGTGTTTGAAAATTATTGAGGAAGGCTTTAATTCATCTCCTATTATTTTATCTACGCTTGGGTAATCTCTTCAACCCAATTATTATTTTTACATCTTTTAAGTTTTCATAAAAATGGCTTTCATACTTATGTGAGTCTCTATATTTGGGAAATTCTGTTGTTATGAGAATATATGTAATAATTCGAGTTGTATGGCATGTTTTATATATATATTGTGTGTTTCCATATCCATATCATCAATTTCATAAGATTACAACGTATAACTTGTTATTTCAAAAATTTACAGAGTACGTGATATGGCCATATGGCCTTATACGTGATTTTTTATATGCCAAACATAAATTATTTTGTAAAATTTACACATTGATATGATTATGCATGTTAAAACGAACAAAATAAAACTTGAATGGCTGGATTTGGCTTTATAACGAATCCGTAGCATTAAAATCCATGTTTTTGTTTAAGAACTTCAAGAACATCAAGAACAGTCCAATTTGTATGCTTTAATTATGTGATTATGTATTTTAATGGGTGAAAATCACTCCATAGATGTTAAGTATTTATTATTTATGAATTCTAGCATGTGGGTATATCTAAATTCGTGTAAAAATAAGTTGATTGGAAGTTTTTAGTCGTGTTCTGCAATTTTCGCGAATTGCAGAAACTGAAACTGGAGTCTTGCGTCATGCACACCAACTCCCATTAATTTCTGACCATGGCCATTACCATGGCATATGCGCGCCAAGTGTTCAATTCTAGTCATAGCGAGCTTGAGTTACAAAAAGTGGTACAAATGCTTACCACTTAGCAGAATGTCCAGAAAATGTTTTTTTAAAGTGTTCAAGTATAGGAATGTGTTGGTAACTTAGTCTAATGAATATAAAGACTTGTTAGACCTATAATGAGATGTTAAAATAAATTTTTAACATGTCCATAACACAATTACGTGTGAACTGAATGATCAAATGCATAGTTACCTTATTGTTTGTGAAGTCTTAATTTTTGACAATAAGTGTAGTAATTGACTAAGTATAGTCATGAACTCGAGTTAGACAAAGAATAAACTTGTGATGTTTATTACGTGATAATTGATTGGTGTTGTGAACATGAATGATATGTAAGATTTAATTCAAAGAACGAGTTTTATTAACGTGTAATCTACGCACGAGGCAAGTTTTTAAACCTTATCTTGTTACATTGAGCAAGTTTTCTAACTCTACATTTACGTTGAGCAAGTTTCTTACCCTAAACTTTCGTTGAGCAAGTTTCCTAACCTTACTTGTTATCGTTATATAAGTTGATTAATTCATCTTTCGATATTGAGCAAGTTCTCATTATTATTGATCAAACATATCTTGTATATTAAAGTTTATTAATCTTCAAGCATGATGTTGTTATACAATAATTATTCTATTGAATACCTTTTGAGATGTTATTCAAGTTAAATATTCATTTACTGTTAAACCTTGCTAGACTAGTGAACCCTTATTGATTCAACTAGTCCATAGTTGATGAATGTTCTAAATTTCGTAACCCCTCGATGAATTATCCAAACCAAACTTCCTTTGAAAGTGCGGACTCGAATGTCAAACCGAGATGAACAACCTCAGATATGGGATTATTTACGCTTTAGCGTTAAGATATTATGCATGTGATTATGGTACTAAGTAATTTGATCCCCTAAGACGGTAGAAGAAGAGTCCATAGTCTTATGATCATTAAAGATTTCAAGTATAATACTTGATAGCCTAGACATAGTTCAAGGTCTTATGACCCTCGTAATTTCTTTTGATTCTTATTATTCATTCTTGATTCAAAAGTTGAGCTTTATATCGGAGTTATTATTTCTCTCGTATTTATTATTCATTGTTATATTGTTATACTTGTGGGCAATCGTGCTCACTCTTGCGTAATAATAACATTGCGCTTAAAACGAAAGAAAGACATTTAACCTTCCACTAAGTAAGCAAGCGGCAAGCTTTAGCAAGTAATGAAGACTATTTATTTATGTGATTATGTAATGATAGTTAGACTTGATGTTACTTAAGACTTATTTGTTTATGTTTTCCGCATGAGATGATTTAAGGTTAGAGTTGTAAGACCAAAAATTTTTTTAAATAAAAAGGAATTTCCTTTATTTATTATTTTGAAATAGTAAGGGTGGATTTGATAAATGTGGTTAGTTATGGGTAAAATGCGCAAATATTTTAAATAAGCAGTGGTGATATAATATTCATTATTGTCTTGAGAATATTCGTTTGGTCGTGGAATATTAAATCTGCGTGGAATATTCGTACGACGGTAGCGACCATGTATGCAGGGCCCCATAACTGAAAAAGCGATTGGAGGAAAAGAAAACGACAAAAATAAGTTGTTTAAAAATAACGGCGTAGTTATTCTGAATTTACAATTGTTGGAATACCCGGTGGTTAAACCACGATGTCTAATGCGTTATTGCACAAAGAAGATACTACCAGTATTGCACCAATTATTGATTCTTACGTAAAAGGCACTTTACTCAATAATGGTTACGATAATTATTGCTCAAATTATTTTATTTTATTGATTCAATAATTGCTGCATTGATATTTTATATTATTGTTGTTTGAATAATTGTCATTACGATTATTTTTCATTATCTGAGTAATAATTCATATTATCCTAATAATATTATTAGATAACATTATTGGCAATGTCTAGAAAGTTACTTATCTAAGGAGAGTTTGGTCACCTAATCATGCTACCAAGAAGGAGAAATTCTTATTGGAAAGTTCTCTTTCTCTTTAACCGCCTGTCACAATATTGTGATTCTCGTAATATTATTTGTGAATAATTAATTATTAATTCATATGATGAGGAAAATATTGATTTTATGTGGATATAGATGGAGAAAATTTTTATAGTGACAATTGTTGAAAATTAATATTTTATCTTTTTCTCGATAAAATAATTCATTTAAATATATTATTTTAATAATATATTAACGATGATATTTTTTACGATGAATGTGGGATATATGAGTATATGTGGAGGAGGAGTATTTTTGTTACCAAAAATGTTTAAAACATGTTAAACATGTCGGTGGACCCCATTTATTGACTGAAATTTGATTATAGCACAAAAAATCGCCCATTTGTAGATTTCGGTCAATTTCTTTGGAATTTGGAAAACTTTCTTCAGTAAAGTTTTAGAGAATTGAATTTCCTATAAAAACACGCGAGATTTGAATTTTCTGGCAAAAGGGCTATTTATTATGAATTATTGAAGTTCCGAAGCTCCGAAATAATTGATTTTTGGAAGTTTAAAATATTTAAAATAAGAAAAACGTTTTTTTGGGTCTAATATGTGATTTGAATGGGTTGAATTCTAGATTTTCAGATTCAAGAATGGCGTAGAGAATTTTGATATATATATATATATATTATTATATTAAATTTTCTGCTTTGGTGTTCTAAGCAATTTCCTATAAATAGGTGCTTGGGTTAGAATTGAAAATCACACCGTAAACTCAAGTTTTCTCTCTATATTATTAAATGTATTCTTGTGAGTATTTTGAGTATACTTTGAGTATTGCTATATCGGTGCAAGTTCAAGTCATAAATTTATATCCGTTGTTTTCAACTAAGAAATCTTTTTCTTTCGAGGTAATGGATGTTATTTCTTTGAAATGATATTATTTTCTTCAATATCATTATGCCAAAATATTGGTTGAGCTTTTTATCAAATTTGAACTTTTTCATGTCGGGTTACTATTCATGAGTTCTTATTCATGAGTTCTTATTCACGAGTTACTATTCACGAAGACTTATTCACGAAATCTTATTCACGAATGTTTTTTGTGAAATTTCTATCTTTTGGTGTTTGAGTTACTATTCACGATACTCACCTTTATTCACGATACTGACCTTTATTCACGAATCACGGCCTTTATTCACCTAAAAATGAAATTTCTTCTTTTCCCAAAATATCTATTATGGATACTAGCTTTGATTGTATCCATGTTTTGATCATTCTTGAATTTTACACCACTATGATTATTTTTGAGGTATTTTTGACGCGTGGATAAAACAAAGTACGAATCCTTAATCCTTAATCCTTGTCATTTTGTTTCAATTGGATTCGCTTTTTTAAAAATATTTTTCATCATTCTCGGTCTTAAATAATGATATTATTGAATATCTTTGGCCCAGTAGTGCAAAGATGAATGAGTTATGATGAATATCTTTGGCCCTAAAGTGCAAAGATGAATGATTTCGATGAATATCTTTGGCTTGAAGTGCAAAGATGAATGATTTCGATGAATATCTTTGGCCGTGTAGTCTGAAGATGAAATGGGAGTTTAGATGAACATGACCAATTGGTGAATGTCCTCGGCCTTGTAGTCTGAGGATGAATATTTGATCTCGATATATATTGATTGATGTTACAGGATAAAAATAGATTTATGAACTTTAAAATTCATACATGTAAGATAGTAGTTTGCATTCTCTACTTAACTCTTCTAATGAATTATTATTTCAATGAATATTGATTTAAAACTTGTTGTCTATTGTATTCTATTATATTTTTCCTCGTTGAAGACTAACGATAATTTTGTTGTATATTATCTTAGTCATAATATTCTTCTTCAAGCTAGTTGAGCTCACCCTTTTCCTTGTTGTTCCATTTTCTTCTCGGGAGGTGAGAACATAAAATTTGGATCGAGTCGGGGAGAGTTGTTTAGTAGTCCTTACCATTTTGTAAAATGATGTATCAATAATTATGATGGGGATTTATTTGGGTATGTATATTGTCTGAAGACAATAATTGTATTTAAACTCACAAGATATATGTTGTCGTATTTTGCATTTACGACAAATGTATTAATAAAGTTGTAGTTATTTACATATTCATGTATTTGGCAACTCGTAATGGGTTGGGTGGAATGGACCTATTTTGGGGCGCCACAAGAGAGAACTAACACAGGATTTATTTATTATTCGGTTGATGTAACCCCATAAGGGGAGAGATTTTATTATTATTTCTATATATCAGTATGATTTGCATTTTATTTACGAAAGATAGATTGATGATGTTTAGATCGTGAACACCAAATCCTGGGAAATGGAAGTACCAGATTGGGGGTGTCATACACTCGTACAAAATACGGTGGAAATGATGGCAATGCGCTGATGTCACAAACCAGCAAGCGAGTCAAGGAGTTGAGACCACCAGATTTTTGGGAAAAGCCCGATCCAATTAAGGCGGAAACGTGGGTCAAGCAAATTAACAAGATATTCGATGTCTTGGGATGCACGAAGGAAATGTAAGGTTCCATTCGCCACCTTTATGTTCCGTGGAAGGAGATTCTTGGTGACAATCGTGAGAATCGTAAGCGACACTCCACCACACTCCACTCCACATGTCTTGGGAAAGATTTCAAAAACTGTTCAATGACAAGTACTTTCCTGAAAGTATTCGTAATATGAAGGAGGTAGAGTTTATTAGAATGGAACAAAACAACATGACGGTGTCACAGTACGAGGCGAAGTTCGCGGAGTTATCCAGGTTTGTACCTCATTTGGTAAAAAATGAGAAACGTATGACGCGGATGTTTCTGAGAGGTCTAAAACCCGAGATTCGTCAATACCTTATCTCTCATAAATTTCCTCTATATTCAGATGTTGTCAACAGGGCTCAATTATTAGAGCGAGATAGTGAGTATGTTCAACCGAGGGACCACACCTGTGGTCATCATGGCGATGTGGTCGATCATCGTATGATGATAACCAAATAAGAGGAAAAATACTGACACAAAAGCGGTAACCACTTTGAGGGTAATCGTGGGCCATAATAATAGGAGGTGAGTCAAGTAAAAATTTTAGAAAGAGAGATTCAACAATGACGGAAGACATCAAAGACCAAAGACCAAAGACCAACAACAAATTCTAAGGGAGGAGAACGACCGCCAGTTAGATGTTATAAATGCGGAAAAGAGGGACATATCAGCCCAAACTGTCCACAACAATCCAAGGTATGTTATAACTGCGGAAAAGAGTGTCATATAGCCCGAGAGTGTTCTGTAGCAAAACCAAGTTCAGCGGGGATGGTGACTCCAAAGGTTGTCCCGGATAAGTCGAAATCAGCGGATTCTAGAAGAGCGTTTGTTGTGACTGACCAAAACGTGAGGAACCCGAATGAAGTGATCATGGGTAAGCTAATCTTGAATTCTTGAGAAGTTTATACCTTACTAGATACCAGTTCTACCCATTCTTTTATCTCTCCTACTTGTGCACAATGTTTAAACTTGACTCCGGAGAAATTGGACTTTAACTTATCTATTGAAACTCCGTTGGGTGAAACCTTCGTTACATCTACAGTTTATAAATCTTGCTTAATCCAAGTTAGCACAATCACATTACCTGTTGATCTTATCTCTTTAAAGATACTTGCTTTTGATGTGATTTTAGGGATTGATTAGTTAACCACTCATCATGCCAAAATTGATTATTTTCGTAAGGTTATTAGTTTTCATATTCCTAACCAACCTGTCATACGAATTCAAATAACTAAACCACTAAAATCAACATTTTATCATATCAAGCCACAAAGCTATTCGCTTATTGAAAAACGGATGCCAGCTTTCTTAGCCCATGTTATGGATTGAATAAAGACAAGTCGATTTGGATAATATTTCACATTGTTAGAGAATTTCGATGTATTTCTGAAGAACTTCTGGCCACCCCCCAGAACGTGATGTTAAATTCTTTATTGACCTTGAATTGGGTACAAAACCCATTTCTAAAACCCCATATCGAATGGCTCTATTGAACTTCCGGACTTAAAAGTCCCACCTCGAGAAATGTTAGACCTCCGGTTCAATCGACCTAGACATCTCCTCGGGGTGCTTTCATGTTCTATTTGTAAAGAAGAAAGATGGGAGTATCGACTTTTTATTGACTAATGAATTTAACCATGTCACCATCAAGAATAGGTATCCCTACGTCGATTGATGACTGTTTGACCATTCATTGCAAGGAGCACAATTCTTTTCAAAGATCGATCTTCGCTCGGATATCATCACCAAGATTAAAATCGAGGATATTCCAAAGACGCCTTTCGAACTCAAAGATGGGCATTATGAATTCTTAGTCATGTCTTTTGGATTAACTAATCTATCTTCTTTGCTTCATGGATATGATGAACCGAGTATTCAAGGAATATTTGGATCGATTCATTGTTGTCTTTATTGATGACATCCTCATCTATTCCAAAAGCCGCGAAGATCATGAGCACCATTTGAAGCTAATACTTGAAAGACTTTGTGAAAACAAGCTATATGCCAAGTCAAGAAATGTGAGTTCGGCTTGAAAGTAGCATTCTTGGGCACGCGTGGTGTCAAAACATGGAGTATCTGTTGACGTGAAGAAGATCAAGCAATACAAAGTTAGAACAACAAAGTTTCATGATGAAGATAAGTAGTTTTCAGGCTTAGTTGGTTATTATCGGAGATTCGTGGAAGGATTTTCTCAAATCGATACTCTCATTAACTCACCGACTCTCGGAAGATACAAAATTTGTATGAAGCGAGAATACGAGAAGAGTTTCCAAGAGCTCAAGAGGAGACTCATTTCGCACTGCTCGCAATACCATCTCGGTTCTTGGATGGATTTGTTATCTACAATGATGCTTCAAGAAAGGGTTAGGATGTGTTCTCATGCAACATGGGAAAGTCATAGCTTATGCCATGACAACTCAAAAGAATATAAGAGGAATTATCCTACTCATGATCCGAGTTGGCGTGATGCGTTTCGCGTTGAAAATCTAGAGACACTACTTGTATGGGGAGAAAGTGGAGATCTATACGGATCATAAAAGCCTCAAATACTTCTTCACCCAAAAATAACTCAACATGCGGTAACGACGTTGGCTCGAGCTGTTGAAAGATTACGATCATACCATTCAATACCATCTCCGAAAAGTAAACGTAGAATGACGATTGAGTAGAAAATCGATGCGAATGCGAGTCGATGTTGTTAACACAAAGACCCATTTTCAGACGATTTACAAATGATGGATATTGAGTTAAAGACTCCATGGACCCACGTGATGATGACGAATATACGAGTAGAACCGACTTTAATCGATAAAGTTAAAGTCGCCGAGCCACGCACACAACGATGCGTATGTAAGAAGAAAGTCTGCAAGGACCTATTCCGTAAGCAAGAATCGATGAAGAAGGAATACTTCGAGTCAACTCTAGACTTTGTGTTCCTAACGAATCTGACTTGAAGCATAGAATCATGATGAAGGCACACAACACACCATTTTCAATCCATCCTGGAAGTACCAAAATGTATCATGATATTCGACACATATTTTGGTGGAACAATATGAAGAGAGAGATCGCGAGTTTATCTTGAGGTGTTTAACTCACAACGTGTAAAGCGCGAGTATCAAGTTCCAAAGGGTCCATTCAGAACCACTTGAGATTACAGAATGGAAGTGGGAACACATTACTATGGATTTCGTTACAGGTCTTCCCAAAGTTTCTCAAGGCATAGATGCGATTTGGGTTATTGTTGATAGATTAACCAAGTCTGCTCATTTCTTACCTATACGAGAAACTTATTCCCCGGAACGTCTTGCTTTCGTATGTGCGTGAATGAGATTGTGAGATTGCATGGCATGCCAAGATCCATAGTTTTGGATCGTGACCCAAGATTCACTTCAAGATTTTGGGTTACCAGAAAAAAAGCTATGGGCAAGGATTTACGATTCTGATTCAAAGATACCATCCTCAAACCAGACGGGCAATCAAAAGGATTATTCAAACCTCAAGATCTATTAAGACTCTATGTCCTAGATTTCAAAGGAAGTTGGGATAAGTATTTGCCATCGGTGGAATTCTCCTACAACAATAGTTATCAAGCAAGTATAGGCATGGCTCCATTCGAGGCGCCAGATGGACGAAAAGTGTCGTTATCTAGTATCTTTGGGGACGACGAAAGGGAGAAGAACGTTGTTGGGACCGTAATTAGTACGCATTTGACTACGTAAAAGATCCAAATGATTCGACAACGATTCAAACCTCACAGGATCGACAAAAGTTATGATGATCTTCATCGAAAGGATATGGAATTTAATATTGGAGATCATGTATCACATACGTATTGTTCCATGGAAGGGAGTTACAAGATTTGGGAAGAGAGGAAAGCTCAATCCACGATTTGTTGGTCCATTTGAGATTCTCGACCGAATAGAAATGTAGCCTATAGACTCGCATTACCTCCAAGACGCTTGTGTTTATAATGTTTTTCACATATCTATGCTTCAGAAATATGTGAAAGACCCGAACCACATTATCAAGCGTTAGAACCGCATTTAGATATCGAAGATTTAACGTGCGAGAGGCACTGTTAAGATCTTGGATAGGAAAGAGCATGTCCTACGCACTAAGGTTATACCACAAGTTAAGGTTTTGTGGAGGAACCATGTTATTGAAGAAATGACCTGGGAGTTGGAATCGAAAATAAAAGTGAGGTACCCTCACCTGTTCGAAACATCAAGTACATACATCAATTTCGAGGACAAAATTTTATAAGGAGGGGAGGTTGTAAGACCCCAACTTATTATAAAATAAAATTGAATTTTTTCTCTATTCATTATTCTAAATTAATAAAGTGTTAATTTGATATAATGCTTTCGTTATGGGTGAAATGTGTAAATTTTGCAAAATAAGTAAGTGGTTATAAAATATTCATTTTTATCGGGGAATATTCGTTTGGTCGTGGAATATTCTTGTTGTCGGGAAATATTCGAACGACGGCGCAGCCATTCGTGGGCCCCATAACAGAATAATTGTCGGATGAAGAAAATGACAAAGTATGAGTTTTTATAAATAATTGCTGTAATTGTTCACCGTTAACATTGTTGGGTTACCCGGTGGTTAAAATACGTGAATACGCGGCGTGGTGGCGTAGGAACTTTACGGTATTGCACAATATTATTGAATTATTGATTCTTACGTAAAGAAGGCACTTACTCAATAATTGTTACAATGAATTCTTGCTCAATATTTTATTTTATTGATTCAATAATTTCACGTGTTGATATTTTATATTATTGTTGTTTCAATAATTGTCAACGCAAGATTTCCCATTATCGATTAATAATTCATATTATTTGAATAATATTATTAGATAAAGATTATTGGCAAATGTCTAGAAAGTTCACTTCGAGGAGAGGTTTGGTCACCTAATTGCGCATGCAAGTAAAGAGAAATCCTTATTGGAAAGCCCTCTTTCTCAGGAACTATGCGGTTGTCATAATTGTGATTCTGTAATATTATTTGTGAATAATTAATTATTAATTTATATGATAAGGAAATATTTATTTGATATGGATATAAATGAAGGATTTATTTATTTTATGTGGTTATAAATGAAGGAATTATTGCTGAGGTGTTTTATCAGTATTTTGTCGGAAGGGAAGTATTAAAAATCACCCGTTTGTGGATTTTGGATATTTTCTGTTTGGAATTTGGAAAAACTCAAAGCTACAAAGTTGTAGAGAATTCAATTTCATGCGAAATGGACATAAAATTCATATTTTTCTGATAAACGAACTATTTTTTATGAATTATTGAAGTTACAGAAAATGAAATAATTTTTAATTAATTTATGGGTGGGACCCACTTGTGTTTTAACACATGTGGGCTGCAAATTGGTTCAAAGGTGGCTGGCTTGAATTGTCAACAAAAGATGGCATGCGTAGAAATTATTAGAAATAATAATTTTTATTATTTTAGTCTCTGTAATGCTCTAACATTTTCCTATAAATAGAGGCTAAGTTAGAATTTAAAATCACACCGAAACAAGTTTTCTCTTTTCTCCTCTATATTATCGAAAGCATATTTGTGGACGCCCCAAAATAGGTATACATCACCCATCTTGGGTCGATGATATACGTAGTACGTATCTGAAATACAATCTTAAATATCAACAAAAAGTCGTGAGTTTTAATACAAATATTGTCTTCTAGACAATATCCACTCTCAGAATAAGTCCTCATTATAATTATTATCATACTATTTCATAGAATAGTGAGGACTACTAATGCTATCATCTGGACCATCACTCCGTCCCCCGACTAGTCCCTGCTATGTTCTCATTTCCTGAAGAGAACAGTGAAAGAAAAGGTGAGCACAACTAGCCCAGTAAGAAATATTATGACTAAGATAATGCAGGATAAATCATCATTAGCCTTTAACAATGTAAATCTGATAAAATACAATAGACAACAAGTTTAACTGCAGCGAAATAAGCAATCCATTAAAAGAGTCAAGTAGAGAATAAAATCTACTATCTTTTATGATTTAAAAGTTTTTTCATCACTTTTATCATTTGAGACTCAAATTTTAATAAATAATCCATATCATCCTCGCACTACGCCATAATGATATTCATTAGGTTCACGACCACAAATTATCCATGCACTACGCCAAGGATATTCGTATATTCATTAATGGTCATGATCATGCCAACAATCTGTCCATCAATGCACTACGCCAACAATAAGGACTTTTATCACATCATTTGTAATATTACTATCCATGATTATACCGAATAATCCCCCGGTCATAATCATACCAAGTCCATCTATACACTACAAAACATGATGACTTTCAAAAATATAAACACGAGGATGATGACAATGATATAAGAATTCAATAAAACAAGTTCACGAATTAATTTATCCAGAACTAATAATGTCCAAATTGTCAACACGATACTTTTCAGAGAGTAAAATTCAAGAATGCTCGTAAGAATATTTCCATAAAAAGATATTGGATGAAGCCTTGAAATATCAAGGATATTCCACTAATTTCATGGAGTATAGAAGTTAAAACTTTAACCAACCGAGTATAATAAATAATGGAATAACAAAAGAAATCACCGTACATGTGATGATAATGACAGTAGAGTTATTCCAATAGAATAATAAATATGGAACCAGTCCCACGTGAACGATACGCATGGATAGATATTCACAAAATAATAAATGCGAATAATAAATAATGGAACCAGTTCAGTAAAAATTAAGACCGACAGTGATATTCCGAAGAATAATAAATAACGGAATAATAGAAGAATTTCACCACGTGTCAGATTTTTCTCATAAATAGGTTATTCCAACATAATAATATAGAATGGAATAATAGAGGATTTCACCAAGATAGGGTATGCCACAGATACAAAGTTATTCCAATGTAATAATAAAGAATGGAATAACAGAAGGATTTCACCAAGTATAGGGTATGCCGCGTATACAAGTTATTCCAAGAGAATAATAAAGAATGGAATAACAGAAGTTCTCTTCATGAATAAGAAAGAATAACACCCCTTACCGTAAAAGACACTGGATATCGAAGTAGTGAAGTAACAGAATACTCTTCTTCTTTTTCTCTATAATTTCTCTCTAGAGTTTCAAAGAATTTAAAAGAAATAATGAAGGAATGAGCTTATTTATAGAAGAATGGATTGAGTAAGAATTAATTCTAAATCGGTCCAGTTGATTTACTTTTTAAACAGATTTCCGTTGATTGATTTACTTATTAAAACTTAAAAGAAACATTCATACCGATTTACTATTAAAACTTTAAACCAACCGATCCATATTGATTCACTATTATAACTTTCCACCAATGATCCATATTGATTCCCTAATATAACTTCAACCAATGGTCCGAAAAATTAAGACATCTCCTCATGGAATAATATTGTACCCAAATACCCGAACGCACAATACTAGAGTGAATAGTAAGAATCGGTGAATAAGAACTCATGAATAAGAAACTCGTGAATAGTAACTCATGAATAATAACTCATGAATAGTAACTCGTGAATAGTACTCACACGAAAAGTTCCCCGAATACCCGATCAACAATATAACCTCCAGACATCAATTATCATCTAATAGATGTTGATTTCTACTAACACAAATAATCCCAACACAATGAAACTATCAAATTCATCTTTAATCAACACGAACTTATTCATCATTAATATTATAACTCACAATATTTAGCAACCAGTTGTTCCCGTGAAAGAGGGGCTTTTCGATAAGGATTTCTCCTTATTGGCGCTTGAATTAGATGACCAAACCTCTCCTCGATGTAACTTCTAGACATTGTAAATATTGCAATTTAATAATATGAATAACTTTGTCGCCTCAATTATTGATTTCATAATATAACATATAATGCGGATGATATCATAACAATAATCGAATCAATAATATACGAGAGATATGATGCAAAATTCATCAGAGCAATAATTGAGTATAATCGGTGACTTTTACGTAAAGATCAATAACCAATACCGTGCGCTTACTATATAAACCACGCCAGACATCGATACTTTTACTACTAATGGGTAGTTCAACAGCTTTTAACTGGTAAATACTTCCGCCGTTATTTTATAAAAGATAATTTCGCTGCTTTCTAAATACGACAATACTTCCGTCATTGGGGTCCACTTAATGATTGTGTCGTCGCATTTAATATTCCCCACAAAAAGAATATTCCCCAATTAATCGAATATTTTATAACAACTTGCATACTTTTGCAAAAATTTATAAATATTACCCAAAACTATAACATTATATCAAATCCACACCATAATATTTAAAAAAATATTTCGAGAAATTTAAATCTTTATTCATAAAATCTGGGGTCTCACAATATTCTTGTGAGTATTTTTATACTTTGAGTGTTCTTTATCTGCCAGTAAGTTTCTCCAAAGACTATATCCAAAATTCGATTAAATACGGTTATTTTGAGGTAAGGGATGTTATTTTCTTCTTAAATGATATTATTTCCTTCAATATCATTATGCCAAAATATTGGTTTGAACTTTTTAATCAAATTTGGAACTTTTTGTGTCGGGAATTACTATTCACGATATCTGGACTATTCACGATACGACAATTATTCACGAATACTAAGACTATTCACCAAAAAATAAAAATTTTCTTTTTTGTCCAAGATGCCTATTATGGTTACTATATTTGATTATATCCATGTTTTGATCTTTATTTTTGAATTCTACTTCACAATTGGTTATTATGAATAAAGGTGTAAATTCGACCGGAATCGATCCAGTATTGAGTTGCTTTCAGTTTGGTTCATAAAATTTATTAAGTATAAAATAAGGTTTGATTGAAGCTCATTTAGTTTGTCGAGTCGAAAGACGATTCTGAATCGAGCCCGAGCAGTTTTAACTTTTTGAACGAATATGATCCGAGTATCAATAGAAAATTACAATTTGAGAAGATTCGAATAATTTATCGAACTTTAAAATTTGCTCATATTTGACTCATTTATATTTCGAGTCGAGCTCAAATCGAACTTTTAGTCGAGCGAGTACGAATCGAGCCCGAACTGTTTGCTCATTTTACAGCCTTAATTATGAAGTATTATTGATCTTGGATAAACTGTTATACGAATCTCTAATATTTGTCCTTCTGTCTCACTGAATTTATTTTCTTTAAAATATTTTTCCTCATCCTCAGTCTTAAATGATGATATTATTGAATATCTTTGGCCCGTAGTGCAAAGATGAACAGGTGTTGAGATGAACATGGCCAGAAACATGTGATATAAATGAATATATTTGGCACAGTAGTGCAAAAGATGAATGATTAATCAATGAATATCTTTGACCTGGTCGCCATGCGAAGATGAATATTTGATTAAAGATGTATATTGATTGATGTTACAGGGATAAAATATTGATGATGGACTTTTAAATCTTAGAAGATAGTAGAATTCATTCTCTACGTGACTCTTCTAATGGATTGATGTTTCCGCTGCATTTGTTGATCTAAAACTTGTTGTCTATTATATTCTATTAGATTTTTCCTTGTTGAAGACTAATGATAATTTGTTGTATATTATCTTAGTCATAATATTCTTTACTGGGCTAGTTGAGCTCACCTTTTCTTTTTTGTTTCATTTTTCTTCTCAGGATATGAGAATATAGCAGGATCGAGTCGGGGTATGGAGTGATGGTTCAAAAAAGATATTTTAGCAGTCCTCACTATTTCTGTAAAATAGTGTATGAATAATTGTAATGAGTACTTATTTGAGTGTTGATATTGTCTAGAAGATAATATTTGTATTTAAACTCACAGTATGTGTTGTCGTATTTTGCACGACAATTGTATTATTAAAGTTGTAGTTTGCTTTCTGTACCATATATTTGGCGACTCAGAATGGATGTTGTATACCTATTTTGGGGGCGTCATAATATTGCATACATGTTGTATTTGGTTCATCATGATTGGAATACATTTTGGGAAGTTAGTGTGTGTTATTAGTTTGTTAGTGTGTGTTCTTGGTGTGTTAGTCTGTGTTTGAATTTGAAATAATCTTTTTAATTACACATAAGCATGTAATTTTTTTTTAATTTACTTTCTTATTTTTTGACAAATTTTTTTAATTTATATTATTATATTTGTAAATAATTAAATAAAAATTTATTTAATATTAATTAAAAATAATTAAATATATTTTTATTTATTTTTTGTTTTTTCGACTAACTTTTCAAAATTTATATTATTATATTTGTAAAGAATTAAATAAAAATTATTTGATATTAATTACAAAATAATTAAATATATTTTTCATTTATTTTTTATTTTTTGACTAACTTTTTCTAATTTATATTATTATATTTGTAAATAATTAAATAAAAATTCATTTGATATTATTTAAAAATATTTTATTTATTTCTTTTCTTATTTTTTAGCAAACTTTTCTAATTTATGTTATTATATTTGTAAAGAATTAAATAAAATTTATTTGATATTAATTACAAAATAATTGAATATAATTTTCATTTATTTTCTTATTTTTTTACTAACTTTTCTAATTTATATTATTATATTTATAAATTTTCCTCCATTTCCACATAATGAAAACCATATGGGATTGATCTACGCCACATCAGAATTTTTTTACACATCAGCAGCTTATGTGACAAATTTCGTCCAAAGTCAACATAGTTAACGGAAAGATAAACGTTTTGTTAGTAAATTAAAGTTCAGTGAGTTGACTGTAAGAAAAAAAAATTCAGTGACTCATTTATAAGTCGACCAATACTACAGTAACCTAGAAAGTATTTAACCCGTAATGTGTATACCTTTCATTACAAAATTAAAAATATATTTAAAATGATATATATATATATATATATATATATATATATATATATATATATAACATCCCCTCAACGTTAATCAGGGGCAATATTGACAAATAAGAGAAAAATAAGGGGTGAGTTTTATAATATCCACCAATTAGAGGGAGAAGGTCAATGTAATAGAGTGGTGCTGTGCAGTCTCATCTGACACGGGTGGCAGCAGCACAAACTTAGAGATACCAAAAGCAGAGAAAGTGTATTCTACTCGCTTACTCACTCAAACTGGGTAGTAGTAGTACCAATTTTCAATCTTCCTACGAACAGAACTTACAATCTCCTGCAGCATTCTCTACGGTAAGCCCTGATTCAAGTTTGACTGGCTTTTCAAATTAAATGTGAGATATTTTTGTAATTAAAGTTGATGTTATTTATTTATTTTTTGACAATTTTTTTATAGTTATAATTAGATTGTCTAATATGAATTAAGTTTATTGATTTTTAATTTTTAAATACTTTAGATTGACTTCAGAATAACAAAACTATCGTATACTCCCTCCAACCCTTAATATATGTTTTAGAGTTGTGCACAAATATTAAGTAAATAATTATATAATATTAAAAATAATATTAATTGTTTATATTATTATTGTATTGAAAAAATATTATTTATTGGAAAAAAAGCATTATTTATTGAGAAAAAATAGTAAAAAAACAAAAAATTATATTTAATATACATAATATTGAAAATGCAATAATCTTAATCAAAATTTCAAAAATTCTAAAACATAAATATTAAGAGAAGTAAAACACTTTTCTAAAACAACATTTAAAAAGAGATGGAGGGAGTAGTTTTTTATAATAGAGAAATATTTTTTTCAAGCATATTATATATATATATAGATAAATAATTATAACTATTTATATTATAGATAAATAAATTAATATTAATTTATTTATTTTAAGATTTTGCACACAAGCTTTATATATATATATATATATATAGTGTTGAACATTTAAGTAATCATGTTTAATAGAATTGGAGTGAATGGTGTACTGGATTGAAGTCAAGTTCGTAGTTTTGGAATGAAGGTAGTTTAACTTAAAATTACTTTCTTTGTTTTACAAAAAGAGCATTTTTATAAATGTTTGTTTGTTCAATAAAATAGTCATTTTTTTTATTGATGATAATATAAATGACATTATATTTTTATATTTATAATTATAATTATAATTTTATTATCATACTATCATTATCAAGTTAGAAATTTATTTTTTTAAAGAATAAATATGGAATATTTTTTTCAACATATTCATAAATTTCACAAACGATATTTCTTCTGTAAAATTGATATTGAATAACTAGTGATACCTTTTTTTTTTTGTGGGGTGGAGGATTCTGAATTTTGCACGTTGTAGTATAGAAAATTAATGTGGGATTGAGATATCTTTGAATCTTCAGCAATCCTCATCCTTGGTTTGGCCTACCAGAAATAATTGTTGAACCGGTACACAGAAGGAAATAAATTAATTGAAGTGGACCACAGTGTTCAGCTGATTCAGGACCATTGATTTTCCATCACTCATCAATTATACTACGGGTCTACTGAGTTTATTTTTTAATTATAACCGTCAAAAAAATAGAATGAATCAATATTAATTCTCTAAATTAAATAAGTCTAATTACTTACTAATTCTCTAAATTAAGAAATTTTAATTACACTAATATTATAAATAAATATAAAAATATATTAATTATGATAATATTTTATGAGTGAACTATTGTTATAATTATTTTTAAAAATATAATAAAATGTGTAATTGTTCCCTGATTTTACGGAGTAATTTCGAGTTCCACACTGGATATAAAGGAGTGGGGCTAGACCACCATCTTTTCAGTCCATCAAATTTACGGACCAAGATCTTCTCTATTTTAAATGAATATAGAGAGTCTTTATTATTTATATATTTTTTATTTATCATATCTCTCGTTTGTATATTTTTTATTTATCATATCCCTCTATCATAAAATGAAGACTCTCGGATACGAGTATCCTAATTCCAAATTTACTGCCCAATTAGTATTTCATCTGGCCCATTGATCTGAGCATGCATAATGTCTAATACTGTTTCTCCGTATCATCAGAATCAACGGTCACGATACAAAGTCTTCACTGTTCGGCCACTATTTTTACCTGAAAATATTCTGACCCCACTTGATATGCTGACAAAAGAAAAATCAGCGGCTCAAACTTTTTTTTTTTAAATTTTTTCGATTGAAGCAGCCTTGTCTCTTGTTTCTCACCGTCTACTCTTTTGTCCAAGAGCCAAGAGGAGTGAAGGCCTGAAGGCCCGAAGGCCGAAGCAAGCTTTGCTTAATTTGATTTTTCACTGCACGCCACCACGCCTTCATAGAAAAGAGATTCAATTCTTGGTCCCTGTTCTGCAAGTCGATACAAAAACAAAAGAACAAGGAAGAAACTAGAAACTAGAATCAATACCCAGTAACCAGAACATGTTTTTGGAGAGAGAAAATTGACTGTACAATAATACTAGACTAGATAGAGAGAGAGGCAAAGAAAAAAAAAACCATCTCTAACCATTTTTGCCCAAAACAAAAACATGGGTATCTCACTGTTTCTCCTCTCTCACCTCCTAATTTTCTCTCTCTATTTTCACATTCCACCTGTTTGTGGAAATGAATATGAGCTGAGAGCTCTAATGGACATGAAGGCCAGTCTTGACCCAGACAACAAATTTCTCACCTCATGGTCCGTTTTAGGCCACCCCTGTGACGGTTCATTTGAAGGTGTGGCGTGCAATGAGAAGGGTCAAGTGGCTAACATTTCTTTGCAGGGTAAGGGACTGTTTGGGAAGCTCTCACCGGCAATTGCTCACCTCAAGAACTTGACCGGACTGTATTTGCATTACAACTCTTTGTATGGAGAGATACCTAGAGAGATTTTCCACTTGACTCAGCTCAGTGATCTATATCTGAATGTGAATAATCTTTCTGGGAACATACCTCCTGAGCTTGGAAATATGGCTCCTTTACAAGGTTAGTGCATGATATATATATGTGTGTGTGTGTGTATATATGTTTATATATATATAGCTCCGTATATTTAACTATCTGGTTTCAGCTCAACTCATAAGGAAGAAGTGTAGATTTTGCTCTGTAAGGGTGTTTTCTTCTTCTTCTTTTTTCATAGGAGTTTTTTTTACTAAAAGTTCCAATCTTTTGCTGGTTTTCTCTGTGTGGGTTCTTCCTTTTCTTTTAGCTGATGTGATTAATAAAATTTTCTTGCGTGTGGGTTTTTCAATTGGTACATTATTTTTCCTTTATAGTTCAATGTGATGTAGAAGTTAAACTCTCTTGGTTGCGGGCATTACTTTCTGTGGTTGCTTAGTCTGAGTGGCGCTAATGGGTTTAAGAGCTGAATATGGGGAAAAGCCGGAAACTTTGTCTTAGTTATGTGCATCTGCATCATTTCCAATTGGCATTTCATAGCAAAACTTCAATTTTTTTTTTACTTATTTTGTTGCTGCTCTAAAATTTATCTGTGGTTTCGTCCTAAGCTCTTAAAAGTTTCTTGTGGTTTGCTTTCTAAAGTTTCAATCTTTTGTTGATTCCAGTGATTTTGCAATGTCATGTGGTTTTTCTCTAGTAAATTTCATTTTAGTCAGCATTGTGGTATTGGTATTTCTAACTCTTGATTTTTTTATTCTAATTTTTGTTGTGTGGTTCTACTTTTGCATTGTAGTTTTGCAGCTTTGTTATAACCAGTTCACTGGTAGCATACCTACACAACTGGGTTCTCTGAAGAAACTAGGTGTTCTTGCTCTGCAATCTAATCATCTAACTGGTGCAATTCCTGCAAGTTTGGGGGATTTGGGAATGTTAGTGAGGCTGGATTTGAGTTTTAATCGACTTTTTGGCTCGATTCCCTCAAGGCTAGCGGATGCCCCTCTTCTTGAAGTTCTAGATGTCCGCAACAACACTCTCTCTGGCAATGTACCTCCTGGTAATAAAGCTCTTCCACTCTGTTGTATCATGATACTCAATTTGTTGTTGTTATTTTAATGTTCACTTCACCTAATATATTTTTCTTCCTATGGGTGAATAAAGCTTTAAAGAGATTAGTTGAAGGATTCCAATACACAAACAATCCTGGATTATGTGGAGTTGGCTTTTCATCGTTAAGGGTTTGCAGCGCTTCAGATCATCTGATTCCAAATAGGCCCGAGCCCTATGGAGGGGGCACACCTGGTCTCTCAACAAAAGATATCCCAGAGACAGCTAATTTGAAGTTGAACTGTAGTGAAACACGTTGCTCAAATTCATCTAAAACTTCTCAGGCTTCGATTTTTGTCGGAGTGATTGTAACAATTGTTGCACTGTCGGTTATTGGGATTCTGGCCATTACACAGTATCGTCGCCGGAAACAGAAACTAGGTATTGAATTTGATATTTCTGATAGCCGTCTTAGTACTGACCAGGCCAAGGAGGTTTACCAGAAGAATGGCTCTCCTCTTATCAGCCTTGAATACTCAAGTGGCTGGGATCCTTTGGCTGAGGGTCGGCGTTTTGGTGGGGTCCCCCAAGAGATTTTGCAGAGTTTTAGGTTCAATTTGGAAGAGGTTCAGTCAGCTACACAGTACTTTTCCAGAAAAAATTTGCTGGGCAAGAGCAACTTTGCGGCTGTCTATAAAGGAATTCTAAGAGATGGATCAGTTGTTGCGATAAAGAGCATAACCAAAACTAGCTGCAAGTCAGAGGAAGCTGAGTTCCTGAAGGGACTGAACATTCTTACTGCATTAAGACATGAAAGTTTAGTTAGGTTGAGAGGATTTTGTTGTTCAAAGGGCCGGGGCGAGTGTTTTCTTATTTATGAGTATGTACCAAATGGGAATTTGTTCAGCTATCTTGATGTGAAGGAGGATGGTCAGGTCCTTGAATGGTCCATCAGAGTTTCTATTATCAATGGCATTGCCAAAGGTCAGTTTTCTCGATTTGATTTTTCTAGAGATTCTTGTTCTTAAGCAAAACTTTTCCTGTCACATAGAGAACTAAAGGGAAGAAAGTGTTTTAGACCTTTGATTATTTAATAACTTTCAAGTACATCAGTAGAGCATTGTTTCCATAGACTTTTGGTGAGCCAGAGACCCCATATGATACTCATTTATTTGATTAAAACTGAGCCTTTTATTTTTTGTGTGCAGGTCTAGAATATTTGCATGGATGCAAGGTGAACAAACCTGCTCTCGTCCACCAAAACATATCGGCCAGAAATGTGCTAATTGATCAGAGGTTTAAACCTTTGCTTTCTGATTCTGGGATTCACAAGCTTCTTACTGATGACACTGTCTTCTCAGCACTCAAGGCCAGCGCTGCCATGGGATACTTAGCTCCTGAATATGCCACTACAGGCCGCTTCACACAGAAAAGTGACATTTACGCATTTGGGGTGCTTGTTTTTCAGATCCTCTCTGGTAAACGGAATGTCAACAACTCAACCCGGATTGCTGCAGAATCATGCAAATTCCATGATTTTATTGATGCAAATAACTATGGAAACTTCTCCGAGCATGAAGCTGCAAAGCTTGCAAAACTTGCTTTGATATGCACACACGAGTCACCAGAGCAGAGGCCATCAATGGAAGCAATTGTACAAGAACTCGGTAACCATGCTAACTATTTCTGATATTTTGGGAAAAGGTAGGCATAACAGTAGATATGTTCCGACTAACTACTCACCAGTGGTGGAAACTTCTATTTATTGTTGTAATATGATCTGTCCTTACTCCTTTGGCTGAAGACTAAGCTGTCTTGTGAATGTTGTTTTGGTCTAAAACCTAGTAGCATAGGACGGAAACCTACATCAATATAACCTTTCTTTTTTAAAATTTTATTTGTATATTATATCCTCTATCAAACAAACGCGGATTTTATGAATATCTTCAAGGCTTTGCTATAAAATAAGGTAATACAATGATGGTTATTAGAAATGAGGATTCTTTTAAATGATTTATGTGAATGTATGTACCATAATTTGATAAAGGTATCGCATTCATTATCACAAATTTGAGAAGTAAAAACTGTTGGTGTGATTTAATTTTGGACTTTTGGATGCTTGCCTTTGTTTTCATTTTGATCCAAGGTATCCGCTCCGCTCTGCTCTGAAAATATTTGATTTCATTAAAAATCCTCCGTCCCCCCACCAATTTCTTTTGGGTAAATGAGCGTAGAACAATAGATTGCTAGTGCTGAATGAGGTCAACGGAAATGTTAGTTTGTTCCCATCACGGTTTTAACAATGAGTTTGTTTTACAAGATTCCAGGCAGTTGGCAAAACGAGTCGACAACATCATTCAAAAAACAACCTTATTTACCTGCTCTTGCACGAGGGTGACATTAGCCTGGATTGCTACACAATAATATCTTTGTAAATTCAGACACACAATTGACATCTTGAGAGTAGTTTGTTCCACATGACCAAGGACGGAATCCTCCTATACATCATCATCATTCTTATCATAACTTTTTCACTATGTTGATAGGTAAATCATAAATAGTATATTGATCATTTGTGAAACAATTATACAACACATAATTTTATACTGTGCCAAATCCATGATGCAACCAAACAAAAACTAGCTTCTTAATTAATTTCTGAATAATAATAATAATAATAAAAAACCCAAAAGACTATTAGCTATTTACATTCTATGACTCGATGCCCTCCAAGGTGCTATATGGAGTATATCATTATGATTCAAGCCTTGATAGCTCTTCCATGAGGAGATCTGACTCTGAATACATGTTCTTCACCTGTGCACTTGTCTACTTTAACTATCCAACGACTTCTCTTCCCTGAGCCACCATTATCACCACCACTCTCCTCAGCTTTTGCTGCTATTCTAGTCATTAACAACCCTTCTCCGATGGGCAATAGCTGAGTTTTCGAGCCACCCCACTGCCACGAATCCTTGCAGAATGCATTATAACCTAACACAATAGTACTACTTCTACTCCTTCCAGCTGATAACTGCACACCTCTAAAAATCCCTTCATGGTTTTCAAGATTGCAGTCTATGACTACGAGATCCGCATTCCTGTATTGGCTGGACAGCAAAGTTTGAGCATCCCCGACAACAAACTCAACTCGATTAGCGTTGCAACCAAGGTCATTTATCCACGAATGGTATTCTTCTAGACCACGTACAATACAGATGACTCGTCCACCAGTTTGATGAGCTGCAGCGACAAGGCCAAGGGTGGGGGAGCCTGCAGTTGTGGCACAGGCAACCACCATGAGTTGTGCATTGTGTCCAGCAGATAGTGCAGATATGAACTCGGCTACGTTTGGTTCTTTATCATTCTTTCCCTGCATAAATAATTGAAAGAGAATTGTTAAATAGATGTACTTTTAAAAAAAAATGATCTTGGTGATCATTTGATCAATAAAAAGAGGAAATACAATTAGGGATTCTTAAGAACTTACCATTTTCATGGTTTTGAGGTAAGCTTTTGTTGCATTTTCAGCAGACCAGCAGCCCATCTTTATCTGATTGAGCAGTGTGGATTTAATTTGGTGGTTTAAGTTGTGCTCGAAGAAGGCCTTTAACCTTAGTTATGTAGGAAAGAGTGTATTGCCTTGACCTTATGTGTCTATTGGACATGCATATATATAGAAAAAGTCTTGGCAGACAGGAAACTTTTATACAACCATGTTCTTGTATATGTATTTAAATTACACTTAAAACACTATATTATATATATATATATATATATATATATATATATATATAGCCACGCACCCCCACAACGGTTGGTTTTTGAGAGGATTATGTCTATCCAACTGGCCATGCTTTGAAAATAATAAATTACCAAAATAATAAATAAAATGGGAAATTAGTTTGTATTTCCAACATTTTCAACCAGCCAGATCAAATACTTCTTTCACAAGGGAATTTTCTAAAGTGTCCTAAAATTCTCACTAATATATATTTGGTCAGAACATTTTTGTAGAAATATAATATATATGAATTTGCCAAACCATTTGTTAATAAATTAAAAGAAAAGAATTTCATAATTTATTTTGTAGTTAATTATCTAATTTACAACAGCATATAATTTAGTCAATCGATAATTGAAATAGTGAGCTTCGTGGACATCATCTTGATGATGATGATGATATATATATATATATATATATATTATTCTAAAATAGCGTTCGCGTTAAATAAGATTTTTTATCAAAACGATAGGGGCGTGGTGGCATTTTTTGTAAATACGGCGGTGGCATTGTATTTACAAAAATGCCACCGCGATCCAACGCATTTAAATAAAGAATGTTATTTAAGGAGAATCTTATTAGAAGATCATCTTGACCGATTTTATATATATACATATAATTGTTTATATGTAATGGTGCCTAGTTATGTATCTTAATTACTAATTTGAATCTATATATATAATTAAGCATGGATGCAATGCTGGCAACACACCATTCCCCAAATATTCATCTGATACATATTAGCTGTAATGTCCTCCATTAAAGGGACAGTTGAAATATTGAATGAGCGCAAATGAAGAAATCTGATGAACTAATTTGTTTCTAAGTGTAGTTTAAATTAGATTTTTATTTTAGAGACTTAACCAAAAAAAGAATAGTGCATAATTAATTAGTTCTGGTGGCAATCCAACAAAATACATGCATAATTAATTATAGATCGAATAGTGCATTACTGTGTGCCAACACAAGGTATATCTAGATTCTTAATTTGAAAATATTTTCTAAATAGAAACTAATGTTCTCTGCTCCCTCCCTCCTAATTAATACGGTCTCGTCAGAAATGGAGTGACCTTAGGTTAAAGGTATTAATGGTAGAAATCAACTGGATTCTTTTTAAACTAATGCTATATATATATATATATATATATATATATATATATATATATATATAAACTTAAACCAATTTGATTACTAAAAAATGATTTCTTATGAAGCTATACAATTAGTTGATGAACTTAAAATAATTAACCAACCAGCTAAACAGAAGCAGAGAGGGTCTTGTGTTTTGCCTACGAAAAGCCTTACACAGATCTAGATCCAATCAAGTTGTTTCCCTCACAAACACACGCGCGCACACACACACACACACACACACGACTACAATCAATTGGCAGTTGCATAAGCATGTCAGTTTTATCTTTTCACCAATAGCATCTCCAGTTGATGGACTACCCGTGAATTATATATAGTCCATATGACATCAGCAGATATTTTTTAGTCTTCAATCCTTCCGGAAGATGGACTATAATATAAAAAGATTAAAATAATCAATAAAATAAAATAAAAAACTCGTTTTCCTCCTTCTTCAGTCATCTTTTCTATTTAAATATATTAAAAATTATAGTCATAATTATAGTCCACCAACTTTCCATGATATAGTCTTTGTGCCTTGTCAATAGACTATATTTAATCTATCTGCTGGAGCGAGATCTATGTTCCTAAACTAAATATAATTTAAAATTTGTGCACGCGGATACTGGTGGAAATACTCTAAATTGATCACATTTTTACCATTTTATTTTTTCGGCTGTTTGTCCCAACCAAGTAGCTAGTTGAGACAGTCACAACCATGATAGTTTCCTGTAAATATAAATACATACATATAGATTCATTACAATTATAAGAGGTCCCAGTTGTCCTACTCTCTGAAAGCAGGGACCACCAATGGTTTTTCTTAACGTGCTTTCAAAATTATCTTGGTTTTTTTTCTTCTTAGATGCATGCAATGGAATCAATGAACAGGTGAAGTAGGAGATGCATGCAGGATGGGGGCCAAAAATTTTAAAAAATAAAAATAAAAAAATATTGGCACCTGTACTTGTTACAAGGGAAGCCAATCAATTCAATCAGTCTTTATATACTCAATCTTAAGAAGAAACGTACCGAGTAAGGAAATCTCATATTAATTATAAAATATAATATAAAACAAATTAATAAATATGGGGAATCAAAATAGACTCTTAGCTACAAAAAGAAGAAAAAACCCTTCGACTCTCTCAGTTCATAACGCAAACAATTTTTTTTCCCGGCGATTCTCCTCTTCTCCAACAAAATTGGAAAATAAATCATTCACCAGCTAGACCAGTGTCTTTCTTTGAATGTAATTTTTTTAAAGATACATATAGAATTTAGATATATAAATTTTGTAAATTGTAATATATATAGATATATATTTGTTACTTTTTCTTATTTATTATTTGAATCAACAGAAAACTTGGTTGGGATACTTGTTCTTCATTTTTTAATGCAATATTTATAATCGGGGTACTCTTTTTCCTTCGTTTAGGATTTTGTCCCATTGGATTTTCCCCAAACAAATTTTTTAACGAAGCCCCAAAATGTTCATCCTTATCTTTTGTATAAAATTAATTAGTTGATAATTTATTTTATTTTTATTTAATTTGTATAAAGGTGCATAATTGAGAAAATTTACCCTTCACCCCAAAAAACTCATGAACGACTGATGTATATATTATAAGTATGTGAAATGAATGGTACAAGTTGTGGGCTAAAGATTTTGGTTTAATTGTTTGCTAAAGAGGAACATGTCTGCATGGGTCGTCACCAATTCTCTTGATAAATTTACCTACATGCAATGTACCACAAAATAAAAATTCTTGAATTTGCCATATACCAACTCTCTCCCGTTTATATGAACAGGAAAAAAAAAAGTGTTTTTGATAATAATAATAATTATTATAATTTTGATTGCTAATAATATATATATATATATATATATATATATATATATATATATATATATTTATAGCTTTTCTCTTTCGTATTCTAAGTCAACCCTCTGATAAAAAGCAAAATCTTTCCAACCTTGGCTAGAGTCAAAGGATACTTGCCAAGTCTCAATTTCTTGTTCTCATAGTATTAGCTGTGATGTTCGTCTTAAAGGAACAATTGAAACTTCAATTAGTACTCAACAAATATGGAGTATCTGCACAATATAATTAATAAACGAATTATAAATAAATAAATAAAATCCATGTAGCCTAGCCTAGTTCTTCCAGCTACCAAATTTGAATATCAAATAGATAGAATCTTATATAAAACCAGAACCAAATCAAAATTTATTGACAAGTGTACATGTCCAGTCCTTTTTATGTACGGAGTACCCTAGAATTTTCCTCTTGAAAATGAAATTGTTATTGTTATAGCATATATATATAAGGCAATCTTGAGAGAGATGGACATTGCTGCTTGTCCAAATTTGTTACTCACAAAGATAAAGACCAAGTAATTAAAAAGTCCTACATAATTTATGCTTAATTAAAGGTAAATACTTAGTTGATTACCCCTTTAACATTGTATATAAATCATGTACCCAAAGTAAAAACATTATATATGAATTAATTATTTAATAAAGGATTTTGTTTGCTTCCCTAAAAGACAAACAAATTCTACATCCAATGATCAATCCTACTAAACTGCTTCCAAGCCTCATGCATGTACTGATTTTCTGTCTTTTGGCCTTTCTTCTTTTTGTTACGAGAGGTCCCGTTTGTCTGATTGTGCTGGAGGAGGTGTTTCATATGTCTCTACTTTCTTTATTACTTTCTTGCAGATAAATTTCTCCAGATGCAGTTGAAACTACAAACTGACAAGAACTATTAAAGCTATTATTATGGTATGGGAGAGGGAAACAAAAAAAAAGGGAAGAATATGATAACTAAGGGGAACAAACTATTTGATTGAAGGAATGGAATAAAGAGTGGAATGATTCATTAGAATGAATGAGTTATTCCATATACTCTCTTTCCCTCAAGGAATCAAATACAATTTTTTTCATTTCAATCGCAATAAAACACAATTTTTTTTATTCTATAAGAATGAGTCATTGTATTCCCACATTCGTTACTCTAATCCAAACATATCATAAGATTGTGGTGCATGGACAAAAGGAAAACATGTTTGTACTGTATGGGTCGAATAAACTACAAGGTTATGTTTGTTTGTAAAAATTATACTTGTGATGCGACTAATATTAAGTGTTTTGTTTATTTTTAATTTGAACAAATTATAAAATAACTTAATAGTCTTGATATTATAATCCTTACAAACAAACAAACGTAGCCCAAATGCTCTTAGATACGATAAGTGATGGCACACCGAATATATATCTTTAAGATGAAGGTTTTCGAGTCTTGGAACACTGGAGTGATCTCTAGACAACATTCTCACCAACACCACCCCTTTTAATTTGTTAATCAGAAGAATTAAGAAAATTTGATGGCATTACAAATTATAAACCTTGTGTCATGTTCATTGAATTCATGCGTTTTCTGGACTAACTACCAGGGCTAAATTGTCTAGGATCAAACTCAAACGAGGCTCTTTCTTGTGGAACATAGGGAGTATTGGTATAAATATATAACCTTTCCACCAAACACATAGTTGATTCCTTCTAGTAGACTGTTGGATGGTTCAATCAGTTCACATCCCTTAGCCCTGCCTCCAAGTAATTAAATAAACTTGAGTCTTTATAGACCAGAAAGATCAATCAAGAGGACAGATGCTAAAATAAACTACATTCCCTGCATCCTTACCCATTTCCTTTCATACAACATGTGAGAGAATAAATGCATTTTGCTAAACTTGAAGATCCGAGTGAAGCCACTGGCAGAGAAAAAGAAAATAATATGTATATTATTAGAACATCTTTGCAAGAAGACGACTGTCAGGACAGTAAGCAAGCATGCGTAACTAAATATTCTCGCACAAACATAATGAGTATAATATAGATTATAATAATGGCAAATATTATTAAGTATACCTAAAGTCCATATAGCAGCATCAGCATGCATTGATAGTGTTAATAAGACAGAATGGATACTATATATATAACTTATCTCAAATTGTAGAAATGAATTTGTCAAAGCTAGTACTCAGTACTATGTACTTAAGACAATTATGCCATCTTGATGGTGCTTAGAGTTAATAGTACTCGTCTTCCAGGATACAATGATAATTGTATGCTATAGTAGCACTCCAAATAGCATACACAACGACCCAAAATAAAATGCTCTGACTCTCTAAAATAACTCTAACTGACTAATGAAATGAAGACTAGAATGTTTTATGCTTCGAAAATTGAATGAATGAAAATGGCAGCCCCCCTTCTCTATTTATAGTAGGGTAAGGGACCCATCAGAAGGGACACAACCCATTGAAAAGGTATGATTAAGCCAAAAACGACGTAGTTTTCGCTTTAAACAAAAAGGCGCGTCCGTTCGAAACAAAAACAACGTAGTTTTTAGCTCAGCAGAACAAAAACGACGTAGTTTAATGCTTTAACAGAAAAGGCGCGCCCCGTTCAGGCAAAAACAACCTAGTTTTGCAACGCCCTTTCAGGCAGATAGTCTTTCTCAAAACGATGCAGTTTAAACGCGTCTATTCGGCAGATAACACTTCACAAAACGACGTAGTATAGTTATAAATACTGTTTATCAAAACGATACAGTTTTGATAATTGAAACTTAATAAAATAAATTTTAAATAAATTTTAATTAAAAAATTTAAATAAATTTTGTCTAAAAAATTATATACAAGGACCCAGGAGCCACGACCTCAAGCCAGTAAGTAAATTAGGCTCGTAAATTTCGTGATGTGGTTCGAATCAAGCTAGGTCCTCTCCCTTCCACAAAAGTGGGATGCCCCTTAGAGCCCAAACCCAATAGCAATTTTCTTATATGTAAACACATTAAAGTTTTAGTTCTTAATCGATGTGGGACTTGGCTTTTCCCACATGTATTTATTATCATTTATCATTTCCAAGGGTGATATTTGGAAGTTAATATTCCATTTATTACTCCATGGATTTGAGCTTCCAAATACTTAATTTAATCTACTCATGGAGTAGAATACATTGATATATGGATTCACTTTAAATAATTATTAAAACCCACTTTTATTTTAGCTCAAATTCTAACAGATAGCACTGAAATGCTAGTGCATGTCATCATATGAGAAAGGATTAAAAAAATAATCAGATGTGAAGATTTTCATAGCAGAAAAGGGAGCCAGAGATTATGTTAAAAAGGTAATGTCAAAGCAAAAAAGAAGGAACCTGGCACAAGTGAGGGCATAGTTAATCAGGTATCAGTTAAAACCATGACATTTGACATATGAAATCCAGAAATTGATGAAACAGACATCCCGACTTACCTCATGTCCCAATCCTGGTCACATCCCAGTAAAAAAGAATACAAAGAGTTCAAAAACTTGAGAGAAGCCACAGAGGACGATATACATGTTTGTCCACTTATCGAGGGAAGACATGATACTTGAAATTGAAAAGAAAAATCACTTTGATCTTCTTATGAGTATTTTAAAGTTTGAAACATAAATAGATAAAAGTTAATGGTAGAGGATCCATTTTAAGGATATGTTAAGAGTAAATAAAAATAGAACCGAAAGTTCGAGATTTTACAACCAAAAATAAAAAATTCAAGGAAGGAGCAACTCATTCGCAACAGAGGAACCTAGCAAACATCTTAGCCACGGTTAAGTAAACCACAAGTTCAATTGATCAAAACAGAACTAATAATAGTAATATCTTGCTTAATTACCAATCAATAAAATCTTTTAAGCTGTCTTCACGTGTTTAGTTCTTTTCTTTTCTGTTTTCCTCCTAACACACAATTTCTCCTTTTCTGTTCTTCCTCAGAATACTGGCAAATAATGCCATATCTTTATATTTGCTTTAGGATGAGGCAGGCATTGAAGAGTGGATGCTGACCAGCACACACACCCACACCCACATATAACCAGAATATATTTTATTTTCAAAAAGTGCCAAAAAGTGGAATAAATTACAACATTGCCACCATTATCTACATACACTTGGGCAGCAACACACACACCAAATTGATGGTTGTAGTGAACTTCAAGAAAAATGATATGTCAACAGCACAGGTAAAATCATAGTTAAAATTAATGTTATGTGAACTTCTTTACCTGAAAATAATCCAGCAATAATACAAACAATTAGTGGTCCAATTAGTTAACATGAAGTTAGGAAAATAGAAGAAAATAAGAATCTTGCAACTATAGATGACTAGACCAACAAATTGTTTTAGGCTTTTCTCGTATAAATTCTACTGATTTCTCAGCATGTTTTCCTAGTCCAGTGAGTAACCACATGCTCTACAATAAAACTTGGGGAGCAAATCAGCATAATGTCCATCCAATGCTAGAGAATTTTAAACATATATCAACCTGGAAACAACAATTAGAAAAAAAGAAGCAGGATTTACAAAGATATCTCACCATTCAGTAAAGTGGTTTTTTCCCCAGTATCCTTGTATTGCCGGAGACATTGAAAGAGACGAAAAATATAAGGCAGAACAAGAACTATAGGGATTGCAATAGCGTGACTGCCACAAACAGAGTCAGCTTCAAACCATGCTATGGCGGCAACCTGCACATGTTTATGAATTATATCTATGAAGACAGGTGATCATTTTGGGTATAGACAATAGCGAGGAAACAAACCTATACAAAAACTCGTTAGCAACGCTATCAGTACAAATGACTGATGACTTGGACTGATGACTTGATGGAGTTATGAGTGTGAGGGTTTCATCAATCAAAATTTTGTTACTGCTTGTATACCTTGTATTGATAAAGTTACCAGACTATAGCCAAGACACAAAAGAAAGGGTTCAAGAACTTATTTGCACTGACGATGTCAAGCTAAGGTTATTTTAGAGAATATAGAATAAAAAGTAGCTAGTGGCAATGAAGTGTGCATGTGAGCACATGTCACAGTTAGTTATTTTGTAGTGAAGGATAAAAAATATGATGTAGGATTAGCTTTATTTCTTTGCAAGTAATGTCTTCCTATAAATAGTTGTAATAGCTTTTACATTGACAAGTATTGAAATATGTGAAAATGAGTAGCATTTGTTCTCAACCCTATCTCCCTCCTACTGAATTCCATCAGTCTTTCTCTCTCTCCTCCCAATTCTCTCTATCTTAACTCTGGTTCAAAGTCAGGACAAAGTGTGGCCTGACAAATTTGGTATCAGAGGTCGATCAAGCCTGACACCATCTTCTTCCTCCTCTCACTTTCCTTCATGTCAAACCTCTCTGTAACTACTCTATTTCTGCAGAAAAACAAAACCCAAATTTTGTGACTCTGTTTTTATTCCAACACCTATAATCTTCATAAAACCCCTAAAAACTCCATTAATTACTCAAATCCCATCATTTACAGTCCAAACAAAATCAAACGCAGCTCAAACAATCAACCAAAACAACCCAAAAGCAAGCAAACACATGGATCAAAAGATCGAGCTGTCGATGCTCTGTTTTCACGACAACACCCGCAACTGAGAATGATAATCACTTCCTATGATTATTTGAGGTATAGTTATGTTACCCATGACTTATTTTAAGTATAAATTACATAGCCCAAACATTTACAACAGTTAATTAGCTTGTTCTCTTCGTTTATTATCTTAAATCCCCAAAAATTTACTGTTTCGGCATAAATTTATATTTTCTGCATATTTTTCTTAATGGGTTTGCAAGTTTTTCATTATTTGAGCCTAATTTCATCATAGTTACTCATCACATATCATCTGAACTGATTACAAACATTCCCGCAAACAGTTTCTGCTCAGTTTTAGTTTTAACCAAGTATTAGCATACTGCTAGTACTTGGTTAATACTAATTTTGGTCATTTGTTAGCTTAGCTTCCTTTTTGTACTCAACTAATCCATTAATCCTTGTTAAGCAAGTGCTAGTCAGGATTAAACTCTATTGAAACTCGAACCCATAAATTGTTCTTGTAAGAGGTTCATTTCTTACACAAATAGCAATCCAGCTCACTTATAATATCAGGTAGTGTTGATACGACTAGATAAGATTTTCAATTCTAATTCTCAATTGTTCTGGGAATTTTCTCTACTCCTATAGATAGCAAGTTATGGCAGGATCATCAAATTCCAACCCCAACCAATTGTTACAACAGGACTTCCTACTTAAGCTATAAAGAGTACAAAAATGAACAGTTAGACATTAATGAGAAAATGGGATAGTTCATGAATGGGATGAATGAGTTGCTTAAACAAAGGGATCCAGAGAACTTTGAAAATCCATTTGGAGATAAGGCCAGAGGAAAGAGGCTAGTTCAAGAGGGCAACAAAGGCACCAAAGGATTTTTTTAGAGACCCTGAACATGCTGAAAGGGAAAGGACCAGGACACATGAGGAAGAAGATGACACATGGAGGAAGAGAAGCAACTGGGATGGTGAAGAAGGAGAAGATAAGGAGCTGAAACACCTTAAGATGACACAGGATTGTGAAGAGTACTTTGCCATTGCTGGTATGCACTCATATAGGAGGATTTCCATTGCTGGTATGCACCTGCATGGGCCTCCTAAATATTGGTACAAATCTTTTGTCAGTCATAAGGAAGGGCCAACATGGGGGACATTTTCTGAGGAATTCATTAATAGATTTTCAGAGGCCGGACAACATTTATGAGCAGTTCAAACTTCTAAAACAAACCAGCACAATCAATGGATGAGTTTGAGAGGTACAAAGGCAAGCTGCTTGAAAAAAACACCACAGCTAACAAAGGACTTCTTTGTGGGTAACTTCATTGGAGGCCTTAAAGATGAAACCAAGAAGACTGTGACGCCCCCAAATTCAGAGAATTCGGTGCTTCACGATCTAATTCTAATAATGCACTAATAACTCATATAGCGGAATAATAGAATAACTTGCATCATTTATTATAATTATTCTTGTCCCAAGGTTTCACAACCATTACTAGCAACATTACATAACTTAAGCTCAAACATAACTTAGTACATAATATTAAATAAGCCTTATTACAATCAGATAATAATAAACTTCTAACTTAAAGGAGCAAAGATACTCCATAGCCTTGCCCTTACCTTTACCTGATGTTTCATCACATTCTGCCTTTACTGAAAGGAGTAAAGAAAGCAATAATGAACAACAAATTTGCCCAGCAAATAATATAACAATAAGGGTGAACAAGTATAAAGTTCGAATTTCAAGGGTATAACAATAAATGATAGTTCAAGAATGACAAGAAGTATCAATTGTTCTAAATAAGAGTCGCTATGGACTGAAAGATATCATCAAGAATTCCAAGGTTTAATCATTTCAAAGTTCAAGAATAATGAACACTGAGTAGTCGCTATGGACTAAGAACTCCTGCTAGAATTAACAGTATTATACTGCAAATCCAATATAAACAAGTACAACATGTGATCAACCTAAAGTACCCTAAGTTATGCATAACATTTAAACATGCTTGTATGTGCGCACGTTGGTTCCCCGACAGTTATATAATTTCCCCTTCAATGAGGGTTGTTCATTAACACAAGATATTAGTCTAGCCGATTCAAATGGCTTAGACAACTTTTATAATGCATTTAGGAACAGTAAGTTCAATGCTTGCATTTAATATGAAAATCAAATGAAGTTAGAGAACTTGCACAGAAATAATATCTGAGAAGGTTCAAGAAACTTGCCTGAAGCGTAGTCTACCAATCTATAGCTTATTAATACTTTGAAATCCTATTGTAACATAGTTACGTGTATATGTAAATTCATTAGTTATACAAGTTTGAAACATACATTATCTCATACCCATAATCAATACGTACGTTAAGCACATACATAAGTCTTATCATCGCTACACAATCATACCACGTATAGCATCAAATCATGAACTCTTAACCCATATTATCTTTACCCCATTTAGAAACCTTTTACAAGTTTAAAACCTTCAAGTTATATTATCATTACATACGGAATACTTAAACCATCATTAAGACTCTGTTGTATAGCTTAGAATAACAATGTAAGCAAGCTGCCAAGTTCGGATCACAATAAAACAGTTAGGTAGGATTTCAAAAGCTCATCTCAGTAAAATTATATGGTTCACTTACTTTTACTATATAATTTTATATAACATTTATTCACATTTAAATGTCACACCTTATGCTATATCAATGCATGAAGTAATTATATGGTACTACCACTTACATGTTCCTATATCACACGGTACATAACAACATTTAATTAAATAATAATGTTCACATTAATAATAATAGAAATAACATGGTAATTAGTCCACTATATCACTTATTCATTTCCTTATTAATGTTAATATTCCATTTTGATAACTCAGGCATGAAGCAAAAATTATTCTTCAAAGATTTGCTTTTAATATATGTGACTCTGTTGGTTTATACTTACTGTAGTGGTAGCGCAATTGCACCACCCTAGAAAAATCTCATTACCAGGTTTGGCTACTGTAGAATTTAGTCCATACCATAACTTAATTACTCTCTTCATTATTTTAATTAATAGTATACTTATTTCATCACCTTGCCACACTAGACATATTTCATAAGATTAAATAAGCTCCATTATCATTTCCATCATATTATTCAATTATCATATACTTAATCGAATTGAATTATCCGTTCAATGCTACGAAAATATTTATTCAGATAAATATTCGAACTTCTATTATAATATTATTTATAAAATTCGTCGATATTACACAAACTCCTTAATCTAGACACCCTGTCCAAAGCCTATAAGCAAGCCAAATTTTATAAGGTACCCTTGTCAAAACTAGTTAACAACTACATTAAACCATACACTACTATACCAACCAATGCAAGTTCACACAAAAATGATTTCCCTGCTCCTACAACTGCCAAGACTCCCCTTCTTACTTATCCCAAAACTAATTTCAACAAACCCAAACCTATTACTGCATCACAAAGAGAAGAAAGGAAATCTAAGGGCTTATGTTTTTACTATGATGAGAAGTATAACTTGGGGCACCAGTGTAAGAATCCTAAGTCATGATAGTATGAGATAACTACTGCATTGCTGACTACACTGAACCACCCTTATTTGATGAGGATCCAACTGAAGTAAATGAACATGAAGGAGAGGATGTTGAGGGAGAACAAACTACACTGGCAGCCCTAGAAACCCCACTTGAACATCAAGATCAAACCTTAATTTTAGAAGGGAAGAAGGGAAGAAGGGAGTGAAGTTACTCCAAATGTTAGTTGATAGTGGTAGCACCTTTAATTTCATAAACCAGATCATTGCAACAAGCCAGCAATGCAGGTCCCTACCTTGTGAACCTTTGGTTTTTACCCTCCCAAATGAGGAACAGGTTCACAGCCAAGCCTGGATACCTATATTCACATGGAGCTGCAATCATGGGATTATAATGGACCTGCAATCATGGGATGCCATTTTGGGATCTAAATGGTTGAAACAATTAGGAGAAGTTAGTTTGGATTATAATAACCTCTTGCTCAGCTTCTCACACCAAGGGAAAATGGTAAGGTTGCAAGGCTCAAAAAGAGAAATCACCCTTAAACCAAGAAGCCATCTCTCTTGCAATTACCTCACCATAGCACAACCAGCATGGATCAATCAGTTGGTGAATACTTATGAAAGGGATGAAAATCTGGCCCAAGTAATTTCTGAACTTTCCTCCACCAAAATGGGACCCAATGAGTTTGAGCTGAACCATGGTTTACTTAAATACAAGGGAAAATGGGTCATTGGTTCTCAACGAGATCTCAAGAGGCAGATATTTGAAGAGTTACATGAAAAGGGTGTTGGGGGCACTTAGGGTTAAGAGCCACACTTAAAAGAATAGAACAATATTTCTATTGGCAACACATGAGGAAGGAAATAAATAAATTGGTATTTGAATGTCTCACTATTTAATTTTCTAAGCATGAGACAGTAAAATCACCTAGGCTCCTGCAACCTCTACCCATACCCTAGCAGCCTTGGAGAGATATTGTTATGCACTTCATTAATGGCCTCCCTAGTTCCAAAAACCATGACACTATATGGGTCATCACAGATCACATATAGATCATCTCATTTCCTACCTCTAAGCCACCCCATCTCAACCAGAAACTTGTCCCATCTATACTTTGAAAACATTTACAAACTACATGGGTTGCCCAACTCAATAGTAAATGACAGGGATCCTAAGTTCAAAATATCTAGAACCAGACTTCACCATAGCATCCCTTACCACCCCCCCAGAGTGATGGCACAAACTCAGGTACCAGGTACCAGCTGTTACACAAGATGGGACTCAAACAAAGGAAGGTCTATAAGGGGAGCAAGATCATATACCAATACCTGGTTCAATGGAAGGATAACAGCATTGATGATGCAACTTGAGAAGATGAGGAGTTACTCCAGATTAACTTTCCTCAGCCTTGTTCAGGACATGTAAACTTTTAAGGGGAAAGGAATGCCAAGCTAAGGTTATTTTAGAGAATATAGAGTAAAAAGTAGATTCTAGTAACAATTAAGTGCCTGTGAGCACATGTCACAATTAGTTATTTTGTAGTGAAGGATAAGAAGTATGATGTAGAATTAGTTTTATTTCTTTGCAAGTAATCTCTTCCTATAAATAGTTATAATAGCTTTTACATTAATAAGTATTGAAATATATGAAAATCTTTCTTTGCAAGTAATCTCTTCCTATAAATAGTTATAATAGCTTTTACATTAATAAGTATTGAAATATATGAAAATGCGTAGCATTTGCTCTCAACCCTATCTCCCTCCTTCTACTACCCTCCTACTGAATTCTATTAGTCTTTCTCTCTCTCTTCCCAATTATCTCTATCTTATCTCTGTGGTTCAATGTCAGGACCAAATGTGGCCTGACAGACGAACCTTAATTAGATAGTTGCCTTTGACTTCTGAAGCTCCAACCCTTCAATCTTAGCATCTCTAAGCAGGGCCAATGATCTCAATTAGTGATGGTAAGAGAATTCACAAAATCCCTTTCTGTTCGTATCAACTCCCAAAGGTTCCATGCATCAAACTTTTTTACTCTACCCAAAGGAAGAAATCCAAAAAGTAAGAAGATATATATATATATATATATATATAAAATTTGGCATGCATTAAATCCAATTAAAGGGAATTATAGGTGTAGAATGGGCACAACAAATAATTAAAGTTGCATCGGAGCGAAAACGGGAAACGAGCACAAGACTAAACATAAACATAGAAAAATCTATTTCAAAAAATGTAGGATATGAAAAATCACGAAAGTTTTAAATATTTTTATAATAGTTATATATCTCCAACGGTCCGGTTCGTTAATCTAAATCCAAAATATTGTCTGCAAGAAGAGATTTTTCAGTTATATATATATATATATATATATATATATATATATATTTAAAAAAAACACTTATATCATTAAAAAATTAAATTCCTTTCAATTATCACCACTAATTTTTGCCACAATACTTAGATTATATCCCAACTGTGAAACCCAACATTTAGTTACCTAGTAATTTTTAAAAAATTCCAAGAAGCCCGAAATCAGGTTTTGGAGAAGTTTTCAAAAAGTTTCAGAGTTTCAGTTTCTGTTCTAGAGAAACGTTGAAGATAAGCCCTAATTTTCCTACATATTAATTTTTAAAAAAACCCTTCAAATTCTAGGACTTGCAAACCCTCTTCCACCCAACAATACATGTATATATATTTTTATTTTTTTATTTATATAATATATATTCTCCCTCATTAATACCCCTCCTTCCTAGTACTTAGTAATACTATTCAGAATTAGAGTGGATCTTTAGAAGACATTTATGATTACAAAAGAAAAGGCATAGTAATTAGCATGTTTCTTATAAGCTTATGCTAATTAACAAAAAAATATTACTTTTTTTACTAAAAAAAATCAATCTTACAACTAGCAAGCCCTCAAACTCAAACCCCTTCCCCCAACCCCTAAATGTTCTACCTATTAGTATTCCAAAAAATGTTTAATATAATACCTTCACACCCCAAAATGCTCTACTACCTATTAGTATTCCAAAAAATGTTTAATATAATACCTTCACATTTTAGTTAGGTTGCATGGACTCCGATGGAGTATCTGGTCAGAGAGGGTATACTTTAAACAGTCCGACATGAATAATTCTTAATTTTGTCAATTTTTTAGTATAAAATATAGTGCCTACCACCTATAACATTGTCTTTGTGTCGAGCACTTCAGAAGAATCCATGTAATATATCTTTTTAGGGCTTGTCAACCATTCTCTACCCATCCCCAACCCCATATATATATATATATATATATATATATATATATATATATATCATTGTAAATACCCACCCTAGAGTTCAGAAGTGTCATTACTACATTGAATCTTTGGAGGATATTCTTCACCACAACCTAATTCTCAAACTTTTAATTTTTTTTATATAAAAAAATTGATCGTAAGTGGACCTTTTCATAAAAATTTCAAAATTGTAGGGAAAGTAATTAAAATTGTTCTTTATAAGCTTATGCTAATTAAGAAGAAAAAAAATGCTGATATTTTTCCAATTTCTCACTAGCAAGAAGAGAGGATTAACAAAATCAAAATGACGAAGTTGATTATATTTAGTCTTCTTCTACATGGTGACAACTTGTATAAAGAAAGAAACATAAACCTGTCGATGAACCATCCGACAAACAGAACGCTCCAAATCTGAAAAAACCTGTAAAGAACTGAAGATTAAAATTGCACTAAAAAAGCTTATGACATGAATTCATCCACAAATATTTAGTCATAGTAATTAGCCTTTTGACTTCAAGCTTCAAAACCGACAAAAATAAGCTTCTACACAACAACCAAAATTGTATCCTTTTACTATATAGAGTTTAAAAAGTAAAGCTCAATGCTTTTCTTTTAAATTGTGTTAGAAGATGTTATACACGGTAGCCACTAAAATCTATTGTAGGATCCCAAAAACGTATGTGATAGATCTGTAACACAATTACTACAAAATTTTACCACCTCATCCGTAAATGAGAGTCCCATTTGATGGTTTTTCACAGATATTAAGTTTGCCCAGCGGACAAATTTAGACATAATTATTTTTCAATTAACAGATTTTAGCTTAAGTTAGAATATTAAATGTAATGTCTAATTCCTAGACAACAAAGGAATAATAAATTTGTCAAGATTCTTTTTAACAGCCTGCTGCATCATCAGAGCTTTAGGGATTCTATTTAGTGTTAAATTCAACTGCATTTAGCCTCGAAACAGATAATTGAGTGGGTAAATTCCATTCATGGGTCCCTATCACTCCATCATGATGAACTTGAGGAGTTTAGGCATAAAGACAACAGGCAACAATTAACTCCTAGGTTAAGATACCATCAGATAACTTGGATTCATTTAACTTTTGTAAAACGGTAGTATCGAAACTCCTATCAAGTAAAAATTTAACTAGGATGATTTTTAGAAGCTCAAGTTAGTTCAAGCAAATTGAAGACACAATTCTAATTCATAGGCATTAATACCATAAGATATCTTGGCTTTAATTAAATTCTGTTAACGGATAGGATCTAAATTACTATCAAGTAAAAACCTAGTCAGGTTAAGTGAAGTTTGAGGCTGACCTCTATTACCTAATATATAAACTATTCAAGTATTTAGTTACATATAGCTGCAACAAATTGATCAACTTCAAGAGAAACCATTGGGTTCGTGATTCATAAACTGTTTTCACTATCATGGTTCTTGCACAATAAAGAAATTTTTATTACCATGTGAATGTGACAAACATTACATGTTTTAATAGAATGTTATTTTGATATAAATCACTACAAAAGACAACATAATAGTACCTTTGACATAGAAGTCAATATATCAGCCACAAAAAAGTCAGGGAACGTAATTGCCTGTAAACATCAAATAAGGCATAAAATAAGAACATTTACGCAAGACCATAAGACATTCACCAGTAACATTGCAAATTCCAAGCCCCAATGAGATCAATGGGATTAAGGAATCCCGAGTATATGGTATCAAATCTCACAAAATTCTTTAACCCCTATAGTCAGTGCGGGCACCCACATTTGCATGGAAACCCTATTCAGTGTGCACACCCACATTTGCATGTAAACCCTATTCAGTGTGCAAACCCTCCTATTGAGGGATTTAGTAATTTTGCCATTCAACATTTAGGTAAATCATAACAAACTTGTGAAATTGGACGAGTTAACACAAATTTCATTTGTCTCTTAAGGTCATTACCAATATGCCAAGTGAGTTAGAGACTCCCACTTAGTACCATATGTCAAGTGTTGCGGCATTATAAACTTGCCTGTAACGGGAACACTATCCGCCAAAGAGTGCTCAACAAGAAGTAGCGAGACGACAAATAGAAAATATCAAATGGGAATATCAGAACCATTGCAACAGCAGCATACAAGAGCACCTGCAGTTGATCATAAGTAACATTTTACAAATTTGGGTGTTAGTATGACAACACGCATATGGACTAATCAGCTAACAAGTAGAAGTTATCTTTCGACTTCATGAAACTATAAACAAAGTTAAAGAGAGATCATGAAACTATAAACAAAGTTAAAGAGATAAGCATGGGTGCAAATTTAATATAGAGATATAAATAATAACAATAATAACAGTAACAGTACTACTACTACTACTACTACTAATAATAATAATAATTTGACCATCACCAACGTAAAATTTTATTTGACCATTACCAACCTAAAACCGAAAATTGCAACACAGAAGTTGTCTAGTATACAGTGGCGAAGCTAGAAACTTTTGTTAGTGGGGTCGAAATTATTACCAAATTACAAATAATTTGGCGGAGGTTCGAGGGCAGCGTCCCCAAGCCAATTTTTTTTAATACTTTATACTTTTGGGTATATATATATACTATATTACAATGAAAATATAATGAGTAATAATATATGGTATATATACACTATTTTGACTCATAATAGATTTTTTTAATCACAATTGTCCATAAGTAAGTAATTCATTATTTATTTTTAAAAATAATATAAATTAGATTATTATTTAGTTTAAAATATTATAGAGATAGATACATCTATTGAGAGGATATGAGTCATATGTGGTTAAAATTTAATTGACAAAGTTATAAATTTTCAATTTGACCCCGTATAATAGAAAATTTATAAAATTTTAGTGAGGTCAATTTATATATAATACTTAAAATTTTTAAAATTTACCTTAAATTATAAAGCAAATTTTTTTCAGTGGGGTCGATTGACCCCACAAAGCTGTATGTGGCTTCGCCACTGCTAGTATGTCTTTTAGGACATAATTATCAAGCTCTTGGGATGAAGAAAGAAGCTTTATCAAAAACATTGCTTCTAGAATAGACATCAATATAAAGAAATAATACGCTTCCCTAGTTCCCTGATTCCAAAAGGGGATAGAATTGTCAAAGAACAGGGTCATGTAGGTTGCAGGGCCTACCAAGGCTGGTTAAATAAGGTGAACCAATCTTTTAGCTTACCATATAGATCTTTCATTAAAGGAGATGTGAAACTCTAGAGATGGATGTTATCTACAAAGGAGATGTATGAAGTCAACTATTTTTTTTAGTTGATAAGTTGTACGACATTTCTATGCGGTTTCGAGAGGTGTTAAACATCCTCGTTTTCCTTGGAATGCACCTTGGTTATTGATTTAATAACGTGTTGAGAGATACAGCTTTCATAGCGTGGACAGAAGCATTAAGTAAGAGATCAACAAGTAGAAATCTCGCGTGTACAAAGGTCAGAAAAGTTGCAGAGATGGTAAATCATCTTTCTTTACATAAAGTCGTGCCTAGAGACCTCAATTATCTCCTCTGCTCCTTGTTTGGGTTTCACCAAATATTCCAAAGCTAAACCATCAGGATTTTGAATAGTAATTCTGGTAAGGTAGGTGCAGGTAACCGATCAGCTATGCGTATTGTATGGTACTGGGGAGTGAGATAACACACAGGTACTCGCTTACAGAAGAAGAGATAACACTATTATTTGATAATGTCTTTCTAGACTATTGTACAGTTCAGCTAAAAGGGAGTGATTCCTTTTATGTGGCTTCTTTTAGTAGAATTTCTCAAACAAAGGAAGTATGGGTATGCCCTTGGATAATTTTTTTCTCATTTGCGTTGTGAATGCATCATGAGTACGTTGATTGCATCCCTCGTAAACATTCATTTTACTATTATCCTTATAAATAAAGATAAAAACACAGTGCAATAACAGAAGAGGTCAGGTATGCTGTACTCTTTTTCTTAAGAATGGAATAATACTGATTGATTCCCAGAAGGCAAAAATAAAGAAATGAAATGTACATAAATATTTCTTTTTTAGCATTTGTTTTGCAGGATACATGAAATGGAAGAACAGAATATTCACAAAAATCATTCCAATACATGTTAGTCATGTAGAAATGCACAATTTACACTAAAACGCATGTTTATTGTTTTGTCTATAAGGTATATCTGTGGGGTGACTTTTAGTATATATTTAGAAGTCAATTTTATGTCCATATACATAAAGTAATATAAGGTGAATGTACATAGTTAGTGGTACAACCAATATATTGAGTAAACAAAAGCATTTTAATCATCTAAACAAAGAGGAGGCGTCTATTACACTGGTTGGAATGCAGCCAAGGACACTTCTCCATGAGAATAAAGATAAAGATAAGTTGTCATGCTAGTTGGAACAATGATTGTCATCCAGGTGGCACACTGCAAAATATTTGAAAATTGTAACTAACTCTGGCACGTACACCTAGTAAGTAAGAATTAAACTATTCACTGCAAAGAGAGAAGGGAAAATGGAATTCCACCGTGGCCACATATCTTTGTATGGAAGAAGTAGAATTCAAAAATTAACAAAGAGAGGCAACAGGCCAGAACTTTATTTATAATATCCACACACTATAATAGCAAAATCCACGAAATGCTAAATGAAAAATACAAAGAATTTTTCACAAAACAAAAACAGCATCATTTTATTTTATTGGAGGTTGAGAAGGAAAAAAAAGATTGTTGTTTATGAATTGCTTGTAAAATAAACAAAAATAGGTATAGCCGCCTTGAGAAGAATATCAGGCTTGAAGCCACGGTTTAACGAAGTTCAACTAGAGGACGGTGTAAAATCTGTCTCAATAGCAAAAGTGTTGATCATATCTTGATTAAACCACGTGTTACTTGACCTGGGTGCAATGCTCTAACTTTAAAAATATATATCTCTATCTTTAAATATACCTTCCATATTTCTCTGTGGGTAAGGTGATTTTGATCAAGGTCAAAAATCTTAGCATAACTGACGTTGGCTTGTACAAAGACCCACAAATTTATTCCCCAAAACCAAACCAGCATAGTCTGCAACATCAATACCAAGACTAAATGTGTAAGATAAGAAAAGAAGAATAGACATTAAAGTAGTCTATGCTTAAAATATATATAATGGGTAAAGCAAACTAATATTACGAACTTCACTAACCACAAGAAGTAGAGGATTATAATATAGAAAGGCCTCATATAGAAATAAATCCCTCAGGTCAGCGCTCATTCTCATCACAGAATCCCATCCGATCTGTAAATTTTATGAACTACATATTAATACCAACTTCTTTCCAACTGAAAACGCTAGTTTAGATGAAAATTAATATAAATATCAAAATCAAAGATATAGAACACACCTTGCAACAACTGAAACCCCAGATGAAGAACAGTAATACCTGGAATCAACTTAGATCAAACTCTTGTAAAGATATGCAAGAATCTGGACTAAAACAAGCTCAAGAGTTAAACGAACCTAAGATCTGACTATAACCAAAGGCCAGAACACCATAAAAAGTAGACCACACAAGAATAAAAAAAAAGTTACTAATAATTGTAGATGTCTAATATCAAAATCTCTGCATAAAATGCATGCCCTTTTTCATTTACCAGTCGCAAATAGAAAAAGAAATCCAAAAGACCTTCACCCAGTTTGTATCTTGTCCAAAAAGGTAGCTGTGGGCTGAACTGGGTAAAAATTACCCTGCATTTACTTACAAGCAAGTGGATGTCCTCATATTTGGACCCTGCAAACTCGGGGCTTTCAAACTGAACTTCTCCAACCAAAAAATGGGGTAGAAACTTCAACAAATAGGAGGAATTAAAATATTAAATAAATGAAAATTTTGCATCGCCATAACCAAGCACATAGAGGAATGAGAAAAGAGAGATCAATAGAACAACATTTCCATTGCCAGAAACTTCAACAACAAATCTCCATTATACTTGTTTAACATGTGATTAAGTAAAGTCTTCTGAGACACTTTAGCATGTGGCATTTATTACAGCAGCAACGAAAATTCAGGATGTCATGTAATTGATACCTTAAGTCTCCATAGTAAAAGAGGAGAAGGCATTATTTCCGCACTAGTCAATGGTGTGGTCACACCCTTCATCTCATTTGACTCTACTAAGGGCAACAAATTTTCTTCAGAATTATTTCCGAGGTCACTGGTACCTAACAGACATTCCACAACTATTAGAGTTACCCATTATAACCACTGAGGACATAAAACATATGGCAACAATAAATTAGCCCTTCGCAGTCAAGAGGTTTTTCTTACCAAGATCAGAGACCACAGTTCTGCTTCCAGACTTTCGTAGATGAGGACTGTTGGCAGGAACGGTCACATGACCTCCATACATAGATGAGAAAAGAAACTACTTGGTTGCTAAATATATATTTGAAACCTACAGTCAAAAGTATAACAGGTAAACTTGGATATTCTTCAGACTGACTACAAAAAACTAAACAGCCTTAAAGAAATACTAATAATAATTGCAATCAAGAACAACATGGATATCTACATTTTCAAACAGTCATTAGGCACCATGGACAACATTGCATTCATATTTAAATGTACAAACTATCTTTTGAGATGGAGACTATAAGAGCGATACATGATAATATTTACGACTACAACAGTCGAATATCAACAACCACAAGGAATACCTTGGCATAAACCAGTCTTACGAGTGCGACAGCGTATAAGGTACCACAGTAACCTAATAAATAGTACTTCGAACTGAATATATATTTATGCAAGATTAGGATTCTGTAAATTAAGCTCTAAAGTCTAAAGTGCGGAAAATATTTATCACATAAGTAAAAAGATAAAACTGTTGAATTGCAGAGCTCTATAATCAGGTGACTCAAGCTAACCCTATTGGAGCTTCCACTAAACTAATATGTTCTGAAGATGTTACTTCTACCTATTAGTATGCCCAAACAAAATGCAATCACAACCAACATATACTCCACCCGATTTTGTTTCCTAGTCAATTTGCAAAATCCTAAAATTCGAAAAGTAAAATAAATTCACATGTACGGCCTTAACAAACATGGAGATATTCAATCAAATCAGCGATTTCTCAAAACAAATCTAAACATGCACTGCGCAAACATTGCCGAAAACATAATAAACTATTACAACTACAAATATGTACCTCTGAATAAGCTGTTGGTGCAACAAGCCTCAGGTGAATTTTGCGACCGAGCATCCGATCTGGTTCTGCGACCGGCGAGAGTGCTCTCCCTCTTGGTTCGATTACTCGGATCTGTTATTCTCTTTGTTTTTTGGTTACTCGGGTAACGGCTATATCACTACTCCCTCGATGTTGCGTGTTTAGTAAGTAGGGCCCCGTAAATCGTAAATGGGCCGTGCTTAATCGAGCTTTGGGTAATTCTCTTTGGGTATTTATTTTATTTTTATGACAGAAGATCAAATCTATTCATATTTGTATTCAGATTTCACGACGTTGATTGCTACGAACCGGGTTCACAAATTAAATCAAGTGCATTTCCTTATTTAGTATTTCTTCTTAAATAGCATTCTTTTATTTATTTTTAGAGATTTTTAAAAGAGAGCGGTCCCATTTATTTTATTTTATTTACAAAAATATCACCCGCGATCCCACTTATTTAGTTTTAATAAAAGAGTAGAGGAATGCTAAATAAAAGAAATATTCTTGATCCTTCCTCTATAAATATAAATAAAAAAAAATGATTCATGATAATTTTAAATTTATTTAGTTTGAGAAGTTAGTTATTTGATCTAATTTTTTACCGATAACTTAAGGTTTATGTAGGTTTATATCAATCGTGTACAATACTTTTTAACTAATAAATTTTAGCATTAGGCAATTTAAAAAATTATCCAAAAAAAAAAGAAGAAAAGTTTCAACTTTAGATTCAAAATCTTTGTGATAATATTAATACTATCACTCTCGACCACAATTCAGTAGCAACCACACGTATGACTTTCTTGCTATATAGTCTCGGCACCGGCTATGTCAACATTTTCCACCTAAAACAACCAAATTCAATTTAGAAACACAAAGTGGGGTTTAACCCACCTAGTATCCAAATTTAGTAGTAGATCATCTCGCGGTGGTTAACAATAGATTTCGAGCCTCCAAAAGTTTCTTTGCATTTTGAGTAACTAATCGATACACAACTTTATTATTACTATTTTTGTCTGACCTTTTCTATACGAGGGTGATTGTGATTCAGTCCTAATTTTACCAAGTATACGAATTTTAAAAAAAAGGAAAGATAAAAGAAGAGAAAGTCAGTATTCGTAATTATATATTACCAGCAAGTATTTGCTTAAAATAAATATGGGAGAAGGTTCAAAAATGTCATTGACTGTTACCGTAATATCTATCGAGCACCCTATATTTTTTTGTCTAAAAGTACCCCTAACGTTATATTTTTTGAGTGTCGCTGCACTGCTAATGTTAACGAGAAGACAAAGCGGGGTTAAAATTTCATTTGGCGTGGTTGATGATGGAGACTTAAAGGGAGAAGGTTCAAAAATGCCCCTCACATATGTAAATATGTCATTTAATCAAAATAAAAAAATACTAAATGTGACGCCCCCAAAATAGGTATACATCACCCATTCTGAGTCGCCAAAAAATATGGTACAAAAATAACTACAACTTTTATTATTACAATTGTCGTACAAAAATACAACAACACACATGCTGCGAGTTTAAATACAAATATTGTCTTCTAGACAATATCCACACTCAAATAAGTCCTCATTACATTTATTGATACACTGCTTTTACAAAACCAAATAGGAATCTGCTAAAACAATTGTCTGGGACCATCACTCTTTACCCATTTGGTTCTGCTATATTTCTCTACCCCGAGAACAAAAATGGAACAAAAAGGAAAAGGGTGAGCTCAACTAGCCTAGTAAAGAATATTATGACTAAGATAATGAACAACAAATTATCGTTAGCCTTCAACAGATCAGATAAAATATAATGGACAACAAGTTTTAAATCAATATTCGCAGCGAAAATAACAATTCATTAGAAGAGTAGTATGGAATGAAATCTACTATCATCTATGAATTTAAAAGTCCATCATTAATATTTTATCCCTATAACATCAATCAATATACATTTTGAATCAAATATTCATCTTTGCACTACGGGCCAAAGATATCCATCTCATATCACCAGGTTAGTCATTATTCATCTCAACACTGCTCATCTTTTGCTTTATGGGCCAAAGATATTCATCAGGTAATCATTCATCTTTGTTCTACAGGCCAAAGATATTCATCAAGTATCACCATTAAGGATTGAGGATGATGAAAAATATTTTAGAGAACGAATCCAGTGAGATAAAAGAAAAAAGATTAGGGATTCGTACTTTAGATGATTCAAGTTTAAAAACGCTCCATAATAAACCATAGTGAAGATCAAAACATGGATTCAATTTCAAGAATAAGGGTTACAACAGATAACTTGAAAGGAAAAAAAATATTTTTTTTTCTTTTGTGAATAATACTACGTGAAAGTACTCCGTGAACGATGAATCATGAACAACCCGTGAATGAAGAGCATTACTACCATGAAAAGTTTCAAATTTGATTAAAATTTCGGATCAATATTCTATGAAATGATATTAGATGAAGCAAAATTTCTAATCATTTCAGAAATTATAGAAACAATACTTACCATAGTAAGTTCAAATTTAGGAATACGAGATGAAATAATATCGCTACATAATATGGAGTATGGAAGAAAATAATATTTCTCACGAGTATTGCAATAAAATAATATCATTTACCTTAGTAGAAACTGAATTTGACTAGAATATCGGATATTATTCTGAGAAAATCTTGCAGAAAAACTACGCTCAAAGTATTCTTATACTCAAGAAAAATACTCACAATACTATATAATAAAATTTTCTGATTATGAAGGTGTGTTGAGGAAGGAGGGGTTACCCCCTATTTATAGCAATTGGAGGAAGAAGAAAAGTATTATGCAGCCTAACTTTTCTTTATCAGCCACACTTTTTTTTCAATGCCTAACATCTTAAATTCAAAATGGGTGGGTGCCACTCTTTGAAACAACTTGCAGGCAACAACTCTCACCAACCCAATAGCCAACAAATCAATTATTCATGCCACTTTTATTTTTTCATCCTTGAGGGCGAATAAAAGTTAAATGCAACTAACAATATTCAAACCACCAACCACTCTTAGAAAAGAAATCAAGCATTCCAAAATCATTTTGATTACCTCCATCCCTTAACCACATGTTTATATATATAAATATATATATATATATATAATATTATTTAAACAATTATAATATATTATAATAATATATTTGAATGAATAATTTATCGGAGAAATAATTGTAATTCCATAAAAATATGCCAAACTTTCAACAATTATTTCATGCTAAAATTCCTTCATTTATATCCACATTAAAAAATAAATATTTTCTTATTATATAAATCAATAATTAATTATTCACAAATAATATTACAGAATCACAATTACGACAAACCGACCGTTTCCAAGAAAGAGGGGGCTTTCCAATAAGTATTTCTCCTTACTGGCGCGCAGTTAGGTGACCAAACCTCTCTTTGACAGAACTTTATAGGCATTACCAATAATGCTATCTAATAATATTATTCAAATAATATGAATTATTGATCTGATAATGGGAAATACTGTGCAGTGATAATTATTGAAACAACAATAAGATAAAATATCAACGCTGCAATTATTGAATCAATAAAATAAAATATTGAGCGATAATTCTTTGTAACAATTATTGAGTAGTGCTTTTCTTACGTAAGAATCAATAATTCAAAAATATCTTGCAATACCGCAGCTATCGCTTGTCTGACCACACGTATTCTTATATTTTCACCACCGGTAATCTAACGATGTTAACGGTAACAATTACTGTGATTATTTATAAAACTCGAATTTGTCGTTTTCTTCATCCGAGCGGTTATTACATTATGGGGCCCTTTAATGGTCATACTTGGCCGTATTTAATATTCCCAAACAATGAGAATATTCCACGACCAAACGAATATTCCCCGACAAAATGAATATTTTATAACCACTTTGCTTATTTTGCAAAAATTTACACATTTCACCCATAACCAAAGTATTATATCAAATTATCACTTTATTATTTCAAGATAATGAATATAGGAAATTCAATTTTATTTATAAAAAGTTGGGGTCTTCTGACCTCCCTCCTTATAAAATTTAAGTCCCTCAAATTGACGTCACGTACTAGTGTTTGAAAAGGTGAGGGTACCTCGCTTTCATTTTCGATTCCAACTCCCGGTCATTTCTGCTGATAGCATAGTTCCTCCACAAAACCTTGACTTGTGGTATAACCTTTGTTAAGTAGGACATGCTCTTTCCTATCCAATATCTTGGCAATTGCCTCACCGTATACGTTAAATCTTCTATTATCTCAAATGCGGTTACAACATGATAATGTGGTTTGGGTCTTTCACATATTTATGAAGCATAGATATATGAAAAATATTATGAATACGAGACATACTTGGAGGTAATGCGAGTTTATAGGCCACATTTCCTATTCGGTCAAAAATCTCAAATGGACCAACAAATCGTGGATTGAGTTTTCCTCTCTTTCCGAATCTTGTAACTCCCTTCCATGGAGCAATACGTAACAGTACATGATCTCCAATATTAAATTTTACGTCCTTTCGATGAAGATCAACATAACTCTTTTGTCGATCTTGTGAGGTCTTTATACGTTGTCGGATCATTTGAATCTTTTTTGTAGTCATGCGTCTTACTTTACGGTCCCAACAACGTTGCTTCACCCACCTCGTCCCCAACATATTTGGAGAATGACACTTTTCGTCATCTGGCGCGCCGAATCGAGCCATGCCTATACTTGTTTGATAAGCTCTGTTGTTGTAGGAGAATTCCACCAGCCAATAAGTACTTATCCCAACTTCCTTTGAAATCTAGGACACGCAGTCTTAATAGATCTTCAGGGTTTGAATAGTCCTTCACGATTGCCCATCCGTTTGAGGATGGTATCACGAATCAATAAATAAATTCGTCCCCATAGCTTTCTGCAAGCTAACCCAAAATCGTGAAGTGAATCTTGGGTCACGATCCGAAACTATGGATACTGGCATGCCATGCAATCTCACAATCTTATTCACGTACATACTGAGCAAGATGTTCAAGGGAATAAGTCTCACGTATAAGCGAGAAATGAGCAGACTTGGTTAATCTATCAACAATAACCCAAATTGCATCTATGCCTTGAGAAACCTTGGGAAGACCTGTAACGAAATTCATGGTAATGTGTTCCCACTTCTATTCCGGAATCTCAAGTGGTTGCAATGGACCTATTGGCACTTGATGTTCTGCCTTTACACGTTGACAGGTTAAACACCTTGAGATAAACTCTGCGATCTCTCTCTTCATATTGCTCCACCAAAATGTATGTCGAAGATCGTGATACATTTTGGTACTCCCAGGATGGATTACAAATGGTGTGTTGTGTGCCTCCATCATGATTCTATGCTTCAAGTTAGAATAGTTAGGAACGCAAAGTCTGGAGTTGACTCGAAGTATTCCCTCTTCATCGATTTTTCCTTCCGGGATAGCACCTTCTTGCACTTTTTTCTTCATACTTATCATCTCTGAGTTTGTGGTATGAGCAGCTTTAACTTTATCAATTAAAGTCAGTTCAACTCGTATATTTGCCATCATCACGTGGGTACTTGGAGTCTTTACCTCTATCTTCATCCTTTGCAAGTCGTACAAAATAGGTCTTTGTGTTAACAACATTGCACTCGTACTCGCATATGATCTTCTACTCAATGCGTCAGCTACAACGTTTGCTTTTCCAGGATGATATTGAATGTTATGGTCGTAATCCTTCCTTGACATTTCGAGCCAACGTCGTTCTTAGCGTGTTGAGTTCCTTTTGGGTGAAGAAATATTTTGAGCTTTTTATGATCCGTATAAATCTCCACTTTCTCCCCATACAGGTGAGTGTCTCCAGATTTTCAACGCGAAAACGACGGTACGCTTAACTCCGGATCATGAGTAGGATAATTCCTCTCATATTCTTTGAGTTGTCATGAGGCATAAAGCTATGATTTTCCCATGTTGCATGAGAACACATCCTAACCCTTTGCTCAAGCATCGTCAGAGATAACAAATCCATCCGAACGGATGGTATTATTATAATAGGTCTTAAAATGAGTCTCTTCTTAAGCTCTTGGAAACTCTTCTCGCATTATTCGGCTCCATACGAATTTTGTATCTTTCCGAGTCAATTTGAGTTAACGGAGTAGCGATTCGAGAAAATCCTTCCATGAATCTCAGAGATAATAACCAATTTAAGCCCAAAAGCTACGCACTTTGGAACCGACTTTTCTGCTACCAACCGTAGGGATTCGGCACATAAAACGCAGCGAAAATAGAACAATTCAAAGCAATTTCCGAAACCCAAAAATAGGATCCATGCGAAACAAAAATTAATCCAGTGGTTTAGAAATTATACCGATTATTTTGGTTGAATCGGCTGTTAATCTCAACGCAATTCAAACGATGCGACTTCTACGGTATCCATTGATCGAACGCCTCCGCATTAATCGTCTTTACGATCTGCGTAAGAAGGAATTGCTTGATTAAATGCACCAAAAGGAATGGATTTTCTGCTTTTCTCTGAGTCTCTCTCTAAGAAAGCGGCTAGGGTTTTTGTTTTGATTATGATGTAACCCTAAGTAGTCTGCTATATATATCATATATATAGTAGTTAAAAGGAATTAATCAAATCAAAACCTAATTTTATAAAATTGAATTTTATATATATATATATATATATATATATATATCTTAATTAAGTCTTACTTAATTAATATATATATATATATATATACAATTATCCTTTTAATTTAAATTAAATGATTTAAATAATATTAATCATATTAATATATTTAAATCCTTATAATTTAAATTAATTCCCTTTAATAACATTACATGTGTATGACCCTATAGGTTATTATTACGTTGACAATAATTTTAAAATCATATTATAAAATTATAAACAGTGAGTGACATCTAGTAATGCATCACTGCTACCCAAGTAATAATAAGATCGATGATTCGATTCAATCTTTTTGTGACCAATGTTTCAATGTAATTTAATCTTTTTAACCTTAATATCCTAGATTAAACTCGAGTCATGGAATGTGTCATACTCTTCATAATTTAATCTGAGTTTTCTTGATCAATGAGTAGACTATATGAAACAAATCACTATTTGAGCATGGTCATGCATTTCATAGTCCTACTCAATCAAGAGGCCTATGGATATCACCCTAATAAATAGGGAGGGGTTAAATTCCATCTAGATCACTTCATATTCCTCACACGATTCATGATGTACCCAATAATCACCTTTATAGTCCACCACAATTAAAGGTGACATTTGATGATATCAAAGTACATAAATTCTCGTGTAGTAATATAGTGATTTCAGGTCGGAGGACCATTACATCATTGTCACTATGAGAATTTCTAATGACACTTCGCATAATGCTCCACATAGAATTCTCATGGTGGGTCCACATCGAAGACATCGTTCTCTAACATGTACCTATGCATTGACTTAATATCTCATATATTTATGACCAATGAGATTTGGTCATCGATCGATCCACATATTAGTCTCGATGCATCATTGTTGTCCCATCAACAATGATACTTTCAACTAGGACATTTAAGAACAATGATACTAATTATAATTATATAATCTCGTATTCAAGTCATATACTTGAAACTATATAATTTGTATCACTATTCTAAGAATTTTTTTATTATGTTAACATTTATATAACGCAATAAATAAAACCATAATAAAATCATTCATTTATTCAATCAAATATAATATCAAAACGTTGAGCAATTATATCAAATAATTGGCCTCTAGGGCATAAACTCTAACACCAACTTTGTATTGCTTCAATCTTCGTCGGGTCAATAGATACTCCATGTTTTGACACCACATGCCCAAGGAATGCTACTTCCTTAAGCCAAAATTCCCATTTCTTCAGCTTGGCATATAGCTTATTGTCACAAAGTCTTTGAAGTACCAGCTTCAAATGGTGCTCATGATCTTCTCGGCTTTTGAAATAGATGAGGATGTCATCAATAAAGACAACAACGAACTGATCCAAATATTCCTTAAATACACGGTTCATCATATCCATGAAGGCAGCAAGTGCATTAGTCAATCCAAAAGACATGACTAAGGTATAAACTTCGCAAGAATTCAATATTAGCTTACCCGTGATCACCTCGTTCAGATTTTTCGCGTTTTGGCCAGTCACGACAAACGCCCTCCCTTGAACCACCGACTTTGTTTTGTCCGTAATCGCCTTTGGTGTCGCCGTTCTAGTTGGACTTGACTTCGCTACAGGACAAAATCAAGCTATATGACCGTCTTTTCCACAATTGAAACACACCTTGGAAGGCTGTGAACAATTTGGACTTATGTGTCCCTCATCTCCGCATCTATAGCATCTAACTGGCGGTCGTTCTCCTCCCCTAGAATTTGTTGTTGGTCTTTGGTCTTCACGCCGATGTCTTCCCATCATTGTTGAATCTCCTCTTTTTGAAATTTCCACTTGACCCACCTCTCCTGTTATTATGGCCACGATTACCACCCGAGTGGTTTCCGCTTTTGTCCGTATTTTTCCTCCTCGCTGGTTATCATCGCTCCCGAATTTCTTGCCATCACTTAGGTATGACCACAGTGCGTGGTCCCTCGGTTGAACATACTCATTATGCATTCTAATAATTGAGCCATGTTTACAACATCCCCTGAATATAAAAAAATTTATGAGAGATAAGATATTGCCGAATCTCGGGTTTTAGACCTCTCAGAAACATCCGCGTCATTCGTTCTTCATTCTCTACCAAATGAGGCGCAAACCTGGATAACTCTGCGAACTTTGTCTCGTACTGGGACACCGTCATGTTGTTCTGTTCTAGTCTAATAAACTCTACCTCCTTCATATGACGAATACTTTCAAGAAAATACTTGTCATTGAGCAGTTTAAAATCTTTCCCAAGACATCTTTGAGTCTTTAATTTGGGGTATGCTTCATAGATTCCCACCAGTAATCTACCTCACCACGAAACATAAAGGTGGCGAATGGAACCTTTTGTTCTTCCGTGCATCCCAAGACATTGAATATATTGGTAATTTGCTTAACCCACGTTTCCGCCTTAATTGGATCGGGCTTTTCCCAGAAATTTGGTGGTCCCAACTCCTTGAACTTGCATTTATGTGAGGCCAGCGTTCTTTATCATTTTCACCGTATTTTTTGTACACGAGTCTCCCTCGTCTGATTTTGCATGAACTGCAAAAAGCTTCTAAACATTCCATCATTCATCGTTTGCTCCATAGTGTTGTTTACATGAGGAATATTGCCTTCCTATTGCACATTCTCTTGGTTAATGATTGAAGGTTGTTCCACGGTCTCATACCCTCCATTGTTAACGTTCTCAGCTGCCATTTTTAAAAACTGCCATAAAACAGGGGTTAATTAAACAAATTAACATATCATATAATATCCCTAAATTATGACCGACCAACAAATAAGCTTAGGTAGGACACACTAGCGAAGGATTTACTCGTCTCTCCCTTCCTAGTTCTATTCCCCGATCTCCGCCAGAGACCATATCCCTAAGCTCTGATACCAACTGTGACGCCCCCAAAATAGGTATACATCACCCATTCTAAGTCGCCAAAAATATGGTACAGAAATAACTACAACTTTTATTATTACAATTGTCGTGCAAAAATATGACAACACACATGCTACTAGTTTAAATACAAATATTGTCTTCTAGACAATATCCACACTCAAATAAATTCTCATTATATTTATTGATACACTATTTTACAAAACTAGCGAGATCTTAAAACAAATTGCTGCAGACCATCACTCTTTATCCCGATTGGTTCTGCTATATTTCTACCCCGAGAGAAAAAAAATGGAACAAAAAGGAAAAGGTGAGCTCAATCTAACCAATAAAAAATATTATGACTAAGATAATGAACAACAAATTATCGTTAGCCTTCAACAGATCAGATAAAATATAATGGACAACAAGTTTTAAATCAATATTCGCAGCGGAAATAACAATTCATTATAAGAGTAGTATGGAATGAAATTTACTATCATCTATGAATTTAAAAGTCCATCATCAATATTTTATCCCTGCAACATCAATCAATATACATTTTGAATCAAATATTCATCTTTGCACTACGAGCCAAAGATATCCATCTGTATCACCAGTTGGTCATGTTCATCTCAACACCTGTTCATCTTTGCACTACGGGCCAAAGATATTCATCAGGTAATCATTCATCTTTGTTCTACAGGCCAAAGATATTCATCAAGTATCACCACTAAAGACTGAGGATGATGAAAAACATTTTAGAGAACGAATCCAGTGAGATAGAAGAATAAAAATTAGGGATTCGTACTTTAGATGATTCAAGTTTAAAAACGCTCCATAATAAACCATAGCGAAGATCAAAACATGAATTCAATTTCAAGAATAAGAGTTACAACAGATAACTTGAAAGGGAATTTTCTTTTTTTCTTTTGCGAACAGTACCCGTGAACAGTACTCATTCATGAAAAGTTCCAAATTTGATTAAAAATTTCAGATCAATATTCCTATGAAATGATATTAGATGAAGCAAAATTTCTAATCATTTCAGGAATTATAGAAACAATACTTACCATAGTAAGTTCAAATTTAGAAATACGAGATGAAATAATATCGCTACATAATATGGAGTATGGAAGAAAATAATATTTCTCACGAGTATTGCAATAAAATAATATCCTTTACCTTAGTAGAAACTGAATTTGACTAGAATATCGGATATTATTCTGAGAAAATCTTGCAGAAAAACTACGCTCAAAGTATTCTTATACTCAAGAAAAATACTCACAATACTATATAATAAAATTTTCTGATTATGAAGGTGTGTTGAGGAAAAAGGGGTTACCCCCTATTTATAGCAATCGGAGGAAAAAGAAAAGTCATATGCATCCTAACTTTTCTTTATCAGCCACACTTTTTTTTCAATGCCTAACATCTTAAATTCAAAATGGGTGGGTGCCACTCTTTTAAACAACTTGCAGGCAACAACTCTCACCAACCCAATAGCCAACAAATCAATTATTCATGCCACTTTTATTTTTCATCTTTGAGGGCCAATAAAAGTTAGGCAACTAACAATATTCAAACCACCAACCACTCTTAGAAAAAGAAATCAAGCATTCCAAAATCATTTTGATTACCTCCGTCCCTTAACCACATGTTTATATATATATATATATATATATATATATAATATTATTTAAACAATTATAATATATTATAATAATATATTTGAATGAATAATTTATCGGGGAAATAATTGTAATTCCATAAAAATATGCCAAACTTTCAACAATTAATTCATGCTAAAATTCCTTCATTTATATCCACATAAAAAATAAATAAATATTTTCTTATTATATAAATCAATAATTAATTATTCACAAATAATATTACAGAATCACAATTATGACAACCATCAGTTGCCCTCAAGAAAGAGGGGCTTTCCAATAAGGATTTCTCCTTATTGGAGTATGATCAAAGTGACCAAACCTCTCGTTGTGAGTAACTTTGTAGACATTGCGATAATAATGTTATCTAATAATATTATTCAAATAATATGAATTATTGTTACAATAATGGAAAATATTGTGTAATGATAATTATTAAAACAACAATAATATAAAATATCAACGTTGTAATTATTGAATCAATAAAATAAAATATTGAATAAATAATTCTGTAATAATTATCGAGTGAAGGCCTTCTTACATAAGAATCAATAATTCAAAAATCTTTGTGCGTAATACCGTAATCTACTTCTTTGTCTGACACGCGTATTCTTTATATTTTCACCACCAGGTAATCTAACAGTGTTAACGGTAACAATTACGTCGTTATTTATAAAACTCGAATTTGTCATTTTATTCATCCGACAGTTATTCTGTTATGGAGCCCTTTAATGGCTGCGCCGTCGTACGAATATTCCCCAATAACAAGAATATTTCACTACCAAACGAATATTCCCCGACAAAATGAATATTTTATAACCACTTGCTTATTTTGTAAAATTTGCACATTTCACCCATAACCAAAGTATTATATCAAATTATCACCTTATTATTTCAAGATAATGAATATAGAAAATTCAATTTTATTTATAAAAAGTTGGGGTTTTACACTAAAATTCAAAATAAAAAAAACATAACATATTTACATCATTTAATCAAAATACTAAAATTCAAATTATTTTGTTAACTAATCAAAACAACTAATTAAATAAAATAAGTTGTATAACATATTTACATCATTTAATCAAAATACTAAATTAAAAATATAACATATTTACATCAAATACTAATTAAAAAAATACTAAAATACTATTTTAAAAAATACTAACATTTTTATTTATGTTAAAAGTCATTTGTAAATATTAACGTTTTAATATGTTATACAACTTTAAATATGTTAGTATGTTATACACCAGATTTTAATATTAGTATTTACGTTTTTCTTATTATTAAGTACTAAAATTTTAATATTTTTCTTAATATTAGTAATATTATTAAATTTTAATATTTTAATATTATTAAGTACTAATATTAGTAATACTAAAATACTAAGTCAAACGTAATATTAGTATTTATGTTTTTCAACTAATATTTACTTTTAACGTTAATAGTAATAAAATATTAATATTTTTTATATATAAAAAATATTAACATTTTTAATATCAAAAAATTAAAGTTTTTTTTAAAATTTATAATATTGTAATATTTTATATCAAAAAATATTAACGTTTTAATATTAACATCATATCAAAAAAATTTGATATTTTTAAAATATTAACGTTTTAAAAATCAAAAATAGTAATAAAATATTAACATTTTTAATATAAAAAAATATTAAAGTTTTAATATAAAAAATTAACGTTTTTTTAAAAAATTTAAAATATTTTTATATCAAAAAATATTAACGTTTTAATATTAGCCTCATATGAAAAAATTTAATATTTTTAAAATATTAACATTTTTAATATGAAAAAATATTAATAAAATATTAACGTTTTTTAATATCAAAAATATTAACATTTTTAAATATTGTTAATATCAAAAATTAACGTTTTTAAAAAAAATGAAAATTTTTATTTTTTTATATTAGTATTTTAGTATTTTTTTTAATTAGTATTTGATGTAAATATGTTATGTTTTTAATTTTAGTATTTTAATTAAATGATGTAAATATGTTATACAACTTATTTTATTTAATTAGTTGTTTTGGTTAGTTAACAAAATAATTTGAACTTTAGTATTTTGATTAAATGATGTAAATATGTTATGCTTTTTTTATTTTGAATTTTAGTATTTTTTTGTTTTGATTGAATGACATATTTCAGGGGTTTTTTTTAACCTTCTCCCTTTAAGTCTCCATCTGTCAGCCACGTCAGCGAAATTTTAACAACGTTTGTCTTCTGTTAACGGCAGAGAAACGAGCCACCAAAAAATATAACGTTAGGGTTACTTTTGAATAAAAAAAAATATAAAATGATCGATAGACATCGCGATAAAAGTCATGGCATTTTTGAACCTTCTCCAAAATAAATATACAAATTTATACTGAGCACCGCCAAGGGCCCAAGGTAGATCGGTGTAAAATCATACTACGGAGTACTTTTTATTTAGATGCAGAGATTCAGATAGAGATTTTTAGAGAGAGAGTGAGAGAGAGAATGGGGAACGTGTTTTGTATTTTTTGTGGATGCATAGGGCAAGCGAACGTCGGAGTGGTGGAGAAGTGGGGTCGATTTGAGAAACTGGCTCAACCAGGCCTTAACTTCTTCAATCCTTTCGCCGGTGAATGCATCGCCGGCATTCTTTCCACTAGAATCAACTCTCTGGATGTCAAAATCGAGACCAAAACCAAGGTTTTACCCCCTATACATCTATATCTGTCTCTATATGGACTAAAATTTCTTAAACCCTGCACCTATTTCTTAGTTTAAACATCACTTGCACTTACTTCTCTGCCCCGAGTAGATCACCTAATAGTAAGTGTTAAGGAAATGATTGTATAGTATTAAATAAATATCAATCGTATGTTGCCCTTATATTGGAAAGTGTTATTAAAATATTGACATAACCATAATTCTATTTAATATTGGGTTAATATTAGAAACTAAACAATGCTTACTTCAAATTTTCAAACCCTTTATATTAAGGGACAAAAATACTTTAAAACATTTTATATTAAAGGATGGAGGGAGTATTAGAATGCCTTTTATTAGGCTCCGAATTGTGAATGAAACTGAGACACTTCAATACTTGCTTGATATTAATCACCATTCGTCTGTGTATATGTATATAATAATTGTTCATAAAGGCGATTGTGATGAATTTGGTTGTTGATGGACGAAAATTATGCCTGACCGCTAGATTAATTGCCTGGGGTCCGTGTCTATAAAAATACCCTACTTCACCCATACACAGGCCTTAGGTGCACAGAACTCAGTTTTTAATAGGGATAAATGAACTTTTGGTGCTTGTATTGGGACCGACTTACATTGATATTGGATGGACATGACGGAAAACTCTTAGTAGGCTAATAAATCCTACGTGGATAATGACTTTTGTATCTAGGACCCATCAGAGGTCCCTCATAGTGTAACATCCTTTTTTTCAAAATAGAAAGAGAGTTTACACAAAACATAACAAAATTTACAAAACAAATTGAGAGCTCTATGCCGAATATACTAATAATTGATAAATGCCACAAGTCGGACCATAATAAATGCCTAACTTGCTCAAATCACAATATAAGATGTTTATTACAACTCCAATAACTAAATAACTCCATAAAGCAAATCAAATTATTAAAGCCTAAACAAAATATTTAAATCATTTGGATAAAAAGGAGCTCTCATCACACTTGTTCTTGATCCTCTTGATTACATGTCGGAAGGAAAAACATAGCATGAGCCAAATGTCCAGTACGAATATAGAATTATAGAGTACATAAATAATAAACTAAAATAACTAACTCAATTTGAAACGAACAAAACTAACACAACAAAACTAATAATGAAATAATCAAATGGTAAATGTTAAATGTCTTGAGTGTTATTTCATATTGAGCTCAGAACTAAACAGAAATATACCTTGCCAGTTGCCACACAGTCAAGTCAAATAATGTCACACATGCAATCACACATCGGACTGCGGAATCCAGATGCATGCAAAATCGGAAGACGTGTTTAACACAAATATCACCAATTCGCATAACAGAACAGAAAACTATGCCTCCCACAACAAAATCACCATATGGTCAACTCTCACATCGGAGTACAAAACGGAGACGTCGTGAACTAATCACACCGCCACGGAAAATGTCATACCTCGGTATTATGAGGACACATTTGTGGTATCCCCACATGTAGTTAAAGCTCAGGTATACCTTACGGTACATTCTAATAAAGATATAATGTTACAACACATATGACACAATATCGACACAAGGGGTTCTAATTCGTACATGTTAAACCGAAACGAATTATCAACACAAATTCTCCAAAAATATATTAAAATATATTTTTTTACAAATATCGAAATAAATATTAAACATGATAAACTAGTTCAAAGAATACAAATACGGGTTATAAGTATCAATGCCAAGACAAAACTATCACATGAATTTGAGAATGAGCAATTAGGTGAAACAATAACTAACTTCTAAACGAAAAGCAAAACGAACAAATCAAAATTTAAAAAGATTATTACTAAAGGAGTACGGAATCCGTACTTGATTTAGGTAATGTAATACCCATAATATATTTTAATATGACTCGTTAAATTCCCTATGTCTGAACTAATCACCAAAATAATATATTTATAAGTGGTATTATAAAAATATAATTTTTCTTTAATTATTATGATTTTGCAATAACTATATATAATAATTGATAGGGATTATTGAATATACTTACATTAATCTGTAGTTGAATAATACATTAAATATCATGCAAATACCTAGTTTTATAATATTTGATTAAAAATCAATTCCACCAAAATAAGTTATTAGCCAATTATTTTTACATGCTTGAACCATGTTGCCTATGATAAAAACAAACTTCCAAAAAGCATATTATACAATAATGTTAAAGTTTTCAGAACATTATTATCTTTAATCATTAGAATACATATATTATAATAAATTTATTACATAATATTATGTAGTACAATCAATAACACTAAAACCTATTCCATTATTAAACACAAAATCCCCACATATGTTTTTTTTATATATGACGATAAAAGTTTTACACGTACATATAGAATCTTTACAATTAATTTGAGAGTTTTATCCCACCTTTGTTGAATGAATTCCCTTCTTCTCGATATTGAAAGCCTTCATATTTCCGCTTTCTCTCTCACCAGATTATGATGCGCCTATTCTTTTTTCCTCAATTGCATACCGAGAGACGAGATTAGGTTTTGAATTATTTATTTTCTTATTAATATATAATATGCTTTAGTATTACCCACATATAAATTAAACCCATTTAGTTTTAAGGCCCAATTTTACCAAATTAATTTATCCATATCTTATTAATACTTATTAACCCACATAAATTAAATGACTAGTTTGACTCAAATAAATGACAAAGTCCAATTAATATATATGGGAAATGATCCATGCCAAGTTTCTTTATGGATCAAAAATGAACAAATAACATCATAGCGAATCCATTATATACATTAAGGGATGAGATTTAAAATTAAACACTCCTTGGCCAGATGAAGTAGCGTCACGATGAAAATCTATAAATCCCCTCCGCATTGGTTAAATCAATGCGGATCTGAGAAAAAACAATTTTAGGACTAAATTGCCCCAAGTTGAAGTAACATTAAATCTAATCTTCTTAATAACCCGGATGAGCAACTAATCTTAAGTAAGTATTTCTCAGCGCCCTCTTCTCTGCATCCCACGAACTCCTGCTTGCATTCTTGACTCTCGACCACACTCTTATCTGGTAGGGTGGAATAAAAAATCCCTATAAGCCTTAGCTAACCGATCCGATAGTGTCACACTACATTCTTAAACCGCTTCTGAACACTAAATTCGGATCCACCATAAACCGTAAGTTAAGTGGTTTACGTAATGAAGTATGTAATATATGTATTTCTCAGGGAACTAATGAATTGAAGCTTACGCCTCTTTCTGCGGATTGGATACGGTAATCTTTAAATACTCGAGCTCGATGATTGTGATCTGGATAATATCGATGGTTGCTCGGTATTTTTCGATTAGGGTTGTTAGGGCTTTCGATGCCATTGGATCCACCGGTCATTATTGTGTAATGGGTTTGACGTATGAATTTTTAAAGCGAAGTAGGGGTTTTGAGGGGTGGTGATGGAGGGAGAAAAGGGGATCGGAGTCGGCGGGGTGGTGGTGATCGGAGTAGAGAGAGGTGGTGGGAGTCGGAGGAGAGAGTGGTCGTGGCACTTCATACATACTAGAATATGATTTGGAGGTCGAAGAATCATCAAACCAGAGGATTCCATATCTTGGAGATCGTAGAGATGAGCTTGTTGGTGGTCTGAGCCCATCATCTTATTCACGAAATTAAAAACAATTTGCAATCAGACTAAGCTAGTGTGTAATTTATGAAGGGGATAACAATATGAGAGGTAGCGCGAAATTGAAGAGAGATTGAAATTGTTTTTCTCAGATCCGCTATATGAACTAGCGGAGGGGCTTTATAGATTTTCATCTTACGCTACTTCCTCTGGCGGAAGGAGTGTTTAATTTTTAAATTTCATCCCTTAATGTATATAATGGACGGCTATGATGCTATTTGCCCAATTTTGATTCATAGCAAATATTTGCTATGAATCATTTCCCTATATATATATATATATATATATATTTACTGGGTATTACATCTAGTTACTGCACGTGACTCACGTGAAGATGAAGGAGGCAACAATTGTTTCTCTTTATCTTCATTCTTTTTTGACCTCTGATGGGTCCAAGATATAAATGTAATTTTCCACATAGGATCTGTTAGGCTACTAATACTTTTCCGTTATGTCCGTTAGTTAAATTTAACGATTTTACATAAATATTCAAGTACAATCACCAGTTTATAAATTTTTTCTAGTACAACACCAGTTTGTTATTTTTTTTAAGTTGGGGTACCAACTTGTAATTCGGGTACTAACTTGTAAGTCGGGTCCCAATACATGCACCAAAAGTTGATCCCGGTTTTATTTAACACATCCCCCTCCCTCCTCCCTGTGGGGTTAATTTACAATAATAATGATCAATTTGAAGATTTGAGCAATACAAACTATTAGGCTCTGTCAGAATATATGTTGGATACTTTGACAATGATTACATCTCACTTTTACTTTTATTGGGCAAGTAGACATCTTGTAACTGAAAAGGTATAGTGATTGTCACCTATAATGGTAAGAATTAGCTCACTGGCACCCTTGGATAAGCCATCAAAATTGCCACCAATTGACATAGCCTTGAAATTTTTTTTTGTTTGTAGTATTAAAGTTGGACATATTTATCAAAACTTTCTTTAATAGCATCTTATAACATGTATGCATGGCTGTTTGCCATGTGGCCCATGTATAGCACACATCAGTTGTTATGGTAGGTGGGTAGATTGAGTTCATTACGAACATCATAGTAGAGGGATCTGTGTTGTACATTTTCCTCAATGAAAAGAAGTAATGCATGTGGCAAAACTATTTAATTTCATAATAGTTTTCACGGTAACATTTTTGTTCCTTAATGCACCATGTGTGTACGAAACAAGTGGGCTTCAAGCTGTGTTTGTACAAAACAAGTGGGCTTCAAGCCATGTGATTCATTTCTTCAATTATTTGGCTTCAATTTTTTTTGCCTAAACTTGATACCCTTTCTTCATGGAATTCAAAAGTCTGTTACTTTAGTTGAAGATACCTGGGTAAGATATTCTCTAAAAGTTAAATCATCAGAAAATTTCTATAGGGGTATGGTTTAAAAAGTTTGAGGATTTTATCATAATCAACTTTTCGGGTACACTTCTATTGTAATGTGAGTAGATATATGGACCGCAGAAACATGTTCAGTCCCTTAAGGAAACAAGTGCATTTTGTTATGGTTATGTGAGAGCCGCCTACCAGATTTAATTGGTGTGATGTCATAATTTTTAAGTTGGACGTTTGTTTAAATTCCCACATAGAACTATAATATGGCTTAAATTTGCTAGTGGATGTGAAGAAAGAACTAGTTCTCTCTACTTGTATGTACTGTGTGTGATCATGAGAAAATTTACTACATGTATAACCAAATCTACCACTTGTCAAAAAAGAATCATATCTTGTACTTTGTCACAATTATAATATCTGAACTCATGGCATTGACATGTGTCTTGTATTTTTATTTTTTAAATTAGTATTGATTTTGTAAAGTACAATGCACTCAATCTTCTTGATTGGTCAAAGCTATGTAAATAAATGAAGCTATTATGATTGACTGACCAAAATTAAAAAGCGTTCCATGTTTGGCCACTTATTTGTTTTTACATTTTAACACCTAGTTGTAGTAGTAATCTGTTTCACATTTTGGTATTGTTGTCAATGGCATTACTTTTTTTATCTCCTTCCTTTTGGACGAGGATGTCTTCTGGCTTCCCTTTAGGCTTTTGTGATGGGAGCATGGTTCAAACTTCAAAGTATTGGCCGTTATGTCGAAATTGCGGCGTATTGGTTAGGTATTAGTCGGTGCCGAACCGCAACCTTGAAAAGAATCGCAAAATTAGGTGTAAAGGGTAATTTTCGGCGAAGTTTCGTTAACTCGGCATAATGTAGTGGTTTTTGGATAAAGGAGAAATCACGGTGTAAAGGAGAGAAACACCACAAAAAAAAAAAAAAAAAGAAGTCAAATATGCTAAAAACTATAAAGGGAGACAACAAAAGAGAATGAACTTTTCTCTATAAATTATACCTATGCAGTACCTAGTTACGTATACCTTAAAAATGTACTTAACATATAATTAATTAAGCTAACTTATAATTATTATTAAATTGTTCTTGTATAGTTACTAGTTAAGTACAACTTTAAAAAAAATTGCACTTAAATTGTACTTAAATTATGCAGATCATGTGTGTTCAAGCATTTGAGCTAATACGACAACATAAATATCTACTTTATTCAAATATAAAATTGATTAAACATATTTGCGAGGCGGCTGTTTTATAATTTGGACAATGTTGTGTGCACTATATAATATTTTTTTGAACTTAATTGATTCCTCTTATTGTTTTTATTATTTAGAATTTTGTCATAACTTTTTTACTATTTTTAAAGCTTCTAACTAGCTAACGGTACATATCGCCGATACCTATACCGAAACCAATACTGAGTCAAAAATGACCTTCCGAAACATAGGCCGCTACCGCGACTTTGAACCATGGATGGGAGGAGCATCTAGTGGTAGCTATTTGTGATATTCATGGGATCTTAGGGGTAGCTATTGTTGATATCCATAGGGAATGGGGTGTAGTCCTTCATTATGTAGCTGTATTTCACTTTATGTTTGATTTTGTTGGTGGACTTCTTGTCCTTCATTGATGTACCTCTGTTCTAATAAAGTTCTTCTTCTTTAATACAAATAAAGCATCATCTTTTAGGTCTGACAATTGCTATTATGTAGGAAGAATTACAAGTGATTTTTATTTTGCAGGACAATGTCTTTGTGCAAATGATTTGCTCGATTCAATACCGAGTTATAAAGGAAAATGCTGATGATGCTTTTTATGAATTGCAAAATCCCAAGGAGCAGATTCAAGCTTATGTATTTGATGGTAAATTTCACCGTACCATGTTTATTTTGGCTTATGATATATGCCACTATTAAGGAAGTTCCTCTCTCTTTGTATAATTCCTTTTATTTGTTTATAAGTTGTTCGAGCTCAGGTGCCAAGAATGACGCTAGATGAGCTTTTTGAGCAGAAGGGTGATGTTGCTAAAGCTGTCTTGGAGGAACTTGAGAAGGTAAGTTGTTGCTGTTATAGATTATTATAAGTTGCTTAATGTTGTTCTTTTCTTATGGAGTACAGTTAAATCAATTTATGTTTATTCAATGAAATGCGTTTATTTTGTCTATTTTTCCTCGTCAGCTGGAGGATTATATAAACATTAATTTCTACAATTACTAAATATTATGTTTGTCAAGAAATTTATTTAATGAGAAACCTAGCTCAATGCATATTAAGACATTCAAGAAGGAACTTTATTCTGTTATACTGTAGATGACTTGGTTGCAGTTTGATGGAACATTAACTATTTACAGCAACATTGATCACAAGCTTCTATTCCATTATGTTAACTTGCCTGTTCTCTCTCTTCTTTTATATTTTATAGTATTTTATTTTTAGAGTTTACTTTTTATTTTAACATCTGTAACCTACTAGGCCAATATAATTTGTTCTCTGATCATTTGTTCTTATTGGATTGTGAACCATACGTGGATCAGGTAATGGGAGCATATGGATACAACATAGAGCACATACTGATGGTTGACATCATTCCTGATACCTCAGTGCCCAAAGCAATGAATGAGATAAATGCAGGTGATGGTGACTTTCAATTTGTTGTTGCTATTACTCTTTCTGTACAAAATTTCACTCTTTGAACTTTACTGAATACTAATGTATGGGTAATATAGAGTATAGACCAGAAGTACCTACTTTAGATTCAGGTCTGAGGTGTCAGTAGATTCAAGAACCATATAGTTAACTAAAATAGCTTGGTTTTATTGGGTTGGTTAACTAGTTTTTATGTTATGGGTTGGTTTGGTTTTGGACCCATATTATGAATTAAAAATATGGGTCAAAATTAGTTTAACTAGTTTTGAACCATATTAATCAACACATTAATCAACAATAAAGAAGAGCAGGGTGAGGTGGGTGCACGGAGGGAGTAAATGTCGTTAAATTAAACATGGAATGGGTTCACTCTTTATACTGCCTCTGTTTTCCTAAAAGGATTACTAATTTTCTTAAAAAGCACGAGTCATATATTTACGAGAAGGGCAGGCAATGACAAAAAGTAGCAGCAGATGAATTAGTCCAATAATGGAACAGCAGGAGAAAATTCAAAGGATCAAAACAGAAAATAATCCAACAAAACAACAACTGAAAAATAATTTCTGTAGTTCTATGCGCTTGAATACCATTTAATTATTTTTTAAAACAGAATTAAGGAGATCAATTCCATTTAATTGTTGAGCCGCAAGTCTTTGTTGGGGTTAAAAAATAGTACATTTGGTAAATATAGGTCGACTTGGATTGGACCAATAACCATTTAGACCCAACTCACACAACCCATATTAAAAATAGATAATGTGGTTTTAGTTCTTAAATGGAACCATAATCATATTTTCTAAACCAAAACCAACTCATAACCATATTTTGCCAGGTCTAGGTGTCAGCTTCTTTAGCTTCCTACTTGACTCTCAGGCTGCAGTTGAGAAGGGTTCAATAATTTATCTCTAGCCTGTATACATCTGAAAAGATACTGTGTTAATTTTGTGTACAGCTCAAAGAATGCAGCTTGCTAGTGTCTACAAGGGGGAAGCAGAAAAGATTCTCCTAGTTAAAAGGGCAGAAGCAGATGCGGAATCTAAGTACCTTGGTGGTGTTGGTGTTGCCAGGCAGCGACAGGCAATTACAGATGGCTTGAGAGAGAACATATTAAACTTCTCTCACAAGGTGGAGGGCACCTCAGCTAAGGAGGTCATGGATCTTATCATGATCACTCAGTATTTTGACACGATCAAAGACCTTGGGAACTCGTCAAAGAATACGACTGTTTTCTTACCCCATGGTCCAGGTCATGTCAGGGACATCAGTGACCAGATACGAAATGGTATGATGGAGGCAGGCAGCGCTCATATCAATGGGGTTTAAATCCACAATTCTGTGAAACCTTATCTGAAAATATCTGTCTTATACGGTATTTCTTTCAATACAAGTTTGTTTAGTTTAAACTTGAAAATAAAGTTTTGAGAAAGAACAAAACTGAAAGCGGACTAAAGTAGTGTGTACACAATGCTAGTAACATGTTAATTGATGCTTAATTTTTTAAATTGCTGTGTGGCAACTTGCATTAATTTTTTTTATTCTTGAAAGTACTTGTCTAGACATTTTTTTTCTTCAGTAATGGCATCGTTGAGCATAACTAGAGGTGGATGGATAATTTGGGTGGTGATCCCAATTTGATGAATCATTTGTTTCTTATCTGTTTTTAAATGGCGATTGGCAAATTTTCAATTGATGATACTCTTCTTAAGGTGTAACCAATTTGGAAATAGTTAGGATTTAGGCCAAGGCCTGATAAAAAAATGCATTTTTAGGTGCAGTTTATTATCTTTGCATGGATTTAGTGAATGGCGATTAAACAGGCATACTATATTGATCTCCCTGAGAATTATTTTGAGACGACTCTTCCAGCAAAGATGGAATTTTACAACCTCGTTAAAGTGGGGAAGCTGATAAATAATGTCTGCATAGGAAGAATTGAGAAATTTTGATCATCTGAATATAAATAAACGAAGATGTGAAATTGTACATATTTTTATTTGTGTAAAATCTAATAAAGGGACAAGGAGCCTGCAAATTGTTATGCAGTTAACTTCTTTCTAATTGTTGAAAATTTAATAAGGGAACTAACGCTCAGCTCCAGAAAAGATAAACAAGCAAGCTAGACATAGAAACCTTCTTTAGAATTATACTCGTGCAATTTTTCCTTAATATTTTAAATGTTAACAATATGTCTATTCAATAAACACTTGGGAGTGTATTCAAAGTGGTATGAATTTTGTACAATTTCAGATGCATTGCACGCAGGATCAAGTATTCTATGCCAATTATATCAAACGGTCAATGAAAATAAAGGGATTCAGCAATGGGCAAGGAATGCAAATTGTGAAAAAAGATTAAAACCAGTTGATAAATAGCAAGATGATCTCATGAATCATGATTCATATCTACGACTGTAGTGCAAGAATATCATAGCTTATGGTAACTCCACCAATTCTAAAGGTTTTATCATTTACTATTATAATAATGACAGTGCATCAAAGAGCTGCATTCATTGTAGTGCCCCTTTCCCCAGAGGAACCCCCCAACAGAGGGCAAAATGTTTAGTTGTTCTTAGTACTTGGTTTGATGGTATGCTCTTCCAGGAGGGTAAGCTGCACCCCTTTGATAATAACCACCAGCACTAGAGCCCTGCAATCAAAATGTAGCAGCAGATGATTTGACTTGTATTAGAGATGCCACATGCATGTATATACACATCTATTACATAAAGGGAGGTAAGGGGAGTTTGACTCTCTCTGTCTCTATTCTTATTTTTTAAATTCTTACTAAAGTTATATTTACTACTTGCATGCAGTTTGCCACCCTACATTTAAATGATCATTTATTGAAACATAAGATGCAGCTATTGGAAGTGACCACTTGGAGTTATTAACACACGCGATGCATGCGTGCATGTAGACTAGTATTCCCTTCGTTCCAAATTATATGATTATTATTGATTTTTGAAAGTCAATTTGAGACATTTTCAAACTTAAAATTGAGACGTCTCATTAAAAACTATGAAACAATAAAACTTACAATGAGTAATATTTTTTAAATAGTTTACAATATTCATCATTGTTTGATTAAAATTAAAAGAATCTATGTCAATTTTGAGTTTAAAAATCTATTAAGTTAACTTTAAAAAGTCAGGGAAGATGGGGTTTGGTCTCTTGATCTGTCAATCACTCTCTTTTTTAAAAAAAATTATAAGGTCCCACTTTTGTACTATACTACCCTATTTTATCTCTTTTTTTGTAGTATTTTTTTTTCCTCCCCCGCTATCTTTATCCACCGTTTATCTCTTTATTATTCCACCTCCTTTTTTAGAACCCACATCCAATTACTTTTTAACTTTCTTTTAGTTTCATTATTATTTTTAATTTCATTTCTTGTTTGCAAGGTAGACTATTTTTACACACACACAAATATAAAGAGAGAGATAGTCAATGAGAGAGATAGACAGACAGTGAATGTGTGAGAGAGAGAGATAGTTTGTGTGTGTGTGAGAGAGAGCGAGAGAGATGGACCTCATATCTAGCATATCTCGAGTAACTTGGGGCATAAGATGGTGGAAGCGTTGAACCTGCTATAATACAAAAAATCATTAAAGAAATTCACTACCAGTTTCAAAAGGAAAGTGTGAATGTTCGGAAAAGAGCCTTAAATAACAGGCATGCCTAAAGTAGCACTCCAAAAAAGGAAGCATGTTTGCAACTTATAGTCAGGTACATATTAACATTGTAAATTCCTACAGAAAAAGAAGGCAAGAGATGTTTGGGAAAGACAAGTATAAGTTTTCGTAACTTCCTACAGAAAAAGAGAACAAGAGAGGAATAATGCATATTAAAAGACCAAGTATAATCTCAGAACACTAATAAAGAAGTATCTCACTTCCTACCAAGCATTGAAACAAAAGGGTGTAGAACAAAATTTCTTTTACAGGTTACGCTACTATGTCATTGATACCTATAGTACAGCTCTGGAAAGTAATTTTAACCGGAAAGAGATCACTGCTGGTCAACTTAAGTGTTCCATAGCACAACGATTTTCTCTACTCTTACATGACTAAAGAAATTCCGTTTGATATTTAGTGTGATGCAAGCATTAAAAAATTCTATTTGGAAGGGGAATATAAAGTAATGGTATTACTGAATGACGATGGACAGAAAATCTGTAGGTTAGCACTTTCACACAAATACAATCTGATCCAGTATCACATAAAATAGGATCTATTTCCTTTTTGATTTACTGTTCCATCTTTTCCTCATGGGGCATTTGGCTGGGTAGAGTGAGATACATACCTCCCCCATAATCATAGTCACGGCTGCCTTGGCCATCAGGTCCACCAACTCTCCTGAGAAAAGGAGTGTTGAGCATATTGACCAGAGTAAAATAAGAAGTTAAAAGTCACAAATTAATAGAATATAACAAAACCTTCCCAATCGAGGATCATATAGATCGTGGCCATGTTCTGCGACTGCAGGTTGAACATATCCTGCATGAGGTTGACCATATGTCGGAACTGCCGGTTCAAGGTATCCTCCACGAGTTTGGCCTATTACACTTACACTTGTTTCAACGTATCTTACATGTCGGCCTTGAAAAGCTACATCAGGTTCAAGGTATCCTACATAAGGTTGGCCTCTTGTTCCAGCAGCAGGCTGGTAGCCTGCATGAGGTTGAACCTTTGTTCCAACAGCGGGATCAAAGTATCCCATGTTGGGTTGACCTTGCCTCACCGCAGTAGGTATAATGTATCCAGCATGGGGCTCCTGGAAAGCGCCATTTATGTATTACACCAGCAAGTCACTGAAATTTTGCATCTGATGACTAAGAAAGAATATGTTACCATATCTGTATTCCGACGTATAGCTGCATAAATTGAACTGCGACCATGACCCTTATAATTAGCAGTGGTTGCATCATTTTCCAGCGCATAATGTGCACCATAGTCGGGCCATTTTCTGACGTGAGGATCACTCTTTATGTTCCTATTATTATTAATTGCCCTTCCTCGTGTGTTGCCTGCATAATCAGGGAATAGACATCAATTACAAGGTTATAGGTACTAGTTTTCAGACACTACATTCTACAAGTACCTCGTGGTTTCTTTGATGGCCTTTTACTATCACCATGTTCAATGCCTCCACCCCCAATTCCACGATCTTCGACCTTTGTAGATATAGTTTTTCTTTTGTTATTTGTTCTTTCCAACTTGGACGTTGGTTCAGCACTTCGTCCTCCAGTGCAACTTCGAGCCTTATCAAGCTTACCACCATCAACAATTCTCGACTCAGAGAGAGTCTCCCCCTTCTCTTCAACCTTGGCCTTTCCCTTTCTTTTTCTGCGTTCGGACTGAGAAAGACCTTTCCCAGGCGATGAACTAGATTGTTTACTCATTTCATTCCCATTTTTAGATGGAGACACTTCATTGATTTGTTTCACCTTGAATACCCCACGAAACCCTTGCTTTTGAAGTCCACCCTTATTTTGAGGTTTCACAATGCTGGCTTTGATCTGAGACATAATATGACACTTCATATGCTGCTTTCATAAGTAAAAAGGAAGGAGAAGACTACCTTATTACCTTAACTTCTCCTCCTAGAGTCTGAGCATTATTGATCCCATCCACACAAGCTAGAGTACTTTCTTGAGAAGAGAAGGTGATAAACCCAAGACATTTGCGATTGCCACCAGGATATTGACACAACTGAAATTCGATAATCTCACCATATTGTTTACAGATCTCTTTCACCTTTTCTTCATTCCAAGCATCTGTAATGCCTTCGATATACACTCTATTGATCTAGAGCAGGGAGAATGAAAATATGCACTTCTTTTAGACTTCTGACAATAAGATATTATTTGTTGGACTCATCACACAGTCTGCATTTTCTACGCTTAAGAAGACTACCATATTTTATCTAAAAAGTACTACTAATTTGTTTACCATTATTTTTTACTTGATGCAGAACTAAGTTGACACCTTGAGTGATTTGTTCTTTTTTGCATGTTCATTTACTTTAGGGTTTAAAAAATAATTTGTTTGTTAGCTCTTTGCATTAAATATTAATCTATATACGTCACTGTGCGTAAAGGTCTAAACAATATTTTAGGGAATTGTTATTTCAACAATATTTCAGGGTCTCTCTCACACGAACATGGGTTCAACTAACTATTCTTTGAATGGTGCATTCTGGAGATATCATTTGCCTAATTTAAATTTATTTGAGGAAGACAATACGAAGTTGCTACTGAAATCTAAAGGCCTATTAGTAGCTACAATTTAAATAACATAATATTTAGTATCTACATTATTTATAAATGAGAAAATTAATTTAAGCCATTAGCAAAGTTAGGATGGGCAGATATAGAGTCAAAGCTCATATGAGTAAATAGCCTAGTAAAACTGAGTTTAAAAACTTATGGAAGGGGCCATGGCCCACCCTAGTAGATCTGCCCCTATCATTTCCCACGAATTAAAATGCAAGTATAGACAAGCTAACCCAATTTTTAAATTTGTTAAAAAAGATTACTCGCAGGTCATCAGTTGGTTGAAAGAAAGCTTCAGGTTCATCATCTATTTGTGCAACTTTAATGTAATACATCACCAAGTGGTAGAGATAATTTATATAGCTCTTTATTTTATATAAACAATGTTTGGCCAGCAAGGGGAGAGCATGCACTCCTGACCTGAGACAATAATTCCTCACTCGGATGCAAAGGGGGTTGTGCAAAAGCAACCTTAGCACTTATATCACGGCCAAAAACAGTATCTGGTTTTCCTAGTCGTTGTAATGCTGCCATTGCATCAGAGTGAGTGCTGAACTCCAGAAGAGCGAAGCCTTTAATCCTTCCTACCTTTTTTGGATAATCTGGCACATGTATCTCCTCCATTTTATCAATACCATAGTGTTTCAACATCTCCAACACCTTAGAGGGAAAAAAGTAGAAGGAAACACATAGTTTTATGTTAATGATGAGGAAGTAATAACATCAATATAAGGTATTTTTTCCCTTCTGGTAAAGAGATAAAATAAGAAAAACAATGCACAACATCAAATTAATAGTGCAGTCAGTAACATCACGTAGCTATATTTTTAAAATGAACAGTAAAAACTATGGGTTACAGTAGCACATCAAAAGCTTACAAGTTCCTTTGTCCATGTTTTGCAAATGTTGCCCACGTAGAGCGTATGTTTTTCCTGTCTTGCTGATACCTTAACACGCTTACCCCTCACCTTGTCAGAAGAGAAAACTGTGTTATTGCTATTACATAATGATATTACGAATAACTTAAGTGCTTATGTCTTTATGTAAGAGAATACACACACACACTGAGAGAGATTCAAAAGTAATTTTAAAACCTCAAGTCTATATACACACAGAGAGATTAAAAAGAAACATTAAAACCTCAAGTCCATCCTTCAACTTAGAAAGAGCAGTTTTGCTTGCTCATTAAGCTGCATATTGAATAAATGCAAATCCTTTGCTCTTCTTTGAAGTTGAATTCCTTATTATCCGTGTGGATGTTATTTCCCCAAATGTACCAAATACTTTGACCAGATCATTCTCAACTACCTCCTTGTCCAACCTTCCAATAAAAATTTCTATATTCTTTTCCTTACTCCTGTCAGTGAGAAGATCATGAGTGGATACACATGGGTTTTCATCATCTTTATTGTAATCACTATTCTTATCATGTCCCTCATCTTCCCCATTGTCCCTGAATACCTCATCAATATTAATTTGAACAGCAACATTCTCTTCTTCAGCTGAGTGAAATTCTGCAACTATAAAGAAACATATGTTTATCAACATTGATAACCCCAAACCTCATCAAACAATCCAGAAGTTCTACATCTTCTGATGCAAAAAGAAGTTTGAAATTTAACACAAAACTACACTCATATTAGAGACATGCAGGAAGTTTTCTAATTTGTATATATATATGTATGTATGTATATAAAACTGATTTACAAAATTGAAGATACGCAGACCTCCACGATTAGCTCACACAAAAACCAACTGTTATAAACAAGTATAGCCTATATACAATAATACAACTCAAAGCAGGCCTACGTAACACTACCGATAGCCAAAAGAGGCATACCCCCTTAGGCCCTTAACAAACAACTATAATAAAGAAATACTGCCTACTGTGCATCTAAACAAATATTAAACCAGCACTACAAAAATTAAAAAAGAAAAAGAAAAGAAAATATATTCGTATACGAAAAGAAGATCTAAACTGCATTCCGGCAAATTAAAAAATCTACTACCTCAACTCATATTAATCAGGCTTTTCTTGAAGTCAAACTCTGTTTTATCTTGAGCAACCACATATGAAGTTAAAGGTATAAGAGGTAGCTGAGTGTTAACAAGTGCAGGAATTATAAGGTTAATGCAAGTTAATTATTATTTTTTTTGCCATAAAGCTTCTGTCTTTATTCTTTCCAGAAAAGAATCATCAGTTCATCACTCAGTAACTTTTTCCTTTCTTGATCTAATCCCTAACCTTCTGCATCTGTATAGTTATGAAATGCTGAAATAGCAAAACCACTAAAGTTCTTTCATATTAAAATCTTAAGCATTCTTCCAGGTCTTCACTGCCTACTAATATCTCAGTCAGGTTATATTCAAATATCAACAAATTGTCAAAGAATAGTATTCAACTCAATCAACAATAACAGTATGCAGTTAATCCATTAGTAAGCAATAGAATTCAATTTTCGAATGAATCAATCAACTAAACCATATCATTTGCAGTACCTGGAACACTTGGCAATTGTAATCCATCATTACCGCCAGCCCCTTCACTCTCCCCAGGCACATTCTCACCTTTATCCTCCATAATAATAATATTCTCCTCACAATTTTTGTGGTTCTCAACCTCCATTTCCACTATCTCCTCGGTATTGTGATCCTCCATCACAGTATCAGTACCTGGAACAATCTCCGAATGGAATCCATCATTACAGCTAGAACTTTCTTTCTCCTCACTCGCATTCTCATCTTTGGAAGAATTACATATATTAGTACTTTTTTAGAAATAATTACAAAAATCATACACATATAAAATAATTACAAAATATTACACTTTTCATATTTATTTACAATAATAGTGCAATTAAGTTCCTTAATTTAAGGGATTAGTATTAATGGTGATATAGCAAATCTGGTGATTTCTTTTAAGCGCGTGAAATCTTAACCTTCTTATTTCTTTTACTTTTTTTCTCAACTCCCGTATCCTTTGTTATGATATTTCTCTAAAATCTTCTTCTTCTTCTTCTTATTCTTCTTCTTCTTCTCTACTTACTATTTCTCTCTCCTCTTGAAGCCACTTTCAAATGTCGTCAGCGAATTTGAATCTCTTCTTGAGACGATGGAGCCGCCTCCTTTTGGAACCTACCATGCGATATGTACATGGTTGAAGTGATATTGTCATACTATGAGTCTTTAAATCTCTGGCGACATTAGTTCGATACCAAATTGGCGGTTTAAACTTGCGTATTGTCGAAGAGATGGCGGCGGCTTTGTCTGAAGCAACTCTTCCCCATCTGAATTTGTACAAATATAATTTTGGGAGTTCTTATTAAATTTTTCCCTATTTAAATACTTTGATTTTGTTGGATATTCATAACAATTTGTTATGATTTGTGAGTCTGTAATGTTTGTGAGTCTGTAATGTTTATTGGAGTTTATATAAAGCTGGGTTGGATATCTGAGTTGTTTACATTTTGGTTATCATTATTAAAACTTGTTACAGTTACTTTCGTATAACTATTTGGTTCTTCTTTATTATGTTTTTGATTCTTTGTTATCTTATGGTTTGGCTCTTATTATTGTGCCCTCGATGTGGGATTTTGGTTACTTTTATTTTTTATTACGGTTAATATATAATTGTTTAGTATCATGGATTACTGAGCGAGTTTTATTACATGATATTTCTTTTTTGGTTACCATTAAAACTTGTTACAGTTCTTATCGTATAATTATGTAGTTCTTGTTTTATTATGTTACATTATAGTTCTTTGTTATTTAATGGTTTTTGACTCTTATTATTGTCTGATCAATGAGGTATTTTAGTTATTATTTATTGTTTCTTTTAAGTTGTGTTTGCTACATTGTTTGAGATGTCTGATTAGTAACCAAATATGTATATAAAAGGTAACCAACTATTATTTTGATAGTAACCACGAGATTCTGAAACTTGTTTGGGACATATATCAAATGTGAAGTGTACGTATCATAGTATAATTGGGTTGCTAAACAAACAATATCACCTTCATTACATGATCTTTGGATACACAGAGTTGTTTTATGTTTTGGTTACCATTAAAACATATTATAGTTCTTGTTATGTAACTATTTGGTTACTTATTTATTATATTTGTTTCTTTGTTATTTAATGGTTTTTGACTACTATTATTGTACAATCAATGAGGTATTTTAGTTATTATTTATTGTATCTTTTAAGTTGTGTTGGATACATTGTTTGAGATGTCGAGTTGGTAACCAAATATGTATATAAAGGTAACTTGACTATTGTTTTGATAGTAACGAGATTCTGATCTTGTTTGGGACATATATCAATTGTGAAATGTATATGTCATAGTATAATTGGGTTTCTAAACAAACAATATCACATTCATTCTGAGGATCTTTGGATACACGAGTTGTTTTGTTTTTGGTTACCATTAAAACATATTATAGTTACTATTATGTAACTATTTGGTTACTTATTTATTATATTTGTTTCTTTGTTATTTAATTGTGTTTGACTACTATTATTGTACAATCGGTGAGGGAGTTATTATAAGGGTAACCATTTTAGTTTTTGTTAGTAACCAAATAATTAAAACTTATATCGAGCAGATTATCAAGTCTTAATGTACATGTGAGGTTCCCATTTATCTAGTGATGGATACTTTTAAATTACATAGTTATAAAAGTTATTTGGAAATGATACATGCCGGTTGGTAACTAAATATGAATATAGAGTAACCATTTTATTTTAGATGGATAACCAAATTTACATAAAAATATTTGAGAACAGTTACCAATTGTTCGATGTATATATTTACTTTATATTGATAACTCATGATGGAATCAAAAATTAAAATATTAATCAACATCAATTTTGATTCTTTGTTCACCATCAAAAATGTTACCAACCATGTGTGGTTAATAATTCTTAGCGATAAACAATTATATATTCACATAAACAATTAAATTTGTTGTATTGATTCTTTGTCGATAGCCATTATCTAACAAGCTTGAATAAACATTGTAAAATAACGAAATCAATATTAGGCGATAACCAAATTACATAATCTTAGTAACGGAAAATAAACCAAATTTTTACATGCAATTTTGAAGGCCTAAATGATGGAATTAGACCAAAAAAACCTGCGGTTCACCGGTAAAAAGTAGTGACTTTTGATCGTTGACCCGTTTCCAATGAAATTAGGCTCACGAAAAGCAAAAATCGACACTCAAACTTGGCGAAAATTGTCAAATTGTCACTGAACCAAATAAACATTATCTTTGTAACCAATTAAATAGTATACAACAACCAATATATATAATCAGTTAGCGGTTGTATGAAGAAGTAACCAATGTATTCAATGAGTAACCACCATATAAAAAAACAATTATAAAAGCTGAATAACGGTATAGAGTAACCAAATAAACACCTTACGATATCTAAATACATATTATCATTAACGAAGATATATATGTAATTAGTAGCGAAGATTATAAAAAATATTTTTACATTCATTTTACAACCAAAATAATCGATAATGACTTTGTTACAAATTAAAGACTAACGAGATGTATGAAGGTACCTACCAATGTAGTTAATCGGTAACCATCGATATAAAATAATCACTTTATAAAACACGATAATATAATGCATTAACCATGATAATATTACCACGATAACCAAATCGACATTATATACTAACCAAATCCAAATTAGAGCGATAACCAACATATATTTACTTAGTATACACAAGATAAATACATTACGCATTGCATTTTATAGTAAAAAACAACCCGGTATAATTTGTTTGTTACCAACTAAAAAGCAAACTTTTGTAAGAATGTAACCAATGTAGCTAACAAGTAACCATTAATATAAAAAACATAAGTAGAAGTGTACATTAATATGCTTGACAACCAATATTACGATAACCAATTAATCATTCTGATAATTAAGTTTGCATTAGTCGATAACCAAATCGACATTAGTTAGTAACCAAATCGACCTTATAATTTTACAAAGTAACCAAATCGGCATTAACGATTTGTATATAGGTAACCAATATATATAATCAGTTAACGGTTGTATAAAGGTAACCAATGTAGTCGATAAGTAACCACCAATATAAAAAAACAATTATAAACTACAATAACATTATCGATAACCAAATAAACACCTTACGATGTCTAAATACATATTATCGATAACCAATAATATATATATGGTAATATTATTGTTAGCTTATAGTGCGTAAAGTAACCAACTCGATATCGAACGATAACGAACTACATAATGTTAGTAACGAACATGAGCTGGGGGGTAATATTATGCGATAACCATTACAAATTTACGATAACTAAAATCGACATTATATCTTAACCAAATTGATTAGGCGGTAACCAACGATTTAGGGAACGATATATATATGGTAATATTCTTTGTTAGCTTATAGTGCGTAAAGTAACCACCAATATAAAAAGAAACAATTATAAACCACAATAACATTATCTGATAACCAAATAAACACCTTACAACATCTAAATACATATTAGGCGATAACGATATATATGGTAATATTCTTTGTTAAACTTATAGTGCAAAAAAGTAACCATCACAATGTCGAATGATGATAACGAAACTACATAATGTTAGTAACGAACATGAGCTAGGGGGTAACATTATGCGATAACCATTGCAATTTTACCACGATAACCAAGTTAGCATTATATTACAACCAAATCCAGTTAGGCGGTAACCAGCGATTTGCGGGAAGGTAACGATGTATTTAATAAGTAATCATTAATATAAAAATATCGATAGAATAAACTTTAAAATTATAAAGCAAGCATATAAACATTATACAACAACGAAATCAATAGTAAACAATAACGATTTATATGTATTTAGTAACGGTAGTATAAAACATATATTTAAAATGCATTTTACATTCAACATTATACATTAATCATGACAACATTATCGATAACCAAATCCATTTTAGATTGTAACCAACACATATTTATTTAGTAACCACAAGATAAATACATTACGTATTGCATTTTTATAGTAAAAAATAACCAGTATAATTTGTTTGTTACCAACTAAAGACAAGCTTTTGTAAGAATGTAACTAATGTTGATAATAAGTAACCATTAATATAAAAAAACATAAATAGAAGTGTACATTAATATGCTTCAGCAACCAATATTACAGTAACCAATTAATCTTTGCAGTAATTAAGTTTGCATTAATCGATAACCAAATCGAATTTAGTCGATAACCAAATCGGCATTAGTCATTTAAATAATTTCTGAGTAACCAAATCGACCTTATAATTTTACCACGATAACCAAATCGGCATTAATCGATAACCATTATAGTTTTATACGATAAGCAAATCGACATTAGTCGATAACCAAAATAATGTTACATAGTAACCAAATCGGCATTAATCGATAACCAATTCAACATTAATTAGTAATATTATGCGATAACGAAACAACATTAGATAGTAACTAAAAGGCAATGATAGGCGGTTTAATGTTATCTGATAACGAAAGCGAATAGTCGATAACCAAAACTGACATTAGGCGATAACCAATTTTATAACCTTAGTAACCATAATATCTGACATTTTTTCAAATACATTTTGCAATCAAAACATTCATTATTCTTCTTGTGTGACCATTTTAAGTGCAAAAAAACTTAAGAAAGGTAACCAATATAGTAATTAAGTAGTAACTATAGGTAACTATATGATTCTAAATTTTAAACTCACATACCTCGATTATTTTGTATCGAAGGTGATGTTGATCTTGTATTCAACAATCAACTGCGATGTTTAATTCTTGAACTTGAAGGCGTTGTTGATTTTGTATCTTATTTTCGATCTTAGAGATGCGTCGTGACGGAGGAGCTTCGTCTTCTCCGATTCTGAGTTTAGTCGCGACGGGAGGCTTCGTCTTCTTGATATCGAGTTTGTGTCATGACGAAGATCTTGTCTTCTCCGATTGATTTAGCGTTGATCTGTCTTCTCGATTGATTTTGTCTTCTCGATTGATTTTCTCGATTGCTTGAATTTAGGTGAGGTTGGTTACAAATATGCTTGAATTTAAGGTGAAAATTGGTTAATGAAAGGAAAATAAGCGGCGTGTGGGAGTTAATGATCGATCGTGATTTTAGGAATTGTAATATATTGGGTTGTTTTATTTTTGTAATTATGTTGTGTGTGTTTTTATTTTTATCAACAGCAGACCTGGTCTGGTTCAGTGAACAATCACATGGGCCTCTAAGAAGACTTCTCACGTACCCCCCCCCACCAGCCCAAAAAGGAAAAAGACATACCTGAAACCCAACTTATGCATACTAGTATTCCTGGTACACACTTGTTCTGTAATTAAAATTATTATTTTTAAAGAAATATAATTGGGGTTCATAATCCTTTATGGATAGAGAGAAAATAAAAGTTTTTGAGTTTAAAAATTAACCACTCAAATATTTTAAAAGGTAAATTTGGATGTTATGAAATTATTTACACTAAAAGAAATTTTCAATTTTCTTCTCTTGCTTTAGAAATTAGTAGATAAGAACAATTAAAATATTTTTATTATTTACTAAAGAGTGATTACTAAAGAGTGATATTAAGATTATGATAAGTTATTAAAATAAAAAAAAAAAATTATATTAACTTAAATAATTTATTAATGAGGTAATGTTTATTAAATCTTAACCGTCCTTATGTTTATATTGAGTGTGCATAAAATTTAATTCATAACCAAATACATTAATATGAAGGAGTATATCCAAATACATAATTTTATTTTTTAAACATACTAAAATGTGACACTCGATTCCAAGACACATTTTAATATTGAAGATTGTCAATGATTATGAAGAATTATCTTTTGCAGAAAAAGGAAATAAATTAGAGCCCTAAATTAGAAGTTAAACCAGTCTAAGTACTAATATCTGTTAGTAATAAAGAAGACCACATCATTTGAGTTTAGTAGAATGGTCCCAATTTCATAAACTAGTTAGATCATCAATTTAATACTCCATTACTCCACAATAAAATACTCCAATGATTAGGTACGTGGTCGTTACTTCGCCCTACATATTGTAATTATAGAATTAGGTACTACTACTACACTATTAGAGAGAGAGAGAGAGAGAAACCGTTTTACTAGTGCTAGTAATTATAAGGGAAGGGAAGGGAAGGGAAGAGGAGGGGAGGGGAGGGGGCGTCCGGGGAGGTACTAATGATTGATACTGTGTAATTTTTTTTTTAATTATAATTATAAGAATAATAAATAAAAAATAATAGAGTAAATTTGAACAAAAAATTATAAAAAACTATATATTTTTTATTAAAAAATATTATAAATATATTCTTATAATTGTGGTTAAAAAAAAAAATTATACTATACGTACCTAGTAATTACTACTCCATTTGGATGGCAAAGAAAATTAAAGAAGGATTTGACGGGAATAATATGATTATTGGTTGATATGATCAATCATTACAAAGCAACTACTTCTACTTGGTGAATGTATCATTTATTTATTTTTTAAAAATAAAATGATTGAAATATACTAAAATCAAAATTATAATATGTTGAAGAACATTTATTTTGAACTTAAAAAATATCTTAAATATTGACATTAAAAATTAATATTAATTTATAATTTGAAATTAATAAAAAATTTAATATTTATATATATATATATATATATATATATATATATATATATATAAACTATATATATATATAATATTATTATTGACTCAAAGTCTCATTAAATAGGAATACGTATTATAAAAAAAATAAGTTTAATCTTTTAATACAACTCCTAGACTTGTGAGATACTCCTCAAGCAACAAACAAATTCGTATTAAATAGGAATTATTATGCTAAAGACTAACAAAAAAAATTAATCTAAGACTTATACGTTGTTATTTACTACAACATAATCTGAAAAAACTTTTATGATTACAAAAAATATGAGAGCAGGGTTGACAAAGACCAATCCTGCAAATCACACTAATTAAAGTTTCGACTAATAATAATTATTATAATTATACTTATTATTATTAAAAATGCATTCAAATCAACTAAACATATCGCCAATTAAGCCGCAGTTTGGTGGAGGTTTGAAGTTTGGATGTAGAGACTTTTGTGGTTAATATATACAAAAGTACGTACCATAAAGTAGTGTAGCATGTGATCAAATAGTAGATATTATGAAGGAATATCTCCACTAGTATTCTATGATTCTTTAGGCATTGGCAACCAATTTATGCATCCTCCGTGTTTTAAATTTTAAAATTATTATTATTTTTTAAAAGCTAATTTCATAAAAATTAATATAATTTTTAAAATGATGAAAAAATAAATATTATAATGAGTATTTTTTGAAATTTTATGATATTTATTATTGTATTGATTTTAAAGAATTAATAATAATTTTATATTTTGAAATAAATAGAGTATTAATCGGTCTCTCTTTTATTAGGGAATGGAATAAACTAAGAATATATTAGTCTTTTGCTTTCGTTTCTCTTTTTTGACATAGGAATGTAATTAATTAAGCGATTCTCGTCCCGTCCCGTCCCATTATTATTACTATTATTATTATTTTGCCATTTTTAAAACAGCACAAACAACGCAATTTGAAATGTGGCCGACACATATTTTTAATTTTAATATCATTTTAAAGAAAGTATATTAGGAACCGGGCTCCCATATTTTTTTCATAATCTTGAAAAAGAAAGGAGAAATATGATTTAATGCAATTTACACATATATTTTAAATATTTTTATATAATTTTTTCTCATATAAAGTTGTAGAATAAAAAAATACATATTTTTTACTTTATATATTGATTATTAGTGTAAAAGTGGATGGCTCAAAATTCAAATGTTACCAAATGACGTTGAGTTATTACCTAATGGCAAGTATGGATACATTTCTAATACCAGATGATGATGAAAGATTTTATTTGGCTTTATTTTAAAAGGTAGGCTATAACTCCAAAATAATAATACTTGTTCATTAAATTTTTTTAATATAATAAAAGTGGATGGCTCAAATATATATATATATATTATATAAATATATATTGAGTTATTACCTAAATGGCAAGTAAAGGAAATACATTTTTTCCAAAAGTAATACTTTCAGAAATGAAGAATGAACAAGATTCAAGTCTTTGCCTGAACAAGTTTAAAAAAAAGGTATTGACATAAAGACAGTAATTATGAAGGAACGTTAATTGAAGATCCAGATGACTTTATTTTTGATAAGACGAGTAATTATGAAGGAACATTAATTGAAGGGTAAAGATTCTTGTAGAAAGATGGAGTATTGTGATATACTACTACTACTAGTACTACAAATAATTATATATCCTCCAGCTTTCTCTTTTCCAAAGACGAGTAGAGAATGAACAAATAAAGACAAGTAGTAGTAGTTATTTAATTAGCCCTGCCGACAGCCTCGTCTCTCTGTCTGTCTAACCACAAAAATGACGACATAATTAAACCAAAGGTAAAATTAACAGCACTAGATTGAATGTAGCTAAGCTAGTAGTAGTATGTAGTAGTAGTACTCAGTCGAGACAATATGTACCCCCAAGAAAAGAAGAGAGTTTAGTTTTCCTTTCCTCACTCCCATACCCACTTTGTAACTTCTAATTTTTACATGCAGCTCAATAGTGACGGAGAGAAATGCATGGAGAGTTGGGTTGGAATGCATAGTTCCAACTATTTTATGGCCGGGGTTCTACTATTGGAAAATACTACTCAAATTAGAAGATCAATATTTACTTTTTTTCAAATTTAAAATTGACACCATTCATTTTCATAATTATATTAACATAAACTAAATGAATTCATGTTAATTTTGAGTTTGAATATGACTTTTTAAAAATTAATATGGATCATATAATTTGGAATGGCAGAAGTATAATGGGTTTGGTTCCAAGAAATTGCTACTCGGATATCATACCATCTAAATCTAAAGATGCAAAATAAAAAGTCAGAAATACCAAAAACAAGAAGCGAAAAATTCTAACTGACATTTTAATACTATTTAAATCTGTACCATCAAATCCAGACTCCCATTTCATTTTGAAATTGAGAGGATACTAGCTAATCCGTGAATAATGAGCAATACGTACATGATAAACTCCCATAAAGCATGCATGCTGACTGTATCTTCCAAATTTCCCATCCCTCGCACCCAAATTTATTTTTTGCATGGAAAATAAACAATTAACATGTCATGCATGTATTAGAAATCTTTACAGGCAGGCGGCCAGTATTAATTTCAGTGTCCAAAGTACTTCAAATGAAAATCATACTAGATGTTAAGTACCTCTTTTAATTTGAGTACTGCCTATTAGATTAATCTAAGAACGACTGGTGTATAGAGTACTCCCAACCAACCTTAATTATTGAATTCCTTATTTTGCTATTGGAGTTTGAAACTCAATACCCTCTGTAGAATGTTCTAGTTCTCAGATTTGGTACGCAGTTGGGTGAATCAATTAGTCCAAGCCAAGTGTATGTAACATTATGCGTGCATGCTAGTATGCAACACATGGAGAGTAAGAAAGATAATAATAATAGCTCCACCAACCCACCTGCTAAAATATAGTCAATAATATTTGGTGATTAAAAAGTAGAACTTGCAAAATCAGTTCAAGTTCGTTACCAAATCTCTTTCAGCCATCTTGTGCACAACTCAGCCCACAGCCCACAGCCGACAGCCTCCCTTGCTTCTAGTTTGCTCAAAAGACTAGTGATGATCATGGCAAGCTAGCCTAATTAATATATAATGACGACTATGCAAAACTCCATTAATTCTTACAGTGATTGATGAAAAGTTTACAGAGGGCCCGAACTGATCAGAGAAAGATAGGATGTTTAGAACACAAGTTACGAAAAGTTAAAAGGACCAAACCATATAGCAAACATAAGTTAATTAAATTAGTGGAGAAATGTGGTGAGAAAAAATTGCCAGTTGCCTTTAATACTCATCACCTTTCTTTGAAAATGACAATCAGAGCAGGAGGTGGACATCCACTCATTGTGTACGACTCCGTCCGTCACTTCAATATCTCCTAGCCAGACACTCCCTCCAGCCTATATATTCCTCCTGCCCCGCAGGTGATAACCAACCCTGGTTTTCATCCAGCTAATTAACCCTACTGAAAAGATATTTTAAAAATTCGAACAAACATTTCATTTTGCAACTTCTTTCTCAAGCAAAATTAACAAATTAAGGTTGCATGGTTCAACCATGAATGCCATAGAAAGCATACCTCAAGTATGTAGTGGTCGTGCAAACTAATGCTTATAGCTAGCATTAAGTTTTTATTATGAATTTTCACATTGATAAAATGAAGCCCTGGGAGTGCAACAAAAAAAAAGTAATACTCCTCGGTAATACCAACGAAATGGTGGCTTTATTTAAATTAAACAAGGAGAACCTTTTATTTATTCTGTGGTGAATTCAGATATACAAGTTGTTATACAATAAGTACAACAATGCAGATTTTTCATATACGTCGCATAACTATGTAATTAATGAACAGTTAGGGAGGTAAGAGCTGTGGGCCATGATTTGGTCACAGCTTGTAATGGTGAAGAGGGAACCATATTTGAAATGCGCATATACATGTTGGCAAATATAAACAAGTTGACTGGGTTCCACCGATATATAATATATATATATAAGGTAATCAAGTCCATTACATTTCATTTGTTGTAAAAATATGATTAATCAAAATACTCAGGCAGGATTTCTCTTACAAAACCAGATCTTGATCTAGAAATGAGAAATTTCAACACTGATATAAGTCAATCATCTTTTTCACTCTCTCAACATCTCCTCTCTCTCTCTCTCTCTCTCACACACACACACACACATACACACAAAAATAAAGTTGTTCGTTGGACACCATTAATAATCATTTTCAGGTTCGAGTATGTGCTGGGCAACTCTCCCTCATGAAAGAGAAACCTACCACTTAAAAGCGTCCTTGGATAGCTGCAGCAAGTGAAGGAACTGTTCGTAAATCCAAGAATAATATGCAGTGAAATTGTTATGGAGGAATTCATTTAATATCTTTGAATTCAACTAAATACCATTGTGTAAATATAGAAATAGTCCCAACAAGTGAGACTTCAGAGGTTAGTGATTAATAAGGTACTTCATTCTTAGGAGAAGTCCCTGCACCATATATACTGTATAATTGAGCTAAAGTACATCACGTTGAATAACTCAGACAGAGAAGATTCGAAACGAAATACTTGGCAAATGCTTGAACCCGATTTTTGAATCTAAAATTTGAGGAAACTTTGAAAAAATAAGTCACAATGCTCTATCATACAATATATTACAGTGTTCTTGATCTGTCCTGAACCATTTTTACAGTGAAAACAGGAATAAGTTTTCTGTTCTGTTCGAGCCTGCCCCATGATAACACAGATCATGTAGCTATGCAGTTTCTAAAATTACATACAACGTTCAATTCACTCTCCTGTCTCTTAACAACCCTCCAAAATCTTCTTCTAGAAATAAACAAGGATCAAGAATACAGAAGTAGAAAGAATTTATAATTCTGTAATTTGAAATTCTACAGGAGTTAAAAGGAAAAAGCATTATTTAGCAAAAAAAAAAAAGAATAGGAAAAAGCATTACACTGAGGGTGCTGCAAAGACCTCATCAAGCATCTCATCCATGCCACTTGGTCCACTTGCCATGGCAAATAGCTCTGTATCCTTCTCTTCCTCACTACAAAATCCCGTCTCTCAAGCTTTGCATGTGCTGCAATATAAATCATCTTCTGAGCCCTGTCCTGACCAACCCTTGACTGCCCTTGGCCACAAACATATCTCATGAAGGACCGATTGCACTTAAACCTACTGGAGGTTGCATGAAGGAAGAGAAGCCTTACTGCAACTCTACCCAGTGACTTGAACTCTTTTAGGCATGTCTCCCACACAAGTCTACTGCTCTGAGGGTTTGCAATTCTCATCTTTCCAGTCACATGGTCTCTCTGCTTAACCTGAACAGCTTGGGCATATAGTGGATCTAACCCTCCTGACCTCCATTTCATAAGCTCCATCAAAGCAATATGAGCTTCCTCTCTTGAAACTAGCCGCATTATGAGCTTATCCACATCCTTCTCCTGTTCCTGTGTCAAGCATTTAAATGGTGGAAGGTACTTTCCGCTTGCATCCCTAATCAAATACAAAGGATCAAGAATATATGCAGCTGACCATGCTGGATGGTAGTTTTTCTTAAATCGCCTTTCAATTATCTTCTCAATGGGTCCTTCAGCAATGCTGAATCTGGTACACCAATCTTTCACTTTTGTTCTCAACTCTTCCCAAAGCGGAAGACATTGCCCAACTAGTGGCATCTCAGCCTCAATCTCTTCAGCTTCAACAGTGAATATATCGCCTCCAACTCGTTCCAAAAACCAACATCTTGAATCATCTCTGCAACCTCTCCAGCAACAGGGTCCTCCACAAATAGGAGTTTAAAGGAATCATCCAGCACAGCAACTTGTAGAACCCGAGCACAACTCAATATATCCTCCAACATTGCAATAAGAGGAGCGAAATCCTTCATGTTATCACACTTAGGCAGAGGAACTCTAAGTAAATCGTACCCCTCAAACTCATGTGACTGAAACTTGCGAAAATTATTTCTAATCTCAGACTTACTATTAAAAAAATTTGCAATTTTCTTGCAATTATCAGTTACTATCTTAAAAAGTGGAAGCTCTTTCCTAAAATCTTTGATCAAACTAGTTGTTAACGCCAGGATCTTTCTCCACGTCCCAATCACGTAAGACGTCCACGATCACCTGCGGTAAACACACGATCGACAAAGCTTGGCGGCGGTTCCGTCGAGGGATAGCTTCGGTAGTGAGAATTAGTATGTGTTCAAAAAGTTAACAATGGAGGAATGTAATGTCTAGTGTCTGGAGAGAGAGATAATAATTCTCAATCGTGTGTATATGGGAGAATCTGAAAAATCAATATGTGTGAGAACGTCCTCTGAGGCGATGGCTTCCTTGCTTTAGGTTATCTATCTTTGCTTGGATTCTTATGCCACCAAAATTACTGACGACACCCCACGATCGATGGGTTCTGTAAATTGCATGGAACTTATCCACTTTGCTTTTGGCCTTGTTTTCTACTGCCCGTAGGTAAATATAATCCCATCCACATTAATGCATGGCGAGATATCTCGGTTAAGCTGTCATGCTATATCATCATCATTCAAGTCAAAGTAATAGATATTAAGTGACCCGATGGGTTAATCCGATGAACCGATTGGGTCTATAGGATTTAAATAAAGCTAACACGATGATTGGGCCCAACAAGCCCCACGACTTAATTATAAAAGCCCAATGGAATAAATTAATAAATGAGCCCAATCTACGGCCCAAATAGGAGAAATATCATGACCAACATTACCCCTAGTTTTTGTTAAACATGATGTTTAATGGAAAACTATAAGCGATCCATGATATCGAAATTTATTAGAGGTCTAAAATAGGAAATAATTGAGGCATACCCACTTTAATGCAAAAAAATGGGACGAGGGATGGTGGATGCCCATGTAACAAAAGCCCGATTGGATAAAGGGTTTGAATTTGAACAAGATGGACCATTAATTAAAAACTTCAGCAGTTAGGCCCAATCGATAAGATATCTAAAGGTCGTCCCCGAATATGTCCCATTCAATTCTCATCATTCTTGACATTTTTAATCATGTAGCCTCGTTCACATGTAACCATCGGTATAAAAGGTAAACTTTACCAATTTTGGCGGTTTTACTGCTAATTTGAAATTGAACCTTTGAGCTTTCTTCTCCTTCTCGAAAAATTCTCTTTCTAGCTTTGGGACCTCAACAATGGTGAATCGAGCGATTCCTTCAAGTTCCTCTCAATCAAACCACAACGAGAGGGTTGAGTGCAAACCCATCATCTCTACTGGAATTTTTTTCAAGGATGGGGAACAATTTCCTCGTGCCAACATCCAAAAGTCACCATTCACGGAATCCGAGATTACGTGCCCTCCGGATTCGATGCAGTTCGAGACAATTCGCCGCATAAGGGCTCCCGCTCTGGAGGAAGCAGAATGTACCAACGACCGGATGGATGGGTTGCCATGCTGCTTCTTTCTTACGGAAAAGGGGATTAGCTGCCCTTCACGTCTTTGTCGTCACCTCCTAGGATTCATAGGAGTGGACTTTGCTTTCGATTGGTGCCCAACTCTTACATCCACATTTGGCGTTCATTTGCCTTACGCCCGCGTAGCCGGGGAGTTCTCCTCCGTCGACCTTTTCTTCACCCTTTTTCGGCGGGTAGATCCAGAAACGAGGGTTCAATCTTGAGCAAACAATCTCCACGCCCAAACGCTAAGTTCGAGAAGAGGCCAGCGATGAGCACTCCTTGACTGACAAGGTTGGCACGAGAAATGGTTCTTCATCATTTGGACGGAGATCTCTTTTCTTCCAGGTTTGGACCACCTGAAAATAGAATCTCTGCTGACTTTGGTGACATTCCGAAGGCGTGTGAGAGAAATGGAGATTTTACGACAAAGATCCCTCACGAGAATGGAGCTTTACCTTGCTTGCCAAACAAACTGGTTGTATGATCATAAATGTAAGTTTTGAATAACTTTGCAATATAATTTACGAGGTATTTATGTGGCAAGGATCTTAATATGTGATTATTTGCGGTATCCTGATCAAACCAACTTCTTGGGAGTGAAAGATTTGGGAGATTTTACGGCGGGGAGGATTTGGGAGGCGAATGAAGAGCTTCTCTTGAAGAGACCTTCGAGCAAACCCCCTACCTCCGAACCGGCACTTTCCCCCTTGAATGATGAACTGGTAAGCGAGCCTCTCATTCTGAAGAAGTCCTCCAGAACCTCATAGAAGGAAGAAGAATTTGCTTCAAAAGGGCGAACTACCCCTCATGAGATAGATCACGAAAGCGACGAGAGGTTCTTCCCGAAAGCAAACCCACATCAACTCCTCCAACTGGCTCTGTCCCCACACCTTCCGATCGGCTCATAAAGAGGTCTACTTGACGTACCTTTACGATCGGGCGAAAGTCCTTCGTGCCAAAAAATTAAGATAAAAAATAATTCCCTCACAATTTGAAGAACTCAGTGTCCTCCAACTTCAACAATTGACCCCCACCCGAAAATCAAACACGATCTTTGAAATTTGGTTGAAGCCAAGCCTCTCATTGTCCCGAAAAAACATCCTTGGACGACCCGGCCGAGTTCAACCTCTGCCCTTCGTCCACTCCAGAGCCTACACTGCCGTCTCTCCTTCCCAGGCCGATGCATGCAGGTCCTTCACCGATTCATGATCGGCTGTGTGTCTTCTCTCTCCAAGATATCGACTAATGAATTCAATGAGGATGCCATGGGTTCGCCAACTATGTGGCCCCGATTCAGCGCTTGACTTTCCTTTTCAAGTATTACCGAGGCCTTCGTTCGCGAGGCCAAATGACCACCGATTAGAGAACAGTCTGAATGGGGACTTCTTAACTAGCGAAGGCATGAGCTACTTCTTGGCGAAGGTAAATAGCTCTCTCCTTCCTCTGCTTTCCATTCTTATCTTAATACTTAAAATATCTGGCCAGTCAAATCATCTTGAACATATACGGCCAAATCTTTGTATTATTGGTAACTTCGTCGAAGATCTATCGGTTGAATCAGGGAGAGGAGCGGAGGAAGAAAACTCCATCTGAAATGCCTTGGCTCGGGAAAGGACCCAACGTGAAGGCATCCTTCGTACCAATGAAGGACTTGAAAAAGTTGGCCCAAGCGAGGAAGATGTGAAGGCCTCGAGGAAGAAGCGAAGTCGACTAAAGCCTGACATCTTTGAAATCGTTAATATGAGCGTTGACTGGTTCGGAGGTGAAATAAGGATGAACAAGATCAAGGAGGAAAAAGTAGCGCTAAGATCTTGACCAAGGCGATCCATAAAATGGAGGCGGGAAGAAACCCGTCGAGAAGAATATCTGGTATGCGGCTCGAACAAAGAAATCCGAGAACTTCGAGGCTCTTGGGACCTTGGGCCTCCTTTGGTGATGCTTCTTATGAGAGATATGTGAAGAGTATCGGAACTCGGATGAAATAAATGGAGAAATAATGAGGATTCATACGGAAAGCTACGAGCTCTGCCGAAGTCGTGGCAAGGAAAAGCTGATCAAAGCCAACTTAGATCCATACTTGCTCGACTCTTCGGATGATGAGGATGCTGTCTGAAGCAACAGCTTATGTTTCTCTTAGGTTTTTTAAAAATACTTATAAAAACTCTGTTTATTTTACCTTTTTGTAAATAAATTAGTATTAATGAGAAGTGATCTTCTTCCTTATGACTTGATTATATTTTTTTACTTTACTACATCGATACTTGATATGAATTTATATGGACAAATATACAAAAACCCCTTGAGTATTTAACTCAAATTGTTAATTAACAATTAAGCATGTCATATAACGAGATAAAGTGATGTTAAAGAAGCGAGGCATTAGAACTCAACACTTAAATAAAATAAAGTAACACATCTTCATTCGGTCCGAAGTGTGAGATCGGTCGTTTATTTACCACTTTCGGGGTGAAAATAATTATATAAAACCAAGATATAAAGGATCGAAGATATAAGGACCAATTGTGACCATTGACTTACCACCTGGTAAAATCAATATAGGATCCTTAAATACTACCACTCGGGGTAAAAGCGACAAATGGGTACGCCATCGAATGGCCGTGAGTCTCTACCATACCTCCTTTGTAGTAGTGACCATAGGACAAATAGGACCGGGACCAATAGTGACCATTGATTTACCACCTGGTAAAATCAATATAGGATCCTTAAATCTGCACCACTCGGGGTAAAAACGACAAATGAAATTTGCCATCGAATGACCAAGCCAAGTCCTACCATACCTCCTTACACCATAGTGACCATAGGACAAATAGGACCGGGACCATAGTGACCATTGATTTACCACCTGGTAAAATCAATATAGGATCATTCGTACACCACTCGGGGTAGTAAAGCGACAAATGGGGTTGCCATCGAATGGCCAACAAGTCCTACCATACCTCCTTACAAGTAGTGACCATAGGACAAATAGGACCCGGGACCATAATGAAAAAGTGTCTTTTTATTGATAATGAACAATAATATACAAACTTAGATGAATTAACTTGATCTTTATTGAAAGTATTTCCTAAGCTTTGCTTGGCGTACCAAGTGTTTTGATTTGGAACCATCTAATGCCCTTAACAAATAAGTGCGGTTTTGATACTTGATCACTTCATATGGCCCTTCCCAGTTTGGCATTAACTTTCCGTGTTTTGAGGTGTAGAAGCTTCAGCTTCTCTGAGGACGAAGTCTCCTACTTCAAATCTGCGAAGCTTGACTCCTTTATTATAATGCTTATTCTACTCTTCGTTGATAAACAACTAATTTAAGTAAAACAACCTCTCGACTTCTTAGCGAGATCTAAATTGGCCTTGATCCTTACGTCATTGTATATTTCTTTGTATTGGTGACGAAGGCTTGGAATCCGATTTAAGACGAGGGACTAAGGCATCGATTACCATAGGCGATCGAAAAGGTGAATCCCGATGGTAGTCCTCGGTGTAGTCCGGTAAGCCCACAACCACATGGACGACTCCTCAGCCATCTTCCTTTAGCTTCATCCGATCTGCGGCTTGATCCGTTTGAGCGACGTCACTGTTGGTCACCTCAACTTGGCCATTTGGTTTGTGGATGAGCCACTGAAGTCTTCTTATCTTTGAATCTGACTCCTTTAAAAATGCTTCAAATTTTGATCCTACTGGTTGGCGTCCAGTTGTCAGATATTAATACTACTAGGGATCCGAATCGAAATACTACGGACTCTTTTATGAACTTCAAACATTCTTGCTCAAGTAATTAACGAAGTGGCCGCCTCTACCCACTTAGTCATGTAATCAATAACAACTATGACAAAAGTAACGACCTTTAGCTTTAAGCAATGGACCCGATATATCTACCCCCAGACGGTGAAGGGTATAGGAGATAAAATCGAGTATAGCTCTTCCGTTGGTGATAATGAGATCGAATTTGTTGAGTTGGCACTTTTCACATTTCTTGACATACTGTTGTAGCCTCTTTGAAAATTGTAGGCCAATAGTATCCTTCTTAGAAGTACTTTGTAAGCGAAGATTTAGCGACCGTATGGTCACCACAAATTCCTCGTGAACCTCCAGAAGAGCATATTCACCTCGGATGGGACCGAACACTTTAATAATGGTGAAGAAAAGGCTAATCGATAAAGGTCCCCATCAATAAGAACAAAGTTAGGCGCTCTTGTATTTGATCTTTTTGCCATCTCGATCCAGAAGGAAGGATGCTATCTGCTAAATACTTTCGATGTAGGGGTCATCCGGCGATTAGATCGCTCGATACACATCAACTTTGCTTCATGTTGAACACTTTCATTTGTTGTAGAACTTCCAAGTAAGCAGATCCATTAAAAACATACGCATCCGTAGTAGCCAACTTGACAATGCATCGGCGATGGAATTGTCATTCTGTTCTATCTTACGAAATTAAATGCGAAGCGAAATCTGAAGTCGGTCCTTGACTCATGAGATACTTGATCATCCGATTTCCACGAGCTTCATAATCCCCGATAGGCAGCTTGACAACCAATGAGAGTCACTTGTAGATGATAAGGTTACGGACCTCTAGACTCTTTTCGATCGAACACCCACTAGCTTTGCTTGTACTCGGCTTCATTGTTTGTCGCTTTAAATCCGAATCGATGGCTGTTGAACTTTGAACCCGTCCGGACTTGTCAAGATAATTCACCTTACTAACGATTAGGGTAGAGGAACCATCTACATATAGAGTCCAAACATTACGATTTTGTTGAAGAAGCTGCAATTGCTCGATCGGTCGATTGACAGGAACTTCGGCATATGCTTGATGAGCGAACATTCTACCATGAAATCGGCCAAAGCTTGACCTTTGATAGCGGTTGGGGATGGTATTCGATGAAAAAGCGGGACAATTCCATAGTCCGTGCATTAGTCTACACGAAACTTACGGCTTGCCCATCACTTTCTTGATGGGCGATCCGTGTAGACAACGAGGCCAGACCTTGAAAATATTACGAAGCTTTCTCTAGCAATTATTAAAGCAAAGGCAAATTTCTCAATATTCGGATACTGGTTTGACATCTCGCGAGGCGTGACTAACATAATAGGCCGGATCTTTGCCTTCCACTGAACTCCCGAACCGGCCTTTGCTCAACCGCTTATGAACTTCTTTGCCGAATCTGAGATATAAGGTCTCTGTTGGAATGGGCTTTACCAATAAAGGAGCCAGAAGAAAGATCGCCTTTATGCCTTGGAAGGCGTCTTCACACTCTGAAGTCCTTTGGAGCGTCTTCGCGTTCTTTGGCCCTTTCGATGTATCGAAGAAAGGAAGGCACCTCTCTGCGGATCTGGCGACGAACCTCCTCAAAAGCTGCAATCCTGCCGATCGGGCGTTGGACATCTTTGAGCGGTGAGGAGTCTTCATATCAAGAATGGCACAATCTTCTCGGATTGGCCTCGATACCCCATTTGGTGACAAGATAACCCAAAAACTTCCTGCTGCAGGGGCCAAAAGTGCACTTGGCGGGATTAAGTCTCGATTAACGATGGCCAGACGATCAGAAAGCACTCCTCTAGATCGTCCAAATGACTCTGAACTGCGCATGCTTTTCACGATCATGTCATCGATGTATACCTCCATATTCCTTCCCAATTTGCTATCGAAGATGAAGTTCATCATTCTACGGTAAGTGGCTCCGGCATTTATAAGGCCAAAAGTCATCTTCTTGTAGGGCGTGCCGACGGTGTGTAATAATAATATGATCTTTGGGATGTCCTCTTTCTGCATGGATATCGGTGATAACTGAAAAAGCATCCATAAAGCTTAGTAATGCGTACCCCAAAGTGGCATCGATAAGGTTTGATCAATATGGGCGGAGGATAAAGTCCTTGAGACAAGCTTTATTGAGGTCGGTGTAGTCGATCAAACTCAGCCATTTTCCATTCTGTACGCTTTTGACACCACATTCGCCATCCACTCGGGATAATCAATTTCATAGATGAAGTCGGCGACCACCGACTTTCTTTATTTCCTCATCAATGATTTTACGTCGTTCGGTATGAGATCGTCTTTTTTCTGCGAGCAGAAACTTCTTCGAGGATCTACATTCGGTATGCTTTCATTTACCTTCCATAACTCGGGCATGTCCCTTGGTTCCCATGCAAAATATCCGCGTAAGCGGTAAATAGTTCTATAAGGTTTGTCAGAAGAGGTTACGGTAGACTGAACCGAAGTCTTCCATGATCTTATCTGGCTTTCGAGATCAACTCGACCTCCTCGAGTCCCTCGTGAGAACCACCATCGATTCGAACTACTTTTCGATAAAGGCTCAATCTCGATTGTCATCGCTTTGCTTTTGTTTAGCGACCCCACTCTCGGAAGAAATGACGACATTCCGGTAGCATCGTCGTCGGGCTAGATCCAAGTCCCCGCCACCTCTCTACTCCGTGGTAGTGGGAACTTGACCTTGAAATGAGGATGGAGGTCACGACTTGGAGAAGCGATTAAAGTAGGTCTTCCCAGTATAGCATTATAAAATTTGAATCAACGTGCTTGTGACATAAATTTACATATTATTTCGACCTTCTTTGGGGTCTTTGTCTTAGAAGATAACAAGGGAGTTCAATAGTGCTGCAACTTTGGCCGGGATCATTCTTTGAAGCCGTATAAAGGAGCTTCTGCCCGAGCCTCCATTTTACGCCCATCAAGGTGCATCCTACGATAGGCGTGGGCGTATAGAATATCCACGAAGATCCATTATCTATCATCATAAACTTCATGTCCACGTGCCCCTTTATTTGTGATCACCAAGGCCCCCTCATGTGGCTCGATGGGTTCTGAAGGATAATCAGCGTCGGTAAATGATATGACAGTCCCGGGGAATGGTCTATCCACCTTCATGGGAGCATCTATTACAGTCATGACCGAATCTAGGTAAGCCCTTCTCTTCCTCCCTATCAACTTCCCTGCAGATCCACCGGTTATCACATCGATGACATGCCTTGGCGGCGGTACTGGAGCCCTTTGAACCGTCTAAACAGTACGGTTAATGTTCTGCTGATCATTTACGGCCACATACTGCACCAACAAGCCATCCTTAATCTTCCTCTCCACAAAGTCTTTCAAATTGCAACACTTCGTTAGTGTAAGTGGCGGTGGCTGATGATAACCACAATCTTTACGAGAGTTACCTTTGATTCGGTAGTTATCACGGGGTGGCTCGAAGAAAGGTTGATTTGATTTGATCGAGTGTCGATCTATCGGTGTTTAGTTTGGTATAGACCTTATTCACCTTGGTAGGAGCGGAGGATGGATGCTTCACTTCTTAGCGAAATTATTGTATTTTTGAGCGCCCTCTGTCCAGATCATTATACCCCCGTTCTCTCTCTGTTTAACTTGACCTTAGAATGCTACTGCTCTTTCACGACGAAGGAGGATGCTTGGTTGTTCATAGCTTTTCTTCGACGATATAGCCTTAGCCTTGTCAAAGGCTTGACGGCAACTCTTGGATGGTTGAACATCAACTTTTCACTGACTTTTGGGACTTTACGAGATCGATCCATTACGGAACAAACCTACGACTGGAGATCATTAAGATCGGACACTGACCGCCAAACTTCTCGAACCTCTTTACATCTTGGCCTAAAGATTATTTGATAAAGCTGGGATATGTGCGGAAGAACCCGTAAACTTTCCTGTTCTTGATTACTCCGAAGCGGGCATGGAATTTATCACAAAAGTTCGGTCCGAAGAGGATATTGAATCCGAAAACCAAAGTTCCCGACCAACATCTCGCATCCTTTCTCGGTATCGTAACAAAGGTGTGGCACTTGGCGGCATCGGTGAAGTCGTAATAGTCCATTAATGGGTTGAGCGCTGGGTATGATCATAAGGATCCGGTTCCATCGTAACTTTCCATGCGAGGCAATTTTTTAGTGATATCCGCCTTTCCTTGAGAATATCAGGAAAAAGGGATCTTTCTTTCGGGGCGTCCTTCACTGCTTTGGACCTCGGCCCGATTCTTTACGAGCTCTCTCGGCTCCTTTACCGGAAAATCAGCGCCTTGAGTTGTGGGAAACCTCTTTCTCGTGAACAACATTATGTCTCACGAGAGGATCGACCTCCTCTTGCCGATCCTACGCCTGGAGGACTTCTTGATCTGCTTGATTACCTGACTCTTTCCTTATGGTGAGAATGATCACGTTGATAGTCCATTTCCACGACTTTGAATGCGACCTCCCTCGACCTGCTCCTTTGTCGATAATCATCTCGATCTTGAGAGGTATGACCATTATTGCCTTCTTGAGGCCACGGGAGTTCTGCTCCTCGATCTCCTCCTACTTGAGAATGATCCTAGAAACACGCCAGAGCAACTTGACTCCTTACCGCTTTCGTCGCGACTCCTCCTTATGCCCACTCCGTCCCTTGAATTTGGTCATGGATAGATGCTTCGTCCAAGTAATTCCGCCACAAGAAGCATCATTGGGTTATATCTTCTCTTTCTTTAACGGGACCTCCGTGGCTCTGTCTCTGCTTCATCCGCCATCTCTTGCCAACTTGGCGACTCTATCTTCTGACTACTTACATGATAAATCTTGGTGGTGAGCCTTCCACTTTATCTCGACCATGATCTCGCTCTCATCCGCACTGCAAAAAACCAATCTTAAATGCAGCCCCTGCCAGTCTTCTTGAGACGGAGATCTCTGAATTATCTTAGAGGCCGTCTTTCTCGTGAGCACTTTTGGAAGGACCAGACGATCCTTCAAAACACGAGCAGTGGCAATTAATGACCATCGCTTTGCCCTTACTTCGTCTGATCCCTCTCCTCATCATATTCAAAGTAGGTTAAATGATTGTGATTGAAAATTTTAATGATCTTTAGAACTTCGAGCCCTCGCCCTAGGCCGATGATATTAGCGCCAGATCTTTCTCCACGTCCCGATCCGTAAGGCGTCCACGATCTGCCTGCGAGTAAACCTGATCGACACAAAAAGCTTGGCGGCGGTTCCGTCGAGGGATAGCTTCGAGCGTGAGAATTAGTATGTGTTCAAAAAGTTAACAATGGAGGAATGTAATGTCTAGTGTCTGGAGAGAGATAATAATTCTCAATCGTGTGTATATGGGAGAATCTGAAAAATCAATATGTGTGAGAACGTTACCTCAGAGCGATGGCTTCTTTTGCTTTGGGTTATACTATCTTTGCTTGGATTCTTGTGCCACCACTCTTTTACGACACCCCTACGATCGATGGGTTACTGCCAATTGCATGGAACTTATCCACTGCTTTTGGCCACTGTTTTCTACCGCCGTCCGGCTATAATCCCATCCACATTAATGCATGGCGGATATCTCGGATATCTCGATCATCATTGTCATGATATATCATCAAATTCTAGTCAAAGTAATAGATATTAAGTGACCGATGGGTTAATCCAATGAAATGACCGGTTTAGATAAAAGTACTTATGGATTTAAATTAAAAAGCTAATAAATTAATAAAAGTTCTAAAACCCAAATAGGAGAAATATCCGCGACTTAATTATAAAACCTTGAACCTGACAACAATAAATTAACCATCCAATGATTCCGAAATTCTAATGCTTCAATGCCTTGCCTTTATACTTATCTGCAACTATACCAACACATCTTTGCACAGAGTTGCCACATACACCGATAGTCGTCTCCCACAAAACCTCCTCCGCATACTTTGACGGTACCAAACCACCCGTAAAAAATGCCTTTTGAAACACACTCGTCCCATTTGGAAGATTAACCATAAACTTAATCAAATTCTCTTCTCCATACCCACAATTCTCGCTCTTCCACCCGTCAGAAGCAATTTAAAAGAACACTGCTTCCTTAATTCTAGCATCCGACTCCATTTTCACTTCTTCATACTTGGACTCGAGCCTTGCGCCCGTAATTTCCTTCTTTGACAAAACAGGCAAGCCAACCTGGTTAAGAAAGGCTTTAAACTTGGGGTGTTCAAGGCTCAAAAGCGACACAGACCCACAAGATTCAAAGAACCAATCTGCAAACAAGTCTAATGATGAATCAACTTGGTCCTTGCTCAGCAAAAAACCCGGTGAAGCTTTCGGGCTTTTGAGCTTTTTAACACTGTCCTCCAACATTGCCAATGCACCCAAATCTTCTTTACCACCAGATAACACTAAATTCTGTTTCTTTGAAGGCATTATTTCCGGGGGGTAACCAATTTCACGGCAAAAATGTGATGAATCTACCAATAATGAAGGGCCAACTTCTTGTGAATTTCGCTTCCTCGGATTATGATAGAAGGTGAGACTACAGGTGTCATTGGATACTGTGAAATGGGTTTTAACATGGAGCTGAAATTGGGGCAAGTACCTCTCTTTAGATGTTCAGAAGCAGTTCTAGATGGGTTTGATGCTGAAAACGCAGCGTCGCATAAATTGCACTTGAGTTTTACGGTTTTAGGCTGGTTTGTCTCAGGGTGCCTGATTAAAATGGACTGCAGATGTGCCCAATACCAAGCCCCTTTGCCTTTAATGGCCTTTGCACGAACAGTTACTAAGCCTTCGTATCGTTTCTTCACAGATTTTACAGCTATGTCTTCAGCTGACGATAGAGCCGAAGAGATGTCAATTTGGGTTGAGTTAGCGTTAGCCATTGAAGAGAAAGAAAAAGAGAAATGGAAATTGGGTTTCAGAGACTTTGGTGTTTATTTGAAAGAATCAGAGATTTTTGGTATGTAGTTGTTGTTGTTTAGCTTGTTTTAGGCCAGTTTTAAAATATTTTGACGGTAGTGCTAGGTTTTTATTGGTCTTTTTCAGCATCTAACCGGGGAAATTCTCTGCCGGCGACGTGGGCTTTGGGTGGTGACAGATTCCATGCTGGAAACCGGCGATCTATCCGGTAACACGAGAAATCTTCCGGAGTTCACACCGGAGAGTAAAATTCTATATAAGGATTAAAATAGAGAGTCAAATAAGGATAAGAAACTGTTGGATAATGATTTGTTGATGTATTCTTCAAAATTGAGAATAGAGAATTGATTAAGAAAACTGTTGTTAATGCTCTAAGGCAAAGTACTAGCATTACTAGGAGTGAGAATCATCTGGTTGGGTGGAGAGCAAATCATTTGTCCCCATTTTTTTTGTCTTTTTGTGTCTACTTAAATTTTGACATCTGACCTTTTATTTAATTTTAGAGTTAATTGGTGTTAAATAAGAGTTTAGATGTCAAAATTTAAGTGTTCGGACACAAGGGAGACGGGAAAAATGGGGACAGAGAATCTACTCTCGGTTGGGTGTGGTTTGAAATTCGAATCGCACATGAAATTGCTTAAGTTCGGTTTAAAAATTTTAAAAGTGTATATGAAATCGCTTGTAATTGGTGCAATGCGATTTTGAATCGTGCGGTGCGATTTTATTTGGTGCGATTTTGATTTTAAAATAATTGAAATAACAAAATTTTATACAATTTAAATTAACAATTTAGTATCACACAATATTAAATACCACTTTAATAACACACAACTTTACTTATAATATTTTGTTTAAAGAAAAGTTAAATAGAACTTGATGAATTATTATATTCTTACATATTAAAATTTTAAACAGAGATAATTAATTATATAAAAAATAATTCCAAATGAATTAAGTGAAGGGTGGCTTCCATAATAATTCTTCTTGATAGGTTATGAACAACTGAACACGTCGTTTTGGGCCTTTTGGCCATATAAATTAAATTTTAAAAAAAAAAACTCAAAAAAAACATGGTGCGATTTCGATTTTATGAATAAAATTTTGGCTAGTAACCAAACCCACACTGTGACGCCCCCAAAATAGGTTCACACAACCTATTTTGAGTCGCCAAATACATACCACATTATCAAAATACAAACTTTCCTATTTACAACTATTAGCTGTCGTGCAAAATACGACAACACATATACTGTGAGTTTTAATACAAATATTATTCGTACACAATATACACACTCAAATAAAATCTTCATTACAATCATTGTCGCACTATTTCACAATATAATGAAGACTTCTGTAGTAACTATCTCAGACCATTACTCCACTCTCCGACTAGTCTCAGCTACACTTTCATTTTCTGAGAAGAACAATGGAACAAAAAAAATGGTGAGCTCACTAGCCAGTAAAAAATATTATGACTAATATAATGAGGAATAAATTATATTTAGTCTTCAACAATGATAAATTAGATAAAATATAACGGACAACAAGTTTTAGATTAAAAAGTGCAGCGGAAATAACAATCCATTAGAAGAGTCAAGTGTCTACTATCTTCTACGACTTAAAAGTCCATCATCAATATTTTATTCCTGTAACACCAATCAATAATTATTTTCAATCAACGAATTATCTATGCACTACGGGCTAAAGATATTTGTTTGTATCACCAATGATCATGATTATGTCAAACACCTGTCCATTTATGTACTACGGGCCAAAAAGAACTTTCACCATAAATCTTTATCTGTAACATTAAAGGTCATGATTATACTAATACACAATTCCTAGTCATAATCATACCAAATAAAAGTTCATCTTTGCACTACGGGCCAAAAGATGACTTTCACCATAATATAAGCATGAGGATGATGCCAATGATATAAATAATAAATCAAGTAAGATCTAGGATAAATATTAGAGATTTATAATTTAATTTATCCAGAGTTTAAGAATGTCCAAATTGTCAGCATTATCACCAATTGTGTAGTAAAATTCAAGAATGATATTTAAGATTCAAATTTCAAAGATATTTTGTGTGAGACCCCAAATTTTATGAATAAAGATTTAATTTTCTCGAAATATTTTTTTTCAAAATTATGGTGTGAATTTGAGATAATGTTATAGTTGTGGGTAATATTTATAAATTTTGAAAAGTATGCAAGTTGTTGTATAATATTCGATTGGTCAGGAAATATTCTTTTTGCCGGGGATTATCCGTACGACGGTATAATCATTGGTGGACTCTACAACGAAATTATTGTCGGATTGAGAAAACGATAAAAATATTTTTATAAAAATAACGGCGGAAGTTTTACCGTTAACTGTTGAAACACCCGGTGTTAAAAGTACAAGAATATCTGGCGTCAGTTAATAGTAGCACATTATTAATTATTGATGCTTACGTGAGAAGTCACTCGCTTTTGTTCAATTATTGCTACAATTAATTATTGCATAAGTATCTCACGTTATTTGATTCAATTATTGTCGATATTTTATATATTATTAAATCAATAATTGAGATAACAAAGTTATTAATATTATTATTTGCAATATTAATGATGTCTAGAAGTTATGTCAAGGAGAGTTTTGGTCTCCTAATTGCGCGCCAATAGGGAAAAATCTTTATTGAAAGCCCTCTTTCTTTTGAAGCGACACAGTCGATTAATAGTGTGAATTATAATAATGATGAATTTTGTTTTATTATTATTATAAATATAATAAAACAGAAAACTTTTTATATAAAATAAAAGACTTTTTATAAAATTTTATTTTATTTGATTATAAATAAAATATAATATATTTTATTATGCATAGTATTTGCTTATGTTAGAGTTTATGCCCTAGAGGTCAATTATTTGATATAATTGCTTAACGTTTTGATATTATATTTGATTGAATAAATGAATGATTTTATTATGGTTTTATTTACTGTGTTATATAATTGTTAACATAATAAAATTCCTTAGAATAATGATACAAATTATATAGTTTCAAGTATGTGACTTGAATATGAGATTATATAATTACAATTAGTATCATTGTTCTTAAATGTCCCTAGTCGAGTATTATTGTTGATGGGACAACATTGATGCATTGAGACTAGTATGTGGATTGACTGATGACCAAATCTCATTGGTCATAAATATATGAGATATTAAGTCAATGCATAGGTACATGTTGAAAATCTATGCATTCGGATGTACCCACCATGAGAATTCTATGTGGAGCATTATGCGAAGTGTCATTAGAAATTCTCATAGTGATAATGATGTAATGGTCCTCCGACCTGAAATCACTATATTAATACACAGAAATTTGTGTACTTTGATATCATCAAATGTCACATTTAATAGGGTGGACTATAAAGGTGATTATTTGGTACATCATGAATCGTGTGAGGAATATGAGTGATCTAGATGGAATTTAACCCTCCTATATATTAGGGATGATATCCATAGGCCTCTTGATTGAGTAGGACTATGAAATGCATGGCCATGCTCAAATAGTGATTTGTTTCATATACCGCTCATTGATCAAGAAAACTCAGATTAAATTATGAAGAGTATGACACACTCTGACTTTCGAGTTTAATCTAGGATATTAAGGTTAAAAGGATTAAATTACATTGAAATATTGGTCACAAAAAGGTTGCATCGAATCATCGATCTTATTATTACTTGGATAAAGAAGTTGATGCATTACTAGATGCATTTCACTCGCTTTATAATTTTATAATATGATTTTAAAATTATTGCCAACGTAATAATAACCTATATAGAATCACACACATGTAACGTAATTTAAAATGAAATTAATTTAAATTTCAAGGATTTAAATATATTAATATGATTAATAGTATTTAAATCACAATTTAAATTAAAAGGATAATTTAGATATATGTATATTAATTAAGTAAGACTTAATTAAGATATATATATATATATAAATCGGATTTTATTAAAATACATTTTGATTAATCCCTTTTTAACTACCAATCGGAATACTTTTTTTTTTTAAGGTAAGGGGGTATTATTTTCGTATTCATGAAGAGAGCTATTGTTATTCCATTCCTTATTATTATGTTGGAATAACTCTATACATGCTGATATCGCATACATAGTGAAATTCTTCTACTATTCCATTCTTTATTATTATGTTGGAATAACTCATCTATGCAAGATCGCATACATGGGTGAAATTCTTCCATTATTCCATTTTTATTATTCTGTTGAATAACACATCTTCAATGCGGTCTATCGCATTTATGAGGTAAATTTCGTTGTTCTTCCATTCTTTATTATTTTGTTGGAATATCCTCATCTGCATGCGGATTCGCGTGATCTCGTCTCCATTTTTATTATTCTGCTTAGCGTATCACATGCATGCGGATTATGCATGAACTAGTTCCATTCTTTATTATTCTGTTGGAATAACTTATATCTCATCTGTAATTACGCATGCTCGGTAAATTCTTCCATTATTCCATTCTTTATTATTACGTTGGAATAACACATACTATGTGGATTATCAGACGCATGCATGGTGAATGATCCTTCAGATTCATTCCTTATTAAATTGTTGAAATGATCTGTCATGTGGATTACCGCATTTAATGACAAAAAAATCCATTCATAGTTTCATATATTCTATTATACTCGGTTGGTTAAAGTTTTGGCTTCTATACTCCATGAAATTAGTAGAATATCCTGGATATTTACGCTTCATCCAGTATTTTTTCATGAAAATATTCTTCTGAGTATTCTTGAATTTTACTCCATAAAGCAGTATCATGTTGATAATTTGGACATTATTGAGTTCAGGATAAATTAACTTATAAATATTTAAAATTTATTCTTGAACTTCTTTTATTGAATTATTATGTCATTGTCATCATCCTCATGCTTATATTGTGATGAAATTCATCTTTGGCTTATGTGCGTAGATAGACTTGGTATGATTATGACGAGGATTATTCTATTATAATCATGACTGTAATGTTATAAATGATGTGGTAAAAGTCCTCGATGGCTTTGTAGTGCATTGATGGGCGAGTTTTGGTATGATTATGACCAAGAGGATTATTCGGTATAGTCATGACCATTGATGATTTAATGAATATCTTTGGCACAGTAGTGCGGGGATGACTTCGATGATGTGGTTTATTTATTAAGTTTGAGTCTCAAGAATAAAAATTGATGAAAACATTTTAAATCATAGAAGATAGTAGATTTTATTCTCTACTTGACTCTTCTAATGAATTCTTTATTAAAACTATTTGTTAAACTTGATGTCTATTTTATTTTATCGGTTTAACATTGTTGAAGACTAATGATAATTTATTACGCATTATCTTAGTCATAATATTTCTTCTTGGGCTAGTTGAGCTCACCCTTTTTTGCTTTCATTGTTCTCTTCAGGAAATGAGAACGTAGCAGGGACTAGTCGGGGAACGGAGTGACGGTCCAGATAATAGCATTAGTAATCCTCATTATTCTATGAAATAGTGTATATATTGACGACTTATTTTGAGTTTGAATACTGTCTAGAAGACAATATTTGTATTAAAACTCACAACTTATGTTGTATATTTAAGATTGTATTTGTATTCTGTACCATGTATTTGGCGACTCAGAATAGGTGATGTATACTTATTTTGGGGGCGTCACATTTTGGATAAAAAAAAAACTAAATTCTGTCGTGAATAGTACTCTATCGTGAATAGTACTCCGAATGAATAGTACCCGGACATGAATAGTACCCCAGATGAATAGATTAAAATTTAATAAGAAAATTTAGAACAATATTATAGTGAAATGATATTAGATGAAGCGCAAACTATTAAGGATATTCTACTAATTTTAGGAATTTTCACCATTTAATAATAAGGTTATGAAAACAAACAATAATTTTGTACCATAAATGGAAAAATTTGAAAGAAAACGATATCTCTTGACGAGAACAAAAGAAATTATATCACATACGAGTTTGAGAGAATATACGAAACTGCAAATGAATTTTCACCCGTTATGCGGTAATCCGCGTAGACAGATCATTTCCACAACTTAATAAATAATGAATACGAAGGGTTATTCACCAGGCATGCGGTAATCCGCGTAGACAGGTTATTCTCACAGATTAATAAGGAATAGAATGACAACCCTTATAAATATGAAGAAAATAACATCCTTTGTCTTATAAGTAGGAGACTAAATATGACTAGTATAACAGAGATTATCTTGAAAAAATCTTGCACTATTTGCTACACTCAAAGTATCCTTATACTCAAAACAAATAAGCACAATATTATAGAAAAAGAATTCTCTGATTCTGGTGTGATTTTTATTTCTTAACTAAGCAAACTATTTATAAGAGAATGGCAAAACACTATTTAAAAGAAAATCACGGACGAACAGTTTAGAAATCACAGACGAAGTTCAAGGGCGAAATATGATTTTTACTTTGCAACACTATGTAATAAAATATTCTAATAAAAAATAAACTTTATATATAATATAATATATTATATTTATATTCTAATAAAAACAAATAACTTTATATATATTATAAATTTTTTTTTGTTTTATTACTGTTATAATAATAATATAATAAAACTAAGGACGATTTGAATAATTTGGCACATTTCTCCATAGAATAATAAGTCAAACTTACAACAATCACCTTATGACAAACCCCTCTATTTATATCAAAAATTAAATAAATATCTATCACAAATCACTTATCTTCAATCAATACATTTTTAATCTTTCAACAATTATTCATAATTAATATTATAATTCACAATATTGACAACCAGATCGTTCCCAGGAAAAGGGGGCTTTCCGATAAGAATTTTTCCTTACTGGCGCGTAATTAAATAACTTAACCCTTTCCTCGACAGAAATTTTTAGATATTGTCATTAATACTAATAATAATATGAGTAACTGTGTCATGTCAATTATTGATTTAATAATATAAAATATTGTGCAGATATTCTTTATAACAATTATTGAATCAATAATATGAGATATTATCGCAAGACAACTCATCGTGGCAATTATTGAATATTGGTGACTTCTTACGTAAGAATCAATAATCGGAGATCTTGCGATCTGGTGTCTTCTTTCAGCAACAATGCGTATTCTTTGTACTTTTATCACCGGAATTTCAATAGTTTAACAGTAAAAGTTTTGTCTTTATTTTTATAAAAAAAGTTATTTCTATCGCTTTCTATATCCGATAGTTATTACATTATAGGGTTCACTGATGATTCTTGTGTCATTTAATAATATTCCCAAAAAAAAGAATATTCATCGACCAAACTATTATTTTCGATAAAACGAATATTTTATGACAACTTGCTTACTTTGTAAAATTTGCATATATCACTATAACTATTGTAAAACCCAACTTTTTTAATAAAGATGATTTTTTTATAAATATCATTTTAAATATTATGAAATGAATTTGATATAATGTTATAGTTGTAGGTAATATTTATAAATTTTGTAAAAGAAATCATGAAGTTGTTATATAATATTCGATTGGTTCAAGAAGAATATTCATTTTAACGAGGAATATTAAATGCGGCACACAATCATTAGTGGACCTTATTAATGGAATTATTGTCGGATTGAGAAAACGACAAAAATATTTTATGATGAAAAATAACGGCGGAGTTTTACTGATTAATTGTTGAAACACCCGGTGTTAAAAGTGCAGGAATACGGCGTGGTTGCGTAGTAGCTGCACCACGGTATTGATTATTGATCTTTACGTAAGAAGTCACTCAATTTTGTTCAATTATTGCTTCATGAATTGTTGCATAGTATCTCATGTTATTTGATTTAATTATTATCGATATTTTATATATTATTAAATCAATAATTGAGATAATGAGTTATTAATATTATTATTTGCAATATTAACGATGTACAAGTTACGCGAGGAGAGGTTTGGTCACCTAATCAATTACGGCATGATAGGGAGAAATCCTTATTGAAAACCCCCTTTTCCTGCAGGAACGACACAGTGGATTAATATTGTGAATTATAATAATGATTATAAATGTTATTAAAAATATTGAGAGGATTTTTATGAAGTATTTGATGTTATTATATGGATCCCCATTTACCCATTTTTCAAAATAATCGGTAGAAAATTATTTAATATAATAAAAAGGTGGGCCCACGTGTAGAATACGTGTGGAAAAAGATGTCTTGGATGGAATTTGCGAGTACGGGTGAGAAATGGGGAGTGGAGATTGCTTTTCTAAAAGGGAATTAATATTATATATATATATATATAACATGTGTTTATATATATAGAACAATGATCAAGAGTATTCCCCTTAAATAGCATTCCTCCTTAAATAGCACTCTTTTATTAAAACTACGTCGTTTTAGAGTCTTTTAAAAAAGAGTGGTCCCACTTGCTTTTTTTTATTTACAAAAATGCCACCCACGGCCCCACTTGTTTTTTAAAAAAGACTCCAAAACGACGTAATTTTAATAAAGGAGTGTTATTTAAGAAAGAATGCTATTTAAGGAGAATGCTCTTGATCCTTGCTATATATATATATATATATATATATGATATTTTTGTTTTTTGTTGATTGAATGAAGTTTTCAAGCATCCATGATTATTAATAAGGCAGCACGTGAAATTTTTTATAAATAGGATGCTTAGTTAGAATTGAAAACACACCAGAAATTCAGAGAATTCTTCTTCTATAATCTTGAGCGTATTTCTTTAGAGTTTTAAGAAGCTTTGAGCGTTGTGCAAATTTTCTTCAAGAATATCATCACCCTACCAGTCGGAATACTTTTCTTTTATGGTAAGGGGTATTATTTCTTTCGTATTCATGAAGAGGACTTACATTATTCCATTCTTTATTATTACATTTGGAATAACTTTGTATCTGCTGACTACCCTATACTTGGTGAAATTCTTTTGTTATTCCATTCTTTATTATTATGTTGGAATAACACATCATCTGCAAGTACCACATATATGGTGAAATTCTTACATTATTATATTCTTTATTATTACATTTGGAACATCACATGCATGCATTTACGCACGACTGGTTCCGTTATTTATTATTATGTTGGAACATCATATGCATGCGTTTTACGCATGACTGGTTCCGTTATTTATTATTCATTGGAATAACACATGCATGCGGTGCGGCTTATCGCGTGCTCGGTGATTTCTTTTGTTATTCCATTCTTTATTATACTCAATTGGTTAAAGTTTTGGCTTTTATACTCCATATAATTAGTGAAATATCCTTGATATTTGCGCTTCATCCAGTATCTTTTCATGGAAATATTCTTCTGAGCATTCTTGAGTTTTACTCTACAAAGCAGTATCATGTTAAAAATTTGGACGTTATTGGTACCTGAATAACTTAATTCTTGAACTTGTTTTCTTGAATTCTTATATCATTGTCATCATCCTCATGTTTATATTATGTTAAAAGTCATCTGTGGCCTGTAGTGCATAGATGGACTTGGTATGATTATGACCAGGGATTATTCGGTATAATCATGGCCAAGTAATGTTACAAATGATGTGGTAAAAGTCCTCATTGGCCCATAGTGCATTGATGGGCCGGTTGTTGGCATGATCATAGCCATTGATGAATACTGAGAATATCCTTGGCCCGTGGTGCATGGATAATTTGTGGTTGTGATACTAATGAATATCCTTGGTAGTAGTGTTGATGGATGATGTGGATTATTTATTAAAATTTGAGTCTCAACGATAAAAGTGATGAAAAACCTTTTTAAATAATAAAAGATAGTAGATTTTATTCTCTACTTGACTCTTTTAATGGATTGCTTGTTCCGCTGTAGTTAAACTTGATGTTTGTTATATTTTATCAGTTTAACATTGTTGAAGGCTAACGATAATTTATTCTGCATTATCTTAGTCATAATATTTCTGACTGGGCTAGTTGAGCTCACCCTTTTACTTTCATTGTTCTCTTCAGGAAATGAGAACGTAGCAGGGACTAGTCGGGGAACGGAGTGACGGTCCAGATGATAACATTAGCAGTCCTCACTATTCTATGAAATAGTATGATAATAATTATAATGAGGACTTATTCTGAGAGTGGATATTGTCTAGAAGATAATATTTATATTAAAACTCACAGCTCTTGTTGTATATTTAAGATTGTATTTGTATGTTGTACCATGTATTTGGCGACTCAGAATAGGTGATGTATACCTATTTTGGGGGCGTCCATGATTAATATCAAAGCTTGGGATATAATCCATAAATTTGAGATGTGAGATAAGAACTAGGAGGGGAGAGATGGGGAATTCCTTCGCTAGTATGACCTACCTAAGTTTATTTGGCATTTAATTGGTCGGTCAGAGTATATGGATAATATATTGCATGTTAATTAACCTTTGTTTTGTGGCAGTATTTGAAAATGGCATCCGAGCATGCTGAGAATAACAATGGAGCACAGAAGACCGTTGAGTCTCCACAGATCAATAATCAGGACAATGTGCATTAGGAAGGCGACAATCCTCATGCAAACAACAACACTGACCAAATGATGAAAAATGGAATGTTCAGAGGCTTTCTGCAATTCATGCGACATCGGGCGAAGAGACTCATCTCGAAATCCGTGGGGAAACACTTGTGACTCTTAGGCGAGTCCTTCTTCAGCGATTCAAGCTGGGACCACCGGAGTTTTTGGAGAGCAAAACCACTTAAAAGCGAAGACGTGGATAAAACAGATCAACAAGATATTTGATGTCTTAGGATGCTCAGGAGGCAAAGGTTCCCTTGCCACCTTCATGTTGTGCGCGTGACGGATTCTCGGTGGGAATCAGTAAGCGTACTCAACTGCCGCACTAAAGATGTCTTGGGAGAAGTTCTAAGAACTGTTCAATGACAAGTACTTTCCCGAAAGTATTTGTCACATGAAGGAGGTAGAGTTCATTAAACTGGAACAAAACAACATGACCGTGTCGTAGTACGAAGCCAAGTTTGCCGAGCTGTCCCGGTTTGCGTCCCATTTGGTTGATAATGAGTAGAGAACGACACGGATGTTTCTAAGAGGTTTGAAACCCGAGATAAGTCAATACCTCATTTCTCATAAACTATGTTTGTATTCAGATGTTGTTAATAGGGCTCAGTTATTGGAGCGCGATAATGATTCAACCCAACCAAAAGAGAGCGGTAAATTTGAAAATGATAATACCAAATGATAGCGATCATCGAGCGGTGACAATAACCGTGGAGGGAATTAACATGCCAGAAATGGTAATCACTTCTGTGGGAATCATGGCCAAAATAATAAGAACGGACATTTCAAGAAGAGGAGATTAACAATGATGGAAAGACGTCAACATTATCACCCGTCGTTAAGGAAGGAGAACGACCACCTATTTTATGCTTCAAATGTAGAGGGGAGGGACACATCAGTCCAAACTGCGCGATGTCATCCAAAACATGTTACAATTGTGGAAGAGAAGGTCACCGTGCCCGATTTTGTCGTGTACCGAAGACAAGTCCAACTGGGATGGAGGCATCAAAGGCCATCCCAGATAAGACAAAATCGGTAGTTCAAGGGAGAGCGTTTGTCGTGACCTCCCAAAAAGTAAGGAACCCGAACGAGGTCATCACGGGTAAGCTTATCATAAACTCTAAATGAAGTATATACCTTATTTGATACTGGGTTCTACCCATTCTTTTATTTCTCCTACTTACATTTCAACGTTTAAATTTAACTCCGAAAAAAATTAGACTTTGACTTATCTGTTGAAACTCAGTTGGGAGAAACCTTCATTACATTCACATTTTATAAGTCTTGTTTGGTTCAAATCGGTAGCACTTGCGTTACACCGTCGATCTTATTTCTTTGAAAATACTTGTATTTGATGTGATTCTAGGGATTGATTGGTTAACTACTCATCATGCAAAAATTGATTATTTTCGTAAGGTTGTTAGCTTTCATATTCCTAACCAACCTATTATGCGAATTCAAGCAACCAAACCATTAAAATTCATCACTGTCATCTCAAGCCATAAAGCTATTCATTTATTGAAAAATGGATGTCAAGCTTTCTTAGCTCATGTCACGGATCTAAACAAAAATACGTCAGTTGTGAATGATATTTCTATTGTTAATGAATTTCTGACGTATTCCTCAAGAACTTCTCGGCCTACCCAGGCGTGAAATTGAATTTTGTATCGACCTTGAACCCGGTACAAAACCCACGTGATGATAGCGAATATACTAGTAGAACCGACTTTAATCGATAAAGTTAAAGCTCTGCTTTCAAGCTATATAGACACAGGTTTTGATGTGTTTGAGGAAGAAAGTACAAGAAGATCTTATCTTAGGAAGCAAGAATCGATGAAGAAGGAATACTTGAGTCAACTCCGGACTTTGTGTTCTAACGATCCCGAGTTAAAGTATAAAATCATAATGGGAGCATACAATACACCGTTTGCAATCCATCCGGAGTACCAAAATGTATCATAATCTTGACATACATTTTGGTGTGAGTAATATCGAAGAGAGAGATAAATATTTGTTTATCTCAAGGTGTTTAACTTGTCAACGAGTCGAAGCAGAGCATCAAGTACCAAAAGGTCCATTGCAACCACTTAAAATTCGAGTGAATGGAAGTGGGAGCACATTACCATGGATTTCGTTACTGGTCTTCCCAAGGTTTCTCAAGGCATAGATGCAATTTGGGTCATTGTTGATAGATTGACCAAGTTTGCTCATTTCTTACCTATAATGAGAAACTTATACACTTGAACGTCTTGCTTCGTATGTATATAAACGAGGTTGTAAGATTGCATGGTATGCCAAAGATCCATAGTTTTCGATCGAGACCCAAGATTCACTTCATGATTTTGGGTTAGTTTGCAAAAAGCTATGAGCGAATTTAAATTTTAGTTCGACATATCATCCTCGAATTTTGACGGACAATCGAGAGGACTATTCAAACTCTTGAAGATTTATTAAGACTCGTGTCCTTGACTTCAGGAAGTTGGGACAAGTTCTTACCACTGGTGGAGTTTTCTCTACAACAACGGTTATCAAGCATTGTATTGGTATGGCTCCATTCGAGCGTTGTATGGAAGAAAGTGTCGATTCTCGGTATCTTTGGAATGAGGTGGGTGAAGCAACGTTGTTGGGACCAGAGTTAAATACGTATGACTACGAGAAAAGATTCAAACGATCCGGCAACGTATAAAAGCTCACAAGATCGACAAAAGAGTTATCTTGATCTTCATTGAAAGGGCGTGGAATTCGATATTGGAGATCATGTGTTTACGTGTTGCTTTCTATAGAAAGGAGTTACGAGATTTGAAAAGAGAGAAAAGCTCAATCCTCGATTCATTGGCCCATTTTAATCCTCGATCGAGTAGGAAGCGTAGGCGTATAGACTTCGCCTTTCTGTGAAGTATGTCTAAATGTTCATAACGTTTTTATATATCCATATTACGTAAATATGTGGAAGACCCGAACAACATTATTGAGTTAGAACCTAGGACGAAATAAATGAAGATTTAACGTATGAAAGAGGTTCATGTTCAAATCTTGGATGAAGGAACATATTCTATGTTCCAAGGTTATACCTCAAGTCGCGATTTTGTGGAGAAACCACGATGTTGAGAAAATGACACAGGAGTTAGAATCAAATGAAATCAAGGTATCCTTACCTCTTCGACATACCGGTATGTCTTTCTAAATTTTGAGTAGCGAAATTTCATAAGAATGGGAGGTTGTAAGACCCTGACTTTTTTTAATAAAAATGATTTTTCTAAATATCATTTTTAAATATTATGGAATGAATTTGATATAATGTTATAGTTGTGGGTAATATTTATAAATTTTGCAAAGACGTAAGTTGTTATATAATATTCGATTGGTGGAGAATATTCATTTTAACAAGGAATATTCGAATTTAACAACACAATTATTAGTGGACCCTACAACTGAAATTATTATTTGATTGAGAAAATGACAAAATATTTTATGAAAATAACGGCGAAGTTTTACCGTTAATCTGTTGAAACACCGGTGTTAAAAGTGCAGGAATACGCGTGGTTGCGTAAGTAGCATACGATATTGATTATTGATCTTTACGTAAAGAAGTCACTCAATTTTGTTCAATTATTGCTTCATGAATTGTTGCGTAGTATCTCACGTTATTTGATTTAATTATTGTCGATATTTTATATATTATTAAATCAATAATTGAGATGATGAGTTATTAATATTATTATTTGCAATATTAACGATGTCTCAGAAGTTACATCGAGGAGAGGTTTGGTCACCGAATTGGCATGCATGCCATAAGGAGAAATCCTTATTGGAAAGCCCCCTCTTTTCTGGGAACGACCTGATCGATTAATATTGTGAATTATAATAATGATGATAAATGTTGTTAAAAATATTGAGAGGATTTTTATGAGATGATATTGAGATGATAAATGATGTTATTAAATGGACCCCCATTTACCCATTTTTCAAAATAATCGGTAAAAAATTATTTAATATAATAAAGGTGGGGGCCACATGTGGGGGCGACGTGTGGAAGAAAGATGTCTTTGATGGAATTTGCAGGCACGGGTGGGAAATGGGGCGAATGAGAGATTGCTTTTCTAAAAGGGAATTCATATTATATATATATATATATATATGTTATTTTTGTTTTTTGTTGATTGAATGAAGTTTTCAAGCATCCGTGATTATTAGTAAGGCAGCTCGTGAAATTTTTTATATTGCGTCTGTGATAAATTCCTAACAGTGCCCCTTCCATTCTCCTATAAATAGGATACTTAGTTAGAATTGAAAACGCACCAGAAATTCAAAGAATTCTTCTTCTATAATCTTGAGCGTATTTCTTTAGAGTTTTAAGAAACTTTGAGCGTTGTGCAAATTTTCTTCAAGAATATCCTCGCCCTACCAGTTGGAATACTCTTCTTTTACGGTAAGGAGTATTATTTCTTTCGTATTCATGAAGAGAACTTATGTTATTTCATTCTTTATTATTCTGTTGGAATAACCTGTATACGCGGACTACCCTATACTTGGTGAATTTTTTTTGTTATTCCATTCTTTATTATTATGTTGGAATAACTTTGCCTATGCACAAGACCGCATACATGGTGAAATTCTTACATTATTACATTCTTTATTATTACGTTGGAACATCCTGCATGCAATGCGTTACGCATGACTTTGGTTCCGTTATTTATTATTACATTGGAATATCACAATACATGCGTTCTGGCATGACACGTTCTTACATTATTTATTATTACATTGGAATAACTCATGCTGCACGGTCTATCGCATGCACAGTGATTTCTTTTGTTATTCCATTCTTTATTATACTCGAGTTGGTTAAAGTTTTGGCTTTTATACTCCATGAAATTAGTGGAATATCATTGATATTTGCGCTTCATCCAGTATCTTTTCATGAAAATATTCTTCTGAGTATTTTTGAGTTTTACTTCACAAAGCAATATTATGTTAACAATTTGGACGTTATTGGTTCCTGGATAACTTAATTCTTGAACTTGTTTTATTGAATTCTTATATCATTGTCATCATCCTCATGTTTATATTATGTTAAAAGTCATCATGGCACATGTAGTGCATAGATGGACTTGGTATGATTATGACCGAGAAATTATTGGTATAATCATGGCCGTAATGTTACAAATGATGTGGTAAAAGCCCTCATTGGCCCATAGTGCATTGATGGACAAAATTGTTGGCATGATCATGACCATTGATGAATACACGAATATCCTTGGCTCGTAGTGCATGGATAATTTGTGGTTGTGATCTTAATGAATATCCTTGGCCGTAGTCTTGAGGGATGATGTGGATTATTTATTAAGTCGAGTCCCAAATGATAAAAGTGATGAAAAACCTTTTAAATCATAAAAGATAGTAGATTTTATTCTCTCTTGACTCTTTTAATGGATTCTTTATTCAACTGCAGTTAAACTTGATGTTTGTTATATTGTATCGGTTTAACATTGTTGAAGGCTAACGATAATTTATTCTGCATTATCTTAGTCATAATATTTCTTACTGGGCTAATTGAGCTCACCCTTTTGCTTTCATTATTCTCTTCAGGATATGAGAATGTAGCGAGGGACTAGTTTGGGGAAGCGGGTGGCGGTCGAGATGATAAAGATTAGCAGATCCTCACTATTCTACATGAAATAGTGTGATAATAATGTAATGAAGACTTATTACGAGAGTGGATATTGTACTAGAAGACAATATTTGTATTAAAACTAACAGCTCTTGTTATATATTTAAGATTGTATTTGTATGTTGTACTATGTATTTGGCGACTCGGAATAAGTCCTTATTACATAATTTATATATTTATTATAGTATTTATTAAAATTAAATAAATTCATATTAATTTTAATTTAGAAATCTAAAATTTATAATTGTATTAAAGAGTTCTCTTAGAAAAATTTAAGCGATCATGTTGGTCCTAATTTCAAAAGTGATATATATATATATATATATATATATATATAAAATGTAATAAGACCATACAATATTGTATTGTTCAATCTAATACCTAAAAATGGATTAAATATTGACTACATAGTATTTTTATTTCTAAAATTTAGTTTAGACCATTGTAAACTAATTAACAACTCACAAACAAATTCATAATTAAAATTATATTTTCTATTATAGTAAATACTGAATGACTCACATCTTGCGATGAAAAATCAATTCTTCTACAATGACGGGGGTGGGACGAACGGGAGATTTTTTTTTTATGACTTTTAAACAATTTATAATATTATTGGAATTAAAATTTTTACACTGATTTAGGTGTCATTTCGATACATGTAAAAAATAGTGTTATACATAAAAAATTGTACCAATTCTGTAAAAATTTCAATTTCAATAAATATTATAAATTATTTGAGACTTATAAAAAAAATGCCCGATCATTAGACCGTTCAGCAACCCCCTATCCCCCTAAACTTTTCCATAAAAAATACTAGTGGAACAAGTAATTAACTCTCTGATGGCGCTAGCTTAATCATGCTACCCATAAATGCTTTATCATTAATTAAGTGAGTATTTGATAAAAATTGAATGAATATGTCTAAATTTAAATTTGAATGAAAAAAGTAATTAACATGTCTGAAATTTTTGAATAACAAATTTTTATTATTTTACCTCTCTAAAAAAAATCAAAATTGTTATAAATGTATTTAATAATACTTAATATAATAGTTAATATTGTAACTAAAAAAAACTTCATTAAGTCCATTCAGCCAAAAAAATGACACTAAACTATTCAGCCCAAATTATTTGAATAGTTGACCGATTCAACCATTCAATTATTTAGATCTAAACAAATAACCCCTAACTCGTTAAAATCTTTTGTTGAAGGAAAATAACTTTTAATAAGATGGTTAAAAAAAAATTAAGAGTTAGTAACATGGAAATAATAGATGTCCAAATCAAACACTTACAAAATTTAAGGCTACTTTTGGATGAAATAAAAGTAATTGTCAATATCTGATTTATATATTTCCTATGTTTAATTGCATGGACAAGAAAAGATAAATGCAATGATTACAAAAGGGATACATTATCAAAACTTGTTTTAGGGGGTGTTTGATAAAAATTGAATAAATTTGAATCTGAATCTGAATCTGAATGAGCTGAATCTGAATCTGAATGAAAAAACTGTTTGATAATTGACATGTCTGAAACATTTGAATGACAAAATTTTATTATTTTACCCCCTCTAAAAAATTTAAAATTATTATAAATTTATTTAATATTACTTAATATAATAGTTAATATTTATTTTAATTTTTTTTATTTCATTTAATTTGCTCATTCGTTACCATTCAAATTTCAAAAAATCGACTTAACCATTCAAATTGCGTCTATCTTCTTGATTCAAATCATTCGGACAAAAACAAACACATTGTGGATTTCATTCAATCATTCAGATTCGAATTCATTCAAATTTCAAATAAACACCCCCTTAGTCCAAAATTTTAAGGAAATGGACGAAAAACAATAGTTTGGGTGCCAAATTCATTTAATTACTTATATTAATAATAATAATTTAATTTATAATGCGGCCCACCCTATTTTGATCTATTTTATAATAAAATTTAAAATTTTGTATTTTAAATAAATAAATTTTAAATTTTAAATTTTGATGAGTCATACCAATTATAAAGTTTAATATGTTGTCAACCTCAAAAGTTAAATTGTATTTTTAATTTTAGAACGGATGTAATATTTCTTTCACTTCAAGATATACGGCTAATATTGACTTTTAAAAATATTTTGTAATTATTATAAAGTAAGTTAGTTTTATATAATTCAATTATAAATGTTAAAAGTATATAAATAACACTACCACTATTATGTTCTAATTCAACAAGCTTTATATTTGAATTAATTTGTCAGGTGCATGACTCGTGCATAGGATTAGTTGTATATTTACTAGATTCGGATACTCATGATTACTGATAATGATATGATGATTAATTGCTTTCAAAAATTAATTCAATCGCATTAATTTAAAACACAAAATAAATTAATTTTAAAAGTTAAATTTATTCTTATATTTAGCATACAAAAAGTACTCGATCACATGTTTTAAAATAAGATGACGATTTGACTTTTTATCAGGATGTTTAGATTTTATTTTTTTAATTATAGTTAAATTAAATTTGTATATTAACATATGTAATTGTTGGGCCATGATATTTTATCTACCGGGCCTAATGAATTGGACCTACTTATTTGATTATTCTCTTGGGTCATTATTATTGGGCCTTGATATTAGACTAATTCATTGAATTATCTTGATTGGGTCTTACAAAGTCTTGGGCCGAATTATTGAACCGATCCATTAGACAATTTAAATATCTACATTTTTTGTTGGTGATAGTTGTGGTGATATCCCGTCGCATTAATGAGGATTGGACGATCGGTAGCAATGATGGATAAAGGGATGGGATTAACGGAAAAGCTACTGCGATAGGTAGTATCGGGAGGGTCGATGTAGCAGTGGCAAGGTCGTGTAGTATATCTAGCAAGGAAGTCTTGAAGCGAGAGAGTGCGGACACACATTCAACTAGAATTTTCTCTCTCGATACACTTGAGAGATTATTATCCTCCATTGTTAACCTTGTGAACACCAATCTTGACTCTCAAGCTGAAATTTATCCCCAACCAATCGGGCCGTCGAGCTTTTGGTGTTTATCGTGTTTCTTGTCTAAAGGATCGTAGGCGTCTTCGTGATTGGGGCGTGGCGGGAGATCTTGGCGTTAACATTGGCGCTAGAAGGAGGGGGAGTGTTCTAATATCATTGAGTTTTCAATCACATTCATTAAACCTCTTGAAGATGGTGAGGAGTAGAACTATAATACGGAGGAGACAATGACGATGGTACGTAAGTTCATCCTTGCCTTGTGTTTGATTAAGGATCGTCTGGGTCCTTTCAAAAGTGCTTTCTTGAAATGCGGCTTCAGCGTGATTCGGGGGTTCTTGTTAGAGCCGTGGTGAAGCTTAGAAGGAGGTTGGTCTTTCTTCTTGACAAGGAACGTGATCATGGCCAAAAGTAGAAGACACCCACTAGAACTTCGGCACCAAGTGATCGGGACGACAAGTTTACTGCCAAGTGGCAAAGATGGCGAGACGAAGCGATTAAAACTTTGGAGGTTCTCTTGAAGCGAGCGAGGAGATATAAGCGAACATGTGCTTGGATTACTTGAAAAAGGAAGAAGCGTCAATTATATCACGAGTCCTTGGCGAGGCGGGAAGCGAGTCGATGGCGCCAGCGGGGCGAGTCGCCGGATGGCAGTGGTGCGAGATCCTTGGATGGCAAAGGCTGGAAGCGAATGCTTCGGATGGCAAAGTGAAGGGCGAGGCATCAATTATGTCGATCGAAAGAGGCGTAGTAAAAGCAATCTATACACTTTGATGACATGTCTCGAGGTGATCCTCATAATGAAGAAGTCGAAGGAACCATACTCCACGAGTCCAGAAGAGGTACCTCACTTTATCGGTTCTCGGGATTATGGTCGACAGAACGAATAAGTTGATCCGGAGAGTATACACCTTAGAATACAAATAAGGTATTACGCCTCGAGTATTCTCACCACAAGGATGACAAAAATCTCCACCAAAGTGGATCCGAAAATCACACTCCACGAGAGTCCACTGAGGCACACCGCCATGTGGGTACTTGTCTTTGGGAAATCCATCTAAAGGCTGCAGATTCGGATGGAAAGTGGCTCTCAGAGTCCGATAAAGCCATTGCGATTATACTTTGGCGAAGCGAGTTCATGGACAACAAATGCGAGACGGATATTCTACCGGACATCGGTCTGACAAATTATTATAGAATTCGATCGCGGTGATAACTCCGTTCTTGGAGATGCATTATCCGGCCGGCCACTATTTCACGAAGGCATTGACCTGAAAGACTTGATAGCTCATCTACTGAAATCAATGGTGTAAGGAGGTATGGTGGGACTCATTGGCCATTCGATGGCAACCTTTTTTCAGTCGAGTGGTCCTTATGAATTTGTCTTCCCTTGTGGTAAACAAACAAATTCCATGGTCCTCAATGGTGTAAGGAGGTATGGTGGACTCGTTGGCCATTCGATGGCGACCTTTTTGTCGAGTGTCCTTATGAATTTGTTTTACTTGCGTGGTGGTAAGTCAAATTTCATGAGTCCTCAATGGTGTAAGGAGGTATGGTCGGACTCGCTGGCCATTCGATGACAACCTTTTTGTCAGGTGTGTCCTTATGAATTTGTCTTACCGCGAGTGGTAAACAAATTCCATGGTCCTTATATCTTTGTTATACCCTGCGTGGTAGACAAATGTCCTTATATTTTGGTCCTTATATACTTGTTTCACCCCGAGTGGTAAACAAGATCCCGATAGTCTGAGAGAGGATCAAATGAAATTCACTTACACGACTGACTCATCTCACACTTTGGTAACGATAAGTATGCATTACTTTATTTTGTTCAAGTGTTGAGTTCGGATTATCTCATTATTGTTCTTAACTGTTATATAATTTGCTTGATTATTGACTAACAGTTTAAGTTAAGAGGCACTTATGCAGTTTTCAAGTTGATTGACCTTTGAATTATTGACAAGAAATGATCACCTAGAAGTAATAAGGCATGAAGTTGATATTTCATTAATATTAGCATTCGCTCATAAGAGTTTAGATTTCATATCCTCTGACATCATATGGATCTACGGCCGATTTTCTCATCATTCGGTTGTATATTTTTGATTCGGCCAGATTTTACGTATCTTTGCTGGATTTCCTTACGAAGGTCTTGATCGATGGCGGACCCAAGTTCTAAAAGGCGAAGCTCTTTGAGCTCTTCTTGAAGCTTTTGACGATGTCTTAGATATCTTGTTTCTTTAGCATGGATATTATTATTTTGCTTCGCTGACTACGATTGGACTCGGTCGAGATCTTCATTCTTCTTACGTCATTGTGATGACCCGATGAGTGGCCTTGGTTGTTTTTAGTTCTTCTTTGACCTTGTCGATATCCTTCAGAAGGCATTCATTGTTGAAGAGAGCAATGTTAAGATTGATTCTTTCTTTCGCCAACGCAGAATGGCGTTATCCCTTCGGGCGGTATTCTCTTCGGCTTCTTTGTATTTAGGACGGAGGCACCCGAAGATAGCGTTTGCTTGCAAATGACCATTATTAGTCAATCAGTTCGAATTGATGGGCAGCGATGTCCATGATGGAACTATGTCCGAACCAATGATCATCGGTATCACGGATGCCCGCTATTACCGAACCGGTATCTCATTCTATGGCTTGAGCTTCGGTAGTTAAAGACGATTCAGTCGGTACTTTTGTAGAGGTCGGCAAAGATGAACCCTTTGAGTTGCTATTTGATGTTCATCAGATGAGCTTCGGTAAGCTATATTTTGGGCCTTTATCGATCTTATTATAAATCTTTTTGCCCTGGACCGATGCCATTTATACTCTTTCATTAAACATCCTGTTTAATAAAAGACTGGGGGGCAATGTTGGGCCATGATATTTCACCTACTGGGCCTAATGGATTGAGCTTACTTATTTGGTTATTCTCTTGGGTCATTATTATTGGGCCTTGATATTAGACTAATTCATTGGATTATCTTGATTGGGTCTTACAAAGTCTTGGGCCAAATTATTGAACCAATCCATTAGACAATTTAAATATCTACATCTTTGACTGGTAATGGCTGACTGATATCCTGCATCGCATTAATGAGGATTGGACAGTCGGCCAGCGGTGGATAAAGGGGATGGGATTAACAGGAAAGCTACCTGCAGTAGGTAGTGTTAGGAGGGTCAGTGTCACGGTAAACCGGGTCATGTAGTATATCCTAGCAAGGAAGTCTTCAAGCAAGAGGTACGTACACGAACACACATTCAACTAGAATTTTCTCTCTCTCAGTACACTAGAGATTATTATACAACATTGTTAACCTTGTGAACACCGATACTGACTCTCACGCCTGAGCTATTCCCCGACGGTCGAAGCCGTCAAGTTTTTGGTGTTTATCGTGTTTACTGTGCAGGATCAGGGCGTCTTACGTGATTGAGATGTGACTGGAGATCTTGGCGTTAACAGTAATCAATAAAAATAATTAAAATTACATTTGAAGTAACTAAAATCGTGTTTAATATGTCTTCATTATTATTATTAGTATTCCATCTAATGGATTATTTATCTATGATTTATTGGTGGGTTTACTGCTATCCATCCATCTAATCAGGTTTATATGTACTTATATTGAAAAAAATGATTATCTTAATCTCTAAGCTACTCATAAAATTGATTTTTCCCCAACTTTCACCGAACAAATATATATACCTGAAAAAAATGGTTTAAAGATGATTCATTTAATTTTCGGTCCAATCGTGTGTAATAATTATTAAAAATAAATTCATAAATATTCACTCTTCGTCTACGGTGCATGTGTAAAGTTAAGGGATCATTTTTAGCAACACGCATTTGTAAATTATATATTTAATTTTATTTCTATCAATCTAGATAATATATATTAGACTTGACAAAATATGAGTTTTATTTGATTTTGATTTACATAAAATGATTATGAATTTAAATAAAAATTAAAATTATATTATTTATTTTTAATCTAGTTTGTATGGTTTGAATTAAGGGTGTAAAGTCGAGTCAAGTATTGAGTTGCTCAGATTTGATTCACAAAATTTATTGAGTATAAAATAAAATTTGATTGAGATTTGTTTAACTAACAAGTCGAGTACAATATTAAATTTAGTTCGAGCAATTTAAATTTTTTGAAATCTTAATTCGCATGCATGCATATGATTAGGGATGCATTAATTACTGGCCAGTTCAAGCACGGTTCTTATTCTTCTCTTTTTTGCTACACACTACACACTCCTTGCGGCAACCAAGAATCATGAAAATCATGAGGCGAGTCATTCAGCTGGATCAAGTACCATGCGGTACTTATAAACTCACAAATCAAGAACCAAAAGAAACTTATAAAGTTATTTTTTCACTTTTTTTTAAATAAAAAAAAAAACAAACAAGACGGGAGAAAAATTAACTCTTTTTTTTCTCATTTTTTTCAAAATAAAATAAAATATCCTACCAAACGGGTTATTAGAGTTTTGGAGGGCAGTGTCCAAGCAGAGAGCAGATTGTCTGTGCTCAAATTTTTTGTCCCTTTGTATTTTTTTATTTATATTTTGACACATATTTTTTTATTTAATTTTAAAATTAATTAGTGTTAGATTAGAAACTATGTGTTAAAATTTAAATAGAAAGACGGGAAAAGAAATTGGGACAGAGGACAAGTACGGCTTAAGTTGAACTCTCCCTGCCTCTCACTGGACGAACAAAGAAAATAAAAGGTTTATTTCCGTTCTCTCTTTCCCTCTGTCAGTGACGGTTAGCTGCCGGACTGTATACTCTCAGGCAACCCTCCCGGTCGGCTCTTCTTCTTTCTTGGTAATACTCTCGCTATCAATTTCTCTGCCCATTCTGTGACATATACACATATACATGTTATTTATATATGTTATTTTCTCTGACTGAATGAAAATTTTATGCGTTTATGCGTGTGCTTATTATACTTCTTACACACGTTTTGTATAATCTTTTAATTCTGTCCCTTTACCTATCCAATTTCTAAACATACGTTTTGAACTATTTAATTAATAACCATCATGATTTTAATGATTTTGCGAAAGCATCGCATTAAGGGGAGCAAAATTGGATTTTGGTGATCAAACGTTTGAAAACTGAGGGCAAATTTCTATTTTACTAAAGTTTGGTGCCATGTTTATTAACTCGTGGCGCTGGCAATTTGTTTGTTTTTCCAAATGTTAGGTGGGGAAATTCCATCTTCCCTCAGAGACCAGCTTTAGGTGTTTAGGTATATAAGAGTACCTTCTTATTAAAATAATCCAAACCCAGAGCTTTGAATTTTGTGGAATGCTGACGAAATCCTTGTTCCACTGACATTTGCACCAAACTAAGGAGGTATAATTAAATGGGTTAGTCTTTGTTGTATACTTTGCATTTCATCTATTTTAGAGGGAAAAAGTAATTGTGGTTTCAAGGAATTGAAATTGTGAATTGGCTTGATATTTGTAATACTTAGTTAAAAATTGTGAATTGACATGATATTGGTAATACATAGAGCGTCATCTTTGATTCAGTTAAATATTTTATGATACAAAGTGCAATCCAACTCCATTATTCTTTGGGTAAGATTACCTTTTTTCCCTTTAGGTGATCTAAGAGTTTTAGCTCTGGTGTAGGGCATTAATTACAATGCTGTTGTTTGTTCAGTTTGACTTGTTAAACTCATTTGATGATTCTTTGGATGATTTGGTAGAGTTGTCGAGAGTTATTTTAACATTTAGCCCGTTAGAGAAATAGTTCTACAGGATATAACTCTTTTCAGATATGGATTCATAAGTCAATTGAGATATTGCAAACTCTTTAGTTGTAACTTGTAAGAGCAAAGAGAGAAAATTCGAGAAACAAAATGCAAAAATTTAGCTCACCAACACATAAAGCACTATGGTTGAAGTGGAACTGTTCTGGATTCATATTTATATAAACCCATTTTATAGGTGTCTGAAATAATATGTGATCTATTTATGTTAGTTGATTTATGTATTGTTTTGTGCTTTGCTGAAGAGGCAGCTATCGTGTGGTTCACTGGTGCAGTTTCTTGAAATCCCGTTTGTTCAACATAAACATAGAAATTGTGTGCTAATACACGCTTCTTCCTTTTGGGATACAAAGTATCATGCTGCCCCCCCCTCAAAAAAAAGAAAAAAACCCAAAAAAAAAGAAAGAAAAGAAATAATAAAATTGCTCACCTAATCATAATGGTGCTGGTGCATATTCCCAACTCATCTGTTTAATGACTGATTTGATTTTTACAGGTTCACTAGATGGTGGTGCTCCATAAAGAGCCGACCGACCGTGTTTGACGAGGAGACAGAGAACGATGTAGAAATGGAAGATCTTACTATGGAGGTTTCTGAGTCCGAAACAGAATCCGAAGAAGATGAGGGAGATGCAAAGTTAACTGAACCTTCAAAGAACGTGATATACAACAGGGATGGATTACTTGATAAGCTTGGAGACATAAGGTGGCCAGAGAATGTGGAATGGTCTCACAAGCTTTCCATGGATATTAATCAAGAGCAAGAGGTTGATGTGAATGATGACCGGACACGAGAACTTGCTTTCTATACTCAGGCATTGGAGGGTACAAGGGAAGCTTTTGTGAAGTTTCAGTCAATTGAGCTTCCTTTTTTGAGGCCTTCTGACTATTATGCTGAGATGGTGAAAACTGATAATCACATGGAAAAAGTTAAGGGCCGGCTTTTGGCAGAAAAGAAAAGGATTGAGGAGGCTGGGGAGAGAAGGAAGGCTAGGGAGAACAAGAAGATTGCCAAGGAGGTACAGGCTCAAAAACTTAAAGAGAGGGCTAAGCAGAAAAAGTACGAGATTGAATCTGTTAAGAAGCAGAGGAAACAGAGGCAGCTGAGTGGGTTCGCTGGGGGTGCAGAAGAAGGTGACATTGGTTTGGCCTTCGAAGATGGAAATTCATTTGAGAGATCAAATAAGAAAAGGCCAGGGGTGTCTCCTGGAGATCGTTCTGGAGGCAAGGCAAGGCAAGGCCAGGTGCAGGTAAGGGGAAACAAGGACCAGATAAGAAGAGGAATAATAGGGACTTCAGAGTTTCAAAGTTTGGGTTCGGAGGGAAGAAAGGTATGAAGAAGCAAAATACAGCTGAAACCACAAATGATATAAGAGGCTTCAACAAAGGCGGTTTTTCCAAGAATAAGAGAAGAAGACGTGATGGAATGGATGGGAATAACCGAAGGTCGCATGCTGAATTCACTAAAGATACAGTACTGCTACCTTAGAATCTACAATGATCTTGTGTAGATTGTTTTTTGTTTTTTTTAGATAATATTTACCTTTCTTAGCTTAAATTTTATCTCTTTAATGGTGTTTTCCTTGTACCTGTATAAACTTTGTTGTTTGAATCATATATGTATGATGCAAGCTTGCCTTGCTTTGCGGATCTTCTCTAGACTTGCAGGAATTTTGTCTAGATCTCTTCTTGAGATTTTACCTTTCCTGGTTTGTTCAAGTGTGAAATGAAACTTGAAATTTTTTTGATTGAATATTGATACCCTGCCGTCATATTTTACTTTCCATTTTCTTAGACTAGAGGTTTTAAATTGGGGTGCAATGGTTGATATTAAAAGTAATGTATTGTTTATGCTCAACTATTTTTGTATTTATTTATTTTGATTTTGACATGGTATATGTTGTCATTTTGATAAATCATTGAATTTGTAGCTTTTGCAGTGATTATTCATTTTTCATGTTGCAGAAAAGAAGCCCTAGCTGGAGTATGCAAATTTGATGATGACATAGAAGGGAATAAGGAACAGAATGACAAAGACTTGAATAATATAATAATCAGGTAAATCCCAGCTTGAAGTTTGTTATGGAAGCTTATATCCTCACTCCTATTAATTAAACAAGCAAAACCATACAAGTAAGAATTAGCTAGCTTTCACACCACTCCTCATCCCTCCTCATCTACTCCTTAAACACTTGTTCTACAAAAGCTTCCACAGTACACATTTTTTCTGTTCCCTCATCTAAACATCCTTTATAAAGGGCTTCATTGCCTCCTGCCAAAAGGCCAAAACCATCTTTCTCTCTACTTGGATCTCCACAGCAATGTTGAGCTCTACATTAGAACTGATGAATCTAGCTGCTTCGAATTCTTTGATCGTCTTCTGTTTTTGCAATCTGATCATAGTCATCTTAATCGTCGGTAGCTCAAATAATAATTATAATATTATTGTCCAAAGAAGAGAAGCTTATAAATCCCCAAAAACACTTTGTGCCCTCGATAGAAACAAGAAGAGTGTTATTGTTCAAAGTACTACTGGATTTTCATTTGACAGCAACAATGAATTGACGAGCGTTCTCAACGAAGATGATCAACTTAGAAGAAGAATTGAAGAATTCATTAATAAGACGAATAGAGGTTGGAAGGCGGAGAAGAAGTTGTAGACCATCAATCCTCTCTCCCTCCCAGAAATGATGCATTGACTGGGATCAAACTTCATGTTATTTATTAATGGAGGTTAGGTTTAATCTTTAAACCAAGAAGAAAAATAACATCTCTGTCTTTGCTTTCCAATGTTTATTTTGTTATCCGTATTACTACTTGTTTATTATTAAGAGCATAATTTTGGAACAAATAGATTATTTTTTTAAAAAAAATTCAAGTGTTAAAGTAATAAATATGAATACAGAATATCTACTCGATTTATGAGTGGCTATTTCAATGCCATTTGATCCCGGAAACACCACCTAAATTGTTTACAATATGCAGTGGGGTTCAAATTCGAATTTTTTTTTTATTAAGAATAAAATAAATCATAAAATTAAACAATTATTAAATATTGTTTACAATATCATTTTTTAAATTTTTATTACTTGAAATTGTTGCATGATAACCTTTTTTTTAATAATTACTAAAATATCATGCTTAACGTATGTTACTCCCTCCGTTCCTTAATATAGGTCATTTTAGAGTTGTACACAAGTATTAAAGAAATGATTGTAAAATATTAAATATACTATCAATTGTCTATATCGCCCTTGAATTGAAAGAAGAGAATATTATTTATTGATCAAAAAATAGTGAGAGAACCAAAGTTATATTTATTACTTGGGATAATATTGGAAACTAAGCAATTAATATTTACTTGAAATTCTCAAACGACTTATATTTAGGAACAAAAATATTTCTCAAAAATGACCTATATTAAGGAACGGAGGTAGTACTAAATAATCATTCATCCATTCATCTCTCATTTGGTTACAGAGTTCATTCTTCATAATATTCATGGCTGAAAATGTCCTTTCAACAGTTATAATAGTAACGGGACAAACATACATTGTACGCCTCTTTTAACGTGCATTCTTCCCATTCCTCTGCCTCTTCATATCATATATATATAGGGCTATATGTATATACACAGCTATGTATTACATAATAGGACTATCACGATGGTTCAATTTGTCGTTTATAGTCCGAATAAATTTATGGCGATAAAGTGAAACCGTAATGCCATAGCACTAACTTGTATATAATACATATTGTGTACATACATTTTTCCTATATAAATATATATATATATATAGTTATTATTAATATATTCATAAATTTTAAGGCTTAGTGGAATAAAATAAGTAGAGTAATACAGTTATATTAGTATACTACTAATATGTTACCAGGAAAAAAAATATGCTACTATCTTGTTAATATGATAGATAAATATTTTAATATACTTTAAAATATTTAAATTTGATTAAGTGACTGGTGGATTATTTCACAATAGCCAGCAACATTTTTGAGAGAAAATAAATATAATGATGTTGATCTCCAATTTTATGCTACTACTACTACTACTACTACTACTACTAATGAAATGGCGGCACCCATCTATATAATATAGGAATATTTACTAGACACTGTTTTTTTTCTTGAAAAATTTGGGTATATTATAGAAACTCTAACCGAAATATTTTACAATTTTTAGTAAGTGTAACTCCTCTGTTTTTAACCTTCTCGGTATTCAAGAGAAGTAAATTGATAAAGACAATAAAATACTAAAATTTTAAAGTAGTTGAACAGATCTAAAACACTTCTCTTAAATAGCACTTTTTTATTAAAATTACGTCGTTTTTGAGATTCTTTTAAAATATAAATAATATTAAAATAGAGTGATCCCACTTGCTTTCCTTTTATTTACAAAAATATCACTCGCGACCCCACTTTTTTTTAAAAAGAATTTTCAAAACGACGTAGTTTTAATAAAAAAATATTATTTAAGAGGAGTGCTTTAGATCCGTCCTTATTAAAGTAGTATTTTATTTTTGGGTCCTTTACAATAATATACAACATTTAGAAAGTAATTACACTATTAGTGCATCAAAAAATAATTACAAAAAAAATACATTTTCCCATATTTATTTACAATATTAGTGTAATTAGGATTCCTTAATTTAGGGAATTAGTATATGATTCAATTCACAATAATAAGAAAATCTAAAATCAAGGAGAAATAATGCCATAATTAATAATTCAAATTCAAATATCTTGGATCTAACAACAAAAATAAATTCAAATTCAAAAATAATAATTCAAATTCAAATATTCAAAGTTTGGCAACGTCATCTTCCTTCTCCCCTTATTCGGTCATCTTCCTCCTCCCCTTCGTCGGTGAGACCCAATTTCATGTCCAAAAAAAAATAAGAACACTGCATAGAAAAAAGAGAGATAAGAGAGTGATGTGTAATGTAATATTAATAACCAAACCTTCTTAAAAAGGTAACCAAACTTTTATACCTAGGTAACTAAACCTTTATACCAAGGTTACCAATCTACCTCCACACCTTGATCTGAAAGTTTGGCAACCAACTGTATGAAGGTTTGGCTACCAATTGCATCACATTCAAAATAAATTGGTAAATTAATAAAACTGAATTGGTTACCTTGGTATGAAGGTTTGGTTACGGGTTTAATACTTTAATACTTCAAACCTCAATTTGGGGATCCTGTGAGGGCCCGCGATCGATCTCTTCAAACGAGGAACCGGGTGAGGTGTCCGGGATAGGCCATCGGAAGGGGAAGCGTGTCATCGTCGTCGGTCGGGTAGCTCTCTCGATCACGTGACCGCCTCTCTTTCATGACTTGACCTAGGTGTATTTTTTGTTACTGCATTTGCTTCTCTTCTTCAACCTTAGGACCTTTGTCGAAGTCGGTCGATCCTGCCTACATTTCTAGAGGCGTCGGAGGCTGTCGTGAAGTTAAACCACTTGCGTCTCGAAAAGGAAGGTCCAAAGGAGGGTCGGCGACAGCGGAAATGAGATTAACGGATGAGGGAGGAGAGAAAGCGGGAAGAGTTTGTGTAACAATGGAGACTGAGTTTGTGTTTCTGAGAGAGAGAGGGGAAGAGGAAGAGGAAAAGGAGTTTACTTATTAATTACTTAATTTAATAAGTAAATCAATACTAATCCTCTAAATTTAGGGGTGAAAATGAGCCGAATCTTAACGAACACTCTAATGCTCGGATTCGGCTCGACTCGAAAAAATTGAGCTCGGATTCGACTCGAATTCGATAAAGAATTTTTAATTTTGCGCCAGATTCGACTCAGATCATTACTCGGACTTACTCGGCTCGTAAGTACTCGACTCATTTACAAAACGAGCTACTCACAAACCTTCAAATCGAGTTTCGAATATGAACCATTTCTGCTTAATACTTAACCACTACATACTAAATTGATTATTGAATTAATGTTTTATAAATAAAAGTCTTTTACTTTTATTTATGTAAAGAAATTATAAAGAATGTAATACGAATTGACAATCAATTCACTGATTTATTAAAGTACAAGCTTACACAATTTAATACTACACTTTATAAATTATAAAGATTGATACAAATATCACATATTTAGCTTATTAGTATGTATCGAGACCGATGATTCTAATAATATGATCCATCGAGCATGTATCGAGTATGGTTCGAGAAAAAATGAAATACTCGAACCCTAATCTGATCGAATATTGGTATACTTGAATTCGACTCGTGTATCATTAAACAGAAAGCGAGTATGAATCATATTCGACTCAAATCAACTTCGAATTCGAACTTTGGATCATATTTTTGAACCGATCTCGAGTCAAGTATAGAGCTACTCTACTCGGCTAACACTCCTACCTAAATTAAGGAATCCTAATTGCATACTAATTCCCTAAATTAAGGAATCCTAATTGCACTAATATTGTAAATAAATATGAAAAGTGTATTAATTGTATAAATATTTTATAAGTGCACTATTGTTGTAATTATTTTAAAAAATGTAATTGATCCTTTATTTTAACAAGATAGTAGCATATTCTTTTTTTCAGTAACATAATAGTAGTGTACTAATATAACTATAGTACTCTACTTATTTTGTTCCAATAAACTTTAAAATTTGTAAATATATTAATATCTGTAGTGTGTGTGTGTGTGTGTGTATATATATATATATATATATGACTTGAGTGATATTCTAGGCGTCTTGTCAAATAAGAGCTCTTAGGTTCGATTTCTCTCAAATTAACAAAAAAAAAATGCAAATTAAAAGAGTTGTCTTCTCCCTCTACATTTTTTATAGCTTTTTATTATGCCATATAAGAATTAGGCTTAAATATGAATTACTACCTTAAACTATAGGTCATATTCCACTTCGGGGATCAAAGTATCAATTTTTTCAATCAGGTGAGTAAACTATCAATTTTTTTCAATTGCAACAAATTGAGTCGCCACGTCAGAAATTACTGACGTGCCTATTTGAGTGGGTCATTAGGCAGCTGATGTGTAAATAAAAAAGATTATTTTAATATTTATTTAAACATTTATTATACAGTAAGGGCAAATTCATCAAATCACTTTAAAACCTAACAAAAATTACTTTGACTTCATCATCTTGGCTTTCTGTTTCTCTGTTTGAATTCATCTCTTCTTTTTTTTTCCACCAACTCGAAATGGACTCACCATCAAAGCCTCAACAGTAGCTTCCACACCGCCCCTCTCAACCTCAATCTCCGATCACTCGCCAAACAATCATCGCCGTTAAACCTCCATAACCGCCACAGATCCACCGCCGTACACCGCTCTTTCTATCTCCAAAACCCCATATTCTCCACCAATTTCTCTCCACTCAAACTCGGAACAATACATACCTGTTAATGGCCTCGATCGATCCCCTCAGCAAAATTCGACCCACCAAAACCCCAACCTCCGTCATGAATATCCAGATTAATAGCCTCGATCCAAGATTTGGGGCGGGCGTGGGTAAAGTCGTAAGGGGAGTGTAGTACAGTGGTGGGTAGGAGTCGTAAGGTGAGTGTAGTTGGTGGTGGTTCTCTCCTCCGATCTCGCTTTAATCGGACCTTTGGGCCCATTAGCTTGCTTATCTCCGGCGGGGGACGGTGGGGGTGGCTGAAGGGGAAGGGGAAGGAGAAAGGTCTGTGATGGAAGATTAGGAGAGAGAATGTGTTTAATTTGTTTATTGTTTTGTTTAATTATCATTTTACTATTTTACCCTTTAATGTATCAATAATGTTTAATCTTAAAATAAAAAAATAATTTTTTTGACACATCAGCTGCTTTATGGCCCCCACTGAAATAACCACGTCAGCGATTTCTGACGTGGCAACCTCAATTGAACAAATTAAAAAAAATTTATAGTTCAATCACCTGATTGAAAAAATTAATACTTTGATCCCCGAATTGGAATATGGCTTATAGTTTAGGATAGTAATTCATATTTAAGCCTAAGAATTAAAATTGTAGATTAAATGAGCTTGATTAATATTTCTTGCATATTCAAATTATTTATTAGTATTAGTGAAATATTTATCTCATACCTCAAACAAACAAGGTCATTAAAGCTTTTATGTTGTATGGAGAAAATTTGAAAAACATAACTTTTAAATTTATACTGGTTGATGGATTCAACTCATATTCATTTAAATTTACTAATATTTAACCTATTTAAAATTATTTATTTATTGACCCAATTCATTAGTAACTCATTATTCATTGAATCAACTCATTTGCCACATCCACTTTATAACATCTATTATCCTAAAGTAGTCGGGATTAGATTGAAAATGAAACTCATATATGATAAAAATAAAAAAAACATAAATAGCTAAAAATAAAGATATATATATATATATATATATATATATATATATATATATATATATATATATATATCTAAGAAAGATCGAAGAAGATAATCTTTAAATAAAGCATAATGTCTTAAGTAGCATAATTTTATCAAAACGACCATTGCTTTTTATAGGAATGTGGTGGCATTTTGTAAATACCATACCACCGTGTGTTTACAAAATGTCATCACTTTATCAAAACGACGTCGTTTTGATAAAATTCTGCTATTTAAAGATTCTGCTCTTGATCTTTATTTTATATATATATATATATATATATATATATATAAATTCATTTCTGGTGTATATCTCTTTATTTTACATACCATGTTCACCACCTTTATATATATACGGTCTACTTTTTCAGTGAACCTTAAATAGTAAATTAAAAAGCAATCGCTATAAGTATGTTTTTTTCGTCGATATAAGCATACAAAGTTTCCAGTATGCATTTTGCTCGAACTCGTCACTATTGCCGATTTACTTTTGGTTCACTGTTTAAGGTTCGCTAAAGAAGGAGACCGTGTAAATATATATATATATATATATATATATATATATATATATATATAAGTTCATTTCTGGTGTATATCTCTTTATTTTACATACCATGTTCACCACCTTTAACGACGGACCGACAACGATTTGGTTCGTCGCTATAGAACAGATAAATGATTTATATGCTATGGCGACGGTTCGACGCGTCGCTAAAAATTAAGACGACAGTTATCTAATATACGCAACGGACCGAACCGTCGCCTGGTTCGTCGCTAAATATGAAAAGTAAGGTATGTTAAATAAAGAAGTATACACCTAATCATTTCCGTGTATATATATATATACGGCCTGAATTTGTTTTCCAGTTAAACAACTACAAAAGGGGATTAAAACTTGGTACTTAATAATCAAAAATTAGAATTCTACAATTTGTGTTATCGGTGTTTCTTTTTTAATTTAAATGTGTAACTAAGTTTTAGTGAATCTTGTAGCTTCACAAAGTAATAAAGGAGGGTGCTAATGAGAGTTGGGGGAATGTACTTTTCTTCTTCATAAAGAGTTGCACTTGCAAAATCATGACTATAACAAGAACTCCAATTTTTCAAACATTCCTTCAAAAGCCCAAGGCCAAAACCAAAGAGGAATCATATTATAACCGTGGAGCCAAAATCCTGCTAAAAACCAAAGGAGAATCAAATTAAATAAACTTAGCAAAAGAACATATATAGTTCAGATGTGTGCACAAACTCGGTTCTGCTCCAGCACTTATAAATTCAAGACATACAGATCACTGGAATCCGTTTTCCAACCTTCCAGATATAGGTAAGTCGGAAAAATGACAAACCCAGAGTTCATACATCTTTTAAATTCTACATCAACAAATGAGATAACACCAGACAATCAAAGTTACAGCTTCCCTTTCTTTCCAATTTCAAGAAAAAAACATCTAACCTGAACAGGACCAGCAGCTACTAACAGACCAGCAATTCCTCCACCCAAAACACGTCCATCTGGGCCTGCCAATGAGACACTCATCCCACCAGTTCTGCTTTTTGTTCCTCCACTATCTGTAGGCATGAATGATCCAGACAAAGAAAGTATCTCAAAACGTCCCTGCAAGAAGCATAATTTCATATTCATCTCCTAAGACATGAAATTCTTGAATATATAAGTGGGCCTTCATTTTATTTAATAGAGAGAATGACTATCCACAATTATATACATAATAATAGATAACTCAATAATAACAACGACAAAATCATTTAAAAACATAAAATAATGTGAGTTGAGATGGTAAAGCAATGCTGAATTTAAACTAATTTTATTTACATTGTAGTTTGATGTAAATAGTAAAGATGATAGTTTATATCATCCTTTTTATAGTTTCAAGGGTGGATTCTGAAAGTCAATCCTTCAGATTCTCCATATTCCATGCAAGTCAATTATTTTAAATTTAAATAACGGAAAATGTTCACACCTCGTAGGTCAAAGTACCCCCAGAAGAATTAGGTTGACGAAGAGTAACATTTGAAATAGCACCATTTGCTGCAAGAATACATATAGCTCTAGACCCTTGCTGAGAAAATGATATGATCTTCATTGTAACATCCTGAAACAACCACAAAGAAAAATAGAAATTCGACTCTAAAAATATTCCAATTTTCAATACACCAACTAAAACACTTTATCCTAAATATAATCACATAAATTTCATTCACAATCTATGTAAAATTGAAAACTTCTAGTACATCCACATCCATCGTTGACTTTAAGCTACACAGAGACGTATTAATCAAAGTGAAATTGGAGGGGAACACTACCCAAGCATTAGCAAATATGACAAATATTATAACCCAAGGGCCTTTTACTTGGTACTTTTTTACGAAGTCAATTCTACTTTCAAAAGTAATCTGGATGTCTGTAGGATATGCGTCAAGCTGCTGATGCATATCAGTTCACATTAATATTATATGGAATATTTTTTCGAGAAAATATAAATTCTTTAAGAACTCTCGTCTACTTAGGAAAATGTAAACGAAGAGGAGACTTTCTTTATTATTTCAACTTTTACTTTTATTATGATCCGAGTCTTTTACATATTAAACTAGAGGGAAAAAAGTAGTTTTATGCTTATATAGGCTCAGTGATGACTCCCCACATTGATAAACATTCACACATAAGTAACATAACAAAAATAAGCAAGGAAAGGAAGTTCTCATATTTCGAGCAGACTCTTAGTCTCAGTATTGACTGATCTAATATAGTCAGAACTCAGTATCATCATATGATAAACAAATAAAGAATATATGGAAATAATATTTCGACATGCATATTTGATATTTCCGCATGTGGTCTTCATGAAGGTGGGACCCACTCCACTCTCACGTGAAAGGTGACCCCTAGCATAAATATCAAATATGCATATGGAAATAGTGCCCCTTTTAAGGAACAAGTACTGATGAACAACAGGAATACCTCGCCAGCATTAACAGTAATAACATGGGGAGTAAAATTTGCACCAACAGAGTATGCCACCCGCTCACCTACAAAATTTGTAATGATTCAGTAGCTCAGACAAGAACTTCAATCTTGCATTGAAATTGCATATCTAAATCCTAAGACATACAATTACAATCTCAGACTGTAACACGAAAACACAAGGTCTGACTACAAAAGGCAGCAATCAAATCAAGTAAATGCAGAAGCAGAAACGTTTATTTAATTTAGCGCTATGTTTATTTATATTCAAGTCACAAGTATTCTTAATAATTCAATGTTAATATAGGAAGAATTTTGATGTTCAAGTTATCTATGCTCAAGTATGTTAAAATTAAAACTTCTCCTGTTCTTATTTTTTGTAGTTAAAAAAATGAGAACTCCATTATTTGAAGTGTCACCCTAATCAGTATGGAGAAATCATCATAGTTATTTTTTCTTAAGAAAAGTAGAAATATCTCCGATGCTTTATTAAGTCTAGTAACATGACATAGTAGACTTTTAGGGCAGAATAACAAAAGTTAGTGTCAAATTCAATCCCCTTCCAAGATAGCAAAATATTATACAAGGTTAGTCTATGTGCGCCAGATCCACTCATGCTACATCATCTGTCTCCTAAGCATGAGTCAGCCAAGTTCTTTATAGTCAGTCCTATTCTGCCCCTACTCTCAGCAATTATTGGGTAAAGACAGACTTGCTCTGATCAGACATCACTAAATAAAAACAAGTTATCTCCCACAATATGTACTCCTCACTTTCTTAAAGCATCTTGACAAGGTAAAAAAGTTTAGATGCAACAGAAAGATTCCCTCAAAATGCAGTAAATTTCGAACCCTCTTCCATATACCCAGATTCACAAGGTTTCCACTTGGGTCCCAGTCCCAATAAAAATATCCTCCAAAGTTGACCGTACAACACGAATTCAATGGATCTAATTTTTCAGACACATACAGCATTCCCAATCATCAATAAACATCAGAATCTCAGAAGACCCTAATACCACCCCATAATCTAATTTTAGTAACATAACCTGATCTCATATGTAACAGTAAATTCAACAAAACTTTAATAATTTTAGACAATCCAAACGGATAATAAGGGAATCATTTATAAATCACCTGGACTCTCAAACTCCAATTTATGCTTCTTCTTATATGAGTCAATTGGCTGCCCTCGATTATGTTTCCAGGTAGAGTAGTCTGCGGTTAGCGGAATTGAAGCAGAAATTGGCATGGGAGACAATGCCACCGCAGGCTTTCCATCAGGTCCATACTTTCTCGGTCTCCCCCTCTTCTTCTTCAGTTCCGTGCCTGGCGTCGCCCCGCTGACCGGTGTTGCGGGCGGTGCTGCCATTGCTTGTGGTTGTGCCGCCACTGGTGGTGCTAACACTGCTACCGGTGCTGCCGCTGCTACCAGAGTTGTGGATTCACTGAATGGGAGCACCGGAGTTGTGGATTCACTGAATTGGAAATGATTTTCACTCCTTGCTGCAACCCGGTAGGTATCTGGAACTTCATCTCCTTTCATGACCCCAGAACTCTGTAAATCTTCTTTCCCCTCCATTCAAAGAACACGATTAAGCCTCAAAAGAAAAACAAAAATACAAAATATCAAAACCCCACAAAACACTAGAAACTTAAACCAAAATCAAAGTCCAAATTTTTTTTAGCATAAAATACTCCAAAACAACCATCTTTCAGTCAACATTTCAGGATAAAAATGAAAAAAAAATGAAATCTTTTGTGAACAACAGTAACAGAATCAGCCGAGTTCAAACACAACAATTTCAAGCAAACAGAGCCTTGATTCTGCGAAGATCACAATCTGACTTGAAAAAAGTCAACAGTTAAAATTAAGAGTAACAAATACTGTACTATGGCTTAATATTTGCCGCTGCAAAGTATGCTCAGAGCTTCAATGGTGAAAATTGTTTCACAAAAAATATGAAAATAAATAAATTTCTGATGGTTTTAGAAATTCTTCAATGAAATGAAATTAGGGTTTTGCTGGAAAAAGAAGGAGAGCAGGAAAATAAAGTTGAAAAATGAATGTTAATAAATTAGAAATGTAATTAAATATTCCAAATTTAATTAATAATTAATATTTAAATTGCAAAATTCGAAGTATTGATTTTGGTTAAGAAAATGCTTTCAAGTCCGTCTTGGAAATTTAATAAAATGGAATTAATAATGAAAAAGTAAAGTAAAATGAATGTGAAATAAGATATTTTGGAAAAGAGAATTATTTTAGTTTTAAATTATTTTAATTAATTAAAGCTGTAAAGTAACGTTAGAGCCATGCCTATTTTCCAAGCTTTGACCGGTTCTTTGTCTTTTCAGGTAAAATTAAAGTTGACAACATAAATTTATATGCCCTTTCATATTAGGATATTTACTGTTGATGCCATTTTAAGTATTGTGCCAGAGCTAGACTGACTGCGGGGGGGTTAGGCTAGGCACATCAAATAGTGCTTCTTCTCCTGCTCTCTCTCTTTCAGACTCACGTAATTCAAAAATAGAAGAATTTCATGCAAATGTTAAAAGAGACTGGCTGGCTGGCTGGGTCATTTTTTCGAGGAGGAGCATTTAGTGCTTCCATTGAAAACCTGTAATTTCGATTAGCATTTCAGTTAAGTATATCAGTATTACTTCAAACTTGGATATCAAAGACAACACAAATCAAATATCTACAAACATTAGAGAAGCCAATTAGAATTGACTGACTCTTCTTCACCAATCACATTTTGAATATTCAAAACAGTACACCAAATCATGCAGTAACAACAATATATTTATCAAAATCACCAAAAGTTTTGCATAATCAAACTTGTAACACTGGTTTGGGATGTGTTGTTATGGCAAGCACAAACCCTGCTCTTCGTTCCTCAAATGAGTATTCAATCTCTTCATGAATCTCTTTAATCAGAGTAGCAGCAGCACCACGGCAAGCAACTGGAGTCATGAGTGTTTGCATTGGAATTGATACTGTTGAAGGTGTAGTAGTAGAGGGTACAGGCATTGCCATTGTTTTAGGTGTCCTGTTCTCTTCCTCTGCTGTAGCAGAAACCAGCTTGGAAGGAGTAGCCAATGGCGTAATGTTGCTTGGAATTGTTTTCTGTGATGTCTCGTTTTGTTTTCTGTTCAGGTCTTCCAAAAAGTTTGCTGCATTAGCCTTTGATGATTCTGTGGAAGATATGGGCGAGAAAGGCTTACGCACCATGGGCGACTCTGCTTCATGAGCATTAACTGCATTGAAAGAGTGTTTTTTCACAGGAAGACCAGCTATGTCCAAGCCTCTTCTTCCTTAAATGGAGAGAAAAAGATACAAGAACCAGCAAATTGTGATTTTTATATAATACAATTCTACTGTATCAATTATAGAATGGAATGTTGAGAGAATGCGTTTAGACGGTGACATGGAATTTAGTGAAAGTAAACCTAGTTTATTATTTTTCCGTGGTAAAATCAAATATTGAGAAGAAGTTCTTCTAACAATGCTTCTCTCTGAATTTCATGACTATATATAATAACCATAGAAACATGTTGACCCCTTTATCCCAAACAAGATAGCAATTACGGAAAAAATACATTAATTTACAGAAAAATTACCTGCTGATAAAGCTGCAACTCCGTCATCACTTTGATGATTTAACTTGTCATTTTGGTGCAGGCGTTCGTTCTTTTTGGTTTGACGTGTATTGGGCGTACCTTTAACAGAGTGAAGCGGATCAGCTTTAGGAGTTTGTAGCATTGCTCCTCCAAGTGAAAGCCTTCTGTTGCTTGCACCACCACCACAGGATAACCTAGGACCTTTTTTCACACTTTGGGGTTTCATAGGGCTTGGTTTTGATCCAAAGAGTGCTTCCTGTTCTGCTATCAACTGTCCCTGAAGTTTCTTCTGGTCCTGAAATGGAGTAATAAATGCGTGTGGGTCATGATTAACATATTTCTCATACAAAATCATCCATATTTATTAGACCACAATGGAGAAAATAAAGGTACATACCCTCTGCCTCTTGCGTTCTTGCTCTTTTTCTTGTCGTAAAATATTATACTCTTCAAGCATGGAAAGGAGCCGAACCTGAACAACAGATAAAAGGAAGGGGTTTAAATAAATTACTATTAAGGTACAACCTAAGTCCTCAGAGATGAGCACTCACGCCATCATAACTGAACTCAGTTCCCCTCTCGTTTTCCCATGAAGTGATTTTCAAAGCTAATGTCTCCACCATTCCTGTCCCAAATGATGCAAAAAAAAAATTAATAAACTATTAAGGAAAGGAAACTATCACCATGTTAATACTAAATTCCCCAGTTTTCCAGCAAAAAAATGTAGTCCGATCAAAATAATTTTTAACAAGTTTCAGCTACATAATTTGGATATATAATATACATCAACTTGCATATGCTGTTTTCAAATCCTTAACTGACGCAAATAAAATAAAAGGACTGCCTATTCACATAGTGCAAATTTTACCTGGAAGTTTATTAACCAAAGCACGGGCTTTCTCAGCACGCTTCAGAGTAAGATGAGCACCTCTCCCAGCATTGTATCGATTATCATCCTGACCAAACATGAGTGAGATCTAAGCAAGGCAAATTTCTGTAAAGTAAACATACTGCAAAAGCCAAGACAAAGAATACACCACACCCTGTTATACTCCTCAAGCCAGCACTCCTCCTCACATGCAGCCATCCACTTCTCAACCTTTTCAAGTATTTCTTTTCTGCTTAGAGCTTCCTCTTTCACTTTACCGATTTGAAGCTCTATTTGTTCAAGGATGTAAGCAGCGTCTACAGCTCCTTTGTTACAAAATAGCAGAAAGAATGAGACATGTAGAGAGAAGATGATTAATATAGAATGTGATTGATATAATAGTCTCATGTACAACCTCTCCATACCAGTTTCAATAGCTTCAATAGCAATTTCCATTGCACTATCTGATTCAGGAATCATATGTGTCTTCCTGCAAATCTCCTCAAGCTCAGACCTCTTCTTGAAAACAAGCTCTTTCATTTTGCTTGCTTTTAACTCTTCCAGCCGGGACACTTCTGCCTCAACCTGCATGATGTTTTACAATATATTTAGTTGTCAAAACACATCTTTGAATTAGCAGTAGATGTCGATACAGAAAGACAATTGGATAACAGAAATCCAAACACTCATTAGTGTTAAAAAGAACAGATAAACCAGTAACTCACATAATTAATGAAGTCCACGGAAAGCATGTTGGGTTCCTTTATCTCATGTTCTGAAGCAGCAATGTTGCAGGTAACATTCTGAAACATTTGCTGCTCCTCAATTGGAGTATCCATCAAATTCCATAGCTCCAGCATGGAAGTTGCAAGGTCTTGTAGCTGCCACAATATAACAGGTTAAAATAAGCAACAGATTAAATAGAAGATGCGACTTCATAGTAGTTAGCAGCTAATATAAACCACTATTTACCCGCTGCATCCTCTGTATCTTAACCTCTCGAAATCTTTGTACTGCAACTGCCAAACTCTCTATAGTATCAATACTTATGCTTTTTGTTCCTTCCGAATCACCTAAACTAGGATGAACCTCATTAACTGTTTGCTGAAAATCCATACCAAGCACCAAGCATAGCAAGCTCAAGGAATTCAGGTAATCCAGAACCTGCTTCAGGCAATCACTCTGCATATATATGAACATTAATAAACCTAAGTCAGAAAATATCTGGAGACAAGAACTTAAAAGTTAATGATAACTTCTACATTATATTTTGTACATAATCTAATCAAAAATCACCTTTTCTTTTTGAAGAGATTGGAGTTCTCTGTGCAATTCTTCAAGCTTTCTTAAAGACAAATCAGTTTCATCAACAACGGTACTAACAGCAGCGAGTTTATCAGGTCTATAAATTTCATTTCTTATATTTTGTATTTGCTCTAGAACTTCAAAGAATTGGTTTCTTCTGTCCAATTTCCTCTTTTGCATCTCCTCCAGTTGTGGAAGAATGGTTCTGAGTTCTGCCTTCAAGCTTCCAGGAGATTGATCAGACTGAAGAAAGAACAACCAATATAAAGGTTCTTGATTAATGAAGTGTTTTTCGAAACTTCCTTAATGATGAAACTATTATAAGAGCACCTCGTAAATATAGATAACAGTGGATTCAGTTATCACGTTTTCATTTATTACCATTTCATACTTGCCAGTTATAATTAACAATAATCAGACAACACCAGCAATTTGATTGCATTCTATTGATATACAGTTAATGTCTTCAAGGGATAAAAATACACTTTTATAGTAGTGTTAGCATCACCCATTGTTGTTCATTATCTTATATTTGCATCTAATTTAATAGTTTTTCCAGAAATTTTCACAATCACTGGAATAAAAGGTCTACTGATACTCTGATCGTAAAACCTGAGTTCTGGCTTTTGTCCAATTCCACTAAACCCTTACAATAACTTCAAACCATACCTGCCTAATATGTACTGGTCGCTCTCCCATTGCAGAGCAGATGGCTGCAAGCTCTGCTTCAGCATCAGCAATTCCCTGTTTTAGATGAGCTCTACACCTATTAGCTGTATCTACCTTTCTTCTGTATACCTCTAGGCACTCTTGTTCAAGCTCAAGCAGCATTTTATCTCTTTCCGTATCAGACTCCCCGACTTCATCCCATATAATCTGATTTTAGCGTTACATCAAAAAAATGTATATATTACCATTGCTATCAAGTTGTGTACAAACGTGAAAGTTTCAATGTGTTTAGAATGAAAGAAGTCGAAAGGGAGAAAGAAATGAACCAACAAATTTTAAAGGGGGTTGGTAGAAACCTGGAGTTCGTATAAAAGAGATCCACATGTTGTTTCTACTTGCAAAAGTGAATCACTTTGAGGGACAGACATGTTGGAGAAAAACAACCTGCCAACAACAGTAATCTATATGAGACATGGGAGCAATATGCACCAAACATACTGAGTAATCCTAGATATATCCGTGAAAATTTAAAATTAAATTCAGCATTAGTTCCTTAAAATGTAAATTATTTCCTAACATGAAGAATTGCAGGATAGTTGATGAACTAGATCTGTCTGAAAAATGTTTTATGACAACCAATGTGATGGGACAAAGGTCTTTAAAAACCATAATAATTGATAATCATTTGCAATTGATAAGAAATTACAATTGATTTCTTAGTATTTTTCAGAACAAATCTTGTCAAGTGCAAAAGAGAAGCAACTTCTGGTAGTGTGACATCACATTATCACAAGGATTCAAATTGGTATCTTTTATTAGGGAAGCACTTTATTTTTAAACAGAAGTTTTTCTGTTACTTTGTAATGATTTTACTTCCAGACTAATTATTTTCATATGCTACATCCTGTCAGTTAATCAACTATAATTATACTGATAAATTGATATTTAGAAGTTATATTACTTAACTTCTTCATTCATTTAGTTTGACGAAAGAGAATTAGTTTTACCATTTGAAATTCTTACTCCTAAAAAACTTTCCAAATATTTTATTTCTTCACCACCCAATTGAAAATTCGGGATTAGTTGACAAGTACTGATATCTGCAGTTCAATTTTACCAACATAAAAATAAAAAAATAAAAACTAATTCAATGAACTGAGGTGCATAGGGTAGGGCAACCCGATTAAAATCTCACTAAACCCATCTCTCCAACAACCTTTAACATAACAAAAGCAAGATTCTCTAGCTCATTATCTAAGATAACGGTGTTGGTGTTAAAAACCTAGCTCAATTCAAACCAAATCCAATATAATTCAAAACAAACCTAAGTAAGATATAGAACATATAAGGTAAAATTTGATGGCTGAGGAAATCAAACATTAGACCTTAATTATTCATCCTGTTGTAAAACCCCATATAAAATGTACCCAACTTCAGATTAGCTTAACTAATACTGAAATCGTAAAGGGAAGAAATCGAAAAGAAACAAATTGTTGGATCTGAAAGCACACCTGAAGCAGATTTATTACAATTGAGTTCAATGTAGATCCAATTATCAGAGAAATTCAAAACCAGAAAGCAGTCTTCAAGTTGTCGTAGAAACTTGTTCGAACAGATCGCAAAAGGTTTCAAATTAAGAAAGTAGCTGTTTGGTTTCAAATTAAGAAAATAGCTGTTTGGAGGATTTGACCGTTGAGGTCCTTGAGGATAGGTTTTTATGGTGGGAGGAGCGAGTAGCTATGAAAGAAATAGATTTGAATTTCAAATAGGAATGAAATAGATTTGAATTTTAAATGTGAAGGGATAGAAACTATAGAAAGAGAATAGGTGGTAATGGATTTATATAGGGGAAGTACGAAAGATGGGCTATGAGGCCCAATAGGTGCCAAGAGTTTTGAAAGTTTACTATGACGAAAAAGGACAACCTCTAAATTCCCATAAGAGCAATGTCCATACGTGGGCCCAAAATCCTTGTCCTTTCCATTTCTGATTTGGTGTATATATATATAGCCATATAGGATTACAATATATGGCAACCGGTTGTTAATATAACTATTTCAGAAGTTAGAATATTTCAAAATCTAATAAGAATTTATCAATATGTATCAATATGATGCAACAACGATATAGTGATATACTAGATATAAATTCCTGCGTTACAGCGGGATTATTCAATTTTTTAATAATAAATATATACGTATAATTAATAAATTAAAATATAATAAGAACATGGTAGATTGTTGTGCGATGATCAAATTTTACTCACAAAAATATATGAATATACATTATAGAGGATAGTTTTGAGATAAAGTAGTGATTTTATTAAATAATAATTAAATTACAAATGATAATATCAAAACAGTTTAGATTTTTAATGATTTAGGGGATTATAAATCTAAAAAATTAAGAGAATGACATTATGCTATTAACTGTTTAGATTTGCAGTGATTTAGAAGATTATAAATTCAAAAAATTAATTAATAGCATAAAGTAGTGATTTTATTAAATAATAATTAAATTACAAAGAATAATATTAAAACAGTTTAGGGGATTATAAATCTAAAACTTAGGAGAATGAATTATGATTTATTTTCATCCTCAATTGTTAGGTTAGTTGGACAGTTTTGTTAAGGGTCTTAAGAAACATTAATTAGACATGACACATGTTGAATTGTGAGAATGACAGGTGTCAAGTCATGGTATTATGTACTGTGTTTTAGTATATATTATAGATTACCGAGCCAAATATAATAATATTAGATCAAATGTATCAATATGATGCAACAATGATATATTGATGTAATTTGATATATGGATATATTGATATATTGTGAAATTAAATATATCGATATTGTATCAAATGACAAATGTCTTAAATATATCAATATTAGTTCAAATGTATCAATATGATGCCACAATGATAAATTGACATATTTTGATATATTGTCAAGCCAGATATATCAATATTTGAAGCAAATGTATAAATATAATGCAACGATGATATATTGATATATTGACAAGCTAAATATATCAATATTAGAATTTGACTTATTTAAATTTTGAAATATTCTAACTTATTTATTTTAAAGTTTAAAAGTATAATACTTAAATATATTTTTAATATGTCTTAAAATTTATAATTTCGTCTTACTTACATTTAAAAAAAGAATATTAATATTGTTATAGTAAAAATATTCTCATTCCAAAATATTTATTAATATTTTAAAATTATTAAATCTTAATATTTTAAATGACACTTAATATTTTGTTAAAATCATTTTTCTTATGATAATATCAATATTGATAAAAGAATATTGTAATAATAGTAGATATAATATATAAAGAGGAGAGAGTGGCAACAATCAATTGAAGAACATGTTGTCGTGGTAGGTTTCATTATTATAATAATTAATAATTATAATAATAATATTATTTGACCGTTAGCGTCAAGAATTATTTATTTATTTTTTAAATCTCCACCTTTAATTATATTAATCAACTATGGAGATCATGGATGCTGGAATAGTTCTCATAGCAACCAATTGTCATGGATTAAAACTCGGGTAATAATTCATAATATGTATTTGATATGAATTAAAAATGGGTACTATCTCTATCCTATATAGGAAACCGAAACAAAAAAATACACGCCTACTAGTAATAGTAGCGGACGACAGTACTATTTTCAATAGCATCTGCTATTATTAATAGCAAACGACATATGTTATTCGCTAAAATTTCCAATTCTAATTTTAGATTTTAATTTTTGTATTAAATGCTAATAATGGTATTTATTTTTTTTTTTATTTATAACAAATACTTGTGACAAAATCAATGATAATTGCCAATCATTATTGTTCGGGAGCGTTTTGTCGACCTTCGTGTGGGCCGAAGGCCTGACATTAGAAGGGCTTTATGAGTTCACTAGGCCGAAGCCCATGGTAAAGTTGGAGGTATTTGGGTCGGTGTCCGAGTCCTTTTGGGCCGGAGCCTCACCTTAGTGGATGTCTTTCGGGTTCGAACTTAGAGTTCTTGGTAGGAAGAATGCCATGTTGTGTGGAGTTAAAGGTGGTCTTGAGTCCTTTGGTAGAGACCATACCGATAGTGGGATCTTTTGGGCCTGCACAGTGGGTTCTCCTGCGTGCAGAGTCCGGGTTCCTAATTATACTTGAATGAGGTAACTCCAAAAGTAGTGATTGGATTGGATTCTACTTGCACCTTTTAAGGAGATTGTGTTGAACCCAAGTTATGGTAACTACCATGACTAGGAGTCCTAATCTGACTCGGAGAAGGATTATAAAGGTGGTGAGCACTATAAATACAAGGCCAAGGTTACAATTAACAGGTAATACCTACTTTTGAGCACTAAACACTTAGCCTCCATTGTTAAATCTTGTGAACGGCATGTACTCATTCTCACACCGGAGCTATCCCCCGGCGGCACAAGCCGTCAAGCTTCCATATGATCTGTTATTGTGCAGGTTTTAGCGCATGGATTTTGTGATTGGACGCGCCGGCGAAACTTGGCGTTAACAATGGCGCTAGAAGGAGGGGCCTTGGTGTTTAATCAATCACAGTCAGACTTTTCCGGTAAAAGGCTATGGCGAGCATGGAGTACGTTGTTTCTGACCACGAAAAAGCCAAAACACACCAGATCACCCAGGTGAGAGGGTCGGTGAAAGACAGACTGGGTTCCAGAATCCAGGGAGATCAGGTGGAACCGCCTGCCTCCCCTCAACGAAGACTCTTCCATGACGGCCATCGTACCCCTAACCAGGCTAGTCGGGCAAATGAGAATCACTCACGGGCACTAGTGGTGCATGGAAAAGGCCGAGGCGAGGGCAGTCAAGATCAGAGTTTATCCTGCAGAAGAAGATGCAACAGAACAAAAATGCCACGATGGCCCTGCGTCTTCAGCAAGACGAACTCGAGTGGCAGATGGCTAATATGGCTGGAGAACATGAGGCATTCTCAAAGAGGCGTAGGCATCGGAGCCGATCCCGGTCACCCCGACGGGGAGAAACAGATAAGGAAAGGAGTAGGCATCAAAGCCTCTCGAGGGATGGTCGAAGCCTGAGGAAGAGCCGTTCAGCAGAACGACGATCAGAACATCCAGGCAGGTCGGGACTGAGGAGGAGGGACGTGACTCCTGAACATGGGCGGGACAGACCCCGATCGTCCCCCCATAAGAAAGAGTCCGACCCCCTCGCTCGAAAGGTGGCAGAATTGGAAAAATTATTGTTGGCAAAGAACTCGATGGGGGTGCCTACGGCTTGCATAGGGTCGCCCTTCTCGCCCAAAATCAACAACGTGACAGCCGATCCCAAAAAGAAGATGCCCCCGATGGAGACCTATGATGGGCTGGGGGATCCGTATGACCACTTGGACGGGTACGATGAGGTGATGACGACACGGACACTCGGATCTTTGCCAAATGTCACGTATTTAAACCACCACGAAAAAGAAGCAATGAGAATAGATAGGGACCTTGGCGGCGGGGTCAATCAACTCCTGGAGTGACCTTCAGGAAAAGTTCCATGCTCGGTTCGGGAGTAACAAAAGGCGAGGAAAGATCACACCGTCCCTCATGCAGGTCAAACAAAAATCGGACAAAAGCCTGGGGACGATCGTCGAAAAGGTTCCAGAGGTTTGTGGGGAATGATGGCGAGTTAAACTCCCATGAAGCCACAGGATTTTTCACTTCTTGATGCGGACATCGGGAAGTCGAAGAAGTTGATGAAAGATTTGGTGATCAACCCTCCGGCTGACTTGACAGAAGCTTTCCACCGAGCTGAGAGTCACATAGCAATAGAGGAGGCGATGGGAAACTTCAAACCGCACTCCCAATCCTATGAGAAGTCTAGGGGTCGGGATAAGCAGAGTTACCAAAACTCAGACAATCATGGAATGTCAGATAACTATGGTAAGAAGAGCTATAATAGGGGAGGTTCGGGTAGTGGGCGACCACCTTTCCCAAATAAAAATGTCAACAAGGTTTATACCGCACTCAACACGGATCGGGCTAAAATCTTTGGAGGAGATCTGCGAACAAGCCTTTTTCGAGCCAAGCCAAGCAATCCGGCTTAAAAAGAGAAGTCGGGACAAATATTGTGCATACCATGAATGTCGGGGACACACAACGGAGGCGTGTAATAACCTGAAAGATTTGATAGAAAAGAATGTACAGAATGGAAAACTGGTACAGTATGTGGTTGGTCGGGAAGGTTCGGAGGCACCCCGATAGGAGAATCGGGAGCTGACACGGGAAACACAGCCGCAACCACACCCACAAGCCCGAGGAGTAATTAATATGATTTCGGGTGGGTTGGTAGGGCGTGTAACCGGAAGGAAGAGAAGCGGTCATCTCGAGCTAGACCGTATTGTCGGTAACAAATTCGTCACCCCGAAAGGATAGAGCCTATTCAGGGGTATCCATCTCATTTTCGGACGAAGACTATCCTACAGACCACATTGAACCACATGATGGGGCACACGTAATAACGGTACAGGTCGGGCCAGTAAACATGAAACGGATGATGATCGATAACGGGTCTTCGGTCGATATACTCTACACGCATGCCTATCAGAGGATGGATCTAGAAGGAAAGAAGATGGAATTGGGAGGAGAGGGTCCGTTATACGGTTTCAGTGGCGACCCGGTGCATGTGTCAGGAACGATAGAGCTACCAGTCAGGTTCGGTACAACCCCTTAATAGTCAAAAGTCTTAATCAGATTTTTCGTGGTACAGGTAGATTCGGCATACAACGCCATCCTGGGGAGACCAACATTAGCAGTATTGCAAGCAGTGACGTCTATATCTTACTTCAAAATCAAGTATCCAACACCGAACGGGATCGGAGAGGTAAAAGGGGATCTCGACATTTCCCGAAGGTGTTATTGGAATACCTTGATTTCCTCAGGGGTCGGGGTCAGTAAACAGAAGCAGGCAATGGCAATCGAGATAGAGCCATTCACCGAGAGTAGTACTGAACCCATGACACTACCGATAGAAGAGACAGAAGATATGGAGTTGATACCTGGGAATCCAAAAAAACTGATCAAAATTAGGGCAGGATTAACGAAACCGCTGCGAAGTGTCCGTGGATTTGCTTGGTGTATCTTGGAAATATCTTGGCGTAGAACCTAGTGATATGCCTGCGGAGTAAGCGAATCGATGGCACTGCGTAAAGTCGCATATCTGATTCAAGAGAAAACCGGTGATCTGAAAAAGAAAGATCTTACATAGAAAAGGCGGAAGATCATAGATGAAAAGATTAAAAACCTATTTGATAGCGGATTCATCTTCGAGATCGACTATCCCGAATGGCTGGTGAATGTGGTATTGGTTCAGAAGCAAAATGGGAAGTGAAGATTGTGCATCGACTACACGAATCTGAATAAGGAATGCCCAAAAGATTTATATCCTCTACCCAACATAAACCAGCTGATTGATGCCACTTCGGGGTATGAAATGTTAAGTTTCATGGACGCTTTCTCGGGATACCACCAAATTTCGATGTGTAAGGATGACATCCCGAAGACAAGCTTCATCACTCATCGGGCTATATATGTGTATCGGAAGATGACATTGATTCTTTGAACGCAGGGCAAACTTATCAACGGATGATGAACTTTGTATTGAGCGGCAACAAGGTAAGTATGGAAGTGTCGTGTGGATGACATGATCGTAAAAAGCATGTCGGTCAAGAGATTATTTGAAGACCTAGAAGGCCGCTTCAAAATAGTAAGGAAACCTGGCCGAGATCAACTTGAGCCAAATGTACCTTCTTGGATTTGGTTCAGGAAAGTTTTTGGGATACTTGGTCAGTAAAAGGGGAATCGAAGCCAACTTAGAGAAAATCAAGGCGATCTTAGACATGAAATCCCCGAAGACATTCAAAGATGTGCAAAGGTTGACGAAATTTGGATAAACGCCCTTTGGAGATTCGTATCAAGGTCGGTAGAAAGATGTTTACCTTTTCTACACCCTCGAAATTTGAAGAACGAAAAAAGTTTTCAGTGGACGTCAAAGTGCGAAGACGCATTCCAAGGGATCAAAGTTTATCTGTCTTCGGCACCATTGCTGATGAAGCCAATCCCTTCGGAACCCTTATATTTATATTTAGCTGTAAGTCCAATGGCAGTAGGGGAAGCACTGGTGCGTGATAAGGGGGAAAGCAGTTCCCAGTATATTATGTCAGCCATGTTCTTCGGGACGTAGAGACAAGATACCCGAACCTGAAAAAGTTCGCCTATACCTTAATAATTTCCAGCAGGAAGCTCAGACACTATTTCCATGGTCGACTAATAGTGGTGTACACGGATCAGCCGTTAAAGAAGATTTTGCATAAGCGAGAAGTATCAGGTAGGTTGGCCGCATGGGCGATGGAATTAACACAGTTTGCAATAGAATACCATCCCTGGACGGCAATCAAAGGACAAGCCTTAGCAGATTTCGTGGTAGAATGTTCCTTTACAGAGTCAGACGTGAGCACGGTGGCCGAAACTCAACAAAGGACGACCTTGTGGACGTTGTACGTACGTGGATGGATCATCGACTTCGAACATCAGTGGAGCAGAGGTCATTCTGACAAGTCCCGAAGGGTTCAAAGTCCAGCAGGCGATTCGATTTCAGTTTAAGGCCACGAACAATGAAGCAGAGTATGAGGCCATCCTAGCGAGAATACTGGTTGGCGGAGAGCTTGGAGAGTCTGAAGTTGGTCATCTACAGTGATTCGCAGCTGGTAGTCAAGTAGTTGTCGGGTGAGTATGAGGCTCGGGGGGTAAGAATGTCAAAGTGTGACCCCCCCAAAATAGGTATACATCACCCATCTTGAGTCTCCAAATACATTGTACTAAATTCAAATACAACTTGATTATACAACAGTGGTGTAAAATACGACAAAATACATGCTGTGAGTTTTAATACAAATATTGTTATCTAGACAATATCCACACTCAATTTAGTCCTCATTACATTTATTATCACACTATTTAACAGAATAGTGAGGACTACTAAGATACCATCTCGGACCATCACTACGTTAACGATTAGTCCATTTACGTTACAATTTCCTAAAGAAACAGTGAAAGAAAGGGTGAGCTCAACTAGCCTAAGTAAAAATATTATGACTAAGATAATGCGAATAAATTATCATTAGTCCTCAACAATCATTAAACCGATAAAATACAATAGACATCAAGTTTAAGCTGCGGTGAAACATGCGAATCCATTAAAAGAGTCAAGTAGAGAATAAAATCTACTATCTTTTATGATTTAAAAAGGTTTTTCATCACTTTTATCGCTGGGACTCAGTTTAATAAATAATCCACATCATCCCTGCACTACGACCAAGGATATTCATTAGTATCACAACCACAATTTATCCATGCACTGCGGGCCAAAGATATTTGTGTATTCATTAATGGTCATGATCATGCCAACAACTGTCCATCAATGCTCTTCGAGCCAAAGAGGACTTTTACCACATCATTTGTAATATTACAGTCATGATTACACCGAATAATCTCTGGTCATAATCATACCAAGTCCATCTATGCATTACAGGTCATAGATGACTTTCAAAAATAATATAAACATGAGAATGATGACAATGATATAAGAATTCAATAAAACAAGTTCAAGAATTAATTTATTCAGGAACTAATAACGTCCAAATTGTCAACATGATACTTCTTTGTAAAGTAAAATTCAAGAATGCTCAGAAGAATATTTTCATGAAAAGATATTGGATGAAGCGCAAATATCAAGAATATTCCACTAATTTCATGGAGTGTGGAAGTTAAAACTTTAACCAACTGAGTATAATAAAGAATATAATAACAAAAGAAATCACCATGCATGCGGTACTTCACATAGACAGGTTATTCCATCAGAATAATAAATAACGGAACCAGGTCAGGCGTAACACGCACCGACAAGATATTCCAACAGAATAATAAAGAATGGAATAACAACAGAAATCACCATGCATGCATGCTTACTTGGCATGTAGACATGTTATTCCAATGTAATAATAAATAACGGAATTAGGTTCTATGTAAAAGCGCATGCGTGATATATTCAAATGTAATAATAAAGATGGAACTAGGTCCCACAAAATGCATGTAGACGAGGATATTCCAAATGTAATAATAAAGAATGGAATCTGTAAGAATTTCACCAAGTATAAGCGTAATACAGCGTATCTGAGTTATTCAATGAGAATAATAAAGATGGAATAATAGAAGTTCTCTTCATGAATACAAAAAAAATAATACCCACTTATCGTAAAAGAAACTTGATATCGAATAGTGAAGTAGCAAAATACTTTTCTTCTTTCTCTATATAGTTTCTCTCTAGAGTTTCAAATGAATTAGTAAGAAATAATAAAGGAATGAGCTTATTTATAGAAGAATAGAATGAATAAGAAACTAATCCATGAACGGTCCAGATTGATTTACTTTAATCGGACGGTCCATATTTAAAGCAAAATCTTTTAAATAAAATATAATATATTTTATTTATAATCTAATAAAACGAATAACTTTTAAAAAGATGTTACTTATGCAAATACTATGCAGCACTATGAAAAACACTATCATAATAAAATATAATATATTCTAATTATTGTCTAATAAAAGATAACTTTATAAAAGCATTACATTTTATATAAAAAAGATTTTACTATTAGCCTAATAAAACGAATAACTTTATAAAAGTATTACATTTTATATATAAAAGTTTTTTCTGCATTTTATTACGTTAATAATACTAATAAAACAAAACTTCATCATCATTATTATTATTCACACTATTAATCGACCAGCGTCATTCCCGTGAAAGAGGGCTTTCTAATAAGGATTTCTCCCTATTGATTAGCAATTAGGTAACCAAACCTCTCATTGGCGAACTTACTGACATCGTTAATAATGCAAATAATAATATTAACAACTTCGTCATCTCAATTATTGATTTAATAACATATAAAATATCGATGATAATTGAATCAAACCGAGTGACTTCTCACATAAGCATTAATAATCAATACTGGTGTATTTCAACTGACGCCAGCATCGCATTTTTACTTTACTTAAAGTAGTTCAACAAAGATATCACCAGGTAAAACTTCCACCGTTATTTTCGGAAAAATATTTTTGTCATTTTCTCAATCCGATGATAATTACATTGTGGGGTCCACCAATGATTGTCTTGTCGCATCTGAATATCCCCACCAATCGAATATTATATAACAACTTTTGCGTACTTTTGCAAAATTTATAAATATTATCCACAACTATAACATTATATCAAATTTATTCCATAATATTCAAAAATGATATTTATAGAAAATTCATTTTTATTCATAAAAAGTTAGAGTCTTACAATATCCCTTCTTATGAAATTTAAGCCCTCGAAATTAAGGGTAATGATTACAGTATGTCGAAGAGGTAAGGATACCTTGATTTCATTTTAGATTCTAACTCTCAGGTTATTTCCTCAACATCGTGGTTCCTCCATAACACTTTGACTTGAAGTATAACCTTGGAGCGTAGAATATGTTCCTTCTTATCCAAGATTTTAACAGGAACCTCATCATACGTTAAATCTTCCGCTATTTCGTCCGGATCTAACTCAATAATATGGTTCGGGTCTTTCACATATTTACGTAACATGGATATATGAAAAACGTTATGAACACGAGACATACTTGGCGGTAAAAGCAAGTCTATAGGCTCTGATCCCTACTCGATCGAGGATTAAAATGGGCCAATGAATCGAGGATTGAGCTTTCTCTCTTTCCAAATCTCGTAACTCCTTTCCATGGGAAGCAACACGTAACAACCACATGATCTCCAATATCGAATTTCCGTCCTTTCGATGAAGATCGGCATAACTCTTTTATCGGTCTTGTGAGGTTTTTATACGTTGTTTGGATCATTTGAATCTTTTCCGTAGTCATAAGTACCAACTCCGGTCCCCAACAACATTGCTTCACCCACCTCATCCCAAAGATCTTTAGAACGACACTTTCTTCTATACAACGCCTCGAATGGAGCCATGTCAATACTTGCTTGATAACTATTGTTGTAGGAAAACTCCACCAATGGTAAGAACTTGTCCCAACTTCCTTTGAAGTCAAGGACACAGAGTCTTAATAAATCTTCAAGAGTTTGAATAGTCCTCTCTCGATTGTCCGTCCGTTTGAGGATGATATGCCGAACTAAATCGTAAATCGCGCTTGTAGCTTTTTGCAAACTAACCCAAAATCGTGAAGTGAATCTTGGGTCTCGATCGAAAACTATGGATCTTGGCATACCATGCGATCTTACAATCTCGTTTATGTACATCTGAGTAAAGACGTTCAAGTGTATAAATTTCTCGTATTGGTAAGAAATGAAAGCGGACTTGGTCAATCTATCAACAATGACCCAAATTGCATCATGCCTTGAGAAACCTTGGGAAGACCAAAGAACAAAATCCATGGTAATGTGCTCCCACTTCCATTCTGGAATTTTAAGTGGTTCTGATGGACCTTTTGGTACTTGATGCTCCGTTTTGACTTCGTTGACAAGTTAGACACCTTGAGATAAACAAATATTATCTCTCTCTTCATATTGCTCCACCAAAATGTATGACGAAGATCACGGTACATTTTGTACTCCCAAGATGGATTACAAACGGTGTGTTGTTCGCCTCCATCATAATTTTATACTTTAAATCGTGGTCGTTAGAACACAAAGTGCGGAGTTGACTCAAGTATTCCTTCTTCATCGATTCTTGCTTCCGATAAAGACCTTCTTGTACTTTCTTCCTCATACGCATCAGCTCCAGGTCTGTTACTTGAGCAACTTTAACTTTATCGATTAAAGTTGGTTCTATTCGTATATTCGCCATCATCACATGGGTCCCTGGAATCTTTAATTCTATCTCCATCCTTTGCAAGTCATACAAGATGGGCTTTGCGTTGACAATATCGCATACGTGTACCGCATATGATCTTCTACTCAATCGTCATTATACCACGCTTTGTTTTCCGGGATGGTATTGGATGGTATGATCATAATCTTTCAATGATTCAAGCCAACGTCATTGTCGCGTGTTGAGTTCCTTTTGAGTGAAGAAATATTTGAGGCTTTTATGATCCGTAAAGATCTCCACTTTCTCCCCATATAAGTAATGCTTCCAAATTTTAAGTCACGAAGACAACAAATACTTGACTCTAGATCATGAGTAGGATAATTCCTCTCATATTCTTTGAGTTAATCGAGAGGCATAAAGCTATGACTTTCCCATGTTGCATGAGAACACATCCTAACCTTGCACTCAAGCATCACCAGTAGATGACAAATCCTCAAGAGCCGGATGGTATTGTCGAGCAGTCTTGAAATGAGTCTTCTTTTGAGTTCTTGAAAACTCTTCTCACATTCCTCGTTCCAACCGAATTTTGTATCTTTTCGAGTCAGCTGAGTTAAGGGATTAGCGATTCGAGAAAACCCTTCTACGAATCTCCGATAATAACTAGATAAGCCGAGAAAGCTACGTACTTCGGTCACTGATTTAGGTTGCTCCCAGCTTTGAATGGCTTCAAGCTTTGTCGGGTTAACAGATATTCCATGACTTGATACCACGTGCCCAAAGAATGCTACTTCCTCAAGCCAGAACTTGCATTTCTTCAACTTGGCATAAAGCTTATATTCACGAAGCTTTTGGAGTATCGATTTCAAGTGTTGCTTCGTGATTTTCACGGCTTTTGGAATAAATAAGGATGTCATCAATAAAGACAACCACAAAGTGATCCAAATATTCCTTGAATACTTGGTTCATCATATCCATGAAGGCGGCGAGGAGCATTAGTCGATCCAAAAGACATGACTAGAATTCATAATGCTCGTCACTCAAGTTACGAAAGCCATCTTTGGAATGTCATCGGATTCTAATCTTCAATTGGTGATATCCTAACGAAGATCAATCTTTGAAAAGAATTTGGCGCCTTTACAACCGGTCAAATAGGTCATCAATACGTGGTCATGGGTACCTATTTTGATGGTGACATAATTCAACTCTCGATAATCAATACAAAGTCGCATACTCCCATCTTTCTTTCTTCACGAATAGAGCAGGGAGCACCCCGAGGAGAAGTATTGGGACGAATAAAGCCAATGTTTAACAATTCCTGCGCATGGGTCTTTAACTCCACGAGTTTCAATAGGAGCCATTCTATATGGGGCTTTGGAAATGGGTTTTGTCTGGGTTCAAGGTCTATACAAAATTCAATTTCACGTTACGGGGTAGGCGGGAAGTTCTTCAGGAATCGTCGGAAATTCATTAACAATAGAAATATCATTCAAAATTGACGTATTTTTGTTTAGATCCGTGACATGAGCTAAGAAAGCTTGACATCCGTTTTTCAATAAACGAATAACTTTATGGCTTGAGATGACAGTGATTGATTTTAATGGTTTGGTTGCTTGAATTCGTATAATAGGTTGATTAGGAATATGAAAGCTAACAACCTTACGAAAACAATCAATTTTTGGGGGCCAAGTCACTAGCTCACAAGATTTTGAGGCAGAGGTATTACTAGCCGACTATCTACACTGAGGCCAAGGAATTCGTCAGAAGATGTCTCAAGTGTCAGCTGAACAGCACAATCCCACATCAACCTCCCGAAGAGCTGTATTCGGTCCTATCCCCGATTCCCTTTGATGTATGGGTAATAGACATCCTAGGGCCTCTGCCGAAGGCCAAGGGATAAGTTAGTTTTGTGATTGTGGCTATCGACTATATGACGAAATGGGTCGAAGCCAAACCACTGCAGAAGATCACCGAACAAGAATGCTTGAAATTTTTCAAAGAAGGAATCGTTTATCGTTTCGGTATTCCGATGGCAGTGGTCTCTGATAATGGCAGACAGTTTGTGGGGTCAAAGTTCGAGGGCTTTCTAAAGGAGTTGGGAATTCAGCATCGCAAGACCTCGGTCGCTCACCCTTAGTCGAACGATCAAGTGGAAGTGACCAACCGAACCCTGCTCAACGGGATAAAACGAAGGTTGGATGAATTAAAAAGGTCGGTGGCCCGAAGAGCTATTAAGTGTTTTGTGGGCTTATTGGACCACTCCAAGGACAACAACCGAGGACTCTCCGTTCAGACTGGCATACGGGACCGATGCACTCATACCAGTTGAGATCGAATCCCCCACTCTTCGAGTCAGTCAGTACAAAGAACTATACAATGATGACGGTCTGAAAACAAATTTGGATCTGCTGGAAGAGGTTCGGGACTCTGCTATGTCGAGGTTGGCTGCCTATCAGCAGAGAGCAGCCCGACACTACAACCAAAAGATGAAGCCAAGGATGTTTGCAGTAGGCGATTTGGTCCTCCGGGAGTCGGAGGCATCAACCCCCAAACACCTGCAAGTGATGCTTAACCCAGGAGGGACCTTATGAGGTGGTAGAGGTCTGAAGCCGGTCTGTCTGACTTTAGAGCAATAGATGGTTCGGAAGTAAAGAATACATGGCATGCTTGAAGACTTGGAAAATTTTACCAATAATAGTTGTGTTATTCTTTTCTTTATCCTCGTAACCGTTTCAATCTTAAATGAAATAAATGAAAGTTTTCTTTGGGGATGCTTAACTTCATCTATATTCATATGACTCTTAATACTCGAATGGACAAACTTCGGACACAATCCGATCAGAGGGTTCGGAAAGACACCACTGATCGAGATAAGTCACGAGTATAACTGATCGAGACTGCAATTCTTGAATCAGGTAAGCTTCAGGCGCTATCCGATCAGAAGGTTTGAAATGACACCCCTGATCGAGATAAGTCACGAGTATAACTGGTTACAAAAATTCAAGAGCAAAAATACTCTATTTCATTTATACTTGGAAATTTTTACAAAACCCGATCGCTCACGATTCGGGTGAAATAAAAATAAGGAGGAAGTATATAGCACATGTTTGATTTGTTTTTTTTACCTACTCCATGGCAAAAAAATTACAAGTCCTAACAATATTTATTCAGGAGGAGGGTCATCCTCGGCTTCAGATTCTTCGTCGGAGGAATCAAGGATGGAGGCATCGAGCCCAACAGCAGTCAGTTTGGCCCGAGCCTTTTCACGATAAACCTCATACCCTTCAGCAAATTGGGCCATGACTTTATCATTCAAGACTTCGGACTCTTCATACTCGGCAATCGCCTGCTGCTTGCCTCGGAGAGCTTCTCCGGAAGGGAGTTGACTTCAGTGGATAAACCGGTGTTCTCTCGCATAACATGCATCATTTTGGCCATCATATCAGAAAACTTCTCCAAAAGAGCGTCGACAGCCTTTTCCCGATCCTTGACCTCCCCGGATAGGTGATCCCTCTCCTCCAGAAGTGATGCATATTTCTTCTCAAGCTCCTCAACACGACGATCAGCTCGTGTCGCCTTGTTTCGGGTCTCGTCGTGGAGATCTCGTTCCTTCTTCAGGTCTGAGCGCAGACCCCCATCCTCAGCTTCGAGCAGCTGTACATCCGTCCTCAGTTGAATTTCTTTTTTTATGGTTCGAGCAAGAGGAGGATGGCTCGGCGAGTATAAGCGTTTAACTGCAGCCTTGCACACATCAGCACTCAAAGTAAAAGTACAAGTTTATAACAACAAGCAAATTAAAAATGAGAATTACCTGGCACTGAGCCCGGACATAGGCCACCAGATATTCCTTGGAAGAAAATCCCTTAAACCGTTCGTCATCACCCGAAAGCTTAAAATGATCGAGCAGGTGAGCAGGAAAAACTTCAGGGCTTTTTCGCCAACAAGTAATCGGCGACCCATGGGACGAGCTTCGGTCCGGAGGTAGGGTGGCGAGAGATGATGGGGTTGGCAATAAGAACTTGTTGTTGTTCATTTGCGGTCAGTGCGAATCTTCGATGAGGCATAGGTCTTTAGATCGGGGATCGAGAGGAACCTCTGAGAGTGTCCTCAGAGTCCTCGATCACCCTCAGCGTAGTAGTGGGAGGAGAAGTGGAATAGGCTTGGTGTACCGGCCAGAGAGACCTTGGCGAGGATTTTTGCGGAGGATTGAGAAGGTTTTTTGGTCTTCTTCAACAAAGCTGCTTTCTCAGCCCGGCTCATCTTCAGAGCAACCTTTTTGGTCGGAGGGGGATCGAGTCCCGAAGTAGACTCCATTGATAGCTCGGCAATTGGGATGGTCTCTTCGTTTGGTGAGTCGTCGGTTATCGACGGACGAATCGGTTCGGTCACAATAGGGAAAGGTATCAAAGAGTCATCATCACCTTTGGGCTTGAAAATCGTCACTGCACAGAGGATGAAGGGTTAAGACAGAAGCTATCATATGACAAATAAAGAAAGTCAAAGGAGAGGCGAAATACTTACACCCATATTTGTACAACCAGGCTTCGTTTGACAGAACGGCCAGACTCCATTCGGTTTTGGACAACTTCTTGTAGAAAGCCTTAAAGGCAGAGGCCCGATCCTTTGGGAATTTTGACACTTTGGCGACGACGTCATCGGGATGGGCCCAGTTGGGAAGAAGTTGGAGGTTGGTTCCCTTGGCGAAGATCCATTTGTCATGTCAGCCCTTGTTACTCGAAGGGGTTTTGATGAGGACTGATCGGTTGGGTCGTTTGGTTAGCTGCCGAAGGCCAGGTTCTTTCAACCCGCCAACGGTGAACAAGGCAAAAAAAATCGAGGCGTGTGTGACCCCGTCTCCCGACACGCAGGGCTATGAAGGATATTAGATGAATGTCTGAGTTCGACACGAAATTTGTATGTAACCCGATACCCACCGAGAGAAAGAGGAGATGAACTCGTGGAGTGGGAACCGAACCCCGTATTTGAATAGATACAGGGGAACGGCGACCCACTCTCCTTCGGGCCTCCAAAACATTTTCTCTTCGGGGTTTGGAGCCCGAAGCTTATATTCTTTCTTGAGGAATGTTGAAAAGGGATCGGATGTCTGGGATTTGAGAAGATGTGATGGTGGAGGGGGTGTGGAGATGAGAGAACTCTTCACTGGAATGGTAGGCGTTTCGGATTCTAGCTTCGACACTTATCGAAGTGGGCAAAGCCGAGGAAGTGGTGATGTCAGTAGGAGTCACCGGTAAATCGACCGGAACTAGGTCGCCGGTGGTGACGGAGGGGGGAATTAGTTCAGTGGTTAGGGGAGGAGTGTTAGAGTCAGCCATTTGGTATGGGTACAACGAGAAGAAGACACGAATGTGAAGTTTTGAGGAGGAAACGAACAAAAATAATGCTAAAAAGCTAACAGAGTAGATGAAATTGGTGAGGTTTGGGGAGGAAATGAGCTCGCCGGAAATCGCCCTTGCCGGAAGAGTTTAACAGAGAGTTTGAATTAAAAAAGGATGGGAAAAGTGATAGTGATTGACAGAGGAGGGTTTTTATAGGTGTGGTCACACGTTACCCAAGAGCGGCTATTAAATGCTCAAGGTGGGATCAGACATGGAAAGACGTGCAACGTTTAGGGAAACGAGAACAGATCGCTTGGCTTCCCCTGACAACTCATCATTAGCTGTCATGACCTTTCGATTACCTGACCTCTCAAGTCTCTAATTATAATATATTATAATCAGAGACTGGGGGACAATGCTCGGGAGCGTTTTGCCGACTTTCGTGTGGGCCGAAGGCCTGACATTAGAAGGGCTTTATGAGTTCACTAGGCCGAAGCCCATGGTGAAGTTGGAGGTATTTGGGTCGGTGTCCGAGTCCTTTTGGGCCTGAGCCTCACCTTAGTGGATGTCTTTCGGGTTCGGCTTCCGAGTTCTTCGGGCCGGAATAATGCCCTGTTGTGTGGAGTTCGAGGTCGGGTCTTCGAGTCCTTTGGGCCGAGACCCATACCTGATGGTGGGATCGTTTGGGCTGCATGTGGGGCTCTCTCCAACATGCGAGTTCGGAGTTCCTAATTATACTTGAATGAGGTAACTCCAAAGGTAGTGATTGGATTGGATTCTACTTGCACCTTTTAAGGAGATTGTGTTAGACCCAAGTTATGGTAACTACCTTGACTAAAAGTCCTAATCCGACTCAGAGAAGGATTCTAAAGGTGGTGAGCACTATAAATACAAGGTCAAGGTTACAATTAACAGGTAATACCTACTTTTGAGCACTAAACACTTAGCCTCCATTGTTAAACCTTGTGAACGGCTTGTACTCATTCTCACACCGGAGCTATCCCCGACGGCACAAGCCGTCAAGCTTCCATGTGATCTGTTATTGTGTAGGTTCTAGCGCGTGAATTTTGTAATTGGACGCGCCGACAAAATTTGGCGTTAACAATTATAATACACATTATTTTATATCTTTCATTTGCCACCAAAAGCTTATTGCAACTACGGTGCTTGTGAAGTGATCTGAAATTCTGATGTACATGCACCTTCTAATAATTGATTTTTTCTTGTCTCGTCTTTTCTTTCCTCTTCTTTTGACATTACCTAATAATTTGATCCTTCGCACAAACTGTTTGTCAAACAAATTTTATTATTCCCTCTATGCTAATATATAGTAGTAATATTAAATTTGACTTTTTGAATTTAATTTGAACATTTTTATATTTAAAATTAATATAAATTTATTTACTTTTAAATAAAACAATTATAAAAATAAAAAAAAATATCTAAAAATAATACTAAAATTTAATGAATCACATAAATTTTGTCGGGTAATTCGTCTTATTAAATTAACCTTGCTTTACTATTACTACTCTTTCTCAATAAAGGTCAGCTTTACTACTCTTTCTCGATGATAGGCCAAACCGATTTATATAGCAAGTCTGAAATAAATTAACACAAAAGGGTAAATCGGGTAGAACCGAGTATTGAGTTGCTTAAATTTGGTTCACAAAATTTATTGAGTATAAAATAAAATTTGATTGAGATTCGTTTAGTTATCGAGTCGAATACGATCTCGAATCGAGCCCGAGTATTTTGAACTCCGAGTATCGATAGAAAATTATAATTTAAAGATATTCGAATAATTTATCAAAATTTTAAAATTTGCTCATATTTAAATCAGTTATATTTTGAATAGAGTTCGAACGAACTTTTAGTCAAGCGAATACGAATTGAGTTTGTTTATTTTACGGTCTTAAAAACGAGGAAGAGGGCTTCGTAATTTGGGTCATATATATATATATATGATGATGATCCTTCTTCAGTAATAGATTTCCTAACTAGTCAGGTTTCCACAATATGCCGAGAATTCGAGAACAGCAAATGGCTAAATAAATGGTAAATAATATCCAAAGGGGCAAGTAAAAGCTAAAACAATATCTGACTGCCAATTCATTTGGAGCAGAACTTGGAACAAACGGATTCGGGACTTGGTTGGTTGCATGCTCAGCTCCTAGGTTTAAACTCTCAAAACCCATGATTGAGCAGATATAATTGAAAAGGAAGAAATTGTATTTCACCAAATAATTAGCAAAACATGAATTTCTTTAAGCAATGATATGGTCCGTCATACAGCCGGTACGTAATTTAACCCTGCACGGTAACTAAAACAAGATGATAATCTACATGCGACAAGGCTGCACGCAATGTTCAGTAATCATGGTAGAAGGCTTCAAAGATAAATGGAAATAGCAAGCACAGAAGTACCTGACTGGATGTCAATGTTGCGAGGCCTTAACATGCCTTAACATTTTGTACGTCGCACAGCTGAAATGTTCTCATTGTTAACAACTCACGCTCAGAAGACACTATACATTTCATCCATTCAATTCAATGTATCAGTACTTTTCAATCATGGTATTACACTTCAGAAATGAACAAGAATAGCAAGCCAAGAAGCACCTGATCCGAGAGATCAAAATATACTAGGCCAAGCTCATTGTCTGTATCCCACCCATCAAACAAGCTCGATTCTTCATTAATATAAACTCGTATAATTTAGTGGTTACACGTACAAAAAAAGAAAAGAGGAAAAAACTAAAGTAACTGAAACACTATAAGCAAGGAAAGTGCTCAAGGGCAGTTCATCCATTTAGTAAGACCTACATCCAAGTCCAAAAAACATGGCACAGACATCCACACCATGAGAGCAAAAGCTACAAAAGAAAGATAAAAAGAAATTTATATAAAAAGTTGGAACATCTATAGTAGTTGATTTCTGTTTGGAATAGTGAGTTATTACCATAACCCTCCATTCACTAGCAACATCCTTGCTTGCTCAATCATCCGTTACCTTACGAACTAACGGCTGTAGCTGCTGTTAACTTCAAAACACTACATAAATGAACACCCAAAAAAAATCAGAGTAAACAGAGTAAAGCAAAATATCACTTGGAACAAAGAAACCAACCCACCACAGCACACCCCCACGAAAATATGAAGTTATACAGGTGAACATAACACAAGAAAGGCATTCAAGGAGAAGCATTGAACTAGTTCTTTAATAGTTAGAACTAACTTTAAGGATAGCTGTTGTTACCACAGTAAGACTTTAGAGTAGTCAATTGTCGGCAATAGATAAACTTGCACTAGGTGCATTCTGCTTGTTCCATCAGCCTTTACCTGGAGAGTGCCCGCTGCTGATTTACCTGACAAACTCTACTATAATTTGAGTGAAGTTGCTAAAACATATAGGAAAACTCAAAATCAGTTAGTAACTTCTGTGTTCAAATCATGTTATTCTAAGAAATGACTATTGTAAGCAAAACATAATATTTCGATTACACGTTTTACTTTTTCAACTGAACTGAAAGTAAATTGATATTCATGAATTAGCAGCTGTTACAACACTCCCTCTACAAGGTGCTACAAAGAGGGTTAGTGACCCTCACTCAAGCTACATTACAAAATCATTCTGAACAAAACTACTCTATCAATTATAAATTTAAAAGAATAGTTTAAGTAACGATACGAGTATTTTTCATGAAGGGACTTTGCTACCCTCAAACTCTCTTCTTATTATTTCAAACACCAGCTCATTCCACGTGTCAACTGGTCCAGGCATGCACCAGTGTAAACAATCCTGTGGTGGGGGCCTTCCATCTGGGCCTCGTTTTGTGATTTTGTTTGGGTCAGGGTTTCGATATGGGCCTGGATGCCCATCATGGCGATATCCAAAGGCTTCGGTGATATCCATCAATCTCAATTTGGATTTGTTTCTCTTCTTCTTGATTGCACTGTTGAACCCCATAACTTGCTTCTCATGCATAATTTTAGTAAAGCCATTCTCAACTACTTCACTATCCAAGGCAGGTTTTACCTTTCCAGTGCATGAACCTCCAGTATTCCAGGCTCCACCCTCATAATGATCAGGGGAGAATGACCGAACAATTGTCAGACCAGTGTAATTTGGATGGGTACCCAGGGAAGTAAGAATTGTTTCAACCGATATTCCAAAAGCTTCAACGTTGTTAATTTTATTTGGTCGAGACTTGTCGGGCCACCATAATTGTCCCCCAACAATCTCATTGTTCAAAATATAGGCTGATTTCTTTGCAAACCAGTGACCAGAGGAAAGGACTATTACATCAAAGTTTGGAACGAACTCCATGAAAACCTCATCGGGAGCATCAAGGTGAAGCTTGTCCAAACCCGCAGGAGCAAAATCGAATGGTTCAGATGTTTTGTGGACGAGCCATGAGGACCATATCCGAACAATCATCGTATATGTTGACCTAAAATAATACCGTTGCATTCTTCGATTCCCCCGGTTCTTGGGAACTTCAACCTGAAGTTTATAGGATCAAAGAAAACAATGAGCCATTGCAAACATACTTCAAGTGACAAAATACCGAGGATGGAGGACCACTTTATGCTACAAACGGAGAAACTAAAAAGTATGACCAAATAAAAGAGTCAGCCTGAGCCAACCCTAGTTAAGCACATAAGATTTTTTGTACTAGCAAAAAAACAGAAAAATAGCAGAAAAGGAAGGGTGGGCAGAAGGTACCAGAAATATATTGTTGCACTTGCATGGGACCCTATGATGTCATTGGAGGGTAGTCAGAGAGTTATAAAGGTGGGAATAGTACAGAGTACAACATCATAGTGCTATTGTCAAGGCTAGGGAATGTATAATATCTTTTAGACTGAAAATACAATGTATAACATAATTCTATATGTTTAGTACTCCTCCATTCAGTCTCATTTGACAATTTCCAAATAAGAGTCCCATTTCTATTGATAGTAGTATAAATTGCCGCAATGTCCTCCAGTTTACCATCAAAATTCCATTATTTTTTGCCACTACTACTAAGCCAAACACTAATTATATTTAAGAGTACACATGGAACAAAAATATATGCTTAAAGTTTGTAAATATGCCATTGGGGTTGGGGGTATTCAAATTTTTTGGTTTTTTCGGTTTTTGCTCATACCTAACCGGTTTGGGACAATGGTAACCGGTTCGGGTTCGGTACACAAAACCGGTATATATCCGATTTTCGGGACAAGGAACGGGTCGGGAAGGGGTTTGGCCCGTTTGAAATATACCAAACCGAGCCGGTTATAACAGTTAAATTTAATCTCCAAACTCACTCGCTTAGTTCCTCTCTAGTATTTCCAAATTCACCTCTTTCCAACAAAAATGGTGGTTACTTGCGCTATCCCTATAAATCTGTAATTGATCTGCAAGATTTTCCGGCGCAGTCTTTGAAACTCGTGAAAGCATGTGAAGAATGGGGCTGTTTATGTAAATCTATAATTTCTCACTTCTCGACATCCCGTAGGAAATCAAGCGCCGGAACACCGACAACATTGGAAGTGGGTACATGGCACCCTCCCAAATTAACCCTCTTTATGAAGCATTGAGTCTCTACTCTCTATGATATGGCCTCCCCAAAAGCTGTTGAAGCCTTTTGCAATCAGTTAAGTGCATCCCCCCTCAAATATTACATCTTTCATACTTTGGGAACTTCTTTTTTTTTTTTTTTTTTTATACATACTCTGTTTGGTCAAAAAATGAAGCTCATCTGGTAAACTTAGTTGGGTATCTTGTAAAAAGAGTAAAGATTAAAATTTTTAAATGTTTTGTTATACTATTGGTAGCTCGATTTTGAATTAGGCTTTTATTTTGAGACATATAAGCTAAAAGGAAAAAGATAAGACTCTTAATTTGAAACCCAAAAGACTTCGACTTGAGTTGCTTAATTTAATATGTTTCATTTTTATTGAAGTTAATTTCTCCTTGGAATTTCTTTTGTATAAAGATGATTGATTCAACTCGTATGCTGAAGCAGCACATAAGTTGTTTATGGATATTGTTTGCAAACTGGTCGAGCACTCTTGTTGTCAATCTCGGTCTCGGAGAGTATACCGTCCAACCGGTACCAGTATTGGTACCCATTCGGTATCCGGTCCGGTCAGATACGGTCCGGTAATTTACCGATGAATAGGCCTAATTGGGGCTCTTATTGTGAAACGAATGGGAGTATACACCAATGCACTTCAGTGCTCTTGATTGTGATAATTCAAGCAAAGAGAAATATCAGAAATTGAACACGTAAAAAGAAGACAACAATGAATCAAATGTGGATTAAACTATAAAGTACATAAAAAATATTAAGGCTGCTACACACCCCTAACTGATCAGGAATATGGCTTGTTAGGTGAAACACTTAATCAGGTGTCATGGCGCTCCCACTAGATCAAACATCTCAAACCTAATTTGAAACGGATTTTTATACGTCTGTGTCATTAGAGAATAGTTAAGGTTCTAATACTTGCCTGCCAAAGGATGCACAACAATGATTCCATTTGGTTCCGAGCAACTGAGTCACCAATGTAAGCTAATGTCTTCCCTCTCATCAATTCCAGGAATTTCTTGGCGTCAAACCTGGGGAGATCGCAATGCGCAGGTTTCCATCGCCAATTTTCATATTCTTTGTCTGGCCTACCATTTCCTTGGCAATTCTGCATCTGGGTCAAAACAGGGCATGAGTTGTTCGAGTATAAAGGCCCAGCTGAGTCATATACCCATCTCCCGTGGTACAGATCACAGTCTGACAAATAGCCAACAAACAGACAAGTTCAGGGGTTTGGCAGAAAAATATGTCTTCTTATAATATATAATTTATTTATACCAAGGCCTTTTAAGTTATAAAAATAGGAGAAAGAAGCATATCATATAATGATCTATAAAAGTTTCACAACTACAGAAAAATCAACTTGTCATTAGATAATGTCATTAACGAAAATACAATCCCAATACATTCAAAAAGACGACATATATTGAAACCAACAAATTGAAAGCACTTTACTTATTCACCTTTGCCGCTGACAAGATTGTATATCTATAAGCCACCATAATGTAATCTCTTTCCAAGAAAAAAGATCCTTTACATATCCCTTTTGTGCACGTCATTGTACTAAAAAGATCTTGGACAAAAATATGAAACCATGGATCATTTCTTAATATTTAATTAAAAACCTGGAGGTGCCATCCAGTTTACCCATCTTTATCAAGAATCTCTTTGCCTAGTCCATTAAGTAGAACTAATCTGTTTTATAAGTAAAATGGAAGTTTTCCGGCATGAACCACAAGAAGACCATTTAAAGAGTGATAGTCACAATTGACATAGTTTAGCTTCATCAGCTACAAGTTCCCTACAATACATTTTAACATAGATAGAAGACAGCTAGTAATCTCCAATGTGGAGTTAAGCAGCCAAGACTTTTCAAAAATGTAGAAGTTAGAGCACCCCTGTACAGATCCATGCGCATTATGTGGGTTGAATGCATAAATTTCATATAAACAATGGAACCTAGTATAAGTGAACAAACTAAATTTGAATTATATGGGGTTATAAAAAAGAGAGACTGAGAGAGAATTGAGAGTCCAATTACCACTAGGCACTAGCATTTAGCTTAGCAGTATTCTGCATTTCTGCCTCCTCCTAATGCAATGTTGTTGCACCAAGTAATGTTGTCAGGGATTTTACCAATTATATGTTACTGACAGGATCAGCTTAGACATTTCAAAGTGATCCACAACTTCATGTTTAACCAGTGATAATGGATGCGGTAACCAAATAATTTTATTTCATTCTGTATGTGTACCTTCTCTCGTCATGTATGATTATGAGGGATATAATATTTTCATTCACTGGTCCAGTTGTTCCGCCTTATCATAAATATTAAGAATCGATCAACACATTGGGACTCGCTTCTGATTTTTACTTGTTTTAGATGAACCCAAAATCAGGATTCTAAAAGGCCGAAAAAGAAACTCCACCCAGCAACTTTTTCATATTTTGCCAAAATCTGATATTTGAAGCAGATAAGCAAATCCATATACAGTAAAACCCCTATTTAGGAATACTCTATATAAGAATAACCTCTACAATATTATAAAAAAATTTGGTCCCAATTTGGGCCAGTTATAAATAAGAATAACCTCTAAATTGTAATAATATGTTATACTTTTTAAGTCCCGTATTAAGAAACTATACCTCTATATAGTAATAATTTCATATATATATATATATATATATGAGAGAGAGAGACAATATTAATTTTAAAAGACTACATTTTCTATAAAAGACTACATTTCCTATAAAGAACTACATTTTCCTATAAAAGACTACATTTCCTATAAAAGATCATATTTTCCTATAAAAGATTATATTTCCTATAAAAGACTACATTTCCAAGTTTGAAAATCTAAATAATTTATTTGGGAGTTCTTATTGATATTTTTGTTAAAGTGGATATTTTTGGGTTTTCGGAAAATATTTTGTACTAATACCTCTATTTAGTAATAACCTCTCAATTAGAATACAAATAGTTTGGTCTCAAGTCTATTCCTAAATAGAGGTTTTACTGTATACGAAATTTTATTTTTGCTTAAGAAAATAATTAATTCTAGTTACATCTTAAAAATCAATAATCTATTTCCAAAAAGCCAACCAAACAGGCATATTATGCTTAAATTTACTAACACTGATTTTGTCAACTAAAAATCTTAGATAGTGTCAACTCATTAATGATATCCTTTAGTCATAGATACTAGATGAAAGCTTACCTGTTTTATAACTATAAACACTAAAGATTTAGCAACATAGTCTCCTAGAACTCCTCTAGTCCTATTTATTTCTATTAGAATTTTCAAGTTACTTCTAATCAAAAGAAAGCAATATGGCGGAATTACATTTCTAGAAAAGGATAAACATATAAACACTGAAAGACATAGTTATTGAAGAAGAAAAGGCATAGCTGTTTATCAAAGGAAAAAATAAGAAAAGAAAAACGTCTCTAATCGACAACAACTAAGTATCAAAGATGAAATAAAAGGATTCAGGGTACTACCTGAATCAACTGAACCAGCTTTGCTTAAATTACCCACCACAGGTGATAAAGAAGGCACCACCTCCAAACTTGGGAATGAAGGTTTAGCAGTTTCATTATTGTGTAACAAAGAACTGTTAGCAGCCGTCCCTTCATTTGATGAGCCAGACACTGCCACTGGTTGATCAACTATCTCCCTTGTGTTTGATAAAGTTGGAGAATCAAATGAAAGTACATCTACTTGCGGTGAATTAGATACTTCATTTAAATTGTTAGACTTGGAAGACCGGTTGTTATCAATCACAACAACATTCACATCAGGTTTAGTATCATTTATAGATTCACTGCCTCCACGCATTGATGAATCAGCACCTCCATTAGCATCACGTGGAGAATAAATTACAGCTTCATTTCCCTCCGACATTTGTGAATTTGATTTTATCATATCTTTAACATTTCCAATGGGCGGAGAATTAATAAGTGTTCCATTAACAAACGACACTGAATCAAATTTCTTTGAATGATCGACGCCATAGAAATACCCACGAACTGTAGACCCAATTGGTTGTGAGATCAGAAGCAAGGAAGCGAAAATAAAGAACACGGCCAGTCCCCCCACCGAAACTGCAATTGATAGAATAGTCTTCGGATAGGAGCCCATTGTAGGAGGCCCTTTAGGAGAAGTTGATTTCATGGCTTTGCAAATTGAATGAAGACAACAAACTCCAGGAACAACACATGTGGCTTTTGAAACTATCTTAACTACCTAATGTCTCTTTCAAAACCAACAAATGAAATGATGCACTTGTTGAAAACTGTATTCGACTAGAAATAAACATCAATCAATATTTAACTCCCACTGGCCACTAACTAATTAAAAGAGGTGCTACCCAAAGAGCCAAAATTATGGGAAATTAAATCAAGAGTAGCTATTGTAGCTACACCGTAAGATCTGCAAAATTTAACAAAAAAAATACAAAATAAAGGATGCCTCAACCACCTGAAAGATCCTCAATATCCTTCTCAGCTTAGTTGAGTAAATTTTTCAGGAGTTCCAAAAAGGAAACAACTCAGATTGAATGTTTCACTTATAAATATTATTATGGTATCCTCGTTTTATATAATAAATATTATTTTGACAATGAATTTTCCATAAACATACATAATTAAGAAGTTTCCAAATAAAAAATATCGCCAAAACTCGTACCTGAGGAAATCAAGCTCCAGTAGATTCAGTAATGAGAAATTCAGGTGGAATCAAAAAATCCAAGTAGAATGCGTAATAATGAATGTTTCGGATCGGTCGAATTAATATCAAGTGATTTTGTTATGAATAATCAAATTGATAGTTTGAGGCACCCCGAAATTATTGTGGCTCCCAAGATTTTGTTAAAATTTTCACCACTCTCCTTGCTTCACAGGCAGATTGGAGTGGGAAAAGGCCGCGTCAGGAAAAATATGCCTATTCTCAGCTGTCACGCAATTTAGGATAAGGGAGAGGCCGAGCAACAAATCGAATTGTAATCGAAATTGCACCTAAAGCTGTACAAATATTCGATTTGATTACTAATCAAAATGGTCCGTATAAAATTTAAATTGTACCAAATAATTATCATATTTTTTCAAATTTGTTACAAGTATATATAATTTTTCTACTATAAAATATTTTTCTTATTTTATTTTAAGTCATATATTACAAGGTTAAATGAAAAATAAATAGTAAGTATTGCAAATCAAGAGTAGCTTGATATTTTCTAAATTAAATGTAAAAACATGGTATTAATCAACCATATAATTGTTGATGCGTATAATTATTTTGCTAAATTAACTCCATGATTATGTTCATTGCGTAATACGTTTGCGTGCATGATTTTGCTAACTATTTTACGGATTAGTTATTTCAATTGGTTTTGAAACCAAAATCGCACCAAATAAAACAAAATCGCACTGTTCAAAACTGCACCGCACCGCACCAATCACAAACGGTTTCATGTGCGATTTTGAATTTTTCAAACCGCATCAAAGCGATTTCGTATGCGGTTTAAACTTTAAATTGCATCATGCTCACCTCTAGGTATTTCATAATTTTGTTAATTGATTTTTTTACAAATATAAATATAACTAAAAAAAATATCACATAATGTGGGAGATTATATTTCCTAGGTATTAACATGTACAAGATTTTTTCAATTAAAGGACTAAATTTTATTTTTTTTATTATACCTAATTGATAGTATTACGTAAAAAATTAATGACATAACAGTGACATGTGATTAAAATATATTTATGCATAATATTTAGTCTTATTTTAATATTTATTTTATTGATTTTTTATATCAAAATAGGTAAAATTGTCATTAAATTTATTTAAAAAATTAATAATGGTCTAATATTTACTCTTTTTTGTACAAAAAAAATTGAATAAATATCAAAATGAGACTCAATATTACACATAAATATTTTTTTTTAGTCCCGTGTCTAGTAGGGGTGGGCATAATTTTCGATTTTTTTAATTTTTTGATTTTTCTCGGTACAAAAATAATCGGTCTAATTTCAGTACAAAAAAATTGATATATACTGATTTTTCGGTACCGAATTTTTATGAAAACTTAACCGTACCGGTATATATCGATTTTCCAATTTTTTTATTAATAAATAATTATTATTAATAATAAAATAATGATAATAATAATATTAATAAAAATAATAAAATAATAATAAAAAAATAATAATTGTATTAATTTTTGGTATTTATTTGGTTAAAAGCTGATGCTTGAATGATAAATCGGTTCGGTATCTAGATATCAATTCAAACCGTACCAGATGTCGATGTGACGCTCCCAAAATAGGTATATATCACTCATTCTGAGTCATCAAATATATGATACAAAATACAAATACAAACTTAATTATACAGCTTTAGTGCATCATAAGTTGAGAGTTTTAACACGAATATTGTCTTCTAGACAATATTCAAACTCAAATGGAGTTCTCATTATAATTATTATCACACTATTTTATAAAATAGTGAGGATTACTAAAGCCACCACCTCGGACTGTCATTCCATTCTCCGACTAGTCCCGGCTACGTTCTCATTTTCTAAAGAGACCAATGAAAGCAAAAGGATAAGCTCAACTAACCCAATAAAAAATATAATGACTAAGATAATACATAATAAATTATCATTAACCTTCAACAGTGTTAAACTGGTAGAATATAATAAACACCAAGTTTAACTACAGCGGAACAAGCAATTCATTAGAAGAGTCAAGTAGAGCATAATATCTACTATCTTCTATGATTTAAAAATTTTATCATCAATTTTATCGCTGAGACTTAGCTCAATAAATAATCCACATCACTGAATTATCCATGCACTACGGGCCAAAGATATTCATTAGCATCACATTCACAAATTATCCACTCACGACGGGCCAAGGATATTCGTGTTATCTCCAATGGTCATAATTATACCAAATAATTTCTTGTCATAATCATACTAATCAACAGTCTATTTATGCATTACGGTCCAAAAATGACTTTCATCACAATATAAACATGAAGATGATGACAATGATATAAGAATTTAATTAAATGTGAGCAAGAATAAATTTTAAAGATTTATAATTTAATTTATCTATAATTTAATAATGTCCAAATTATCAATATAATACGGCTTTGTGGAGTAAAATTTAAGAATAATATTGTATCAAAAGTGATTTCGACCGAAAAAAAAAATTAATTTTTATCATGAATAGTACCCCGAGTGAATAGTATCCCATAAATAGTACTTCGGGAATAATACCCCGGCATGAAAAGATTAAAAATTATCAAGAATGCTCAGAATAATATTTTCACGAAAAGATACTAAATAAAGCACAAATTTCAAGGATGTTCTATTAATTTCAAGAAGTATAAAAGCAATACTTTAGCAAAATGAGTGTAGAATTCAGAATCTGAAACGAAATAATATTACTTACATACTACAGAGTATAGAAAAAAATATTATTTCTTATGAATATTGAACAAAAATAATATCTCTTACCTTAAAAGAATAGTACTTCTGACTGATAGGGCAGATGTGAGACCCCAAAGTTTTATAAATAAAGATTTAAATTTCTCGAAATATTTTTTGAATATTATAGTGTGGATTTGATATAATGTTATAGTTGTGAGTAATATTTATAAATTGTGCAAAGTAAGCAAGTTGTTATATAATATTCGATTGGTCGGGGAATATTCTTTTTATCGGGAATATCCGTACGACGGCACAATCATTGGTGGACCCCGCAACGGAATTATTATCGAATTGAGAAAACGACAAAAATATTTTTATGAAAATAACGACGGAAGTTTTACCGTTAAAATTGTTGAACTACTCGGTAGTAAAAATGCGAATACTGGCGTGGTTGCATAGTAGCACACGATATTGATTATTGATGCTTACGTGAGAAGTCACTCAGTTTTGTTCAATTATTGCTTCATGAATTGTTGCATAGTATCTCACGTTAATTGATTCAATTATTGTTTATATTTTATATTATTAAATTAATAATTGAGATGACGAGTTATTAATATTATTATTTGCAATATTAACGATGTCTGAAGTTACGCTTTCAGAGAGGTTTGGTCACCTAATTACGCGATAGGAGAAATCCTTATTGAAAGCCTCTTTCCTCAGGAGCGACACAGTCGATTAATATTGTGAATTATAATAATGATGATAAATATTTTTAAATATATTGAGGTGTCTTTTTATGAAGTCAAGAGTTTATATATATATATATATATATATATATATATATATATATTTTTTATTAGTATTATTAATGTAATAAAATAGAAAAACTTTTTATATAAAACCTAGATACTTTTATAAAGTTATTTATTTTATTAGACTATAAATAGAATATATTATATTTTATTATGCATAGTATTTTGCATAGTAAAATCTTTTATATAAAAATGAATACTTTTATAAAGTTATTTATTTTATTAGATTATAAATAGAATATATTATATTCTATTATGCGTAGTAAAATCTTTTTATATATAAAAATGTAATACTTTTATAAAGTTATTTGTTTTATTAGACTATAAATAGAATATATTATATTTTATTGCATAGTATCCTTTCTATTTTCCTATAAATATGATGTATAGTTATAATTGAAATCACACCAGAAATTCAGAGAATTGTCTTCTATAATCTTGAGCGTATTTTTTTAGAGTTTTAAGAAGCTTTGAGCGTAGTGCAAGTTTTCTTCAAGAATATCCTTGCCCTACCAGTTGGAATACTCTTCTTTTACGGTAAGAGATATTATTTCTTTCGTATTTATGAAGAGAATTATTTTCTTTCAATACTTGTAAGGGATATTATTTGTTGTACTCGTAAGGGGTATTATTTATTTCGTATTCATGAAGAGAACTTCTGTTATTCTATTCTTTATTATTTTGTTGGAATAATCTGTATACGTGGACTATCCTATACTTGGTGAAATTCTTCTGTTATTCCATTCCTTATTATTCTGTTGGAAAAACCTGTATATGCGAAGTACCGCATACATGGTGAAATTCTTCTGTTATTCCAATCTTTAATATTCATTGGAATATCACGTACGCGTAACGTTCACGCATTACCCGTTCCATTATTTATTATTACTTGAATAATAACACGTCTGCGTATGTGATTCTATCGCGTCGTACGGTGAATTTCTGTTGTTATTCAATTCTTTATTATTACGTCGAATATATCTTGTATGTGCGTTCTGCGTGGCGTGGTTCCATTATTTATTATTACGTTAGGAATAACATGTATGTCTCGCGATCTATCACATGCATGGTGAATTCTTCATTATTCCATTCTTTATTATTACTCGTTAGAATAACTTGCATACGTGTGGATTACCATATGCATGGTGAATGATCCTTTGTATTCACACTACAAGAAATCACACAAAATGACGCTTAAAATTTGTCACAAAAAATTCATTTTTCGTCATTAAAACATTTGGTGACAATTGTTAATAAATCACGAGATCGCCACCGTATGAAGCGTGGTATTAGGTATATTTGACAATGTTTGATGTAAATCACTAAATGTTTTGACTTATGGTGACGATTTACATCATTATCCTTATAATTAATTACTTTTAGTGACGTTAATAAATCATTTATTTGAATGAAATTTCCGTCACTCTATATTATGTTTAAATCATCAAAACTTGAGTGCGAATAAATGATTTAAAATCATTTTTCGTCATTAAATGATATTATTTTAGTGATTTAAATATGTTACTCAATTTAAATCATATAATTTTAATGACGACAATATTGTCATATTTATGATTATTCTTTAAATATGTTATTATTGTGTTTATCGTCACCAAAAATAAGAAAATAAATGGCAATGGAATAATTAATCACCTAATAATATATTTAACATGACAATTATGTCGTTGTCATTTCATATTTTAAATAATATTACAAAATAATTTATCACCAAAGAGTTATTTTTTGGGACACATTTTTCAATGTCAATAATGCTTATGATGACGATAGATCTCGTCACATAAAAAGTTATTAATAATGACAAAATTATTTGTTGTAACTGAATGAAAAAACAAATATAAAATTATAGATCTAGAAATAAGAAAAAAGATTACACCAAGATGATGACTAATAAATTCCAACCCTTTAAATAAAATCATCGTGTTATTACAACACTAGCGAATCTATGAAACAAACTCAAATTTTACCAATAGAAGAATGCGGTTAATTAATACTCAAATACATGAACATGTAATAAGACTATTTTCACAATCAAGTGCAAATTAATGAGCTAATGACCACCATGTGCATGAACTATTTTCACGTGAACTCGAGGACGCTTTTCAAATTTTCTCGATTTCATCCTTGACACCTCTATTTTCGCTTTTTACATCGGTAGTCCCAAGATCTCTTCATATTTCTTCTAGATTTATAAATTTGAAAGGTCTCCTTGTTCTTTGCGGATACCTTCTTGGTTTTAAATTTGAAGTATCTTATTATTGTAAAAGAACCAAGATGAATGTTTAACCAATTTGAAGGCGAAAATAAATAAATTAATAAAAAACTGCTTAATGTCGACCATTGTTGCTTCATAATTTTCTCTGACCGTCGAAGTCATCTTCGCTTCTTGACAATCTTCCTAGTTCGACTTCCACTAGCGTACCTTTTGCACGTATGCGAGGATGAAGTGAATTTACGTGTATGAGATATTCTCTTTTGAAAGGAAACTCAACCATCTACCACGATCGAATCGAATCCTGCAATGGTTTGTATTGATAAGTAGATTATGAATGATACATTAAAGCTTAATAGTTCTAATTTGAACATCACAAAATTCAGTGGAAAAGTAACCAGAATAGAGTTACATAAAATATCTACTTCAATATACTAGCAAGACAGCTTACTAATTCCAAAATTTTCACCAACTCTTTCTTGTAATTCCCAATATCAAAGTGAATTGTGATTGGGACCTGTCACAAAGGCATGCAGATTTACTTCTCAAGTATTTTGCATGTAGGCCAACCTTACTAAATGATCATTATCTCTAATATCTAAATTGAAATTTGCATTCTTCATGGTGGAAATTATACTTGTCATAAAAGTTAACATAATTAAATGTAGCGAGAATGTTAGAGGAGCATTTGTTTGTACAGGGATCTAAAACATGAATTGACAAACTTAAGAGACAGAGATCCGGATATGGAACAAATATTCCTCAATATGAAACATAAAAATTGTGAACACGGATTCGAAAAATTATATAGATAAAGTGCATAGACATTTATTTGTCAGTCACTATTTGGAAACCATAGTGGCCTTTATTCACAATATCCACATAACTTTTGTAAATAAAAGGTCTACAGAATGTAGAAAACTTTTTCCATAAAAGGTCACAAAAGCATATGCATAAAAGGTGTTCACCGGAAAATCAAATACAATTTTGTTTTCAAACTTCTCAAATCACTACAAAATTGTTGTGTACTTATCGCTGTTATTGAGATCATTTAGGCTACACAAATTTTAATGAATTTTCTTAAAGGTATTAAGTTTAGATAACTCAGTAAACATTACACAATCTTTAATGTGATAATCACCAATTGAGCAACTTGTAAATTTTGCCCATAACATTTCAAGTAATAATCTGATTAATGCTTATTCATATAAGCTGCAACACACATCATACTAGTAGCTTATTTTCAGCAGGACCGAAACGACCTGGTTAACGAAGTCCACTTAAATTATGTGATCTTATATTGTCAGTTGAAGTTCTCCTTTTAACCTACACATATAGCATAATGGAAGTTTTAGAACAATCTAAAGCAATTCACAAGAGCATTTAACGTGGGAGGGCATATAAGATGTTTTCTGGCAAGACCCTTTGATAGAAACATCTCCTCACCTTGTATCACCATATCTACCAAATAATTTCGCATAAGCAGGTGCAATATGATCTTACCAGTTCATACTGCTGTCTCAGCGTTTCTGTTCGCAAATTGTGTATATCACTGCTCAAAAAGTCGAGAAGATTTTGATTACTAGCAAGAAATTGTTACACCTTATCAAAATTGAAAGCCTTCAATGTTAACTAATACAACATTAAAGAACATCTAAGTCGAATTTATTCAACCGATGCAATCAAAACAAAGAATTTAGGTTTTCACAGTCAAATGAAATCACATAGAACTGATTTCACGGACTTTGGTATGTGTATTGAACCAGAGGCCCATAGGCATACCAACTAACCTTGTTGCATGGACTTTGGTATGTGTACTGGGAGTTGGCATGTGTCTAATCCTTAAATTCATCTAATCCCTCAATTTATAATTTAAGATGCAGTTAGATAATTATATTCTTTTAAAGTTTTCCAATCCTGGGCTATGATGATGTTTTATGTAATAAAATAATCCAACATGGGGACCCTACTCATCTAAGAAATATGAAACAAAAGGCCAAAATTCATTTAATGGTCTATGGATATTCTTAATGGTGCATATTCGCTATATGCACCATCAAGAAAAAATTAGGAAGAAAGTAGCCCTCTAATTTAATGCCACATCATAGTGCAATTGAGATAACTACAAAAAGCCAATATATAGTAAGTATTACTTTTGCTCTTTTAATGACAGAACTTTAACATTCAGAGCAGTTGAGCATACATGTCCTCCAACTAGGCAACACTATACAAGTCACCCAAACAAGTGTCATATTCTGTGGGAGGGCTAGGATACTCTCCAGGGCAATAAGTTCCCCAGCTGCTCTCCTCTGCATTTGATGTTGTGGTTGCATAAATATTTAAACCTTCAGGAAGCAAACCCTCAAAGATACTTCCAGACTCACAAGCTTCAAGGTAAAATACCTACAGATTCACAACATAATTCAAAAAGTATAAATTTCACAAAATCAAATATAGAATTAATGCAGTATAAATGGCAATAAAAAATGATTTACCAAGCTTTTATATGTTCCAGAAGCATGATTCTTCTTTAAGACATCTATAAGATCATCTGCATAAATGTAAGGATTTGTTAGCATCCCTGATTCACATACAACAGAGCCATTATGAAATTAGCGCAACTATTCAAAATATAAACTATGTTAAGAGGCATCTTTCTCTGTTATAGTATCAAAGACCTCCCGAGCAGCCACAAGTTCTGCACACTTGGAATACAGGTCAATAAGAGAATTTCCAACTAATACCGAATCAGAATATCCTATCTTCACTGCAATACAATGGAGTTCCTTCCCCTTCCTAGTCGTCCTTGAGTCCTATATGCAATAATTTAACCCCACAAGCATCAAATTACTAGCAACTTTCAAAAAGATCCCCAATTTACAGCTAAATCCATATAAGCTAAACCATAAAACACCAATGAATCAAAATTCATAAAGTTAGGCATCAATTCAACCTCTTTGGAACTCATAAACCGAAGAATTTCAAAATATTTGTACTTGTTCTTTCTTTTCCCCAGCTTTCAAGCATACCTGAGTCTACAGCTATCCCTTAAGGCCAAATGAGAGCACAGAAAATATAAGCAGGGATCAATTGAAGCACAATCTGGCACCAAATAGGAACTAAAATTTTAGTTTTAACACTGACTTTGAAAACATTAGCTTAATTTTATTCGCTATTCATTACAAAATGCTTGAGACTGCAGCTCTTGAAAATCCACCAGGGAAAGAAAGGTAATCAATGCAGAACATCAAATTACGGATACAAGAAGAATAATAACTCTCTGAATTTGCAAGACATGATTCCTTTTGGTATCCTGAAAAAGACCATCTAATTGCAATACTCAGGTCTCAGAACATCTAGTGAACCAGGGAAGAAAAATGCAAAAACACAAAGCATAACAAAATGTGACACTCCTTACTTGGGAAGACCAGTTTCGGGGTTGAGGAGAGCTCGACTATCAGGTAGCAATACCGGACCTCGCCCGGGTCTTGTGCAGATAAAATAACTAACGTCTCCATTACTTTTCTGGGCTGGAATGTTATCTTTAATCTCGGGAGGTGGTGGCAGGGCTTCGACATCCTTCATGTCTTGGACCCCAACATCTTGTATAGAAAATTTTGCCGCTTCTCAATCAGCCTTCGGTTCGATCTAACAAGCAGCAATATCTCAATCCAAACAACTTCTTTACTTCACAAAAAAATCAATACAACTACAATTAACTCCTCTTTAAACTAAAAAATATGACAAATAAAAAATACAAATACAAATACCTTAAAAATTAGATCCAAAAGAGACTTGAGCCAATCGGCGCGCTGAGCGGCGGCAATCACCTTACAACCAGCCTTGGCAAGGGTGATGCAGAAATCCCAACCGAGCCCCGATGATGTTCCGGTGATCAGAACCACCTTGTCCTCTAGATCGCACCATGGCTCTAGCTGGGTCGACACTTTGCTGGGGCTGGCCATCGATTGATTTACTTTGCTGGGTCGACACTTTCTCCTTCCTCATTCGCGTTCTCCTTCATCCGCCGCTCCATCATTGCAGCAAAGGAACTGATTTTGAATCAATCACTAAACGCCTCTTCAATTTTAGGTTTCTAAAGATAGATCCCTAAATTTTTTGTGGACTGGTTGGGTCGGAGACAAAAATACATTACGAAAAAGAATGGGAAAAGGTTGGATCCGGAATATTTTTTCTACCTAAATTATATTTAATTTTCTTAATTATATTCATTTTGTTCAAATTTTTTTAGAATAGGCTCTTCTCTTAAACAAATTAATTAATTTAAGAATAATTTTTATAAAAAAAATTATTTTTTTTAAAAAAAGCTTTAATTTTTTTAAAAAATATTTTATTTTTAAACAAATATTTTTTAAAAAATAAAAACTTCAACGACTGTTATTGGGAGTAAAAGCTCTCACATTTAATTTGGGAAAAACTACTAAACGCCATTTGAAATGGCGTTGAATTTTTAGATATTTTTTGGCTAAAAATAAGAAAGGCAACCAACGCCACTTTAAAAAATATTTTTTAAAAAAATAAATTTTAAAAAAGAATTATCTTAATTATTTTTAAAACGATTTTATTTTTTAAAAAAAAATTGAAAAAAATAAAAATGTGATCCAATGCCAAACTAACCGACATTGTAACTTTTTTTTTAATTTTTTATAAAACAAATTTGTAAAAAATAAGAGTAAGATGTAACGTCACTTTACGTGATGTTGAAATCTTTTTCTTCTTTTTTTGATCTCTTATATTTGTTTACAAACATCAATATTTTTTTATGTTTATTCTCTGTCATTGGCGTTGGAAATGAAGGAGTATATAAGACTTCAGCTATAAAAAAATAAAAATAAAAATTCTAATGCCAATTAAAGTAACGTTGCATCTTACTCTTCTTTTTTATAAATTCATTTTTTTTAAAATTTTTTTAAGTAAAATAGGGATAAAATTGATATTACATTAATATGAGTAAAACTATCTTATTGGGAATGACTTATAAGTCATTTATAAATAACTTTATTCTGTTTTAGTTCATAAAATTTTCTTTATTTTTTATGTTTTCTCTTAGAACTGATAGTATTATAATTTAATTTTATAATATATTTAGAAAAAAGGTAAAAGGAGAATTAGGAATAGCTAGGGGTATACCATTACTATTATTCTTTTTATGTTTTATTTTGGACTTAAAAATATGTTCATGATTTAAGTTACTCCCTCCGTCTAAGAATAAAAGTTCTTATTATTTTATGTAATCTCAAGTTAAATAGTTACTTATATTATATAATATCACTATCATGTATAGAAATATATACAATTAGATGAGAATTTAAATATGAATAATTTTATCATTTGACATTTTTTTTTAAATTCGCATAAAATCAATCATCACTTTTATTTCTCGGAGTGAGGGAGTACTTGTAAGTATATCCTACTTCTATCTAGAAATAGAAAACATTGGGAAGCATGGATATAATAATCAGGTTTGATGAGGTTGAGTTTATTTGAGTCGGAAGCCCGGAACTAACATGCTTGACAATTGATTGTCACGGGTACTATTTCAACAACCATAATCTATACTGTTGATCGCAACAATGGATGACACGGATTGAAATGGATTTCTCCCTGCCGCTATGTTATATTTTTGCTTCTTATGTTATATTTTTTGTGTATTAGATAAATTCTATTACCATATATATATATATATATATATAGTTATAACTTTATCTCTAAATATTCATATAAATATTTATAAACAAATATTCATATAATTTATCTTTAAAATTTATAAATTTATAAATATTTCATCTAAAATTTACTTTAATGTTGAGATTTGTTTAGTTAACTAATAAATTAGAATGGCTCGGTGGTAGCTTAATGACCCAATAATCCACAGGTCTTAGGTTTGAAACCTAGTTGTGATATTTTTGCTTCTTGTGTTATATTTTTTGTGTATTAGAAAAATTCTATTATCATATATATATATATATATAAATTTATCTCTAAATATTCATATAAATATTTATATGAATATTCGTTGCCCGAAAAATCGTTGCTAAAGGCCCATTTTGTTGTAGTGTTGTCATTTATCCACTCATCTAATTAATGACGCACTATTATCTCGTCATTTAAAATTGGTATTTATGACAATAAAAATTATCATAATTTATTAATTTTTCGTCTTTACAAAATTTGCCTCCAAATAAAATTGTGACGATATTACGTACTTTGTCACTAAAAATAAGAAATTATGACGAACCATTTTTGTCACTTATCCACGCATCTAATTAGTGACGCACTATTATCTCGTCATATAAAATTTGTATTTATGACAATACAAATTGTCATAAATTATTATTATTTTTGTCTTTAAAAAATTTCCCTACAAAAATTCTAAAAATTTTTGCCTCCAAATAAAATTGTGATGATATTACGTACTTTGTCACTAAATATAAGAATTTATGACGACCCATTTTTGTCACTTATCCACTCATCTAATTAGTGACAGACTATTATCACGTCATATAAAATTAGTATTTATGACAATACAAATTGTCATAATTTATTTTTTTTCGTCTTTAATAAATTTCCCTCCAAAATTTTGCCTCCAAATAAAATTGTGACGAATTTGTATTTGGCGTCACTAAATGTGAACATTAGTGACGAAAGCACATTGTCACTAAATTTTACAAATAATTAATGACAAACTATTATGTTGTCATTGAAAGAAATATTTTGTGACAATAAATATTGTTATCAATTATTAAAAAATGTCACTAAAAGATTTCCTCCAAAATTTTGGTACAAAATTCTACTTCCAAAATAACTTGTGGATTTAATTTTGTTAATCGTCATTAAATGTAAAATTAGTGATTTATATAAATGATTAATAATAATAAAAGTAAAAGTCATCACAAAAGCAAAAGTTTTAGTGACGATTATGAATTTCGTAATTATTAATTAACAAATTGTGATAAAATTTTGTGCGTGACAAAAATTTTCATCATAAAATGTGTGATTTCTTATAGTGTCATTCCATATTAAATTGTGGAAATGATCTGTATACGTGGATTACCGCATGACGGGTGAAAATCCATTTGCAGTTTTATATATTCTATTATACTCAATTGGTTAAAGTTTTGAATTCTATACTCTATGAAATTAGTAGAATATCCTGGATATTTGCGCTTCATCCAGTATCTTTTCGTGGAAATATTCTTCTGAGCATTCTTGAATTTTACTCCATAAAGCAGTATCATGTTGACAATTTGGACGTTATTGGTTCCTGGTTAAATTAATTATTGAACTTTTTTTATTGAATTCTTATATCATTGTCATCATCCTCATGTTTATATTTTGTTGAAAGTCATTTGTGGCCTGTAATGCATAGATGAACTTGGTATGATTATGACCAGGGATTATTCGGTGTAATCATGACCATAATGTTACAAATGATGTGGTAAAAGTCCTCATTGGCCCGTAGTGCATTGATGGACAGTTGTTAACATGATCATGACCATTGATGAATACACGAATATCCTCGGCTCGTAGTGCATGGATAATTTGTGGTTGTGATACTTAATGAATATCCTCGTCAGTAGTGCGGGGATGATGTGGATTATTTATTAAAATCGAGTCCCAAATGCCGATAAAAGTGATGAAAAACCTTTAAATCATAAAAGATAGTAGATTTTATTCTCTCTTGACTCTTTTAATGGATTGCTTATTCACGCAGCTTAAACTTGATGTTTGTTATATTGTATCGCTTTAACATTGTTGAAGGCTAACGATAATTTATTCTCATTATCTTAGTCATAATATTTCTTCTTGGGCTCGCTTGAGCTCACCTTTTACTTTCATTGTTCTCTTCTGTGAAATGAGAACGTAGCAGGGACTAGTGGGAACCGGGTGATGGTCCGTATAATAACATTAGTAGTCCTAACTATTACATTAAATAGTGTGATAATAAATATAATGAGGACTCAATTGAGTGTGGATATTGTCTAGATAACAATATTTGTATTAAAACTCACAGCATATGTTTTGTCGTATTTTACACGCATTGTTGTATAATTAAGTTGTATTTGAATTTTGTACCATGTATTTGGCAACTCAAGATGGGTGATGTATACCTTTTTTGGGGGCGTCACAGTTGGTATCAAAGTTTAAGGATATGATCCCGGCCGTGAGATGTGAGGCAAGAACTAGGAGGGGAGAGAGAATTCGGGAATTTTTCATTAGTATGACCTACCTAAGTTTATTTGGTATTTAATTGGTCGGTCAGAGTATAGGGATAATATGTGATATGTTAATTAACTGTTGTTTTGTGGCAGTGTTTGAAAAATGGCAGGTGAAAATATTAACAATGGAGTGAATGAGACCATTGAAACACCGTTAATCACTAATGTGATGTCAGACGAAGAAGAAATTAGAGATATCTACGTGGTGAGTGAAGAACTAATAGTTGCACCTTGAAATTTAGTCAGCAGAAAGAAATTGAAAGTGAGAAAAAAAAAGGAAGAAGAGGAACCTGGGGAGAATTTATTAGAAGAATTTTATGTTCAAAATTTAGAATTACAAAATCGTATTCATGAGTTAGAAGAAGCGAAGAAGAAAGAAAGGTGATGCGATGGAAAGAGATGCAACAATTCAAAATTGTGTTACCCGATGTACGATGCTTGAACAGAAGTACTCTTTGGCAGAGTATAAAATATTAGAGCTGGAATCTGAGAATGCTATGATCAAAGTTTTGATGAAAGCAGAAACAACTGAATGAAGGAGAATAGTTGATGCGTGGGTAAAAGCCGCACGACGCGTTGATATGGTCGAAAAAGACGTCCGATCCAATAAAGTCAAAATAGATGAAATGGATTTTGCTTTTTTGGACAACAATTGGGAGAATCCAACATCGAAATCGGAATTATCCTGTACAGAGCGGTTAACCCCAATTCGATATGGATCGGAGAGTAATGATTCGAATCATGGATCAGGAATATGATGAAGCAATTAAGAGTGGACTGTACTCTATAGCAAAACCAAATCCGGTAGTTTAAGTGAGAGCGTTTGTCAAGAAACCCGAACGAAGTTATTACGGGTAAGTTAATTATAAACTCTTGCGAAGTCTATGTCTTATTAAATACCGGTTCTACCCATTATTTTATCTCTATTGCTTGCGTTCAATGTTTAAATTTGACTCCGGAGAAATTAGACTTTGATTTATCTGTTGAAACTCCGTTGGGAGAAACCTTCGTTACCTCCACTGTTTATAAATCTTGTTTAATTCAAATCAAAACTTTCACGTTACTTGTCGATCTTATCTCTTTGAAAATACTTGCCTTTGATGTGATTTTAGGAATCGATTGGTTAACTACTCATCATGCCAAAATTGATTATTTTCGTAAGGTTGTTAGCTTTCATATTCCTAACCAGCCTGTTATGCGAATTCAAGCAACCAAACCACTAAAGTCAATCATTGTCATATTAAGCCATAAGTAAAGAGCCCCGATCCTTTCGTTGTTGACTTCCTTGTGTAGTATGCACCGAAGCCAGACTTTCTGTAGGTGACGTAATGAATGACGATGACAAGTTGATAGGTATCAATATGACGTACTATCCAAGTCTTGGATGAGAGTCACCGTTTTGAATGATATTTCTATCGTTAATAAATTTCTTGACGTATTCCCTGAAGACTTCTTGACCTACCCCAGAGCGTGAAAGCGAATTTTGTATTGAGCCCAATACAAAACTCATTTCTAAAACCCTTAAATATTTCTTCAAAGAACCAAAACGAACGTATAATGCGCCAAAGATGTTGGCTCGAGCTGTTAAAGATTACGATCATACCATTCAATATCATCGTGGAAGAAATGAACGTGGTAAATGACGCGTTGAGTAGAAGATCGTATGCGTTCTGAGTCACGATGTTGTTAACATAAAACCCATTTCAGTATAACTTACAAATGATGAAGACAGAGTTAAAAAACTCGAGGACCCACGTGAAGATAACGAATATCTGAGTAGAATCGACTTTAATCGATAAAGTTAAAAGTCAGCCGCCAAGCTTCTACCTTACGAATTTGATGAATGTGAAGAAGAAGGTTCAAAGAAGCGTTATCTCAACCCCCAATTTAATTGTCCCATTTGAAATCCTCGATCGAGTAGGAACTGTGGCCTATAGACTCATTTCTGCCGCCAAGTATGTCATGCGTGTTAATAACGTTTTTCACGTGTCATTGTTATTAAAAACTTAGTCTTGGGGACTTTGGAGCCAAATTTCAGAATAATTAATGAATCTGAAAAATTATGAAATCATGGGGTTTTATAGAGCATATTACAAGCTTTCCATAGCCTCGAAAGCGGACTAATTAGATAACTGGATGAAGAAGTTATGAAGATTTGAAGTATGTACGTCAAAAAGTTGCAAAATCTGGAAAATTGGAGCTAAGTGTCAAGGGGTTGGCGCCCAGGCTTAGGCTCGGTGCTTAGATTCTATTCTTGGGCGCCTAGGCGCTTGCCCAAGGCCAAATTTGGCGCTGAGACGTCAAGTGTTAAGCCAAAATCTATCCGGACGTCCTTTAGTAAATTGGGCATAATTTTTTCATACGAACTCCGATTAAGGTGATTCAGGATGATTCGAAAAGATAACGAGTAGAACTATAACTTTCATTCTTTATATTTTGAGATTTGAGGTAGGTATCAAGGCCTAAAATGGCTATTTTAGGGACTGATGTGCATTCGAAAGGCAATCGAGAGGGACATCGGGCATGCATTATCTTAACGTGTAATGTTTTCGACGATAAAGGTATTCAAGGTTATACCTCAAGAGTTGGAATATGAAATGAAGTCAAGGTATCCTCACCTCTTCGGCATACCAGGTACGTACATAAATTATGAGGGCGAAATTTCATAAGGAGGGGAGATTGTGAGACCCCAAAGTTTATAAATAAAGATTTAAATTTCTCAAAATATTTTTTGAATATTATGGTGTGGATTTGATATAATGTTATAGTTGTGGGTAATATTTATAAATTGTGCAAAGTAAGCAAGTTATTATATAATATTCGATTGGTCGGGGAATATTCTTTTTGTCGGGAATATCCGTATGACGGTACAATCATTGGTGGACCCCGCAACAGAATTATTGTCGAATTGAGAAAATGACAAAAATATTTTTATGAAAATAACGGCGGAAGTTTTACGATTAAAACTGTTGAACTACTTTTCAGAAGTAAAAATCTGATGTCTGGCGTGGTTAAGAGTAGTACCTACGGTATTGATTATTGATGCTACGTGAGAAGTCACTCGGTTTTGTTCAATTATTGCTTCGATGAATTATTGCATAGTATCTCACGTTAATTGATTCAATTATTGTCGATATTTTATATTATTAAATCAATAATTGAGATAGACAGAGTTATTAATATTATTATTTGCAATATTAACGATGTCTAAAAGTTACTACTAGGAGAGGTTTGGTCACTAATTGCGCCTAATAAGGAGAAATCCTTATTGAAAGCCCCTCTTTCACAGGAATGACACAGTCGATTAATATTGTGAATTATAATAATGATGATAAATATTTTAAATATATTGAGGTGACTTTTTATGAAGTCACGAGGAGTTTATATATATATATATATATATATATATATTTGTTTTATTAGTATTATTAATGTAATAAAACATAAAAGCTTTTATATAAAACATAATACTTTTATAAAGTTATTTGTTTTATCAGATTATAAATAGAATATATTATATTCTATTATGCATAAGTGTTTTGCATAAAAAATTTTTTTATATAAAAGAATACTTTTATAAAGTTATTTGTTTTATTAGACTATAAATAGAATATATTATATTCTATTATGCATAAGTAAAATCTTTTATATAAAAATGTAGAATACTTTTATAAAAAATTTTATTTTATTAGACTATAAATAGAATATATTATATTTTATTGCATAGTATCCTTTCTATTTTCCTATAAATAAGATGCTTGAGTTAGAATTGAAATCACACCGTAAATTGCAGAGAATTGCTTACATAATCTTGAGCGTATTTTTTTAGAGTTTTAAGAAGCTTTGAGCGTAGTCTGAAGTTTTCTTCAAGAATATCCTCGCCTTCTACCAAATTTTAATACTCTTCTTTTTACGGTAAAGGTATTATTTCTTTTGTATTCACGAAGAGAATTATTTTCTTTCAATACTTGTAAGGGATATTATTTGTTGTACTTCGGGAATAAGCATGTGAATGATATTCCTATTTATTTATATGATTTGATTATGATATATGAATGAATATGCAAGTATGCTTGCATTAAGAAAAAGTTAAAAGTCCTTTGATAGATAATAGAAACATATGTACAAGGACTTAGAATGAATTGATCAAATGTGTAAGGTTAATCCTACACAAGCAAAAAATGATATTTTGTAAAGTCCTTAAAAAGAAATGATGTACAAGGACTATAAATATAGAAAGATCAAACATGTTAGGTTGATCTTATGTTGTAATAGATAGGCTTGTCTAGAAAGATCGTGAGCATCTTATGTACCGTAAAATCGTGCTCTTGCCAGAGAGTCGAGGAAAACTCGAGAGCTATCGAGGCAAAATCGTCGTAGTCTGCAAGATAGTTGATCTCGGAGTTAAGTAGACTTCGGGAGAGATGAGGAAGGATCGTAGTGTGTGTCGAGGAGAACTTCCTCGGGGCCGTAGTCTGCGAGGAAGTCATGTTACGAATCGTGAGAGACATCCTACCTTTCTGGCCAACCCAGAGCATCTGCCGAAAAAAAAGTAAAGGATCGTAGACTACACTCGAGTCGTAGAATCTACTCGGTCAAGTAAGGGATCGTGAGACTACACTCGAGAATCGCGAGTCTCTTGATGATCGTATCAAAGGCGGAGATCGTGGTCGAGCAAGATCGGATGAAGACAACAAACACACAATGATAAAAATCGTAGAGTGTCAAGATCGATCTCGAGTCGTAATGTCTGCACGACCAAAGTGAATCGTGAGTCTTGAAACTAAGACCTCAACAGATGTGCTCACAATGCCAAGGCGAATCATAAAGAGCAAATACAAGTCTCAATGAATGAGCACTCCCGGAATATCCAAAGGAATGAAGCCTCTGGTTGACACTTCATAAATCGTCCCACTGAAGAAAACCAGAGAGCACTCAACAAATGGCATGCAAGCTAACGAAGAAGACCTAAGCACCAACCCAATCGACATCAAGATTGAGTTGTGAAGCCATTCGAGATGAAGTCTTCCACAAGATGATCATAAGAAGACTTGATGGTGACTAAGGAAAATCGACATATCACGATGGCTGTCAAGTAGAAAGATGACAACGATCTTGGAAGCAACCAAGATCGTAGTGTTTGCTAAACGAAAAAGGAACTGATGGAGTACACACTTTGAGATCTTGTCGACCTCACGAAGAACAAGGCTAAAGTGATTAAGCATTGGGTCAGTCCATTGATGATAAGTGAACGGGAGATCACAAGGAGAAAGCGAACTGGACACGCCATAAATCTGAAGTGTCTTGTTATTCAGAAGAGGCCAGAGCAAGGAATCAAGCCATCGATGTCTCGAGAATGCGATCGAGGCAAACAGAAGTAATGAAGCACTGCACAAAAAGAGAAATAAGTGTTCTACACTAAAGATCAAGTGAACACTCCTCAAGATCGTAGTGTTGTTTCTACAAGTCAACAAGAACACTACGATCAGGTCCATGAAGACATGCATCAGAAATACAGAGTTCGAATAGCTGAAGACTGAAGCATTGGTAACGGTTCAATCTGAAGAGTAATATTCGGACAGGAGCTTATTGAGAGCATTGATGCAAGGATAACCTCTGATTGAGAAATTAGAAGGGTGAAATAATGTCATTGACCTGCCCAAGACATCAAAGTGACATATCTGACAGGGTTGGTGAAATAGCGATTGCGGCGGATGAGAAGTCGAAAAAAAGATGTCATGTCACATCTGCAGTCTGCACCAAATAACTCGAGATCTGCGAAAGCAATTTGAATAGCTTTCAACGGCTACTTTCCAACGGGAAGATTGGGAAGTAGTATAAATCATCAGAGCTTCAAAGATCAAGAGTTCTTTGAGAGTTGTGAAGTTGCGAGAATCGTTGAGTTGGTGAATGCTATAGTTGACTCTCTGAGTTCCACCAAAGATAAATGAACAAGTCTCGATGGCGGTGAGACTACCAAGGTGGAAGTGAAGCGACTTTGAAGAAGAACTCAAATAGATCAAAGCTTCACTCAACAAAGATGAGAATGCCACTAAAGATGGCGACCAAGTGAGAGCCGAGAAGGCCAAATAGATAGCATTGAGAAAAGTGGTGAGTGAAGAAGATCAAGAGAGCCACTCTACAAATCACCATGAACCAAAGCTAAAAGCGAACAAGTGCGAAACCATATCTGCAAAAGTATTCAAGAAGGGTTCGAGGGGATTGCTAAGTGCCAAACAAAAGTCTACTAAAAAAATACGAGAGACTTAGCAAACCCAGATGGTGATGGTGCAAAAGTAATACTAGATAAGGTTAAGCGAGAAAAGAATGAAGATCAATTTGCACCAAAGAAGATGTGGTCCGGACTCAAAGCGAGAATGCAAAGAGGACCACACCAAGTCGCTAAAATACAAAAGATGTTGAGAGCTTAATGACATCTTAGCGATTTCGGCACCACCAACACAACAACAACAACAACAACAACAAAAGAAGCGGGGCACGAGGGGTCCTTGTCGGGAGGACTAAATGAAGTTCAAGCTGCTTTGGCTTGAAGAGTTCTAGGGAACTAGAAAGTTCAAAAGTTCTTTGCCTTGAAGAGTTCTTAGTGAATTGAAGTCCCAAAATCAGCTTGGCCTTGAAGGAATCTTAGTGATTCGAGTCTTGCCCTTCCTTGGTAAAATCACACTTAGTTGAAAGCGGAAGAGTGGATTAGGAGCTTGAGTCTCTGAACCACTTAAAACCCCTTGTGTCTTTTACTTTATGTCATTTACATTATGTACATTAAGCTGCTATAAGCTATGTGTATGTTTAGCTGCTTACAACTGAACTAACTCTACTGAACAATGTATGTATGATTATGATTATATCAATGAAGGGATCTTTTACTTATTAAATGTGCTTGAAAAGATTCTTATGTTTGTCATATGCTAAATTATTAGCAATACAAAATAAACCAAAAAAAGTATTTGAAATTAAAAGGATCTATTCAACCCCCTTCTAGATCTATTGTGCCTCTTTGGGAACTAACAATTGGTATCAAAGCGAGTTCTCATGCTATATTCAAAAGCTAATCGCTTTGAGTATGATCCTGAAACACAAACATTGTTCTAAACTTAGTTTAGTAGTAAGTCACTTGTTATATCTTGAGATGAGCTCACACGTTGGAAATATTATATACGCAGTAAATGTGCATATATATATGAAAAAACTCTTGATTGCCATATCAACAAGACCAATCCTTGCTCATTGATCAATCTTGTTGTCTAAAGACCAAAGCTAAAAAGCTCGAGAGACATCAACGAAAAGATTCAAAACATCCACGACTGAAAAGATGAAAAGGCCATACATGCTAAGTAATGCTTATCCAGAGAAGAAGAAGAACTTCTCAAACATGTATGCGAAACCTGCTGCAATGGATGTAAACCTTGTGAACTCAAGGATGTCAAAGAATTAGAGATGTTGACACTCTCTTAGCTTGTATCTTCAAGACCACGGTGATTGATTGAAGATCAACTTGGAAGCAACTAGTTTGTCGAAAGCAAATGAGAAAACATGCACATCAATGCCTAAACTCGATATATCTAAGATAAATGATGTAAGAAGAAACTAACAAAGCAAAAGGTATGGTTCTCGCTAACATAGATATGAACATCGATGTTTGCACCTTACTTATGAACTATAACTACACTTTCCTTCAAGTATTCATAATCTATCTAAAAAGGTGAAGAGAGAAAGTACACTGATGATAGAAACTCAAATGTCTATAAACCTTCTCTCCATCCAAGTTTTAGGTTGAAGATGATAACTTGAAAGAAACCTGAAATGGTTTTTAGAGCCTCGCAGGTCGAGTGTATGTGAAGAAATCCTTGCTAATGGGTTAATGTGCTTTGTACATCCTATGGTCTAAGTGTTTAATGATGCACAGTATGATCGGATCTGCAGAGAATCTTGAAGATTCATGAAAGCTGATCACCTCCATGAATCAACGGATACTAATAAATCGTAGAGCTAATTCTCACTCTGTGAACATTTAAACTCTGAGATCATAACTTAGCATATGATGATACCATCAAAGAAAAGAGTGTTTTATTAAAATGACAAATTTCTCTCACACTCACCACCATGCATCTCAAAATGTATTATCTAAATGAAGTATGTACATGATTCTACGGTGATGGTGGTCGATATGATGTTTATCCTAATATATGAGGAGCAGGGGTTTAGTAACTAACCTAAGCGGGACCCATCTAACCATGGGTACCAAAAATTAGAAATGTCTAACTGCTGCGGTACTTGGTCTATCGACCACACTAAGGAATGATCTGATAAAACAAAAGACTTGATCGAGAAGAATCAACCATGAAAGGCTTAGAACTGATTAGAAATAATTACGACAAAATTCCTACATATCAAAGCACATCTTGAAGACCTAATCTAATCTAAATGAAGCTCAAATGGCTTTATACCTTTATATGAAAATTTTAAGCCACTCGAAGGGTCTTAGATGCTCAAGCATGCAAAACTTGTTCTCAAGAAAGCTCACATCGAGAACTACAGAGCATCAAACATTAGGAACTAAGCACGGGAGCGAAACTCCACGAACACAAGCTAATGAGGAAAGACTACGTTATGTAGTGTTATCAAAGGATCGTAGAATGATCAACCACGAAGATACTCATCTCTACGACGATATAAGAAGATTTAATGACTTGACTTCAAGAAGGAAGGAGATATGCGAGGATCGAAGTCCTTATGAACATAACACCTCTTTTGAAAAAGACAACATCAACCATGGGGAAGCGGTGATGCACATTAAGGAAGGAACACGATCTTTGAAAATTTTATGAAGCAATATACCAAATTTCTGAGAGTCCCAAAACTTTGTGGTTGATGAACGAAATGAAGATCCATAGTCGGTAGGAGCGTCTCAAAATGGACTATTGATAACCCATCGGCCACCCAATTCAAAATCATGGGCGCACTTACAATCAAACATATGATCGTAGTGTAAAAGCAAAGAAGACACCACGATCACGAAGAAATGCAATTGTCTAAAGTTGATAAAGGATCTCCTCACCGAAAAAAGGTCAAAAGAGATATCGGTCAAATTACTCTAAAAAGCAAATTCATCTGAAAGCGCCTCGGGGACAAACTGACCCTTAGCTCACTCTAAGAGGTTGGCCTTTCTGAGCTACCTTAACCCGGAAGAATTGCTTAGTCAAGTTCATCTCAAAGACCAAGACAATCGGCGATCGTAGAGTGTGAAGGTAAAAAGAACTCAACGATCATGGAGCAACCTCAACAATCGTAGAAGGAGACTCGACGATCGCGATCTTTTCAAAAAGGATACTCTAGCTCATGAGAAGCTTTGGAAGAACAGGACATTGCTCGACCATTCAAAATAAGAGAGATAAGTTCGAATGATGGTTAGAAAGAGTCTTCTTGAAGGAAAGTGCCCAAGGTTTCTGAATGCACAACATTGGATAAGCCGTGGAGGTTAAAAATGACAAAGTAATGTCAAAACCATCCACTCGCAACATCTTTCGTAGAATTGATCGTTGAGTCAACAAAGGAAAGTAGAAAGTCGATAGTTGTCTATCATGATACTCTCTGAACTCAAGAGGTCAAAGGTCAATCCACGTCAATCAAACGTCCACTCTTCTAAAAGAGACAACTAATGACAAGTTCTTTGGGAGTTCTGACTTATTCTTGGAAGCAGCGTGCAACCAATGACTGGGTGACACATCACGATTGTATATGAGTCGAAAAGGAACTATCATAAAGATAAATTCAAATCTGCAAACGATTACCAAAATCCATTGAACCTCTCTCCTCCCATTTTCAAACCCTAGAATTCTCTTGAAGCCAAACCACTAAAACTTCCGAGTTTAAATCACAATCGACCATACTTCATAAATCTCCACGAATCAATATCCATATTCCTCGAATCATTCAAATGGAAGATTGGCGAGTAATCAACGGCATTCAACTCGGAACCAAGTCATTTGAGAAATCCGAAAAGAAGTTCGAGACATTCTTGAACTCGTGAAGAAAAAAGTTGGATTCTCGAGAATGTCTTGAGGCAAACACTTTCGAGTATACACTTGAATTGGTTAAGGAATTCTACTCAAATGCATCCGTAAATGCGAAACTCTTTCAACCAAGGTTAAAGGTCGGTCTCTAAAACTAAATCATCCGATATCAACCAATGCCTAGATTTTCGACTGGGATTGAAAAACCTTGATGAGATTGACATTTGAGAAAGCAAAAGGAGATTATGGGGTACCAAAAAAAACCCTAGTCTAAGGACATGAAGAAAAAGGAGTTTCGGAGGAATTGAGTTCCTTGTTGAGATAGTGGGAAAATGTATATTGTGCAAAGACACTGCACACGACACTGTACTGGACCAGCAGTTGAAGATTATGTCTGCCATAGTTCTGAAGAAGCAGATCAACTTTGGAGTTGTCCTGTTCGACCAAATCTCTAAATGGATAGAAAAAGTTGAGTTGAAGAAATCTCTGAACAAACCACTTACAAAAGTATTTCATGGAAGACTACTTTGAGCATTGTGATAAAAGAAGAAGGTTGGGAAGCAAGATCAAGGATGATGAGGAGAACCTCTTGAATGTGCACAAAAGTAATGTCACCACAACTGTTTGTGAATTGGAAGAAAAACCCAAAGGAAAATAGGAGGCTAACACAAACTGGAAGCAGCAAAAAAGTATCTGCAAAGAAGAAAAAAGCAAAGGAGGTGGAAAGCTCTGAGTCTGATGACTCTGCATCGATTCTTTGCAACACCGGCAAAAGAAGAAGCCTAAGAATGTGAAGAATGCAGAGGCTTCATCAAGACATATCTCCACCAACAAGAAGAAATAAGGAGCGGGAGGAGAAACAAGCATCTCTTCTGCTGAAAACCCAAAAAGAAGAAGTGTGAGACTACTCCAAGAACCACCCAAGAAGAAAGCAAAAGTGATGAAGAAATCATTGACTCCCGGGAAAAGTCCATCCAACCAAGAAGAACATGAAGAGTCGAAGATGAGAAAGGGCGAAAAGTTCAAAGATTGAACCTTGAGGAAGCAAGTTCAACAATGAAGAAGAAGTTGAATCTATGGAAGAAAGAACCAAGGTTGATGATGAAGAAAAGAAATATGCAAGTCCAATGACCAACTCTCGAGTATTCACTCACGAAGATAAAGAAGAAATGCAAAATGACCCATCGAATTTCCAAATCTGCAAGTGCTCCAACAAGCCTTCATGATGGCTCAAAAGATGATGAATTCAAAAAAAACACACCCCCCATCAATGATGAAAAAATCAAGAGAGCACATCTGGCGACTCAAAGACCTCGAAATCTAAAGAACAAGATGTGTATCTGTTTCACCCATAACTTGAACCTCCAAGAAGAAGAAGGAGTCACAGATTGATAGCTCAATTTGCCTCGGAAGGAGAAATGATCAATCTCTTAAAATCATTGAACTAAGTAATGATGAATCCGCATCGGGGAAGAATGTTGAAGATAAGACCAACATTGAAGGAGATGATTCCAAGGAAGCCATTCTTTGAAGAGGATTACGAAGATGAAGTTCAAAAAGAAGAATCTATTGATGAATCGAGGAACTAGAATATTATCATGTTCTCTCTCCGGCCGAAATTAGCGAAAAGAATTGTAGTGGAAGTCTTTGATGAGCCACCGGTGAGAACCACCAACAAGATGGATAAATCAAGAAATGAACAACTTGAGTTGTAAGAATGACCACACGGATGAAGTACTTCACAACCCGGAAAAACATGGAATTAGGCGCACAACAATCTTGTATGACTCAAGACCTTACGATGAGATGGTTCTTCCGTGGATGCCATGGTTGAAGGCACATATACTAATCTTGATGAGAGCTACTTGATTGGTGCTACTCTCGGTTTCAAATTTGGGCTGGTATCACAAAACTTCCCGAGGGTTAAGAAGTTTGCAACCATGATGATCAACAACAAGCCCCACTACAAAGATCTACCGACATCTTTGAAATCATTATATTCCTTATGATCGTAGAGTGGACTCTACGATGGAAAAAGGAATTTGGCCAAGACATTTGATCGTAGAGTCATTCACTCTCTACCACCGATAATGATCAAGTCCGAATCGGATGTCTCCATCTCCCCAAACACACACTATCTAACATTCCTGCATCCTCAACCCGGTGATTGGAACTCAACAATTCTTGATTCTCAACACCTTCAAAATTTTGTCCAAAAGAAGCGGATCGTAGAGTCCAATCTGTGTTCAAAGAGAGCGCCCAACCAAATGATGCAAGTCTCTATGGAGCAAGAGCTAATGAAAAACTCGATGAACTGATTGAGAAGATATCTCTAATCCATGAAGAATCAAAAGAGAGTGGCAATGAGAAGATAATTGAGTTCAAGATAGACTCAAGCAACTATGGGTGATGTATCCCTCAAAATCAAAGAAAAGAGATCACATCTATCTCAAGGCTCTACATGATCAAAAGGTTTGAAGCTCTCTACTAGCACAAAAGGCAAATGAAGAGCAACTCAAAGTCCTCTCAAACAAGATTGACAACATGAACCGGTCCTTCTCCATGCAACTTGAGTTAAGCCAACAAGAACTCAAGATTGAAGTTGGTAACTCCTCTACATGATGGAAGCGACTTATGTCCAACATGGAGCGACTCTCTCAAATGATTAATGACAAAAAGGGGAGAAAAGAGGCATAGAAAGGGAAAGAAAAGAGGCACTCTAGAAAGAGCAAGGAGGCGAGGAGCAAACAAGTCGAAAGAAGAAGAAGAAGGAGAAAGCGGAAGAAAGAGATGGTTCATCGGTGAGGGGAGCCTAAAATGAGAGGGGGAGCAAGAGCCCAAACCGGAAAAGAAGAAAGGAATAGCTCCACACCCCGGGGGAGCGGGGAGCAAAGGAATCAACAGGATGAGTAGGCGATCAATGGACATCCTGGAAACAATCATGGAGCCAAAAAGGTACATCTCTAACTAGTTAAGTATATTACGGATCCGGGATGTAAAATGTCGATGTATTAAATTCATTCCACATCTTTATAAATGACATTCATGATTATCTATTTTAGAAATACAATTGCTTTCACTTTATATAAGATTCATTCATAACATGCATATGCACTTATTATTTTTGTCATAATCAAATAGGGGGAGATTATCGAGAATAAGCATGTGAATGATATTCATATTTACATATGATTTGATTATGATATATGAATGAATATGCAAGTATGCTTGCATTAAGAAAAGTTTATAAAGTCCTTTGATAGATAATAGAAACATATGTACAAGGACTTAGAATGAATTGATCAAATGTGTAAGGTTAATCCTACACAAGCAAAAACGACTTTGTAAAGTCCTTAAAAAGAAATGATGTACAAGGACTATAAATATAGAAAGATCAAACATGTTAGGTTGATCTTATGTTGTAATAGATAGGCTTGTCGTTCGATCGAAAGAAACTATGCAAAATCGTGATGTCTGCCAGAGAGTCGAGGAAAACTCGAGAGCTATCGAAGGCGAAATCGTAGTCTGCAAGATAGTTGATCTCGGGAGTTCGTAGACTTCCGGAGAGGCGAGGAAGGATCGTAGTGTGTCGAGGAGAACTTCCTCGGGGACCGTAGTCTGCTTTGAGGAAGTCATGTTCAAATCGTGAGAGACGACTACCTACTGGTAAACCAGAGCATCTGCCGAAAATAAGTAAAGGATCGTAGACTACACTCGGAGTCGTAGAATCTACTCGGTCAAGTAAGGGATCGTAGACTACACCCAAAATCGCAGGGTCTACTGATCGTATCAAAGACATAGATCGTAGTCGAGCAAGATCAGATGAAGACAACAAACACAATGATAAAAATCGTAGAATGTCAAGATCTGATCTTAGAGTCGTAATGTCTGCATAGCCAAAGCTGAATCGTAGAGTGCAGAACTAAGACCTCAACAGATGTGCTCACAATGCCAAGGCAGAATCATAAAACAAATACAAGTCTCCACGAATGAGTACTCCCAGAATATCCAAAGGAATGAAGCCTCTAGTTGACACTTCATAAATCGTCCCCACACAAAGAAACCGAGAGCACTCAACGAATGGCATGCAAGCTAACGAGAAGACCTAAGCACCAACCCAATCGACATCAAGATTGAGTTGTGAAGCCATTCGAGATGAAGTCTTCCACAAGATGATCATAAGAAGACTTGATGGTGACTAAGGAAAATCGGCATATGCGATGTATTGTCAGTAGAAAGATGACAATGATCTTGGAAGCAACCAAGATCGTAGTGTTTGCTAAACGAAAAAGGAACTGATGGAGTACACACTTTGAGATCTTGGTCGACCTCTGAAAAACAAGGCTAAAAAGTGATTAAGCATTGGGTCGATCCATTGATGATAAGTGAGCGGAGATCACAAGGAGAAAGCGAAATTTGGACACGCCACAAATCTGAAGTGTCTTGTTATTCGAGAGAGGGCGAGAGCAAGAATCAAGCCATCGATTATCTCGAGAACGGTCGAGGCAAAAGCGAAGTAATGAAGCCTTTGCACAAAAGAGGAAGAGGTGTTCTACACTAAAGATCAAGTGAACACTCCTCAAGATCGTAGTGTTGTTTCTACAAGTCAAAAAGAACACTACGATCAGGTCCATGAAGACATGCATCAGAAACGCAGAGTTCGAATAGCTGAAGACTGAAGCATTGGCAACGGTTCAATCTGAAGAGTAATATTCGGACAAGAGCTTATTGAGAGCATCGATGCAAGGACAACCTCTGATCGAGAAATCAGAAGGGTGAAATAATGTCATCGACCTGCCCAAGACATCAAAGTGACATATCTGACAGGGTTGGTGAAACACCAGACTGCAGTGACAGGAAGTCAGAAAAAGATGTCATGTCACATCTGCAGTCTGCACCAAATAACTCGAGATCTGCAAAGCAATTTGAATAACTTTCCAACGAGAAGATTGGGAAGTAGTATAAATCATCAGAGCTTCAAAGATCAAGAAGAGTTGAGGGTTGTGAAGTTGCAGAATCGTTGAGTTGGTGAATGCTATAGTTGACTCTACGAGTTCCACCAAAGATAAACAGAACAAGTCTCAGTGACAGTGAGACTACCAAGGTGGAAGTGAAACAACTTTGAAGAAGAACTCAAACAGATCAAAGCTTCACTCAACAAAGATGAGAATACCACTAAAGATGGCAGCCAAGCTGAGAGCCGAGAAGGCCAAATAGATAACATTCAAAAAAGTGGCTGAGTACAAAGAAGATCAAGAGAGCCACTCTACGAATCACCATGAACCGAAAGCTAAAACTGAACAAGTGCGAACCATATCTCGCAAAGTATTCAAGAAGGGTTCGAGGATTGCTAAGTGCCGAGACAAAGTCTACTAAAAAAAGCACAGAGACTTAGCAAACCCGGATGGTGATGGTGCAAAAGTGATACTAGATAAGGTTAAGCGAAAAAGAATGAAGATCAATTTGCACCAAAGAAGATGTGGTCCAGGACTTCAAAGCGAAATGCAAAGAGGACCACACCAAGTTGCTAAATACAAAAGATGTTCGAGAGCTTAATGACATCTTAGCGACTTTCGGCCTACCAACAACAACAACAACTACAACAACAAGAAGCCGAGGGCTGAGGGTCCTTGTCAGGAGGGACTAAATGAAGTTCAAGCTCTGCTTTGGCTTGAAGAGTTCTGAGGAACTAGAGAAGTTCCAAGGTCTGCTTGGCCTTGAAGAGTTCTTAGTGAACCCGAAGTCCCAAGGTGGCTTGGCCTTGAAGGAATCTTAGTGATTCGAGTCTTTGCCCTTCCTTAATGGAAATCTGCTAGTTGAAAGCGGAAGAGTGGATTAGGAGCTTGAGTCTCTGAACCACTTAAAACCCTTTGTGTCTTTTACTTTATGTCATTTACATTATGTACATTAAGCTACTATAAGCTGCTATGTGTATTTTTTAACTACTTACCACTAAACTAACTCTACGAACAATGTATGTATGATTATGATTATATCAATGAAGGGATCTTTTACTTATTACATTGTGCTTGAAAAGATTCTTATGTTTGTCTAAATTATTAGCTAAATTATTTGAAATCAAAAATAAACCCCCCTAGTATTTGAAATCAAAAAGGATCTATTGAAAATCCCCCTAGATCTATATACGTAGATGGACTTGGTATGATTATGACCGAGGATTATTCGGTAATCACGTGGCGTAATGTTACAAATGATGTGGTAAAAGTCCTCATTGGCCCGTAGTGCATTGATGGACGATTGTTTGCATGATCATGACCATTGATAAATACATGAATATCCTTGGTCCGTAGTGCATGGATAATTTGTGGTTGTGATACTAATGAATATCCTTGGTAGTAATGCAGGATGATGTGGATTATTTATTAAGTCGAGTCCCAAATGATAAAAGTGATGAAAAACCTTTTAAATCATAAAAGATAGTAGATTTTATTCTCTACTTGACTCTTTTAATAGATTGCTTATTCCAACTGCAGCTTAAACTTGATGTTTGTTATATTGTATTAGTTTAACACTGTTGAAGGCTAACGATAATTTATTCTGCATTATCTTAGTCATAATATTTCTTACTGGGCTAGTTGAGCTCACCCTTTTACTTTCATTGTTCTCTTCGTGAAATGAGAACGTACGCGAGGACTAGTCGGGAACTGAGAGCGGGTCCGGATAATAATAGCATTAGTAGTCTAACTATTCATTAAATAAAGGTGATAATAAATATAATGAGGACTCAATTGAGTGTGGATATTGTCTAGATGACAATATTTGTATTAAAACTCACAACATATGTTTTGTCGTATTTTACACGACTATTGTATAATTAAGTTGTATTTGAATTTTGTACCATATATTTGGCGACTCAAGATGGGTGATGTATACCTATTTTGGGGGTGTCACAGCAGAGATATTCTTGAAGAAAACTTTCAATGTTTTCTACGCTCAAAACATCTTTAAATTCTAAAGAAATACGCTCAATATTATAGAAGAAGAATTTTCTAATTCTGGTGTGATTTTCAATTCTAAACTAAGCATCCTATTTATAGGAGAATGGAAGAATACTATTTGAATTTAGAAAATTACGAACACACAGTAATAGTTGGCTGAATTTTTTTAATTTTACTATGCAAATACTATGCATAATAAAATATAATATATTCTATTTTTCATAAAAAACAAAACTTATAATATATATATATATATACAGGAAGGATCAAGAGTATAATCCTTAAATAGCATAATGCCTTAAGTAGCATAATTTTATCAAAATGACACTGTTTATAGGATTGCGGTGACATTTTTGTAAATACCATGTCATCGCAGATTTTTAAAAAAATGTCATCATTAATCTCAAAATCGCCGCTTTGATAAAATTCTGCTATTTAAGGCGTTCTGCTATTTAAGGATTCTGTTCTTGATCTTTATTTTATACATATATATGTATATATATATATATATATATATATATTATATAATTGAAATAACTTCCTGATTTGGACGGAAAACAAATTGAAATAAGTAATATTTTTATAATTCCCATATTATCCTCAACTTTTAATATAATAAATTTTAAATTACAACTTATGTCCTTAATTTTAAATTTTCTATTCTTTTCTATTAAAAATTCAGAAACAACACAAATGAAAACTTCAAGTTTTTTATTCTTTTCTTTTCTGTTCTAATTTAAGTTTTCTATTCTTTTATTTTTTGTTCAAAACTCAGAAACAGAGTATAAATGTAATGTCTATTTTGCTTCTCTTATATTTTGCTCCTATTTTTTTTATTAATGTTATTTTTAGTAATCTTTATATTTATTTTAACCTACAAGTTATTACGGTCTGAATACAATCATAACTTATTTATACTTAATTTTTTGTACTTATATGTTAAATTGATACCCAATATTTTTATTTATAACTCATAATTTAAAACAACTTATAAATTAAATTATATTTTAACTTATAAATTATTTTAAAATAAGTCATTTCCGAACCAACCTTTAGTTTAGACCTAAAAAAAATTAGACATGTAAAATCGTAATAATATATATATCATTATCGTATTTTTAAACACAATGAATGCACACAATTCTTTTTTTTTTCTCCGTTAAATTTATTGTTTCGCCTCCTGCCAATTTCAGTAGCTTTTATCCTCCGCTTCGTAAAACTCCCCCATCCTTTTTAGCCACATAGCAGAACAAACTGCAACACTGGCAAAGAATACACGAATAAAGTACATATCAAAACACCATATTTGCTCTATTCGAATCAGGGTTTATCCAAACCCATGGCTGCTACCTTCTCGCTGCTTCCAATTTCTCCATCGCCTTCTCAGCATTCTTGTTGTGTACAACAACCTAATCATTGGAGTCTTAAATTAGGGCATAATAATACGCTCATCAACACTTTCGTCGGACCCAAGCTCTCCATTCGTTATTCAAATTCGTGGCAATATACACCGATACATCGTTCATCCACTGTCGCGACCATATCCTTTAGTCTCCCCACTGCGTAAGTTACAATTTAATATAGTTTATGAACAGTATTTGTTCGTGAGAAATTTGATCGATTGGTTTACTTACTTTTCTTGTTACAGGAAACCAGATCAGGTTTCTTCTGGAAAATCTCCCAAGTAAGTTATTCTCTTCTTGCGGTTGTATGCTTGATTTTTTTTGGTTGATTCTCTCAGGTAGATCTTGGTTGTCCCTTAATATGTAATCATTTGCACTTTTTGAATGTTTATTTTTGAGTTTATAATTTTGACCTATAATGGACAGTCTAATATGACAATGCTTGATCTAAGCCTTATTAGTTAATGCAAAAAATGCATTGATTGTATTGTTATGGACAACAGAAAATTACATCAAGTATACAGCTTTTGTTTATAGTGATCAGTATGTGTTGGTTTTCAGATGGTCGGCTAGGGCGATAAAGTCATTTGCCATGGCTGAATTGGAAGCAAGGAAGCTGAAATTTCCAAATACTGGGACTGAAGCTCTTCTAATGGGGATTTTGGTTGAAGGTTAGTCAATTTTGCTTTATGTTTATTTTTGCACTCAGGCAGGGCTTTTCTAGTTCAAATTTGGCACACATGAAAACCGGAATTTCTTACTAGCTGATGAAGAAATCAGGAAACTCATTCCATTCCAGATACGGACTTGGGTTAAATTTCATGTGATTAGTAAACAGAATATAAATTCCAACATTGCTAGATCATCTGTGATTCGATGAAGAATGACCTAATAATGGGATTTTTCGATAAATGGAAAATGTAAAATGTAAAATGCTCCGAGATGGAAATGAGGGATGTCTACAATACCTGGGTTAATCATATACAATTTGAAGGATTTTGTAGGTTCATTGATCAGGCTTGACGGAAAAACTTTATAAGTTTTCAAAAATTGAAGATACAGATCAAGAAATTGAATTTCAATTATTTGTGAAAACATGTTAATTAGTAAGAACCGTTGATAAAAGAAAGATATGTTGTGTATGAAACACTCGCATATTCTTCTTAATTATATGTATCAATGGAATTCTTTTTTGCATGGTACAGCTTTAGTCAAATGTAGCCTTACCTAATAGTGTTATTGAGCTAGCAACTAGATTTCCCATTGCCTTGTAATAGTTGGTTGATCCTTGGCACCTCGACTTTGACAATTCATGTAGTTAGAAATATTAGTTAAACAGACAAGAGTCAGAGGAAATGAAAACTGATGATAAAAAAGTTTTTTTAATAAAAGAAAGAGGGGTGATTGTGATGAACTTTCAACATGTACCTCTGCAAAGGTCTTTTGTTGATTCATAAATTTTACTTTCTATCATGGCTTGTAAACCATATTTTATATATTATTTACTGTAGGAACCAGTTTAGCTGTGAAGTTCTTAAGAGAAAATGGTATCTCACTTTTCAAAGTTCGAGAAGAAACTGTAAAGTTACTTGGAAGATCTGACATGTACTTTTTCAGTCCCGAGCATCCTCCATTGACTGAACCAGCTCAGCGGGCCCTTGATTGGGCCATTAATGAAAAGCTGAAGTCAGGTAATTTGTCTTCTCTTGAATGTTAAGAATTCCTTTGCCAATAGTACGACTTAATTCTGTTTGTAGCTATGCTAGGTCAATCTAGGTTTATGTACATACTTGTGATCTCTAAGGATTGAGATGTATATGATTTGTTCGGTCGTCTTTTCAAAAATTTATAGAAGTCGAATACTTATCACACTAATACAAGTCTCTGCGGGATATTACAGTGGTCACTTAAGTTTTACAGAAGACATGCTTGCCTTACAAGATAATATCACAACAGATTCCAAGGATGACAGTGCACCCCAAACATGTTATAGACTATGATATGATATTCCGTAATGTATTGTGTCCATACCAGATCAGTCACGAATATCAATGATGGTTGTAAAAGTAATAAAAACAACTACTGTTGCTAATGCAATACAGGTACTTTGTTCAGGAGAAGGAGAATAGGGGAAGAGGCCTCAAGTTGATAGTAAAATACTGAGGGTCCATCTCAGCATGGCAAGAATATTAGAATGAACTTTTCACAATTATTATGTTAAATACATATAAGTCAATTATTATTTTTTTGTTTGAATATTGGTGAATCCTACTTATGCACGGTTTAGGGTGTGTCAGTTCGAAGAAAGCAACAAAGAATTCTACACTTTTCAAACAAATCCTTCCTGGTGGATCATCACAATAACAGACATTTGAGAATCATGAAAATTTAAGTTGCTATAGTCTGCCAGTGATCACATGCAACTACATCATTTCTCCCCTTACAAACAATGTGAGCGTAGTAAAATAAACTGTTGGAGTAGTATTCTCCATAGCTCAATGTTGTCCTCTTTTCACTTTTAAGCACTTAAAGAAAGTTATTAGTGTCAAAAAAGAATTACCCTTTTTTGGGGAGGGCCCATTCCAGTTGTGACTTGTGTGAGACTCTGATGACAGTTGTTGTTGGAGAGAATAAGAAGGGTGAGGATAAGCGGGATAAACTTATCACGGTCAGGTACCCACACCACCATGGATCTGGGTTGTATATTATTTAGTGTTTCTACCTAAGAAAATTGCAGTTCTTTCAAAACTTCAACATTGTGGTTTGATGTATCAATATCATTCAATTTAAATAGGGGTCACCAGTACTTTGCTAACTTAATATAAATTTATATATTCAATGCTAGGATCAATCTAATAACCTTTAAAGTGATAAGCGGACATGCTCCATCAGATGCAAGCATTATTTATCATATCATTCACAAACACATTTTCAGCTCTTGCAACTGCTATCTATGATGCTAATCATTTGAGATATAGGTGAAACCGGGGAAGTAACAACTACGCATTTCCTTCTGGGAATATGGTCAGAAAAGGAATCAGCTGGTTACAAAATTTTGTCTGAGCTTGGTTTTGATGACGAGAAAGCTAAAGAGATTGCCAAATCTGTAAGCTTTAGCCTAACATTGTTAACAGAGTACTTGATTAGTTTCCTCAATGATTGTTGATTTTGTTTTCGATATATGCAGATGGACAAGGATTTTGTTTTTAGCTTTAAGAAAGGAATTTGAAGAGTTTTTTTAAAGGGCGAGTACTTCTTGCCTTGTAAACCTCTCAGGAAAACTTCTGGAAGATGTATGTTTGATGCAACAAAGAGAATTTGCTAAAGAGGTGTTTCGGCCCATAGTTATGTTCATATTCCCCATCAAACTCTTCTTGGAACCTATTTGTGTCAATTCTTTGTACGACACATGGTTTTGTGGAGGTCTAAAAAGACTCCGTGGTGATTGTAGTATTCATTCAGGTTCCTTTTCTTAAAAATAATTCCCTTTTTTTTTATTCTTCAAGTCTTATTTGTATTTGGGACACCCTTGTCATTTTTGAATTCTGGCTTTGTATTGAAAAGATAGTACTTGGAAAAAGGAAGAGATTGTTATGCCCTTGAACTCTATCATTTCGTCTAGTTAAAATAGCTTGGTAGAAAATGACATCAATTTAAAATTAGCTGTATATAATGCCATTTACTGTGTTATACGTAACACATCAAGTCAAAATAATACCACTAGAAATAGATATACCTCCAAATATCTCCTCCTCCTCCCTCCCTCCCTCCCTCCCTCCCTCCCAATTCAATTTTCTCTTGAGAGATCTGAACACTTTAAAAATGGGTTTTCATAACTGCATCACTCCAGAATTGATATCCCAACCTGCAACAGATAACCTGCTCCGCCGTATCTCATAAGCAAGTGATTGATATGCTCATAAGCAAGTGCTTGACATGACCTTTGTTTTACATAAAAAGTTTCATTTGTAATTGTTTATAAATATTAAGGATGTATTTTTCTTTATAGTTATTAGTTAAGCAGTGATAACGGGATAATAAAAAATTATCATGATAAGTTGCATATTGAATTACTAGGTTTAACCTGTGGCTCGGGCACTACGAATACTCGTGTAATTATTTAATATCTAAAGATGAATTTAAATGAAAAATGTGAGTTACAATGTTTAAAGAGTATATATTTAATAAAAATTAGAAAATTTTATAAATATTTGTTGTAAATAAGAAAATTTCTAATCAAGATAGACATCCCACCCAAAAATAAAGAAGTCAAGAATTTTGCCACAAATTGTATATACATGCTCATTATTTACGAATCGAGACTGGCAAGAGAAAATGAATTTGTTAAGAAAACAACTAAAGCCAACATCCACATTCACTCAACAATAAAATTGACCTAGGCCAGTTAATTATATTTATTAAATTGGAAACAATCCCAATGCCAATGACCTTCATATTTTCTTTAAGCACATTTAAAAGCACTCCTCCACGCCTATATGCTATTGATTCCCTTCATTTAATTTATAATTTTAGATGGAACATGGATTAATTAGTAAAACTAATTTAAGCACAATCAATCATACAAATGTGTCCACTAAATACTAGTCGCTGATACATTAACATGTAAAAGCATTGTAGTAAGAAAATAGCATAATGATACCCACTTGCTTAAAAGGTTCATGTGCACCAAATTGGTTTGGAGCTCCTTTGCCTGATTAAAGAAAAAAAGAAATAAAATAAGAACTTCAAAAATAATTGACCCAACCCCCAAAAAAGGTAAATTTGGCCAAACATATAGCCAAAAAAACATTTGGGCCGTCCAAAATTTGAAATAAAACCCACCGTCCATGGACACAATTAGAATATATATATTGTAGCAACAAATTCAAAACAAAACTACAAATAATTATTAAAAATGATTATTATTATTATATGATACTCTTGATTTAAAAATGATTCTTTTTGTAGAATAACAGTTTGAATTGTCTTTACTTGCGGTGATATATAGTGTCAACAGGTCCGTTAACTCTCCTAGGCCTTCTTGCCGCACTCCCTTTTTTTTTCTTTTTTAATTTTATAGTTTGTAATCGTTTAGGACTTCTTTTGTGAAACAAAGACGAGGGAGTATTTTTTAAATAGACAAACCCATGATTCACTGGTATGAATATAGAGGTCGAGAGTTGGATTTTTATTGACAGAAGCAGAAGCAGAAGCAGAAGCAGAAGCAGAAGCAGAAGGCAGCAGGGTAAGTTATCCACCTCCACCTCCACCTCCACCTCCACCTAAACTTGAAACTAACATGACCAGTGTCAAAAAAGTATAGTTGATTTAAACTAATCCCATACTAATTAAAGTTGTCTAGTGTCAGTCAGCAACCAACGACCAACGTCCCTTCTTTATACAGTAATCTCTGGAAGTGGAACGATTAAAAGATAAATATGAAGGAGTCAGATTCCTCTATGGGTGTACATAGAACAGAAGCACCACTTTATATCTTATAGGTGTTGGTCAATTTACATAGCAACCTAATCCAGACCTAATCAACAATTGTCATGTGCACTCCCGATGGCAATTTTAAGGACAAATTCAGTTTTTGGGAGTTACTATTTAACAATAATTCACAAATTACAATAAGAAAAAATAAAGGAGAAGATTATAAGATTATTAATTATAATATCCATGCATCATGGCATTATATAATCTCCATACCAAAATTAAATCTACTATTTCTTTTTTAATCCTATATATTTCTATTTTTAAACTATAAATTACATGAAATTTCTAACTTATATATTTTTGATAGAACGAGTATTATCATGATATCATCACTACATTTCTAACAAATGTTTGTTAGGGATATATTTGAAAAAACTATATATATATATATATATATATATATATATATATATTATTTATTTTTTTATAAAAAAAATCATTGTTTTGAAAATGTAGAGAACTTTTGACTCGAGTATTATTTTCTGCACAAACATGAAGTTGAACGGCGGGGTTCATATGATGGCCATTAATTAGGCTCTATCTTGGCACGTGCGTGCGATTGAATCATTCCATTGGTTTATCTATGAATAGGACGACGATGAACAATGATGACACACGTGGGCATAGGTTATGAGGGAGAGGGAGAGGGGAGGGGGGCTTACTTGGATATATGTATATATACATACTGCATACATACAAGGGAATTAAGGGGTTGGGGGTGTTGTTAGTATATAGTGCATGGTGCGGTTGCATATATGTTTAGGGATGTTTGGAAGTGGAGTGTTAAGTTGGGACCATACCATTACCCTCCCTCAAAGAATGTCTTGCGAAAGTGGAACAAAACTCATTAACTACTTTGAATATTTATATTAGAGGCCCATATATATATATATATATATATATATATATATATATATATATATATATATATATATATATCATACATGGAGTATGCATTAATGTAATGCTCTCACGCGTATTTCCACTTTTCAATTAGATCACATATTACAAAATCCCTTTGGATTCTTTAATTACAAAAGCACCTACCTATTAATTAAGTGGCCGGGGAACCATGCGCATGCACTTGCTTGACTAACTTTTAGTGAAGGAAAAAGAGAAGAGAAAAATGAGCTAAGCTTGAGATGGACAAAGGTAAAATGAGTGTTGTTTTGACATGAAAAGAGAGCTAGCTAGTCGCAACACATTATACCATTACATTCTATCGAGATTAATAGACTAATTCATGTTGGTAACTCAGCAGTGTGTCGTGATTTTTGGTAGTCGTTTCTATCTATCTTACCAAATTTGGTAGTAGTATTAAAGTAGACGGCCATCGATCACGTATTATTATTATTTATTTATTTATTTATTAAGAAATTGATATTTTCAACCATGAAATTATCTTTTATATATATCAGAGTACTCTAATTGCGTTCAACAAATGGGAGCTAGCTAGTTGCATGACGTAAATTGGCGTGAGGAGATTATCAATATCATCACAAGTAGAATAATTTTATATAGCACTAGTACACAGAGAGAAATGTACGTGAGTTTTATTTTTTCAAATAAATTTATGTATTTCTTTTGTGTTAGTGCATAATTGTTAATATACATAAAAATACTTTTAAATAATGACATGAGTTACCGTATTTATGATTAATTATGCGCGCGCGTGTATACAACATATATATTATTTTCAATTTTGTGGATATGCATGTGAGTTCAAATTAGTAAATTAAGTACAACAATAATACAAAATAATTAAAACTTAATAAAATATTTGTGTGAAATCTAGCTATATATATATATATATATATATATATATATATATATATATATATATATGGTTTAGTCAAATGTGCATATATATTGAAGGTTCTAGAGAAAGATATTATGGCACTCTCTTATACTATTGATATGTACTCCCTCCGTTTTTTAATATAAGTCGTTTTAGAGAAATATTTTTGTTCCTTAATATAAGTCATTTTAGAATTTCAAGTAAACATTAATTGTTTAGTTTTCAATATTACCCCAAGTATTAAATGTAACTTTTGGTTATACCACTTATTTTATGTACAAATAAATAACAATCTCTTCTTCCAATGATGTCAATATATAGATAATTGATATTATAATTAATGTTATACAATCATTATCTTAATACTTGTGCACAACTCTAAAATGACCTATATTAAAGAACGAAAAAAGTATATAATAGTGATATTGATGATGGGCGTTACGTCATTAATTATATATACAAACATTGAATTGAGATAATGATTTTGGTAGTAGTGATGATTGGTGATCGCGTGGGAGTTCTACTCCACACCATGTGGTTTCCCTTTGAACAAATTAATTTGGTCCACATGAAAAGACAACTTAATTGAGAGCACACTTACGTTGGTTGACTAATTAACAACCTTCATTTCATGGACTACTAGTTTCTTTTCGTTGGGTCGGGTCCTACCTACAACTGCTCTCGAGTCTTAGAGCTATGATTATGTCGGCCAATTAGAAAACTCCACCTGTTATCTAGTGGGACAGAACAGAAGAAGAACAATCCACAGAGACCACTAGATCGGTCAAACCTCATACATGACACCCGATCGAGGTGAATTCAAACTACTCTGATTCTCTCTTTCATAATGTGCAAACTGCGAGCTATGGAAATATTTAGTCACGTTATTTTTTTATGTTGCTTTACGTAAGGGAAATGTTGAGATTTAAATTTTTATTTAAAAAAAATAAAAATATATATATTTGGGCTTTAATACGATCTCAGAGTTACTATATTATCTTATTTATTATTTTGTTCAAGTTGCGAACATATTTAAATTTACTAATCACGTGTTTTTATTTTTTAAATCGTGATGATTCATGATTTTCCTCTAAATTAATTAAACAAAAATTAAGTTTATAACCGTGTTTGACCATGGATGCTCTGAAACTCCACACACACACATAACTAACTTTGTAGATTTCTTGTTGTTGAACTTCACTTAATTTCATTGACATTTCTTGTTGTTGTTATTATTATTTAATTACTTCCTGATTCTTTAATTATATTACATGTAGTTTCTATTAATTCTTTTAATCAAGTATGAACCATATATTACTACTATATTAGTATTGGTGTGTATATATATATATATATATATATATATATATAGAGAGAGAGAGAGAGAGAGAGAGAGAGAGAGAGAAAGTTATGAATGCTCCAAGTCAACCCTGTTTGCAGATGATATAGTGTTGAGATCTGAATTAAGACGGAAATCGGTACGTATACCATGCATTTTCCAACATGCAATATTATTAGTATTATAATAATAAAATCAGTTTGTCTCCTATATATATATATATACCAATACCATCCAAGTTGCATGCTCTGCCCTTTAATTTGAGCTAATTACCTGAATTACTTGGAACAAATTAAATCACATTCATAGAGAATTGTTTGACTAACTAATTTCATCCGATCTACATGTGTGAATTAACCAAGGAAAGCTAGCTAGGCTTCCGTTTTCCAACAATTCATGGAAGAGCTAGCTCTGTATCGATGCAAGTTAAGTTTATATATATATATATATATATATATATATATATATAGATCTCACGCAAATCCCAAAATGGATATATCCTTTCATCCGCATACGGTATATATATACTAAGATCTGATCTGATATATATGGATCCTTTTTTTCTTACTAATATCATGCATTAACCTCCATCTACTGTACGTTTTATCCACTGTCAAACTTCATGTATCGCGGTGTCATATATAATATGTTACTTATTTATAATTAATTTTATAAATTAAAACGTACTCTGGATGAGACAAGAGATGAAATTACTACAAGAGTATCAAGATAAAAACACTTAAATCAAGACATGGAAATGTACTATAGTTGCCTATATTTTTACCGACATAACGCCCTTGAATTGGTAGGCAAAAGGTAAATTTTAAAATAATCACCCCGCCCCTCTGCAGATCAGTGGGTGGGTGATGATACCTTTAACTAAATAAATTTGACCCTCATTATCATTATTATTATTATTAGATGTATTTTAAGAAACTCAGTCAGTTAGTTTCATTAGTCTCTCCCTATAAACAAATTAACCTTTCTTTCTATATATATATATATATATATAGACTGACTTTTTTCTAACAAATTATAGGAATCCTAACTAAAAAGCGAACCTAGGAGTATATAATAGTTTTATCCGTCATATAGATAAGTATGAAAATTAATTTTTAATTATTTTTATTACGCTTATAACGATTTTGGATAAAATTATCATTATACCGATTCATTTTTTAATTAGTTTTTACATAAATTATTGAAAGAGAAGAATCAGTATAGATATATATATATATATATATATATATATGGACTGATGATCGATTCCAAATGCTATGCTATTGGATAAGGCCACGCTCTATCTATCCACCCACTAACCATGTGATTGAAATGAGTGAGGTGGGGGCTTAGTTTGATTAATTTCCCCCGTGGCTATATATATATATATATATAAACCTTTTCTTCTCAGCCGCTAATGCTCGTCTTTAAACGCATGCTTTACCAAATTATAATCTACGTATTATGTACATCACTACAAATTTTCTATTGTCAAAAAAAATTAAAAACCCTTCATCCATTCCAGAATATTATATAAGATTAATTATTAAATTTTATATTACAAATTAATACAAAATATAATATAAACATAAGTAACGTTATATTTTGAAACAAGTCATAGCTTGTCATTTTAGTAGTCAATATATATAGTCGATTAGTTTAAAATTCGTCGGAGAAAAAATATATATATGTACATATATATAAATACATTATTATGAGCGGATCTAGAAGAGTGAAGGATGGTCACTTGACCACCCTTTAATTTGTAAAAACTTCAATAAATAAGGGTATTATGGTAAAGTGTTAACCACTCTTAAAAAATTAAAATTAAAATAATAAGTGAGCAAAAGAGCTTAACAAATGTTCTCAATCCATTTCTATTTAAGAGTTGATAAATGGAGACTTGCACTAAAAAATATGTATTTACTACTTAAAAATGAGGTGATTGTACAAAAATTTAAGGAATTGGACTTCGAAGAATATATTTTTAATGATTTTAATATATTTTTAATGAACTCTATATTTGGTAAATTATATTAATTGTTATTTTTACCATTCAATCTCTTTTTTAATTACCTTTAATTATAAGAGTGACCATCCTTGATAAAAATCCTAACTTACATAAGAAAAAAGAAAAAAAACGAGATATTTAGATGTTAAATATAAAAATTAGGAGGTCAAAGGGAAGAATGTTCGTGAAGTTTATTTCATTAATATTGTAGATAGAAGAAAACAATACTAGTTAATTAATTACCAAAAAGAAAATAAAAGTAGTTAATTAAGAGCAAAAAGTGTGTTCACACACACACACACACATATATATATATATATATATATATATATATATATATATATATATATATATATATATATATATATATATATGATCCAAACAAACCGGAAAATAACCTTTTCCCGACTAATTAAGGTATAAGATTGAAACTGAACCACCACAAATTATATTAGTATTTTAAGAAGATCAAATTAAGATGCTCGAGATTGAAGCAATTTTGAAGAACAAAACATATGAGACAAATTAAATGACACACATTTCTTCTAACTATTTTTTCCATTACACTCCTCCATAGCACATGGCCATAACATGATATCTCTTTAGACATTACTCCCTTACTTCCTTTATTCCTAAAAAATTGTCGTTTTAAAAGAAAAAATTTGTTCCAAAATATTTGTCGTTTACAACTTTCGAAGAGAATAAATTATTTACTTTCCTATATTACTCTACCTTCTCTCATTGTCTCAAAAAATTCTCTCCCTTGTATTAATAGTTTTCAACTTCCCATAAATGGGTAGTGATGGAATTTCAAACAAATTTTACTTCATAAATAATACTACCTCCATTCCATAATAACTGTCTTTTTAGAAGAAAAAATTTGTTCCAATTTATTTGTCATTTACAACTTTCTAGGAGAATAAATTATTTATTTTCTTATATCACTCTTAATTTCTCTCATTTTTCCAAGAAATTTCTCCCTTGTATTAATAGTTTTCAACTTCACATAAAGAGGTAGTGATGAAATTTCATATAAATTTTAATTCTTAAATAATAGTATTAAATGAGTTTCTTAATTCATGTGTATGAAGCTAAAAAGACTATTATTATGGAATGGAGGTAGTACTTTCTTAATCCATGTACCAAAACCTTAAACGACAATCTTTTAAGAGCGGAGGTAATATAAAGTTTTTATTTAAAATTTAGATGAATTCATTTACTTTAATTAATACGTTGTTAGACATTAATATAATTATCTGAAAATTACGAACTATGCATTACAAAATTTATTCTTTGAGAAATTAAATGAATGAACTCGCATTAAATTTAAAATTTTAAAGATTTTTGTTAATTAATCAAATATTCTTCTAAATTTATTTGTATTTTTTTTGGACATAGAGAAAAAACTAACTCATGTAAAACCATACACTAGTTTTAAAAAGAGAAGCCAAAAATATATTTGGAGCCAGTTTTCTTGTGTTGACTTATTAAAATTAGAATGGAACACTTTTTCCGAAAGAAGTAGTCACATAACACAAGTTTCTCTCTCAGGTTTTTTCCTTACTCCCACGACCACGAGTATTATTTAAATGTAATGTAATGGGCTTCAAACATCCCACGAGCCTAGCACCTGCTGCATCTTCAGAACTCCACCTTCTCTATCCTGCAAATCCATATACTTCAATTATTTCTTCCTCCCTCCCTCCCTCTCTCTCATCCCTTGTTCCCCCTTCACTTACCCTCTCTCCCAAAATCCCATCCCTTCCCTTCCCAACCCTACACCACCAATATGCATTAATTAACTTCTTAATTCTCTGTCGTCTATCATATCTTCACTTCACTCATCATATATCTTTCTGATCAATTCGTCTCATCATGGCACTCGAAACATGGTTAGTCAAGGTAAAGAAAACCATATCCAGCGGTTTTGATTCAGTACGTGCCACACCACCAAGCACAAATAAGCGTGGCATCATCATCAAGAAATCCAGTAGTACCCTTGGAGTCCTAGCTTTCGAGACAGCTGGCCTCATGTCCAAGCTCCTACATCTATGGCAATCCCTCTCCGATAACAACATAATTCGCCTCCGCAACGAATCCATTTCCCTCCAAGGCGTCCACAAAATCGTCTCCACCGACGACTCTTTCCTTCTCAGCCTCGCCTGCGCCGAAATGGTCGAAAATCTTATACTTGTGGCCAACTCTGTGTCTAGATTAAGCAAAAAATGCCACGACTCAAATCTTCGCAATTTCGATAGTTTGTTTAACGAGTTTTCCAACACGGGCGGGGATCCTTACAGTTGGGTTTTGAGCTGGAAGGAAATGGAAGCCAAAATCAAGAAAATGGATCGGTACGTGACTACAACGGCGTCCCTTTATAGACAAATAGAAGAGCTTTCCGTACTGGAAAACGGCCTTAAGAAATCATTAGTGTGCAAGGAAGACGAACACAAGATCATGGGTAAGCAACAAAAGCTACTTTGGCAACGACAGGAAGTCAAGTATAAAAAAGAAAAGTCCTTATGGATTCGTAGTTTTGATACGGTTACTATATTACTTTCAAGATCAGTTTTCACTGTTCTTGCAAGGATTAAGATTGTTTTTGGGGTTGGCCAAGCTGGGTATCCAAATTCTTTTCCTCGCAGTCTCTCGGCTTCTGCAGCCGTCTATCCTTCTGAAAACCAACACCCAGCGGATTCTGTTATAATGGTATCAGGGCCATTGATGAAGAGCACGAAGGATCTAGGTTTAAAAGGGTTGTCGACTTGTGGATTCTTGGAGTTGAACTCGAAGATTCTAAAACCGCCTGCAAGTACATTAGGCGCGGCTGCTCTAGCTCTACATTATGCAAATTTGATAATTGTGATGGAGAAAATGATAAGGACACCGCAGCTGGTAGGGTTTGATGCAAGGGATGATCTTTATGCTATGTTGCCACAAAGTATTCGATGGTCGCTTAGGGGTAGATTGAAAGGAGTAGGATTTTCGGCTAGTGATCCGGTTCTTGCCGGAGAATGGAGAGATGCATTGGGTAAGATATTGGGGTGGCTGTCACCTTTGGCGCATAACATGATAAAATGGCAAAGCGAAAGGAGTTTTGAGCAGCAGAATATGACGCCCAAAACTAATGTTCTTTTGTTACAAACGCTATATTTTGCAAACCAAGAGAAGACTGAAGCTGGCATAACTGAGATGCTAGTAGGTCTGAATTATATTTGGAGATTTGAAAGGGAAATGAATGCTAAGGCCTTGTTTGATTGCTCCAACTTCAATAATGGGTTCTTGAATTTGCACAATTCTGGTTAAGCAATGTTGCTTGCTTTTTCCTTTTTTTTTTTGCTCTTTTTCCTCCCTATAGAAATAGATTTTCTCCTGGTTCTAATTTTGTCCCTAATCGATATAATTAATATCATATTTTTTGTTTTTTTATTTTTAAAATTATAGTTTGAGCTGAGCTTCAGATCTGTGAGTTGTTGTTTTGATTCCTAATCTGATCTGTCTATCGTAATATAATGTTTATATATGATATGATTGAATCAATATTCATAGCAATGTTTCATCTACATGCCATGTGAACATATTCTTCTAGCTAGCCTATCGGTTGTTATTATATAGTACATGGCAGTACTGTGTCAACATTGGATTCAGATTCGGTAGGTTCTACAAATCGTTCTACCTTAGGGTTGTTATGAATTAACTCAATTATTTTATCCATCCATAAGAATTAAAGTAATATCGGATAAGAGATCATACTGTTTACTGTAGTTCAATCACGTTTTTTGTCTGACATATAAATCATTCCCCTTTAAAAATCAAATTAAACATCATTTTAATTTTAAAATTATGAGCGTAAACGAGTCAAACCGAAACCAACATAAAGCTGCTCAAATTCAACTTGAAACGTTAAATTCATACTCGAATTAGACTCGAATTTGAATTATATTTGAAAATTTCTATTTAGATTTGACTCGACTTGACTCTAATATTTATTATTTGAATTCGATTCGACTCGGATCGAATTATATTCAAACTACTTACAAGCTTCAAATTTAAACTCGAATTCGAATCTCCACATAACAACTAGTATTATAATAAATATAATTATAAATTGAATTTATTATTTTACTTGGAGATTAATGAGACAATATATTTACTATCATACTTTACAAATATAAAATCACAATTAAAAACAAAATAAAATAATAATTCATTATCCTAATTTGATTTAAGTTTATATATATTATAAAAAATGTATCGAGTATGTATTGGAATATGTATCAATCGAAGTATATATTCAATCAAATTTAATCAAAAATCTGATTTTTTCGAATAACCTGTGTTTAATCTTAAAGCACAAGTTCTTCCTCAGTATAAAAAGCTCTACCTTACTTTGATTCTACTCATATTTTTATTTAAATTATTTTTTATACTCAAATTTAAATCATATTATTAACAAATCTGACTCATTTTTTCGAATAACCCGAACTGTTTAGTCTTATTCAAAGTACAAGTTCTTCCTCAAAAATTTTGATTTAAAAAAAGGTACTTCAGTTATGAGTATGCTTTAGTACAACTTATTTCACTTCCGCTACAAATGTGACATACAATGAGGGCCGTACAAATATTAGTTTGAAAGTAGAACTCCCTCTCTTTTAAAATTAGAGATATAACTAGATATAAATTCCCGCGTTGCGGAGGAATTATTTATTTTTTTAATAATAAATATGTACGTATAATTAATAAATTAAAATATAATAAGAATATGATAGATTATTATGCGATGATCAAATTTTACTCAGGTAAACAGATGAATATACATTGTAGGGGATAGTATTGAGATAAAGTAGTGATTTTATTAAATAATAATTAAATTACAAAGAATAATATCAAAACAGTTGATATTATCAAAACAGATTAGATTTTTAGTGATTTAGTGGATTATAAATCTAAAAAATTAAGAGAATGACATTATGCTATAAGTGTTTAGATTTGTAGTGATTTAGAAGATTATAAATCCAAAAAATTAATTAATAGCATAAAGTAGTGATTTTATTAAATAATAATTAAATTACAAAAGATAATATCAAAACAGTTGATATTATCAAAACAGTTTAGATTTGTAGTGATTTAGGAGATTATAAATCTAAAATTTAGGGGAATGAATTAGGATTTGTTTTCATCCTCATTTGTAAGGTTAGTTGGACAGTTTTGTTAAAAGTCTTAAGGAACATTAATTAGACAGGACACGTGTTGAATTGTGAGAATGACAGATGTCAATTTATGGTATCATGTACTGTATTTTAGTATATATAATAGATTTGATTTTTAAAATTAAACAATGATATATTAAATTTTAAAACTAGAATAAATCATAAAATTTTAAAATTAAATAAATTATGAGATTAATAATTTTTATTATATAATATTTAATTATAATAATTATAACAATTAAAAATATGATATACCGTGGTTTGAGCTCAATTTTGGAATGAAGGGAGTAATATGTAAGAAAACATGTCTAGAATTTTCGTTTCCCTTATGAATCACTTTATGAGTCGGTCAATCGAGGGTGAGAGTCTTGTCCTTTTGGTGGGATAAAGCAATTAGAATATTGGGGCAGCCTATGTGCTAGTGATCATCCCCTTCATTAGATTTCACATCGTTCTCAAATTTTCTCTCTATTTACCAATTAATCCACCACTACCTGGATTAATGTTAGGTACATAAATTATACATAAAATTTATGTATTAAAAAAAATAAAAAAAAGAGATGAGACCTATTATTAAATATTTTATATATTTTTATTTATTAATAAAAATATATAGTATTATTTTTTATGCACAATTTTTTATGTATAATTTGTGCATATAATACTATTATGTTTACTAGGTGTGGACTATGGACCCCAAGGCAGAAATTAAGTGTATATCAATCCAAAATCAATTTTGATGAGCCGCACGACACGACACCCTACCAAAATCAACACAAAACTATATCTTCCACCTAGGGAAGAATTTCTCCGGACCAAATTTCTCAAATTTTATTTACTTAGATTTTATAAGCCCCCGCCCTGTCTTAAAATAAATGTAAATCTGTTCCCAATAATATTAACTCGTGTAGTAAGTAAACACATTAAACTACTCACCGGTCGGTCCAAGAGGACTCCCCGACCAACACTACGCAAATGATAGTTATGCACTCATATGGAACACCTCCAAAAAGTAATGAGCCCAATAAAGCCTCAAATAACAATAGCATAACCCATTAAACCCCCCACTGACCCAAGAAGACCCCATAAATGCTATACATTTTTATCTATCACCAAATCTTATATTTTTTTAAAGCTCCTGCCTGAGATGCACAAAAATGCCAGCGAGTAAGGTCCTGAGAGCACCTTAGCCTATATTCAGTAACAGGAGTTTTCTTTTTCATTATATTTCCTTCCCTTGGCAGTACCCAATTCCGTATACAAACAGTTGGGCATAACATAATCCTCACTTGTCAAGAGAGGGAAGTAAAATTTCTTTTCTCAAAAGTTTTGATTAAGGTATCCTTGAGGTCTAAAATAATGTTAAAATACCTCTTTCCACTAACTCCAAAAACAAAGCGCATTGACAATAGAGTCTTAGGCATGACAAACACCTGTTGCTTGCTAAAAGAGGACAACCCATGTAGATTATGGATTAGTTACAAACCCATAATAGCTACTGCAAAGGTTTCTTATTGAAAGGTCATGTTCTTCTACTTGTAGTCTTCTTCTACCAACAAAGAAGATCAAAAGAGCAGGTGAGCCTCTAATCTTCAAGGCATATGAATGGTGCAGTTGGCATTTAGAACTAAAAGCAAGCGTTTCTAACCCACTTTCTCCCCCAATTTATATATATGTTCTAAAAAATATGTATATGCACAGTTCAAGTTAAAAGAATCTACTCCACAAATCACAATGGTAGAGAAAGAGTATTTGTCCCAAAATTCAAACAGGAAGCGAATCAAACAGCCAGTTTCCGTTCCATTTCTTTGGGAAGAAAAACCAGGTACACCAAAAACAGACTGGAAGCCAAGCCCCGTTACACCGGTAAATCCAATTGCAACACCTCCAATCAAGCTTGTTGCCTCGGTTCCATTCAAATGGGAAGAAATACCTGGAAAGCCGCTTCCTTGCTTCCCACCAGCACCACAAGAGTTGCAATTGCTACTCCTACCACCACCTATGCTACTAAATTCCCACTCACCTACAGTCTATTCTCAAGAAAATTATGATAAATGGGATGTTGCTTCTGCTATTGATGATGATGATAATGATACTGATGATCATGACTACGAACGTGATGGTGATGGTGATGGTGAAGAAGATGAAATGTTTGAGTCATACCTTGATGCACGGGGTTTTGAAACAGACGACTCCTTTAGTTCTGCTCCGTCTCTTGTAGCCAATCACCTAATACCAACTGCAGCAATTTCCAATGCTATTCCAGTGCAGGAAAATTTTCTGTTGGATAGTAAAAGTGCCCAGCTACAAGCGCCTTCTTCACCAACTTCTGATAGTGACAGTAGCACAAGCAGCTATGCAACAGGAACCACGAGCCTAGTTGGAGCACCTTTCTTGGAACGTCTCTTTCCATTGTTATCGCCCAAGTCAAGTTTCCTCGAAAAGGTTGGATGCTCAGAAAAGAATACTCTTACTCCACGGATGGTAATACCCAGTAAGGATTTGGATCGTGAAAGTAACTGCAGTCTTGCAGTAAATAGGCCATTAACACTTGGAGAGCTGATACTAATGAGCCGAAGAAGAAGCTACCACGGAAAAGCTGTTCTAATGCGGGACCAGAATCTCTCTGTGGTAATTCTCAAAGTTCTCAATTCTTTACCATGGTGTTTTTTCCTCAGTTATTTATCATGGCTTGTTTAGTAACATAAACAATAGTCTTCACACTTAACTTGATAGCATAATGCATGAACAGTGGATAAATCTCTTTTCAACAAAACAAAATAGCAATTACATTTCCTTCAGTTTCTTTATACATCATAATGCCGTGAACGATAATGAAATCACAAGAACCTAGTCCTCTACTATATTTTCACAAGAAAATAGATCTACTCTTGCCTGATCATCCCACTGGCAGGAATTTATGAAGAGAAGTGAGCTTGGATGCTGCATAGTTGGAAGTAGAGACAAAATCAAAGGATTACAGGGGAAGTGGAAGAGGCAGCTGCAACTAAAGCTGACCTAGGGAAAGCCCTTCGCACTTTCAGTTGATGCAACTCCAAATCAGATATCTCCATCAAATTGCTCTATTTAGATCAAATTTATTTTCACTTCTGAAACACAAACATGTCAAAAATATGAGTTCCCTAATGCAATTAACTTTCGAAATTATGTAAGAACCTCGAGACAGATAGATTGGAACTTCTCCAATCCAAAGAAGATCGGTGTTAATCATGCACTGTATGTGTTTTCTTTTAAAGCAAAGCCAACAGTATTCAATCCATTAAGCAAAAAAAAAAACAGTATTCAATCCAATGAAATAAATAGTTCAATATATTCACGACTTTTCATTGGGAGATTTACAGGTTTCAACAACTTTATGTATCCTGTCTATAACAATAGGAATATCCTTTTCATGTAATGTAGTGAAACAACACCTGAACCATCCAGGTTCAATGCAGTGGCAAGCTGAACCCGGAGTTGCATTGATCTTAGCTATATTTATGAGTTTATCCCAAAGTCCAAGCTCCCCTTTCTCATTATAAGGACGTATTAATCCACTCATATCAACCCAACAGTATAAACCTCCACTGCTCTTTGTGCACTCGATCCCCAATTGTTTCAATCCAGCCACAAAATATTCATACATTTTCCTTATCCTTTCTCTATTGAGCTCAATATAACCCTGGGTGAACTTTGTATCTGAAAGCATTGAAATCAGTAGCTGCTGGGTTGGAGTTGAAATTGAACAAAATCTTGTCAACCTTTTAGAAGCAGCCAAAACATTCTCGTTGAAGGAATATAAAATCCCTACTCTATAGCCTGGAAGAGACAAGTCTTTGGACAGACCATATATTATATGAACCCTGTCCTTATCAGAATCTTCTGACTCGAGAATTTCTGCCATGCTTACAAACTCCTCATTTCCATAGATAGACCCTGCAAATACTTCATCTGATATAATATGAATGTTTTTCTCTCTTGCAAATGCTAAGAGACTGTATAGTGTCTCTCTAGTTAGTAGATTCCCAACGGGGTTAGAAGGGTTTGAAATCAAAATCCCGCGGACTTTTTGCCCTCGCTTTCTTGCCTGAGTGAATGCTTGATCAAGAGCAGTGATACTGAAAGTGAAGTTGTCAGAGCTACGACAGTGAATGGGTATTAACTCCACACCCGTCCTCCATCTGATATCCCTATCAAACCTGCAGAATGCTTTTCTGATTATAAGTTCGATAAAAAAATCATAAATAAATAGATTCCTAAGTATGAAATGACATGATTAAATTTGTAGCTAAATTGACAGGTATGAAAGAATATCTTAAAATTTACAGGCATAAGCAGTACCCAGGGTAATATGGTGCAGGAACAAGAAATGCGTTCCCTTGGTCTGCCAAACAGAAACATAGTATTTCAACTGCAGGGGTTGCGCCAGATGTTAATACTAGTTGTGATGGGTTGAATGATACTGTTCTTCCCATGACCTGAGACATAAAACCTGCCATGGCCTACAGAATAGATTCAAAAATAACTAGCTGACCATTTTCACACACTGAAACAATGATATAGTTTATAGATCAAGTTTTATGAAAGGTAAAGTGAAAATAGAACCTATAAAGATTACTGGAAAGGAATCTAGAAAATCCATAGCCATTAATTGTCACTACGTCCAACTCAAATAACCAACGAATTATCCATCAAACTGGAGCCTTTTACATGAATTGACTTTTGGCATTCTGTTCAATTCAAGGCAATTTAAGAACTTGATCTCTTAGTGATTGTAGTTTGCAGCTCTAAACTAATTCTCTCTATCTCTTGCTCCCTCTCATATTCATGTGAAACCAAAAACAAAAGGCCTAAGGTTCCATCCTTTCTCTATATCAAGCGGGATTATCACTGAAATTGTAGCTCATGTTGCTGCTTTTTCATTCAGTGATATATTTGATAATGCCAAGTTAAGGTACATATCTACAAACAATAACAAATTACACACTTCTCTCATAAAACATCCAAATTCACCAATGTGTAAATAGATTGTTCATCACTTGAAGAGTTCATAGATGATCAAACACAAGCCTATTAATCACATTACATAAATGAACACATACCTCACTAAGTTAATTTATATGAGAATATAGTATTTTTTGACAATGTTAATAACTTTAATCCATAGATGCCACAGTATCTTTAATAAGTAAAGAATGACTACCAATGGAGATTGTGAACTATCAACTAACACTATTATTTAGTAAGAAGACAAATATTTTTTCAATAGAACATAAACCTAAACCCCTAAAAAAGCAAAATCACACTGACAGAAATAATTCTTAAAATTATAACTACCACGTTAGACTTGAAATCAAACTCATAAAATCAATATAATTGAACTATGATATTCAGTCTATCAGAACAAATATCAAAACATTACCACTTTCAAATCTGTCAGTCCATCAAATGGCTGGTAGGTAGCAATACCACTGATACTCAAGCCTCCTCGCAATATGGAATCATTAGAATTTTGAGAAAGCCAATTATCAATCAAATCCAAGGATAACTACAACCACCAAACAAAAATATAAACTAATCAAATTTTGAGTGTTTGGTTACACTAAAATTACACATATTTCTGATTTAATATTGAGTTATAATCATGTATTAGAATATTTTGCCAAAATATGGATGTCTTAATGTACAATTTACAAAAATAAAAAGGCGATATATCTATATATGACAAGGGAAAGATTCATACCTTATTTTCGGCGATTCCGAGATCAATGACACCTTCTGGGTTATCCAATTCGTGAAACGGATTCGCTCGTACCCTGTCAATTCCAATGTAATACGGCGAATCGTCCGGTTTTGCAATTGAGCTGGCCCTAGATGACACGTGGGCACGGCCGATTGACCCACGCGAAGCTAAATTAGACCGGGAAGACGAACGGGGCAAGTCGGCGAGGTTCGATGAAGAAGCAGACGGCGACGGAGGATTAGAAGGAGGGGAACGGTGCCGTTTGAGGTAGAACTGAAGAAAATAGAATAGAGCACAAGGGATTAATGAGCCCAAGACTATGCCACCTCTGCCATGCACTATTCCTTGTAAGGGTACAATGAGTCTCATTCCTGTGGATGGTTGATTTCGGGTTTCGTCTTCGGATTCCGATTTCCGACCAAAATGGGTTCGGGTCATGTCAATATTGCCGGCAGTAAACTCGCCGGAAGGTAGGGCTTATTGCAGAAGGGAAATTGGGAGTAGAACTGTGGAAGTGTGAGGATTTGTATGTGTAGGAGAAAGTGGTGACAGCAGTTCTCTGACGTTGCTTGGCTGAAGAGCGAAGAGGAAGAGAGGGAAGATAGCCAGATAGGAATCTTTTCAGTTTTGGCGATGTGATGGTAGGACTGATATGCCCTTCATCTGTTGATTAATTACAATGATAAAATGAGTTGGAGACCACGGAGTAATTAAAGAGTATTGGGGTCAAATATTCAAACTTTTACTACTGAGTAATTAAAACTATTTGTGTTGGATTTTTGAGGAAATTTCTTTTGTATCTTTAAGCAATTTAAGGTTGTGTTTGGAGTTTTTTGAGTCAACTTAGGGTCGAGTCTAGTTGAAAATTGAGTTATTTAAATAAATAAGTCTACACAGATCGGTTTTTTAGACATGAATATTGGATATTTTTAGTTTGTTTTTTTTTTTCTTGTGACTCTCAAAAAATATATAATATTTATTTTAACAGAATTTTTTATAAAATATAGTGTTTTAGGTATAATTTGGATACATATACAAAAACAGAATTATATAGTCTGTGTAGCATTACCCTATTTAAATTCAATTTATAAAATTTATTGAGTATAAAATAAAATTTAATTGAGTCATTTAATTATCTAGTTAAGTACGATCTCAAATCTAACTCGAGCATTCCTTAGCTCAATCTTGTTGAGGCTATTCTGGGATCTGATTCCTTTTCGAGTCCTTTAGATTTGGTTATATCAAGGATTGCCGTATTTATTTTGTTAGGCGGTCAGCGACCGGTGTCGCACATTTCTTAGCTCGTGCGTCGGGTTTTATGTCTGGTAATCATGTTTGGAAAGGTTCTCCGCCTCCTTTTATTTGTAATATTTTAATGTTAGATAACCAACAACAGTACTCCATACTTTGTCAAAATAAAAAAAAATGTAATTTTGAGGAAATTTCCTTTTGTATATTTAAGCAATTTAAGGTTGTATTTGGAATTTTTGGAACCGAGTAGGTCGCTATAATGGACACTCACCCACCAGTCACCGCTGTGTAATTTATATTTAATATTTTATTATGATACCAATTGTACTTATAATATTTTCGCTCATTAAAGATGAATACATTAATATGGAATTCAAATATTATTATTGAGTATACTAGATAATTAACCAAAAAAAGTTAAATATTATTAGTCTAGTGTTAAATATTTTTTCAATAAAAATTAAAATAAAACAAAATTAACCAAGATACCAGATAATGGATGCAAGTGGCCCTAGAAAATTTGGTGGGTTATAATCCAAGTGGAAACATATTTTCATGTAAAAATTTATTTTGAGCAGTTGAAGAATTTTAAAAAATATTAATTCTTAAGTCTTAAATGTATATAATTTCCAATTCTTAAAGTGAGAATAATATTTAATCTCCTTCTTTCAATAACGAGATTTACTTCTATCCCATTATGGTGTTCACCATAATGAGGAATTCTATCTCAAGTGAGGGATAAGACGATAAGGATGTGTGATTGTACTCTGATTCACATGTATACAATATTACTTTGAGTACTAAAACATTAAGTCTTCATTGTTAACTTATTTTCAACCTGTATTTATTTTCACACCGGAGTTGTCCTCTACGGCATAAATCGTCAAGCTCTACGTGTGATTTCGTTTCTGTGTAAAATTGGACGAGTCATTAATTTCTGTGTAGGATTAGACGCGTTATTAATAATCGAGAGCGTGAACAGTAAATTTTCATATATTCTCCCTAGTTCATTTTCTAGCCCTTTTATGATGTTTCCTTAAACTCTTAAAATAAAATGCATTCTTAAAATTAAAATTTAGAAAATATATATATATATATATATATATATATATATAACGTCGACTTGTCGTGGGAATGGAATTAACGGATCCGGTTATGATAAAATTGAAATCAACTTCATCATACTAAGTATATATAATTTTTTGATCAATTATTTATAAACAATATTAATATAATATTTTCAATTAAAAAATTATATACACTTACTATAGTAAAGTTGATTTCAACTTCATCATTTCCTGATCCGGATTAACACATTCTTTGCCTTCATCTAATAACATTGTTAATTCAACAAGGTAAGGAGTAAAAGATTCCAAAGAAAATCCAAATGCGTAAAGTCAATTGTCAATTTTGCCATTGTTGATATTTTGCATCAAGAATTAAGACAAAAGTCCTAATATATATTGTGATAAATTTATATTAAATTATAATTATCAAATATATTAATACACGTGATTGAATAAAATTATAAAATAATCATATTTATTATAAATCTCTTTGCTTTTTTTAATAATTATCTATGTAATTAAAAAATTAATATAAATATTCACAATATATATTATTTTTCTTAAAATAAAATTTTAATCCCATGCCAAACACGGAATAACTAAACTTACCTCGTGGAAAAAAGTTAATCGATACTCATCTTTCTTTCTTTCTTTCTTCAGGGATATTTCGGAATCCATCCTAATTTTACTAATGGCCAATTGCCCAATACAAAATTCTTTGCCACCGTTTATCTCCTTTTGTATAATTAAGCTCCCCTTTTTTTAATTAATTTGTAAAATTTTAAAATTAAAATTATAATATAAATTTATTTAAAAATTTAAAATAATATTTTATTCCTGAGAATAATCTCCAAGTAATTTTTAATATTTGTTATGAAACTAATCAAAGTTAAATAAATCACTTTTAAAGTTTCATAAAAATTCACTATATATAAAAAAATAAAAAATAAAAACTCTTTTTTGAGGTTCTCGTGTGAAAGTAGGGGTGAGCATGATCCGGTTTAAAACCCAAACTGAACACATTTGACAAATTCAAAATCGCACATGAAATTGCTTGTGATTGGTGTGGTGCGATTTTGAATCGTGCGGTGCGATTTCATTTATTGTGATTTCGATTCTAAAATCAATTGAAACAACATAATTTTATGCAACTTTATTCAAATTCAATTTAACCCTTAAATGGTGGTTGCTTATCTTATGTAAAATAGTGTGCAATGTCTATTATTATAATTTATGTATACAGGATACACAAAAAGGTATATAGTATTCTTGAATTAATTCTAATACGTTTCCTTTTAAAGAGTTTCAAATCTCATTATTTCCTGTCCAATGGATTTGTTGTTGTTGTTAATTTATTTAAAATTTGTTGTGTGAGACTCTAAATTTTATGAATAAAGATTTAAATTTTTCGAAATATTTTTTTTAAATATTATGGTGTGGATTTGATATAATGTTATAATTGTGGGTAATATTTATAAATTTTACAAAGTATGCAAGTTGTTGTATTATATTCGATTAATCGGGAATATTCGCTTTTAACGAGGAATATTCAATGCGACTTTACAATCATTAGTGAACCCCAAGAATGAAATTATTGCTTGATTGAGAAAATGACAAAAATATTTTTATGAAAATAACGACGGAAGTTTTACTGCTTAACCTGTTGAAACACCCGATGTTAAAAGTGCGATGTACGCTATGGTTGCATAAGAGCACACCTGGTTTTGATTATTGATGCTTACGTGAGAAGTCACTTAGTTTTGTTCAATTATTGCTATAGTAATTGTTACATAGTATCTCACGTTATTTGATTCAATTATTATTTATATTTTATATATTATTAAATCAATAATTGAGATAACAAAGTTATTAATATTATTATTTACAATATTAACGATGTCTGAAAGTTCGCCAGGAGAGGTTTGATCACCTAATCATGGCGCCTAATAGGGAGAAATACTTATTGAAAACCCTCTTTCTTGGGAACGACACTGGTCGATTAATATTGTGAATTATAATAATGATGATAAATGTTGTTAAATATATTGAGGTGTCTTTTATGAAGTCACGAAGTTTATATATATATATATTTATTTTTTATTAGTATTATTAATGTAATAAAATGTAAAAACTTTTTATATAAAATGCAGAATATTTTTATAAAGTTATTTGTTTTATTAGACTATAAATAGAATATATTATATTCTATTATGCATAGTATTTTGCATAGTAAAATCTTTTTATATAAAATGTAATACTTTTATAAAGTTATTTATTTTATTAGACAATAATTAGAATATATTATATTTTATTATGCATAGTATTTGCATAAGATATCTGCGTAGTATTTTGCACTGATAAGAATTTTTTATATAAAATGTAATACTTTTATAAAGTTATTTGTTTTATTAGATAATAATTAGAATATATTATATTTTATTATGCATAGTATGACATAGTATTTGTATAGTAAAATCTTTTTATATAAAATGTAATACTTTTATAAAGTTATTCATTTTATTAGATTATAAATAGAATATATTATATTTTATTTAAATTTTTTTATTTTATTAGAATATTTTATTTATAACAAGATAAGTAAATCAATATGGATCAGTCTGTTTAAAAGTAAATCAATCTGGACCGTTCATGAATTAGTTACTATTTAGTCCATTCTCCTATAAATAGAAGTTCATTCCTTCATTATATCTTACGAATTCACTAAAACTCTAGAGAGAGAAACTATAGAGAAAAAGAAAAAAAGTATTCTACTACTTCAATACTCCTATATCCAGTTTCTTCTAAGGTAAGGGGTATTATTTGTTTTGTATTCATGAAGAGAACTTCTATTATTCCATTCTTTATTATTATGTTTGTAAGACCCCAACTTATTATAAATGAAATTAAATTTCCTCTATTTATTATTTTGAAATAGTAACGATTGATTTGATTAATGTGGTTAGTTATGGGTAAAATGCGCAAATATTTCAAATAAACAAGTTGTTATAAAATATTCATTATTGTCGGGAAATATTCGTTTGGTCATGGAATATTTGTACGACGGCGCAGCCTTGTGTGGGTCTCATAACGGAAAGTGATTGGATGAAGGAAAATAACAAATATAAGTTGGTTATAAATAATCTGCCAGAAGTTATTACTGAATTATCATCGTTGGAATACCCTATTGGTTAAAACATAGTAGCACACGATTATTGCACAATTATTGATTTTTACGTAAAAGGCCTTACTCAATAATTATTACAGTAATTACTATTCAATATTTTATTTTATTGATTCAATAATTGTTGCGTTGATATTTTATATTGTTGTTATTTCAATAATTGTCACTACACAATATTTTTCATTATCAAATCAATAATTCATATTATTTGTGTGACACTCCTAAAATAGGTCCATTCCATCCAACCCATTCTGAGTCGCCAAATACATGGTACAGAAATAACTATAACTTTATTATTACAACATATAAAGCGTGAGTTTAAATACGAGATATTGCCATCTGTATAATATCCACACGCAAATAAATTCCCATCATAATTATTGATACATTATTTTATAAAAATGGTGAGGACTACTAAACAATTCTCTAGAACCCTCATTCCATACCCCACTAAGATTCGCTACATTCTCGCCTCCTCGAGAAAAAAATAGAGAACAAAAAGGAAAAGGGTGAGCTCAACTAGCCCAAGAAAAGAATATTATGACTAAGATAATATACAACAAATTATCGTTAGTCTCTAACAGAAAAAATCTAATAGAATACAACAGAACAACCGCTTTTAAATCAATCTTAGTTGAAATAATAATTCATTAGAAGAGTTAAGTAGAGAATGCAAACTACTATCTTCTATATATGAATTTAAAAGTTCATCGTCGATATTTTATCCTCGTAACATCAATCAATATATATACGAATCAAATATTCATCTTTGCACTACTGTGCCAAAGATATTCATCGATTAATCATGTTCATCTAAACACTGCTCATCTTTTTGACCACGGCCAAAGATATTAATCACTCGGTTATATTCATCTCAACACTGCTCATCTTTTACTTCTACAGCCAAAGATATTCAAGAATATCATCATTTAGACTAAGGATGATGAAAAATATTTTAAAGGAAACGAATCCATTAAACAAAAGAACAAATATTAAGGATTAAGTATTCTAAACAATCTAAGTTCAAAAATACTTTATAAATAACTTGTGCAGTGGAGTAAAATTCAAGAATGATCAAAACATGGATACAATCAAAAGCTAGTATCCATAATAGATATTTTGGACAAAAGAAGAAATTTCATTTTTAGGAATGAATAGTCAGATTCGTGAATAAGTCAGATATCGTGAATAATTAATCGATATGTGAATAAGAATCTAACACCAAAGATAGAAATTTCACAAAAAAACATCTTCACGCTTCATGTGAATAGTACTTTCGTGAATAAGAACTCGTGAATAAGAAGTAAGCTCTCATGAATAAGAACCCGAGCATACGAAAAATTTCAAATTTGATAAAATTTCCAACCAATATTTCTAATAATGATATTGAAGAAATAATATCATTTTCGAATAAAATAACATCCCTTACCTGAAAAGACAAGATTTCTAATTGAAACACAGGATATAAAGCTATGACTTGAACTTGCAAGACCGATTGCAATACTCAAAGTATACTCAAAATACTCACAAGAATACGCTTCGATAATATAGAGAGAAAACTTGAGTTACGGTGTGATTTTCAATTCTAACCTAAGACCTATTTATAGGAAAATGCTTAGAACAAAAAAGTAGAAAATTTAATAAATTAATATTATTTATTTTCCACATATTCCTATGCATCCATGAATCTGAACTCATGCATCCTAACACATGTTAAATGAGTCCCAAAATGTAAAAATGTTTTTCTTTATTAAAATAATTAAAACTTCAAAATTAATTATTTCGAGAGCTTGAACTTCAATAATTCATAATAAATAGCCTTTTTATCGTAAAATTCAAATCTCGCGATTTTTTATATGAAATTCAATTCTCTACAACTTTACGTAAGAAAATTTTTCCAAATTCCAAAGTAAATTGACCAAATCCATAAATCAAGGCGATTTTACAAAAGCTATAATCAAATTTCAACAAAAAAATGGGGTCCACCGGCACACAAAACATGTGTTTTTAATATTTATTACACAGATATATACTCTTTTCCTCAGATACTCTCATATATCCCACATTCATTGTAAAAATATCACCATTATTATATTATTAAAATATAATAATATATTTAAATGAATTATTTTATCGTAAAAAGATAAAATTTCAATTTTCAACAATTGTCACTTTAAAATTTTCTCTATCTATATCCATATAAAATCAATATTTTCCTCATCATATAAATCAATAATTAATTATTCACAAATAATATTACAGAATCACAAGATCTTGGCAACTGTGTAGCCCTCCTGAAAGCAGGGGGCTTCCAATAAAGATCTCTCACATTCTTGGCGGCGCAATTAAAAGTGACCAAACCTCTCCTTGATTTTAACTTTCTAGACATCGCCAATAATGTTATCCAATAATATTATTCAGATAATATGAATTATTGTCTGATAATGGAAAATACTTGTGTAATGACAATTTATTGAAACAACGGTCATATAAAATATCAATGCAACAATTATTGAATCAATAAAATAAAATACTTGAATAGTAATTATCGTAACCATTATCGAAAGAAAGGCCTTCTTACGTAAGAATTAATAATTGGTGCAATACCGCAGCCATCGCTCAACAACGCCAGACATTAGTGTGTTTTAACCACCGGGTATTCCAACAAAGATAATTGCAGAATAACTACGCCGATTATTTATAAACAACTTATATTTGTCGCTTTTCTTCATCCAATCGCTTTCACATTATGGGGCCATACAAAGATCAAGGCTGTCGCATTTAATATTCCCCGACAAAGATAAATATTCCACGACTGAAACGAATATTCTCCGACAATAATGAATATTTTATAACCACTTGCTTATTCAAAATATTTGCGTATTTTACCCATAACTATCCACATTAATCAAATCAACCCTTACTATTTCAAAATAATAAATAGAGAAAAATAAATTTTATTTATTAATAATTTGGGGTCTTACAATTTGAATAATATTATTAGATAACATTATTGGCAATGTCTAGAAAGTTCTGTTTAAAGAGAGGTTTGGTCACCTAATTGCGCGTCAGTAAGGAGAAATCCTTATTGGAAAGCCCTCTCTTTCCTGAGGAACTACCGTCATTTATCGATATTGTGATTCTGTAATATTATTTGTAAATAATTAATTATTGATTTATATGATAAGAAAAATATTCATTTTATGTGGATATAGATGGAGAAAATTTTTAATGTGACAATTATTGAAAATTGATATTTTATCTTTTTCGATAAAATAATTTATTTAAATATATTATTATATTTTAATAATATAATAATGGTGATATTTTTATAATGAATATGGGATATATGAGCATATGAGGAGGAGGAGTATTTTTGTTACTAAAAATATTTAAAACATGTTTTTCATGTTTGTGGACTCCATTTCTTGATTGAAATTTGATTATAGCCTGCAAAATCATCCGTATGTGGATTTCGGTCAATTTCTGCTTGGAATTTGGAAAAACTTAAACTTACAAAGTTGTTGAGAATGGAATTTCCTATGGAAAAGTCATGAGGTTCAAATTTTTTTGATAAAAGGGCTATTTGTTCTGAATTATTGAAGTTCGGAAGTTCCGAAATAATTGATTTTTAGAAGTTTTAATTGTTTTAGTTAACAAAAACGTTTTTTGTCATTTGGTGGGCTCCAATGGTGTTGTAAACATGCTGAATTCAGTTGTCAAAGAGGTGGGCTTGAATAATTTTTAGAAATATATATTTTTTTAAATTTTCGCTTTGGTGTTCTAAGCATTTTCCTATAAATAGGTGTCTTGTTAGAATTGAAAATCACACCGTAAAACTGAAGTTTTCTCTTTTTTCTCTATATTATCAAGCGTATTCTTGTGAGTATTTTGATACTTTGAGTGTTATTTTATCTGATCTGAAGTTCCTTTCAAAGACTATATCCAATGATTCTAATCAAGATCATTTTCAAGGTAAGGGACATTATTATTTTTTTAAAAAAATGATATTATTTCTTTTACTATCATTATGCCAGAATATTGGTAAAATTTTTATTGTGAAATTATTGTCTTTTAGTATCGGGGTTACTATTCACGTATACGACACTATTCACGTATACGTCACTATTCACGAATACGGTACTATTCACAGAAAAATTAAATTTTCATTTTTTTATCCAAAATATCTATTATAGATACTAGCATTGATTGTATCCATGTTTTGATCATTCTTGAATTTTACTTCATCACGATTATTTATGAAGTACTTTTGAACTTGGATTGTTTGAAGTACGAATCCTTAAAATTTATTCTTTTGTTTCACTGGATTCGTTTCTTTAAAATATTTTTTATCATCCTCAGTCCTAAATGATGATAATACTGAATATCTTTGGCCTGTAGTACAAAGATTAATGATTTTCTGATGAATATATTTGGCCCGTAGAAAAGAAAGATGAACAGTGTTGTGATGAACATGACGGTGATGAATATCTTTGGCTCAGAGTGCGAGATGAATATTTGATTCAAGATGAATATTGATTGATGTTATAGGGATAAAATAATGATAATGGACTTTTAAATTCATATATTATAGTAGATTTCATTCTCTACACGTAACTTCGCCTATGAATTATTATTTCAATGCGAATATTGATCCGAAATTGTTTTTCATTGTATTATATCGATTTTTCCTGTTGAAGACTAACGATAATTTATTCTATATTATCTTAGTCATAATATTCTTTATCGGGCTAATTGAGCTCACCCTTTTCCTTTTTGTTCTATTTTTCTTCTCGTGAAGCGAGAATGTAAAATAGTATTAGTCCTGGGTAATGGAAATGAAGGTCTTAGAGAGTTGTTTTAGTAGTCCTCACCCTTTTGTAAAGATAATATATCAATAATTGTAATGAGGACTTATTTGAGTGTTGATATTGTCTAGAAGACAATATTTGTATTTAAACTCACAGCTTTTATGTTGTATTAATAAAGTTGTAGTTGTTTTCTATACCATGTTATTGACGACTCGTCGAATGGGTGTTGAAACCTATTTTGGGGGCATCACACTTTAGTATCGAGCTTAGGGATATGATCTTTGGCGGAGATCGGGGAATAGAACTAGGAGGGAGAGGCGAGTAAAACCTTCACTAAAGTGTGTCTTTACCTTAAGCTTATTTGTTAGTTGGTCAAAGATATAGTAATATTATGTGATATATTGATTTCTTTAATTAACCCTTGTTTTATGGCGGATTTGAGAATGTCGAATTGAGAATGTTAATAGTGGAGTAAATGAGACCGTGGAGACACCTTTACTCACCAACGAGGAGAACGCGTCTGAAGTCAAATGTTCCTCTGTGAACAACACCACCGAAAGCGAGATGATGAACGAGGGGATGTTTGAAGCTTTTTGCGGTTCATGCAAAATCGCATTTAGGAGACTCGTGTTCAAAATACAGTGGAAATGATAACAACGCACGGTTTGTCACAACTAAGCAGTTCAAAGAGTTGGGACCACCAGAATTCTGGGAAAAGCTGGATCCGATAAAGGCAGAAACATGGGTCAAACAAATTACCAAGATATTCGATGTCTTGGGATGCACGGAGGAACAGAAGTTTCCATTCGCCACCTTTATGTTCCGTAAATGAGGCATTCTTGGTGGGAATCAGAAAGCGTCTTCATCAAATATTCAAAGATGTCTTGGGAGACGTTTCAGAAACTGTTCAATGACAAGTACTTTCCTGAAAGTATTCATCATATGAAGGAAGTGGAGTTTATTAGATTTGAACAAATCAACATGACGGTGTCCCAGTACGAGGCGATGTTTGCGAGTTATCCAGGTTCGCACCTCATTTGGTGGAGAATGAGGAACGATGACGGATGTTTACGAGAGGTTTGAAACCCGACATACGTCAATATCTCATTTCTCATAAATTTTCTCTATTTCCGGATGTTGTCAACAGGCTCAATTATTAGAGCGAGATAACGAGTACGTTCAACCGAGGTACCACAACGAGATCATACTAAGGTGGCAATGCTCGTGAACAACGATAACCAATGGAGAAAGAAAAATACGGACAAGAATGGTAACCACTCTGGTGGTAATCATGGCCATGAAAATAGGAGAAGCGAGTCGGGGGGAGATTTTAAAAAGAGAAGATTCAACAATGACAATGCAAAGACGTCGGCCCGATGTAGAATCGGTTCTAAGGGAGGAGAACGACCACCGGTCGTATGCTATAAATGCGGGAAAGAGGGACATATCAGTCCAAACTATCCACAACAGTTTAAGGTATGTTATAATTGTGGAAAGGAAGGACATATCTCTCGGGATTGTACAGTAGAGAAACCAAGTCCAGCGGGGATGGTGACTCAAAAGGCTATCCCAGAAAAGTCAAAGTCAATGGTTCTTGGAAGAGCGTTTGTTGTGACTGGTCAAAATGCGAGGAACCCAAACGAGGTGATCACGGGTAAGCTAATCATAAATTCTTGCGAAGTTTATATCTTACTAGATACCGGTGCTACCCATTCATTTATCTCTCTTGCTTGTGCTCAACGCTTAAACTTAACTCCTAGAAATTAGACTTTGACTTTATCTGTGGAGACTCATTAGGAGACATTTTATTACATCCACGTTTATAAATCTTGTTTGATCCAAGTTGGCACCATCACATTACCTATTGACCTTATCTCTTTAAAGATACTTGCTTTTGATGTGATTTTAGGGATTGATTGGTTAACTACTCATCATGCCAAAATTGATTATTTTCAAAAGGTTGTTAGTTTTCATATTCCTAACCAACCTGTTGTATGAATTCAAGCAAATAAACCACTAAAATCAATCACTGTCATATCAAGTCATAAAGCTATTCGTTTATTGAAAAACGGATGTCAAGCTTTCTTAGCCCATGTTATGGATTTGAATAAAGACACGTCAGATTTGAATAATATTCCTGTTGTTAGTAAATTTCCGATGTATTTCTGAAGAACTTCCTGGCCTACCCCGAACGTGAAGTTGAATTCTTTATTGATCTTGAACACGTGACAAAGCCCATTTCAAACCCCATATCGAATGGCTCTATTGAACTTCAGAGTTAAAGGTCCAACTACGTGAGTTGTTGGACATCGCTTTTATTCGATCTGAAAGACATCTCCTTGGGGTGCTCCTTTTTATTTGTAAAGAAGAAGAAGACTAAGTATGCGACTTTGTATTGACTATCGAGAATTGAACCATGTCACCATCAAGAATAGGTATCCGCTACCTCGTATTGATGACCTGTTTGACCAGATGCAAGGAGCACAATTCTTTTTCAAGATCGATCTTCGTTCTGGATATCATCAGCTGAAGATTAGAACTGAGGATATTCTAAAGAATGCCTTTAGAACTCGGTACAGGCATTATGAATTCTTAGTCATGTCTTTTGGATTGACTAATTCTCACGCGGCTTTCATGGATATGATGAACCGGATATTCAAGGAATATTTGGATCGGTTCGTTGTTGTCTTTATTGATGACATCCTCATATATTCCAAAAGTCAGAAGATCATGAGCACCATTTGTTCGGTACTCTAAAGGCTTCGTGAAAACAAGCTTTATATGCCAAGTTGAAGAAATGCGAGTTACGGCGAGGGAAGTAGCATTCCTTGGGCACGTGGTGTCAAAACATGGAGTATCTGAATTCCCGTGAAGATTGAAGCAATACAAAGTTAGGAGCAACCAAAGACGATGGAATCAAGCGTAGCTTTACGGCCTGTTTGGTTATTATCGGAGATTCGTGGAAGGATTTTCTCGAATCGCCACCCGTTAACTCAACCGACTTTGAAGATACAAAATTCAGATGGAAATGAGGAATGCGAAAAAGAGTTTCCAAGAGCTTAAGAGGAGACTCATTTTCGCACCAGCTCGACAATATCATCCGGTTCGGATGGATTTGTTATCTCAACGATGCTTGAGTGCAAAGGGTTAGGATGTGTTCTCATGCAACATGTGAAAGTCATAGCCTATGCCTCGCGATAACTTAAAAGAATATGAGAGGAATTATCCTACCATGATCTAGAGTTAGCGGCAATATCGCTTTCATAAAAAAGATCCTGGAGGCACTATCTATATGGGAGAAAGTGGAGATATATTCAGACCATAAAAGCCTCAAATATTTCTTCACTCAAAAAGAACTCAACATGCGGCAACGACGTTGTCTTGAGTTGTTAAAAGATTATGACCACACCATTCAATATCAATTTGAAAAAGCAAACGTGGTAGCTGACGCGTTGAGTAGAAGATCATATGCAGGAACGTGTGCGATGATGTCAAGTATACGCATAGAACCAACTTTAATCGATAAAGTCAAAGTTGCTCAAGCTACAGACCTGGAGCTAATGCGTATGAAGAAGAAAGTACAAGAAGGTGTTATTCCAGAAGCAAGAATCGATGAAGAAGGAATACTTCGAGTCCACTCCAGACTTTGTGTTCCTAACGACTCTGATTTGAACTACAAGATCATGACGAAGGCACATAATACACCATTTATAATCCATCATGGAAGTACCAAAGTGTATCGTGATCTTTGACATACATTTTAGTGGAACAATATGAAGAGAGAGATTGCAAAGTTTATCTCGAGGTGTTTAACTTGTCAACGTGTAAAGGCGGAGCATCATGTACCTAAGGGTCCGTTGCAACCACTTGAGATTCCGAAATAGAAGTGGAACACATTACCATGGATTTCGTTCTGGGTCTTCCCACGGTTTCTCAAGGCATAGATCGATTTGGGTTATTGTTGATAGATTAACTAAGTATGCTCATTTCTTTGCGATACGGAGACTTATTCCTTGAACGCTCTTGCTTTCGTATGTATGTAAATGAGATTGTGAGATTGCATGGCATGCCAGTATCCATAGTTTCAGATCGTGACCCAAGATTCACTTCACGATTTTGGGTTAGGTTGCAAAAAGCAATGGGCACGGATTTATGATTCAGTTCGACATACCATCCTCAAACGGACGGACAATCAGAGAGAACTATTCAAACTTTTGAAAATCTATTAAGACTCTATGTCCTAGATTTCAAAGGGAGTTGGGATAAGTATTTACCATTGGTGGAATTCTCCTACAACAACAGTTATCGGGCAAGTATAGGTGTGGCTCCATTCGAAGCATTATATGGACGAAAGTGTCGCTCTCCAATATGTTGGGATGAGGTGGGTGAAGCAACATTGTTGGGACCCGAGTTGGTACGTATGACTACAAAAAATATCCAAATAATTCGACAACGTATACAAATGGCACAGGATCGACAAAAGAGTTATGCGGATCTTCATCGAAAGGACGTGGAATTTAGTATTGGGGATCATGTATTGTTGCGTGTTTCTCCATGGAAGGGAGTTACAAGTTTCGGGAAGAGAGGAAAGCTCAATCCACGATTTATTGGTCCATTTCAGATTCTTGACCGAATAGAAAATGTAGCCTATAGACTCGCGTTACCTCCAAGTATTTCTCGTGTTCATAATATTTTTCATATATCTGTGCTTCATAAATATGTGAAAGACCCGAACCACATTATTGAGTTAGAACCGGATGAGATAGCCGAAGACTTAACGTACGAAGAGGTACCTGTCAAGATCTTGAATAGGAAGGAGCATGTCTTACGTACAAAGGTCATACCACAAGTCAAAGTTTTGTGGAGGAACCATGCTATTGAGGAAATGACCTGGGAGTTGAAAACAGAAATGAAAGCGAGGTATCCTCACCTTTTGAAACACACAGTACGACGTCCAATTTCGAGGACGAAATTTCATAAGAAGGAAGTTGTAAGACCCCAACTTATTATAAATGAAATTAAATTTTCTCTATTTATTATTTTGAAATAGTAAGGGTTGATTTGATTAATGTGGTTAGTTATGGGTAAAATCTAAATATTTCAAATAAGCAAGTGGTTATAAAATATTCATTATTATTGGGGAATATTCGTTTGGTCGTGGAATATTAAATGCGACGACATGACTTTCGTATGGGCCCATATGTGAAAAACGATTGGATGAAGGAAAACGACAAATATAAGTTGGTTATAAATAATTGGCAGTTAGTTATTACAGTTAATCTTTGTTGGAATACTAGGTGGTTAAAGCACAAGAAGCACCAGATTGCACTTGCAATTATTGATTTTTTACGTAAGCAAGCCTTTACTTTCAATAATTGTTACGATAATTCTTGTTTAATATTTTGTTTTATTGATTCAATAATTGCTTTGCGTTGATACTTTGTATTGTTGTTGTTGCAATAATTGTCACTACACAGTATTTTCCATTATCAAATCAACAATTCATATTATTTGAATAATATTATTAGATAGCATTATCGGTAATGTTTAGAAAGTTCTGTCTAAAGAGAGGTTTGGTCACCTAATTGCGCGCCAGTAAGGAAAAATCCTTATTGGAAAGCCCCATCTTTCCTAGGAACGGCCTGGTTGTCGATATTGTGATTCTGTAATATTATTTGTGAATAATTAATTATTTATTTATATGATAAGAAAAATATTCATTTTATGTGGATATAGATGGAGAAAATTTTTAATGTGACAATTGTTGAAAATTGATATTTTATCTTTTCCGATAAAATAATTCATTTAAATATATTATTATATTTAAATAATATAATAATGGTGATATTTTTACAACGAATGTGGGATATATGAGTATACGAGGAGGAAGAGTATTTTTGTTGCAATAAATGTTTAAAACATGTTAAACATGTCTATGGACCCCATTTATCGATCGAAATTTGATTATAAATTGTAAAATCGCCTGTTTGTGGATTTTTGGCCAATTTTTGTTTGGAATTTGAAAAACATTTCTTACTCGCAAAGTTGTAGAAATTGAATTTCCTATAAAAACGCCATAAGATTCAATTTTCTGACAAAAGGGCTATTTATTGTGAATTATTGAAGTTCCGGAGTTCCGAAATAATTGATTTTTGGAAGTTTTAATTGTTTAAAATAACAAAAACGTTTTTTATATGTTGTGAGCCTCATTAATCACATGCTAGGTGGCTGATTTCAGATTCCCAAAGGATGGCATAGAAATGTTTTTATAAATATATTATTATATTAAATTTTCTGCTTTGGTGTTCTAAGCAATTTCCTATAAATAGGTGCTTAGGTTAGAATTGAAAATCACACCAGAAACTGAAGTTTTCTCTCTATATTATCGAGCGTATTCTTGTGAGTATTTTGAGTATACTTTGAGTATTGCTATACTATGAAAGTTCGTTATAAACTATATCCATATTTTTCGCTTAAATCTTGCTTTTCCGAGAGTAAGGATATTTTTTTTTCGTAATGATATTATTTCTTCAATATCATTATCTTTGAAATATCGATCTCAAGTTTTTATCAAATTTGGAACTTTTGGTGTCTGAGTTACTATTTACGTATCGACCTAATTATTCACGATATCTGATCTTATTCACGAATACTGACCTTTATTCATTGAAAAATGAAAATTTTCCTTTTCGTCCAAAATATCTATTGTGGATACTAGTTTTGATTGTATCCATGTTTGATCATTCTTTAATTTTACACCACTATGATTATTTTTGAGGTATTTTTGGACGTGGATAAAACAAAGTACGAATCCTTAATCCTTAATCCTTGTCATTTTGTTTCACCGGGATTCGCTTTAAAAAAAAAAAAAATTATTTTTCATCATCCTCGGTCTTAAATGATGATATTATTGAATATCTTTGGCACCGTAGTGCAAAGATGATTGATTTCGATGAATATCTTTGGCCTGTAGTGCAAAGATGAATGATTTCTGATGAATATCTTTGGCCTGTAAAGCAAAGATGAACAAGTGTTTAGATGAACATGACCAACTGGTGAATGTCCTTGGCCTGTAGTGCAAGGATGAATATATGATTCCAAATATATATTGATTGATGTTACTGAGGATAAAAATATTGATGATGGATCGTTAAATTCATAGATATTAGTAGATTTCATCCTCTACGTAACTCTTCTATGAATTAATATTTTCATGCAGTATTATTGATTTAAAACTTGTTGTACATTGTATTCTATTAAATTTTCCCCTGTTGAAGACTAACGATAATTTGTTGTATATTATCTTAGTCATAATATTCTTTACTTGGCTAGTTGAGCTCACCTTTTCCTTTTTGTTCCATTTTTTTCTTCTCGGGAGGCGAGAATGTAGCGAGTGCAGATTTAGCTCGGGGTATGGAATGATGTATCAATAATTATGATGAGGATTTATTTGTATGTGGATATTTTTTAGATGGCAATATCTCAGATTTAAACTCACGCTTTCTTTGTTGTAATAATAAAGTTGTAGTTATTTACATCTGTATCGTATGACAACTCGAATGGGTGATGTATACCTATTTTGGGGTGTCACATTGTTATCGAGCTTAGGGATATGATCTCCGGCGAGATCGGGGAATAGAACTAGGAGGGAGAGATTTGTAAATCCTTCGCTAAGTGTCCTACCTAAGCTTATTTAATAGTTGGTCAAGATATATAGGATATTATGTGATATATTGATTTCCTTAATTAACCCTTGTTGTTTATGGCGATGATTTGAGAATGTCGATCGAGAATATTAATAATGGAAATGAGACCGTGGAGACGCTCAGACTTTCACCAACGAGGAGAACGTCTGACAGTCGACAATGTTCCTCCCCCGAAACAACACCACCGGCGAGATGATGAACGAGGATGTTTAGAAGCTTTTTGCGATTCATGCAAAATCGAACGAGGAGACTCGTGTTCAAAATACTGGGAAGAAATGATAGCGAATTCACGGTTGTCACAAACCAAGCGCTTCAAAGAGTTAGACCACCGAATTTAAGGAAAGCCAAATCCGATCATGGCGAAAACATGGGTCAAGCAAATTACCAAGATATTCGATGTCTTGGGATGCACGAGAACAGAAGGTTCCATTCGCCACCTTTATATTCCGTGGCGAAGGCAGACTCACTGGTGGGAGTCTCAGAAGCGCACTCCATCCAAATAAGACTCAAAGATGTCTTGGGAGACATTTCAGAACTATTTAATGACAAATACTTTCCGAAAGTGTTCATTATACAAGGAAGTGGAGTTTATTAGACGGAAGCGAGAACAACATGACGATTGTCTCAAAGACGAGGCGAAGTTTGCGAGTTATCCAGTTTTCAGACCTCATTTGGTGGAGAATGAGGAACGATGACGCGGATGTTTCGAGAGGTTCAAACCCAAGCATACGCCGAAGATCTCATTTCTCATAAATTTTCTCTACTCGATGATGTGTAAATGTGGCTCAATTATTAGAGCGAGATAACGAGTACGGCCAACCGAGGACCACAACCAGGATCATCTAGGAGATGGCGACAACAAAACAACGATAACCAATGGAGAAAGAAAAGACGGACAAAAATGGTAACCACTCTGGTGGTAATCATGGCCATGAAAATAGAAGAAGCGAGTCAGGAGGATATTTTAAAAGGAGGAGATTTAACCACGACCATATGAAGAAGATAAAGCCGAGAAGAATCGGTTCTAAGGGAGGAGAACGACCACCCCATCATATATGCTACAAATGCGAAAGGAGGGATATCACCAAACCGCCCACAACAGTTCGGGTATGCTATAATTGTGGAAAGGAAGGACATATCGCTTGGGATTGTACTGAAAGCGAAACCTAGTTCAATGGGGACGGTGACTCAAAAGATTGTCCCGAGAAAAGTCAAAGTCAATCGGTTCTTAAGAAGAGCGTTTGTTGTGATTGGTCAAAATGCGAGGAACCCAAACGAGGTGATCACGTAAAACTAATTATAAATTCTTGTGAAGTTTATACTTTACTAGATACCTGGTCTTACCCATTCATTTATGTCTCCTACTTGTGCTCAACGTTTAAATTTGACTTAGGAAAATTAGACTTTGACCTATCTTTGAAACTCCGTTAGAGAAACTTTCACCACATCCAATCGCTTTATAAATCTTGTTTGATTCAAGTTGGCACCATCACCTTACCTCGTGAATGACCTTATCTCTTTAAAGATACTTGCTTTTGATGTGATTTTAGGATTGATTGATTAACTACTTATCATGCCAAAATTGATTGTTTTCGTAAGTTGTTAGCTTTTCATATTCCTAAACAACTTTGTTGTATGCGAATTCAAGAACTAAACCATTAAAATCAATCACCGTCATATCTAATCATAAAGCTATTCGCTTTATTAAAAACGGATGTCAAGCTTTTCTTAGCCCATGTTATGGATTTGAATAAAGACACGCCAAATTTGAATAATATTCTGTTGTTATTGACTTTCCCGACGTATTTCTGAAGAACTTCCCGCCTACCCCGTAACGTGAAGTTGAATTCTTTATTGATCTTGAACTGATAAAAGCCCATTTCTAAAACCCCATATCGAATGGCTCCTATTGAACTTCAGAGTTAAAGGTCCAACAACATGAGTTGTTGGACATCTGCTTCATTCGTCCCTAAGACATCTCCTTGGGGTGCTCTGCTTTTATTCGTAAAGAAGAAAGGCGGAGTATGCGACTTTATATTGACTATCGGAATTGAACCATGTCACTATCAAGAATAGTATCCTCACCTCGTATTGATGACTTGTTTGACCCGATTCAAGAGAGCACAATTCTTTTCAAAAATCGATCTTCGCTTACGGATATCATCAAATGAAGATTAGAATCGAGGATATTCCAAAGACCGCCTTTAGAACTCCAGTGCGGGCATTATGAATTCCTAGTCATGTCTTTGGATTGACTAATGCTCCTACTGGCTTTCATGGATATGATGAACCGAGTATTCAAGGAATATTTGGATCGGTTCGTTGTTGTCTTTATCATGACATCCTCATATATTCCAAAAGCCGTGAAGATCATGAGCACCATTTAAGTTTGGTACTCCAAAGGCTTCGTGAAAACAAGCTTTATGCCAAGTTAAAGAAATGCGAGTTACGGCTTGAGGAAGTAGCATTCCTTGGGCACGTGGTGTCGAAACATGGAGTATCCGCTGATCCAAATGAAGATTGAAGCAATACAAAGTTAGAAGAACCAAGTCGGTGATCAAGACGCAGCTTTACGGGCTTACCGGTTATTATCTGAGATTCGTGGAAGGATTTTCTCGAATCGCTACTCCATTAACTCAAATACCGACTCGGAAAGATATAAAATTCACGTATGGAGCGAGGAAAGATATAAAATTAAGTATGGAATGAGGAATGCGAGAAGAGTTTCTAAGAGCTTAAGAGAGACTTATTTCGGCTGTTTCTAACAATGCCATCCGTACGGATGGATTTGTTATCTACAACGATGCTTCGAGCAAAGGGTTAGGATGTGTTCTCATGTAACGTGGGAAAGTCATAGCCTATGCCTCATGACAACTTAAAGAATATGAGAGAATTATCCTACTCATGATCTAGAGTTAGCGCAAAGATCGTTTTCATTATTAAAGATCCGGAGGCACTATCTTTATGGGGAGAAAGTGGAGATATATTCAGACCATAAAAGCCTTAAATATTTCTTCACTCAAAAAGAACTTAACATGCTGGCAATGACGTTGGCTCGAGCTATTGAAAGACTACGACCACACTATTCAATACCATCCCGGAAAAAGCGAACGTGGTAAATTAGCGTTGAGTAGAAGATCATATCGCAGGAACGAAAGTGCGATGATGTCAAGTATACGACAGAGCCAACTTTAATAGAAAAAGTTAAGGTTGCTCAAGCCACCCACCCGGGAATGATCGTATGAAGAAGAAAAAATACAAGAAGGTGTTATTCCTAAGCGAGAATCTATGAAGAAGTAATACTTGAGTCCACTCTATACTTTGTGTTCTAACGACTCGATTTGAAGTACAAGATTATGATGGAGGCACACAATACACCATTTGCAATCCATCCTAGAAGTACTAAAATGTATCGTGATCTTCGACATACATTTCGGTGGAACAATATGAATAGAGAGATTGCAAAGTTTATCTCAACATGTTTAACTTGTCAACGTGTAAAGGCGAGCATCAAGTGCCTAAGGACCATTGCAACCACTTGAGATTACGAAATGGAAGTGGGAACACATTACCATGGATTTCATTTCATGTCTTCCTACGGTTTCTCAAGGCATAAATGCTATTTGGGTTATTGTTGATAGATTAACCAAGTTCGCACATTTCTTCATTGATACACGGAGACTTATTCTCTTAAACGCCTCACTAGTATGTATGTAAATGAGATTGTGAGGTTGCATGGCATGCCAAAGATCTATAGTTTGGATCGTGACCCAAGATTCACTTCAAGATTTTGGGTTAGCTTACAAAAAAACTATATGGTACGGATTTACGATTGATTAAGCATACCATCCTCAAACAGACGGACAATCGAGAGAGACTATTCAAACTCTTGAAGATTTATTAAGACTCATGTCCTGAACTTCAAGCGGCGATTAGGATAAGTATTTACCATTGGTGGAATTCTCCTACAATAACAAATTATCGTGCAAGTATAGGTGTGGCCCCATTCAAGCATTATATGGACGAAAATGTCGCTTCTCAAAGATATGTTGGGACGAGGTGGGTGAAGCAACATTTTGGGACCCGAGTTGAAATGTGATATGACCACGTAAAAGATCCAAATGATTAGACAACGCATACAAATGGCACGAGATCGACAAAAGAGTTATGCGGATCTTCATCGAAAGGACGTGGAGTTTAGTATAGGGGATCATGTATTGTTGCGTGTTGCCCACGGAAGGAGTTACAAGATTTGGGAAAGAGGAAAGCTCAATCTACGATTTATTGGTCCATTTCAAATTCTTGACCGAGTAGTAGAAATGTAGCCTATAGACTCGCTTTTCCCCCCAGTATGTCTCGTGTTCATAATGTGTTTCACATATCCGCATTTCAGAAATATGTGAAAGACCCGAACGCGTTATTGAAGTTAGAATCCTGACGAGATAACCTGGAGACTTAACGTATGAGGAGGTTCCTGCCAAGATCTTAGATAGAAAGAGAGCATGTCCCACACGACGAAGGTCATACCACAAGTTAAAGTCTTGTGGAGGAACCATGCTATAGAAGAAATGACCTGAATTGGAAACGGAAATGAAAGCGAGGTATCCTCATCTTTTTGAACACCAGTATTTATGTCAATTTCGAGAACGAAATTTCATAAGGAGGGAGGTTGTAAGACCCCAAATAATTAATAAATAAAATTTAATTTCCTTTAATTATTATTTTGAAATAGTAAGGGTTGATGTGATTAATGTGGATAATTATGGGTAAAATACGCAAATATTTCAAAATAATGCAGTGGTTATAAAATATTCAATGTTGTTTGGAATATTCGTTTGGTCGTGGAATATTAAATCGTTGTTGGGAATATTAACGACGACAAGTAATGGCTATGTGTGGACCCATAACGAAAAAGCGATTGGAGGAAGAAAATGACAAATATAAGTTGTTTAAAATAACGTCAGAATTGTTACCGCTATACATGGAATACCCTAAATGGTTAAAACACGAATACGCTATTGTTGCAGACAAGAAAGACACTACAGTATTGCACCAATTATTGACTTTTACGTAAGAAGGCACTTACTCAATAATGGTTACATAATTAATTATTCAATGATTTTATTGGTTCAATAATTGTTGTTTGATATTTTATATTGTTGTTGTTTCAATAATTGTCATTACACAAGATTTTTCATTATCGAAACAATAATTCATATTATCCTAATAATATTATTAGATAAAATTATTGGCAATGTCTAGAAAGTTCTCGTCTAAGGAGAGGTTTGGTCACCTAATCATTGCTACCAGTGAGAGAAATTTTTATCGAAAGCCCCTCTTTTCTGAACCTACCTGGTTGTCAATATTGTGATTCTGTAATATTATTTGTGAATAATTAATTATTGATTCATATGATGAGAAAAATATTGATTTTATGTGATATAGATGGATAAAATTTTTAATGTGACAATTGTTGAAAATTAAAATTTTATCTTTTTCGATAAAATAATTCATTTAAATATATATATATATTATTATATTTTAATAATGTAATAATGGTGATATTTTTATAACGAATGTGGGATATATGAGTATACTGAGGAGGAAGAGTATTTTTGTTGCAATAAATGTTTAAAACATGTTAAACATGCTCATGGACCCCATTTATTGAATCGAAATTTGATTATAACAGAAAATCGCCTGTTTGTGGATTTCTTGGCCAATTTTTGTTTGGAATTTGAAAAAATTTCTTCCGCGCAAGTTGTAGAAATTGAATTTTCTATAAAAACACGCAAGATTCGAATTTTCTGACAAAAGGGCTATTTATTGTGAATTATTGAAGTTCCGGAGTTCCGAAATAAATGATTTTTGGAAGTTTTAATTGTTTAAAATAACAAAAACGTTTTTTATATGTTGTGAGCCTCATTAATCACATGCTAGGTGGCTGATTTTAGATTCCCAAAGGATGGCGAAGAATTTTTTTTATAAATATATTATTATATTAAATTTTCTGCTTTTGGTGTTCTAAGCAATTTCCTATAAATAGGTCTTGGGTTAAATTGAAAATCACACCGAAACTCAAGTTTTCTCTCTATATTATCGGCGTATTCTTGTGAGTATTTTGAGTATACTTTGAGTATTGCTATACGGTGAAAGTTCAAGTATAGCCTTATATCCATGATTTCAGCTAAGCACTGCCTTCCGGAGGTAAGGGATATTTTTTTTTTCGTAATGATATTATTTCTTCAATATCATTATCTTTGAAATATTGATCCAAGTTTTATCAAATTTGGAACTTTTGGTGTCTGAGTTACTTATTTACGATACAACACTATTCACGATACTGGTCTTTATTCACTTATCACTAAGACTATTCATCGAAAAATAAAAATTTTCTTTTCGTCTCAAAATATCTATTGTGGATACTAGTTTTGATTGTATCCATGTTTTGATCATTCTTGAATTTTACACCACTATGATTATTTTTGAGGTATTTTTGACGTGGATAAAACAAAAGTACGAATCCTTAATCCTTGTCATTTTTTTTCACCGATTCGCTTTAAAAAAAAAATATTTTTCATCATCCTCGCCTTAAATGATGATATTATTGAATATCTTTGGCCGTAGTGCAAAGATGATTGATTTCGATGAATATCTTTGGCCCGTAGTGCAAAGATGAATGATTTCTCGATGAATATCTTTGGCCCGTAGAAAAAGGAGAAGATGAACAGTGTTTAGATGAACATGACTAACCGTGGTGAATGTCCTCGCTTTTGTAGTAGTACGGATGAATATATGATTCCGGATATATATTGATTGATGTTACAGGATAAAAATATTGATGATGGATCATTAAATTCATAGATATTAGTAGATTTCATCCTCTACGTAACTCTTCTATGAATTAATATTTTCCATCATGCAGTATTGATTTAAAACTTGTTGTCTATTGTATTCTATTAAATTTTTCCCTATTAAAGACTAACGATAATTTGTTGTATATTAACTTAGTCATAATATTCTTTACTGGGCTAGTTGAGCTCACCCTTTTTCTTTTTGTTCCATTTTTCTTCTCAGGAGGCGAGAATGTAATGTAGTATTTAGCCTAAAAAAATGGAATGATGGTTTTAGAGAGTTTGTTTAGTAGTCCTCACCATTTTTGTAAAATAATGTATCAATAATTATGATGAGAATTTATTTGTATGTGGATATTGTTTAGATGGCAATATCTCGTATTTAAACTCACAATTTCTTCACAGTAATAATAAAGTTGTAGTTGTTTTCGCACTGTATCGACAACTCGAATTGGTGATGTATACCTATTTTGGGGTGTCACATTATTAGATACCGCCTACCCATTCGTTTATCTCTCTTGCTTATACCAACGCTTAAATTTGACTCAAGAAATTAGACTTTGACTTATCTCGTTGAAGCTCCGTTATGAGAAACCTTCATTACATGTGCTATCCAAGTCTTGGATAAGAGTCACAGTTTTGAATGATATTTCTATCGTTAATAAATTTCTTGACTTATTCTTAAAGACTTCTTGGCCTACCTCAGAACGTTAAATCGAATTTTGTACTGACCCCAGTACAAAACCCCATTTCTAAAACCCTTAAATATTTCTTCAACCAAAACGAACGTATAATGCGCCAAAGACACTGGCTAAAGCTGTTGAAGATTACGATCGTGCCATTCAATACCATCGTGGAAAAGCGAACGTGGTAGCTGACGCGTTGAGTAGAAGATCGTATGCATTTACGAGTGAAATGTTGTTAACACAAAAACTCATTTCGTATAACTTACAAATGATAAAGATAAAGTTAAAAACTCTAGGGACCCGCGTGAAGATAACAAATATATGAGTAGAATCGACTTTAATCGATAAAGTTAAAGTCGCTCAAACTACACACCTCGAGCTGATGAATGTGAAGAAGAAGGTTCAAGAAGGCGTTATCTCAACCCTCTATTTTATTGGCCCATTTGAAATCCTCGATTAAGTAGGAACTGTGGCTTATAGACTCGTTTTACCGCCAAGTATGTCGCGTGTTCATAACGTTTTTCACGTATCGATGTTACATAAATATGTGGATGACCCGAACCACGTTATTAAATTAGAACTAGACGAGATAGCAGAAGATTTGATGTATGATGAGATACGTGTTAAAATCTTGGATAAGAAGGATCATATTCGACACTCAAAGGTTATACCTCAAAAGTTAGAATCTGAAATGAAGTCAAGGTATCCTCACCTCTTCGGCATACCAGGTATGTCCGTAAATTTCGAGGGCAAAATTTCATAAGGAGAGGAGATTGTGAGACCTCAAATTTTATGAATAAATATTTAAATTTCTCGAAATATTTTTTTTTAAATATTATGGTGTGGATTTGATATAATGTTATAGTTGTGGGTAATATTTATAAATTTTGCAAACTATACGAGTTATTGTATTATATTCGATTGATCGGGGAATATTAATTTTAACAGGAATATTCATACGACGACACAATCATCAGTGGACCCCTAATAATTATCATTATGATTGATCGAAAAACGACAAAAAATATTTTTATGAAAATAACTACCGTTAAAAGTTAAAAATACGATGTCTGGCATGCTGGTTGCATAGTAGTACTACACTAACTAGAAGTCACTCGCTTTGTTCAATTATTGTTATAAGAATTTGTTACATAAGATTCTACGCTATTTGATTCAATTATTGTCGATATTTTATATATTATTAAATCAATAATTGAGATAATAAAGTTATTAATATTATTATTTGCAATATTAACGATGTCTAAAAGTTCATCATGAGATGTTTGGTCACCTAATCATGCGCCAATAGAGAAATCCTTATTGGAGCCCTTTCTCGGGAACGACTGATTCGGTCGATTAATATTGTGAATTATAATAATGATGATAAATGTTGTTAAATATATTGAGGTGTCTTTTTATGAAGTCACGGAAGTTTATATATATATATATGTGTGTGTGTGTGTGTGTGACGCCCCCAAAATAGGTATACATCACTCATCTTGAGTCACCAAATACAAGGTACAAAATTCAAATACAACATAATTATACAACAGTCGTGTAATATACGACAAAATACATGTTGTGAGTTTTAATACAAATATTGTCATCTAGACAATATCCACACTCAATTTAGTCCTCATTATATTTATTATCACACTATCTAACAGAATAGTGAGGACTACTAAGACACCATCTCGGACCATCACTCTGCTTCCCCGACTAGTCCCGCCACGTTCTCATTTCAAGAGAACAAAGAAAAGAAAGGGTGACCTCAACTAGCCCAATAAGAAATATTATGACTAAGATAATGCGAGAATAAATTATCATTAGTCCTCAACAATGTTTAAACCGATAAAATACAATAGACATCAAGTTTAACTACAGTAGAACATCTAATCCATTAAAAGAATCAAGTAGAAAATAAAATCTACTATCTTTTATGATTTAAAAATTTTCATCACTTTTATCACCGAGACTCGACAATAAATAATCCACATCATCCCCGCACTACTACCAAAGATATTCATTAAGATCACAACCACAATTTATCTATGCACTACGGGCGAGGATATTTGTGTATTCATCAATGGTCATGATCATGCCAACAACCGTCCCATCAATGCACTACGGGCCAATGAGGACTTTTATCACATCATTTGTAACATTACGGTGGTATGATTACACCGATTAATCTCGATCATAATCATACCAAGTCCATCTATACACTACATGCCACATATGACTTTCAAAAAAATATAAATATGAGGATGATGACAATGATATAAGAATTCAATAAAACAAGTTCAAGAATTAATTTATTCAGAACTAATAACGTCCAAATTGTCAACATGATACTTCTTTGTAGAGTAAAATTCAAGAATACTTAGAAAAATATTTCCACGAAAAGATCTTTGGATGAAGCGTAAATATCGAGGATATTCCACTAATTTCATGGAGTATAGAAGTCAAAACTTTAACTAACCGAGTATAATAAAGAATGGAATAACAACAAAAGAAATCACCATGCATGCGATATTTGGCGTAGACGAAGTATTCCAATGAATAATAAAGAATGGAATAACAACCCCATCACCAGCGTAATACTGACCGCATGACAGGATATTCCAATGTAATAATAAAGATTGAATAACAATCGAAATCACCACCATGTAAATGCATTGATGTATGGCGATATATTCCAATGTAATAATAAATAATTTAACCAGTCCCAAAGATAAAACGCATGCATGTGATATTTCCAATATTCGATAGAATAATAAAGACGGAAACCAAGTCCGGGCATAAAAAGCGCATGCATGTGATATTCCAATAAATAATAATGAATAACGGAACCCAAGTATAGGCGAAAAGCATGTATGTGATGTTGTTCAATGTAATAATAACGAATGGAATAACCAAGTTCTCTTCATGAATATGAAAAAAAATAATACCCTTTACCGTAAAAAGAAGAGTATTTCAATTTAGTAGGCGAGGATATTCTTTAAGAAAGTTAAGACTACGCTTTTAGCTTCTCTAAAACTCTAAAGAAATACTCAAAGATTATAGAAGAGAATTTTCTTTGAATTTCTGGTGTGATTTCAATTCTAATTAAGCATCCTATTTATAGGAGAATTGAAGGAGTACTGTTTAGAAAATATCACGGACGCAATAATTTTTATAAATCACGGATGTCCTTTGCAATAATCGGTGCTTGAATTTCAAAGCCATTATTAAGTAAAACAAATATATATATATATATATATATATATATATATATATATATATATAACACATGGTTTTAACAAAAACCATCCATAATTCATCCACCTATCACTATCATCGTAACACTTTCCACCATTAATTCAACTTACACACACTCCTACACACACCTGCACACACACACATACACACATTTTCCAATTCTACCCCCACAAGTCCCTTTCATATATATATATATATATATATATATATATATATATATATATATATATATATACCGATTTATTTTGAAAAATGGGTAAATGGGGGTCCAAATAATAAGTAAAAGTTTACAACAAATACTTCATAAAATTCCTTCAATATTTTTAACAACATTTATCATCATTATTATAATTCACAATATTAATCGACCAGGTCGTTCCCAGGAAAGAGGGGGCTTTCCAATAAGGATTTCTCCTATTGGCGCGCAATTAGGTGACCAAACCTCTCCTTGGCAGAACTTCTAGACATCGTTAATATTGCAAATAATAATATTAATAACTCATCATCTCAATTATTGATTTAATAATATATAAAATATCGATAATAATTGAATCAAATAACGTGAGATATTATGCAATAATTATCAAACAAAACCTGAGTGACTTCTCACGTAAAGCATTAATAATCAATACTTGTGCTACTACTTAACTAACCACAGATATCTTGTACTTTTACTACCGAGTAGTTCAATAATATTAACGGTAAAACTTCCGCCGTTATTTTCATAAAAATATTTTTGTCGTTTTCTTCATCCGACAATAATTCCGTTGTGGGGTCCACCAATGATTGCGTCATTATCATTTAATATTCCCCTCGCTAAAAAAGCGAATATTCCCCACCAATCGAATATAATATAACAACTTGCATACTTTGCAAAATTTATAAATACTGCCCACAACTATAACATTATATCAAATTTATTCCCTAATATTCAAAAATGATATTTATAGAAAAATCATCTTTATTTATAAAAGATGGGGTCTTACAATCTTCCCTTCTTATGAAATTTCACCCTTGAAATTAGGGTACGTACCTGGTATGTCAAAGAGGTAAGGATACCTTGATTTCATTTCAGATTCTAATTCCTAGGTCATTTCCTCAACATCGTGGTTCCTCCATAAAACTTTAACTTGAGGTATAACCTTAGAGCGTAGAATATGTTCCTTCTTATCCAAGATTTGAACAGGAACCTCTTCATACGTTAAATCTTCCGCTATTTCGTTCTGGTTCTAACTCAATAATGTGGTTCGGGTCTTTCACATATTTACGTAACATGGATATATGAAAAATGTTATGAACACGAGACATACTTAGAGCGGTAAAGCAAGTCTATAGGCTATAGTCCCTACTCGATCGAGGATTAAAATGGGCCAATAAATCGAGGATTGAAGCTTTCTCTCTTTCCAAATCTCGTAACTCCTTTCCATGGAGCAACACGTAACAACACACACATGATCTCCAATATCGAATTTCACGTCCTTTCGATGAAGATCAACATAACTCTTTTATCGGTCTTGTGAGGTTTTTATACGTTGTCGGATCGTTTGAATCTTTTCCGTAGTCATACGCATACAACTCCCGGTCCCAACAACGTTGCTTCACCCACCTCATCCCAAAGATACCGAGAATCGACACTTTCTTCCATACAATGCCTCGAATGGAGCCATGCCAATACTTGCTTGATAACCGTTGTTGTAGAAAACTCCACCAATGGTAAAAACTTGTCCCAACTTCCCTTGAAGTCAAGGACACAAAGTCTTAATAAATCTTCAAGAGTTTGAATAGTCCTCTCGATTGTCCGTCCGTCCGAGGATGATATGCCAAACTAAATCGTAATTCGTGCCCATAGCTTTTTGCAAATTAACCCAAAATCGTGAAGTGAATCTTGGGTCTCGATCAGAAACTATGGATACTGGCATACCATGCAGTCTTACAATCTCGTTTATGTACATACGAGCAAGACGTTCAAGTGTATAAGTTTCTCGTATAGGTAAGAAATGAGCAGACTTGGTCAATCTATCAACAATGACCCAAATTGCATCTATGCCTTGAGAAACCTTGGGAAGACCAGTAACGAAATCCATGGTAATGTGCTCCCACTTCCATTCTATAATTTCAAGTGGTTGCAATGGACCTTTTGGTACTTGATGCTCCGCCTTGACTCGTTGACAAGTTAGACACCTTGAGATAAACAAATACTATTTCTCTCTTCATATTGCTCCACCAAAATGTATGTCAAGATCACGATACATTTTGGTACTCTGTGATGGATTATAAACGGTGTATTGGCGCCTCCATCATGATTTTATACTTTAAATCGTGGTTGTTAGGAACACAAAGTCCGAGTTGACTCAAGTATTCCTTCTTCATCGATTCTTGCTTCCTGCGATAGAACCTTCTTGCACTTTCTTCCTCATACGTATCGGCCCGTGTCCAGAGCTTGAGCGATCTTTAACTTTATCGATTAAAGTCGGTTCTACTCGTGTATTCGCCATCATCACGTGGGTCCTCGAGAGTCTTTATCTCTATCTCCATCCTTTGCAAGTCATACAAAATGGGCCTTCTGCGTTGACAATATCGCACTGCATTCGCGATATGATCTTCTACTCAATGCGTCGCCTACCACGTTTGCTTTTTCGAAGATGGTATTGGATGGTATGATCATAATCTTTCAATGATTCAAGCCAACATCGTTGTCGCATGTTGAGTTCCTTTTGGGTGAAGAAATATTTGAGGCTTTTATGATCCGTAAAGATCTCCACTTTCTCCCCATACAAGTAATGCCTCCAAATTTTAAGTGAAGAAGACAACCGCTAACTCTAGATCATGAGTAGGATAATTCCTCTCATATTCTTTGAGTTGTCGAGAGGCATAAGCTATGACTTTCCCATATTGCATGAGAACACATCCTAACCATTTGCACTCAAGCATCACTTTGAGATGACAAATCCCTCGAGCCAGATGGTATTGTCAGAACAGGTGCTGAAATGAGTCTTCTCTTGAGTTCTTGAAAACTCTTCTCACATTCCTCGTTCCAACCAAATTTTGTATCTTTCCGAGTCAGCTGAGTTAATGGAGTAGCGATTCGAGAAAACCTTCTACGAATCTCCGATAATAACCAAATAAACCAAGAAAGCTACGTATTTGGTCCACTAATTTAGGTTGTTCCCGACTTTGAATGGCTTCAATCTTTGTCGGTCAACAGATATTCCATGACTTGATACCACGTGCCCAAGAATGCTACTTCCTCGCCCGAACTCGCATTTCTTCAACTTGGCATAAAACTTATATTCACGAAGCTTTTGGAGTATCGACCTCAAGTGTTGCTTTCATGATCTTCACGGCTTTTGGAATAAATAAGGATGTCATCAATAAAGACGACCACAAAGTGATCCAAATATTCCTTGAATACTCGGTTCATCATATCCATGAAGGCGACAGAGCATTAGTTAATCCAAAAGACATGATTAGAATTCATAATGCCCGCATCTGGGATTAAAAGCCGTCTTTGGAATGTCATCGGTTTTAATCTTCAATTGGTGATATCCTGAACGAAGATCAATCTTTGAAAAGAATTTGGCGCCTTACAATTGGTCAAACAGGTCATCAATACGTGGTAATGGGTACCTATTTTTGATGGTGACATGATTCAACTCCCGATAATCAATACAAAGTCCCATACTCCCATCTTTTCTTCTTCACGAATAGAATGCAGGGACCCCAAGGAGAAGTACTAGGACGAATAAAGCCAATGTCTAACAATTCCTGCGGTTGGGTCTTTAACTCTCGAGTTCAATAAGTGACATTCGATATGGGGCTTTGGAAATGGGTTTTGTCTGGGGTTCAAGGTCGATACAAAATTCAATTTCACGTTCGGGGGTAGGCCGTGAAGTTCTTCAGGGAATACGTCAGGAAATTCATTAACAATAGAAATATCATTCAAAACTTACGTATTTTTGTTTAGATCAGTGATATGAGCTAAGAAAGCTTGACATCCGTTTTTCAATAAACGAATAGCTTTATGGCTTGAGATGACAGTGATTGATTTTAATGGTTTGGTTGCCTGAATTCGCATAATAGGTTGATTAGGAATATGAAAGCTAACAACCTTACGAAAATAATCAATTTTTACATGATGTGTAGTTAACCAATCAATCCCTAGAATTACGTTAAATGCAAGTATTTTCAATGAAATAAGATCGACAGTAATGTGAGGGTACCGATTTGAACCAAAAAAGGCTTATAAACAGTAGATGTAATGAAGGTTTCTCCCAACGGAGTTTCAATAGATAAGTCAAAATCTAATTTCTCCGGAGTCAAATTTAAACGTTGAGCGCAAGTAGGAGAAATAAAAGAATGGGTAGAACCCATATCAAATAAGGTATATACTTCGCTAGAGTTTATGATAAGCTTACCCGTGATGACCTCGTTCGGGTTCCTTGCTTTCTGGAGGTTACGACAAACGCTCTCCCTTGAACTACTGATTTTGTCTTGTCTGGGACATCCTTTGATGTCTCCATCCCAGCTGGACTTGTCTTCGGTGCACGACAAAATTGGGCGAGGTGTCCTTCTCTTCCATAATTATAACATGCTTTGGAGGGCATCGCGCAGTTTGGACTGATGTGTCCCTCCCCTCCACATTTGAAGCATATGATAGGTGGTCGTTCACCTTCTTTAACGACAGGTGCTGATGCTGACGTCTTTCCATCATTGTTGAATCTTCTTTTCTTGAAATGTCCATTCTTATTGTTTTGGCCATGATTACCACCTAAGTGGTTATTATTTCTGGCATGTTGATTTCCTCCACGTTTATTGTCACCACTTCGATGACTGTTATCACTGGTATTATCATTTTGCCAGCTGCTCTCCTTTGGTTGGGTTGACTCATTATCGCGCTCCAATAACCGAGCCCTATTAACAACATTTAAATACAAACATAGTTTATGAGAGATAAGATATTGACGTATCTCGGATTTCAAACCTCTTAAAAACATTCGCGTCATTCTCTCCTCATTATCAATCAAATGGGACGCAAACCGGACATTTCGAGAAACTTGGCTTCATCTTCGCGACACTGCGGTCATGTTGTTTTGCTCCGGTTTAATGAACTCTACCTCTTTCATGTGACGAATACTTTTGGAAAAGTACTTGTCGTTGAAAAGTTCTTGAACTTCTCCCAAGACATCTTCGGTCAAGGCGGTTGAGTCGCTTTTATGATTTTAACCAATGAATCCGCCTCGCATAACATGAAAGTGGCAAAGGAACCTTTTGCTCTCCTGAGCAACCCAAGACATCAAATATCTTGTTGATCTACTTTATCCATATCTCCGCCTTAAGTGGTTTTGCTCTCCAAAAAACTCCGGTGGTCCCAACTCCTTGAACTGCTTGGCGGTGACCGTCCGAGAGTTGCCGATGTTTCCACCGCATTTTTGGATGGAGCCGCTCTCTGCTTTGATGTTGCATGAATTGCGAAAAAGCCTCTGAACATTCCATCGTTCATCATTTGGTCGGTTGTGTTGTTTTCATGAGGATTATCGCCTTCTTGATGCACATTGTCTTGGTTATTGATCCATGGAGACTCAACGGTCTCCTCGTGCTCCATTGATGTTCTCAACATTCTCGGATGCCATTTTCAAACACCGCCACAAAACAAGGGTTAATTAATATATCACATATTATCCCTATACTCGTGAGCCCAATTAAATACCAAATAAACTTAGGTAGGTCATACTAACAAGGAATTCCCCGCCTCTCCCTCCTAGTTCTTATCTCACATCTCGGCCGGGGATCATATCCCAAGCTTTGATACCAATGTGGCGCCCCCCCAAATAGGTATACATCACCCATCTTGAGTCGCCAAATACATGGTACAAAATTCAAATACAACTTAATTATACAACGATGCGTGTAATATACGACAAAATACATGCTGTGAGTTTTAATACAAATATTGTCATCTAGACAATATCCACACTCAATTTAGTCCTCATTACATTTATTATCACATTATTTAACAGAATAGTGAGGACTACTAAGACACCATCTCGGACCATCACTCCGCTTCCCCGACTAGTCCCGCCACGCTCTCATTTCTCGAAGAGAAAAAATGAAAGAAAAGGTGAGCTCAACTAGCCCAATAAAAAATATTATGACTAAGATAATGCGTAATAAATTATCATTAGTCCTCAACAAAGATGTTAAACCGATAAAATACAATAGACATCAAGTTTAACTGCGGTGAACATGCAATCCATTAAAAGAGTCAAGTAGAGAATAAAATCTACTATCTTTTATGATTTAAAAAGTTTTCATCACTTTTATCATTTGGGACTCAAATTAATAAATAATCCACATCATCCCCATTCACTACTACGCCAAGGATATTCATTAGTATCACAACCACAATTTATCCATGCACTACGGGCCAAGGATATTTGTGTATTCATCAATGATCATGATCATGCCAATAACAGTCCATCAATGCACTACGGGCCAATGAGGACTTTTACCACATCATTTGTAACATTACGATCATGATTACACCGAATAATCCCTGATCATAATCATACCAAGTCCATCTATGCACTACAAAATGCCATGTAGATGACTTTCAAAAAATATAAATATGAGGATGATGACAATGATATAAGAATTCAATAAAACAAGTTCAAGAATTAATTTATCCGGGAACTAATAACGTCCAAATTGTCAATATGACACTTCTTTGTAGAGTAAAATTCAAGAATGCTCGTAAGAATATTTCCATGAAAAGATATTTGGATGAAGCGCAAATATCAAGAATATTCCACTAATTTCATGGAGTATAGAAGTCAAAACTTTAACCAACCGAAGTATAATAAAGAATGGAATAACAAAAGAAATCACCATGCATGCGGTACTTGGATGATAGGTTATTCCAACGAAATAATAAATAATCTAACCGGTCGGTAGCAATATTATACGCAAAGCGGGATATTCCAAATGAGAATAATAAAGAATGGAATAACAATGAAAATCACGTGCATGCGGTACTTGGCGTGATGTATGAGTTATTCCAACAATAATAATAAATAACGGAATCAGTCCGGCAGAAACGCATGCATTCACAAGATATTCAAATAGAATAATAAAGACGGAACCAGTCCAACGTAAAAACGCATGCATGTGATATTTCAATGTAAATAATAAAGACTTTTAATAACAGTCCCAAGTAAACGCATATGCATGTGAGGATGTTTTCCAATGTAATAATAACGAATGGAATAACCGAAGTTCTCTTCATGAATATGAAAAAAAAATACCCCTTACCGTAAAAGAAGAGTATTCCGACTGGTAGGGCGAGGATATTCTTTAAGAAAGTTAACACTACGCTCAAAGCTTCTTAAAACTCTAAAGAAATACGCTCAAGATTATAGAAGAAATTTTCTCAATTTACGGTGTGATTTCAATTCTAATTAAAGATCCTATTTATAGGAGAATTGAAGGGTCTTGTTTAAAATATATCACGACGCAATAATTTTATAAATCACGGATGTCCTTTTGCAATAATCGGTGCTTGAATTTCAAAGCCATTATTGAGTAAAACAAAATATATATATATATATATATATATATATATATATATATATATACACATGGTTTTAACAAAACCATCCATAATTCATCCACCTATCACTATCATCGGAACACTTTCCCACCATTAATTCAACTTACACACACTCCTACACACACGGTACACACACACACACATTTTCCAATTCTACCCCCACAAGTCCCTTTCATATATATATATATATATATATATATATATATATATATATATATATATATATATATATATACTCTACCGATTATTTTGAAAAATGGGTAAATGGGGGTCCAAATAATAAGTAAAAGTTTACAACAAATACTTCATAAAATTCCTTCAATATTTTTAACAACATTTATCATCATTATTATAATTCACAATATTAATCGACCAGTCGCTCGTTCCCAGAGGAGAGAGGGCTTTCAATAAGGATTTCTCCTGTTATCAAGCGCAATTATTAGGTGACCAAACCTCTCCTCATGTAACTTCTGAGACATCGTTAATATTGCAAATAATAATATTAATAACTCACATCATCTCAATTATTGATTTAATAATATATAAAATATCGACAATAATTGAATCAAATAACGTGAGATACTATGCAACAATTATTCTTTGAAACAAAAGCGAGTGACTTCTCACGTAAACATTAATAATCAATACTGTGTGTCTACTATGCAACCACGCCAGACATTCAGCACTCTTTTTACTACCGAAAGTAGTTCAACAAGATAATCTGTAAAACTTCCGCCGTTATTTTCATAAAAATATTTTTTGTCGTTTTCTTCATCCGATAATAATTCCATTGTGGAGTCCACCAATGATTGTACTGCATTGTGCATTTAATATTCCATGCTAAAATGAATATTCCCCACCAATCGAATATAATATAATAAACAACTTGCATACTTTGCGAATTTATAAATACTACCCACAACTATAACATTATATCAAATTTATTCCTAATATTCAAAAATGATATTTATAGAAAATTCATCTTTATTCATAAAAGTTGGGGTCTATTATATTTTAATATGCATAGTATTTGCATAAGATTTACATAGTATTTTTGCATAAGTAAAATCTTTTTATATAAAATAGAATACTTTTATAAAGTTATTTGTTTTATTAGATAATAATTAGAATATATTATATTTTATTATGATATAGATTTGCAGATAAAGGCTGCGTGATAGTATTTCATAGTAAAATCTTTTTATATAAAAATGTAATACTTTTATAAAGTTATTCGTTTTATTAGATTATAAATAGAATATATTATATTTTATTTAAAAGATTTTGTTTTATTAGAATATTTTATTTATAATTTATAGTAAAAATCAATATGGACCGCTCGCTTAAAAGTAAATCAATCTGACCGCTCATGAATTAGTTACTATTTAGTCCATTCTCCTATAAATGAAGTTCATTCCTTCATTATTTCTTACGAATTCACCGAAACTCCGGAGAGAAAAACTATAGAGAGAAAGAAGAAAAGTATTCTCGCTACTTCACAACTCCTATATCCTGCTTCTTTCTAAGGTAAGGGGTATTATTTCTTTTGTATTCATGAAGAGAACTTCATTATTCCATTCTTTATTATTATTCTGAATAACTCAGATACGCGGATTACCCTATACTTGGTGAAATTCTTCATTATTCCATTCTTTATTATTATGTTGAATAACTTTTGTCATACGTAAATACCGTGATACATAGTGAAATTCTTCCGTTATTCCATTCTTTATTATTATGTTGAATAACTCCGACATATCTGAAGTCCCGCATACATGGTGAAATTCTTCATTATTCCATTCTTTATTATTCTGTTGGAATATCCTTTCTACATGTATACGCTTTGACTTTAAGTTCCATTAATTATTATTCTCATTGGAATAACTCAAGCATGCGGCGATTATCGTGACGCATGGTGATTTCGTTGTTATTCCATTCTTTATTATTCTATTGAATATCCCGCTTGGCAAGTAATTTCACTTTGACCTTGTTCCGCCGTTCTTTATTATTCGCTGTCGAGAATATCCGTCTGTATGCGCTTACGCACGACTGTTCCATTCATTATTATTCTCGCAGAATAACTTGTATGTCTGCGATCTATCACACGCACGGTGAATCCTTCATTATTCCATTCTTTATTATTATGTTGGAATAATGCATACATGTGGATTACCACATGCATGGTGAATGATCATTTGTATTCATTCCTTATTAAATTGTGGAAATGATCTGTGATATCGTGGATTATGCATTTGGCGAAGCGAAAATTCATTTACAGTTTCATATATTCTATTATACTCAGTTGGTTAAAGTTTTGACTTCTATATTCCATGAAATTAGTGGAATATCATTGATGTGACACTCCCAAATCCAGGTACTCCATTCCCACAGGATTTAGTGCTCACTTATCAAAAACTATTATATCTAATTACTCATAAAAAGGGATAAAGACATAATTAAAATAATTTAAACAATAATCTCTCCCATTAAAGGGTTACATCATCATTTCAAATTAAATCCCAGGTAATCTAACCTTAAAACTTATTACATCAGTTTGCGGAATACATCACATATTTAAAACAAGTCTTGAAACATAAAACATTTAAATAAAATTATCATAAGTCTTCATCATTTGGACATCTTGCCCTTGTCTTTCTTAGTCGACTACCATCAACTTTTTCCACTTTAGTCATAAAGTTAAGACTGCAAAGAGTGAGCAAATAAATGCTCACTAATATGAAACGAAGCGATAATAATAACATGAGAGTGAACAACGAAAAGTCAAAATAATAAGGAACTTGTTCTACAAATCAAACTAGAAAACAAGTTCGAACTTTAATTATCTCGAGGGTCTTAAGACCACGAACTATGTCCCCTGCTCTTAGGTATTATTACCCAACCTTAATAAATCATTTCATTATACGGACCCTTCTTATCGTCTTGGGGGGGATCACTTTTTGTACCATGTATTTGTACACAAACATCTAAACGTTACACGCATAAAATCCCTATATTAGGGTTGTTTCGTCTCGGTGTTTAGAATACAAGTCCGCACTCCAAAGTAAGTTTGGTGTGGATACATTTCAAGGTAATTTAGAATTCAACGATCATCAACTAAGGATTAGTTGAATACAATATTGATAACATCATGCTATGGAATAATCATAACTAAATCGACATTGAAAATTAAGGTCATGCTTTTGGAATAAACTAACAGCATAAACATCGAATAATTATAATATGCCTTGCTTAAACAATATTAAGCCAAGGTTAAAACCTTATTTAGAGTTGAATCTTAAGCATGCATAACAAATAATAAGTTGAATGATAAAACTTGTTCAATATTGGTGTGTTAGAATGTAGAAATTTGCATGCTAATTAACAAGTTAAAGATTGGCTCAAAATCAAGAAATAAGGTTTAGGAGCTTACACGATATAATTAGGGTTAAGAAACTTTCACAAAGAAAGCTTAGAGTTAGGAAAACTTGCTCAAAGATAGTTAGATACTTGCATAATTATAAAAGTAGGGTTAGAGAACTTGCCTCGTGCGTAGGTTAAACAATCACTATTCACGTTCACGCAAAGTCTTACACATACCATATGTATTGACAATACACATTAGTTATACTAACATTACCTTCATGAGTTGCTTTCTTACTTTTAGTATAGCTACTAACTAAGTTTAAGTTTAAACAACAACGCATCTTTTCATGAACATTACTTTTTAGCTTTATTACAACTACTTAAGTGATCATGTCATTGCACCACATACACATTAACAACTTGATATAACATCCTATTACATGTCCAACATGTTATCGTTAAGTTATACTAACACACAAAGGATTACACTTGCATTCGCGCATCCCGACGCCCTCCGATTGGCTCCAAATACATAACAGTCCTAAAGATGACCATTTTTACCCTTCATAACGATTTCAAATTGAAAACCTTAAAGAATAAAAGTTATAGGTCTATTCGTCCTCTTTCCGAATCATCTTGAATCACCTCAATCGGAGTTCGTATGAAAAAGTTATGGCCATTTTACTACAGGAGGTCAAAACTGTCAAACCTGCACCACTTTTCCAAATAATAAGCGCGAGTTAGTGGCGCCAAGCGAAGTTCCTGCTATTTGAATGCGAACTTCATCGACTGCTTTTTTGGCGTCATGCCGCGAAATTTAACCAAGGCCAAATTACGTAACACCCATAACACCAAAAACAAAACCAAGCTACTATATCTTAATTTCTAACCCCAATTAACATGTATAACTTATGCAAATTACACATAAACTTCACCAAGCATACAAATACTAAATTAACACAACTAAAACCATTTTAATTTCAATTTTCATGTTTTTCACATAAAACTCTATTTTTGACACCTTTAGCGAAATTGATCACCACGAATTCGTTTTTCAATCAATTGGCATAATTTAAACTTCGTTGTTTTTGTTTCTTAATATATTTTCATAATCCATCAACAAATTACAGATTATTACACATATAGAGCATCAATTTCTTGTACTTTTCTAAGCCATATAATAAGAACATAAACATTGTTATATCATTTTCCTTCCTCAAACCCAACTTCACGTGATATGGCAATCAACAATTACGTATATATATATATTGATAATAACAGATTCTACAAAAGCAATACATAAGAATTCATTTACAACAATCCCACAAAATCCATTGCAGAGAACTTTAAGTTTCAAATTCCAACTAGAAAATTTAGGAATGAGTTATACCTTGAATTAGTAGGACAATTAATGACCTTCTATCAACACCACCGTGTTTCTTCTTCTTCTGTAATCTCAAAATTTCTCTCTTCTCACAAAGCTCTCTCTCCAACCTCTCGTTTTTAGCCTTAGATAAAATACGCTGAATAACAAAAAGAAATTGAACGCTAGGCTTAGAAATAATATCGTAAAACACAACCGAAACCCACGCTCCTTTCCGTTATAAAACCCAACAATGTCATTTCAAATAAGCCAAAAAGCCATAAGGCCCTGTTTGACTAACCAATAATTCTCCCAACTAAATTATTTTAATAACATTTATATTATATAGTTTTATGTCACACTTTTAGTTGATCAATTTAAATAACTTAGTTTAGTTAATTTAAATAACTTATAATACTTATAATAAAAATCTTATTATTATTAATAAATAATTATATATCTAATTTAATTAATAAATTGTAGACACATCACTATCTTTAATTTATTTCCATCAAATTAAACAATTTATTTTATTTAATTATTTTCTTCCATATTAAACAATTGATTTAATTTAATTATTTCCTTAAATTAAATCCTACAAATAAAATTATCATTCTCGATTCACATTAATTAATTTAGCCACTAAATTAATTCATCACAATTCATCAAATATTTATTTTCCTCAACAACTAAATTATTTAAAATATTTATTTAATTAAATTACAAATTTCTCGATCGTTACAATTGATATTTGCGCTTCATCAAGTATCTTTTCATGAAAATATTTTTCTGACCATTCTTGAATTTTACTCTACAAAGAAGTATCATGTTGACAATTTGGACGTTATTAGTTCCTAGATAAATTAATTCTTGAACTTGTTTTATTGAATTCTTATATCATTGTCATCATCCTCATGTTTATATTATGTTGAAAATCATCATATGTATTCAGTAGTGCATAGATGGACTTAGTATGATTATGATCGAGATTAATCCAGATAATCATATTTTCGTAATGTTACAAATGATGTGGTAAAAGTCCTCATCGTCTGTAAGGTATGCATTGATGGACAGTTGTTGGCATGATCATGACCATTGATGAATACGCGAATATCCTTGGCCCGTAATGCATGGACAATTTGTGGTTGTGATACTATTGAATATCCTTGACCGTAGTGCAGGGATGATGTGGATTATTTATTAAGCTGAGTCCTAGCGATAAAAGTGATGAAAAATCTTTTAAATCATAAAAGATAGTAGATTTTATTATCTACTTGACTCTTTTAATGGATTGCTTGTTCCGCTGTAGTTAAACTTGATGTTTGTTATATTTTATCAATTTAACATTGTTGAAGACTAATGATAATTTATTTTACATTATCGTAGTCATAATATTTCTTACTGGGCTAGTTGAGCTCACTCCTTTCTTTCACTGTTCTCTTCAGGAAATGAGAATGTAACCGGGACTAGTCGGGGAACGGAATGACGGTCCAGATGATAGCATTAGTAGTCCTCACTATTGTGTTAAATAGTGTGACAATAAATATAATGAGGACTTCATTAAGTGTGGATATTGTCTAGATGATAATATTCTTATTAAAACTCTTAGATTATGTTATGTCGTATTTTATACGAATGTTGTATAATTAAGTTGTATTTGTATTCTATACCATGTATTTAACGACTTAAAATAGATGATATATACTTATTTTTGGAGCGTCACATGTTTAGTATATGGGAATGGGACCTTCTTGAGCTCATCACAATATACTTGTAGTTTTGAGTGGCACCATTAGTCATACCCAAGTAGAGTATGGAGGAGTATTTTTAATCATGGAACGTTGTGTTAGAGGAAATCTATAAATTTTAAATTAATAATTTTATATGGTGTGGTTTTCACTTTATCTAATGATCCCACCACACGAACTGCTTTGTTTTTGTATCCTTTTTTTTTTTTTTTTTCCTGATCACGTAGTTATTTATAAATTTATAGGCATACATTTATATTTAATTTATAGGCATACACCATTACACAAGATTAAATAAAATATCTTTTTTGTAATAAGATTGTATAATTCATTAATTTTTATGAAACAATTTGATTTCGATTTTATACGTACAATTTTGACTAATAATCAAATTAAAATTATAAATTTAATTTTTTAATTCATTTAAAATCATCAAGTACACCTGAATTGTTGATACGATTTTTTGATGAACTTTTGATTTTAATTTAATTTTTTTGCTCAGTCTTACGTGAAAGTGACTTGGAGGAGCGTTCCACTGTAATAGTACAAATAGCATTTTTGTCTTGTTTTGGAAAATGAATGGATTCGCCAAACGTCAAAATCCATCAGAAAAGAAGCATAAGCCACAGGCATAGGCTTGACATTTGACAAGCTATGGCCTCTATATTCAAAGGCGTTACTCCGGACAAGGATAAACAAATTCCAATCATGTACAGCATCCTTATTCCAAAACAACTCCTACGACTGTGTAATTTTGTTTGTCATCCTCTAATTTAAATTTCAAAACATATTCAATCACGGCCATGATAAAATTTAATTCACACGTGACTTGTGAAGTATAATTCAAGAAGGCATCAAAAAAGAAAATAACAATTAATAATTAATTGACAAAAACTCTGCAAATAAATTTGAAATTAAAATTTAAGATATGTATAACTGTTATTGTCTGTAAAAGTGCATAAAAAGTATGGTAATTTCTTGGTTAAAATAATTACAAGAGTTTGAGAAAATTAAATTTGTCAAACTTAAGATGTTTATAATATTTCAATAAATAGTCACTCGTATTATAGGATTTTTGATCGGCCTTATGAAATTAACAAGTATAAGATGTTTATTGTACGGTTAGAAACATCTTATAGGTGAATATTTTTACACACATCAGAAATAAAAATATTTGTTTTTACGGTCGTAGGCAACGACCCTAACTTCTGACAAGGTTAGTTACCAAATGAATGCTAATTTTTCAGAATACCAAATCCAAATGAATGCTATGGTGACCATACGATTTAAATAGGAAATTGATAAGAAAAATAATAATAATCATTTTTACACGAGTCTCTTATATTATTGATGTGGGATCCGATTGTGTGAAAATATTATTTTTTTTAATATAAAAATATCATTTCTCTTTAAATATTAAAGATTAAAAGAATACATATGTACCAAATGAATGCTATTTTTTGAGAACACCAAATGGATGCTAAGGTGGTGACCATATGATTTTTCTTTTAAATATTAACGATTACATAAAACTCGTTTAAACATTTTTTAATATAGTTTTAAAACAGCATTTTGAAGATTAAAATTTATTGAAAAATTTAAGTAATTTTATATGAAAAGTAAGAACCGTCATTTTGAAGATGAATTGAGTATATGAAAGAATTTAAAATAAGTTTCAAAAAATAAGTTTGAATATAAATATAAACCAAGTCATAAAATCGAGTTAAGTTACATTATATAATGTCTCACATTCTTGTTTAAACCTTGGATTTTACTGGGTCACCAAAATATAAGACCATCTTTTATTAGTAATTAATTAATAAGATTTGGCGTTTTATTAAATAAATCTTACTGATATTTTTGACCCTTTCAAATGCTGCTCTAAAGTTTATTTTGTCAAATTTTAAAACAACCCGATTCAATTTGACCCAACCTCAAATTTTAATATTTTAAAATATAATAATTATATTTAAAATAAGATTCGTTCCGTGTAATATTAAATAAATGGACAAAATAAATGTGAAAAAAAATAAATTTATTTAAAAATAGAACAAAATTTATTTAAACCAATAAATGTGAAAAATAAATTTCCAATTGCTCTACTGTCAGAAGTAGTCCCTAATGCTCAGCTGCTGCGTAAAAACAGACATTATCCTTTTTTCACCCCAAACAAAACACGCTTAAATTCTGAACTGGCAATGCGTAATTTTTGTTTTTTACAATCTGAAAATCCAGACAAGAAGGGTATTTTAGTCATAAAAACTTCCCAAGGGGAGGGACCCACATATTCAAAAAATTCAGTAGCCTCGGCGCTATGTATAAATGACCGGTATATCTTATCGTTTATTTTCCATCCAAAGTCTTTCCACTGTATCCAAACGAAAAATTCGCCGGACAAATCTCTTTCGCTCGTTTATTTCCGATTAAACAAACTAGGGTTTCAAAATCGAAAACCCCTGAACTAATAAGGTACTCCATATTGATAGAGATAGAAAGAGAGATAAAAACCTGTAGGGGAGAGAGAGAGGAGGCAAGGCCTTTCAATGTCTTCCTCTTCATTATTCGTCTAAATTTACAGGTTCTCTAGAACCTAACCTGCGTTGTAACAGAAAAAAATGGACGAAGAAATGGAGGATTTCATTGAAGTACATTTTGTGGCTTCTGAAATCGATCTCGATTACGAGTTCAATGCTGCTCGATTCTTCGATTTTACTCGCCCAGAATCAATTTCTGAAACAGATGAAGCCGAGCGCTGGTTCGAATCTGCCGGAAGTTATCCGCCTTCTCGTAAGCTTCTTCCTAATTCGATCAATGTTTCTTAAAAAATCAATATAAAAATGTTTGTGCCTGTAATTCGTTTGGTTTTGATTATGCGTAGTTATTTTGCGATGACGCTAATTTGAAATGTTTAGTGCTTTTTAAGTATTGTATGTGAATTTGGAATTGATTATGGTAGTATCTGAATGATTACAACTGCAAGAGAGTACATTAGGAAGTGTATACGAAGGTTTGATTCTGTCTGTTTTTTTAATAGAATATGCCATTGGTTTGGTATGTGTTTTAATGGCTCATTTATTACAAATAATAGTTTCAGATATCAATTATGCAACTTGAATAGAAAAATAATACTCTGTCTACAATTGTTTGTATATCAACTAATTGACGCTTGACCTTCTGAATTTTTTTTTTTGGGATCCCCTTCTTCCCCCAACACAATCTTCTTAGCTTTTATCGTGAAGTTAAATTGGAGTACAGACATTGCGGTGCTAGAAGCAGCTGGGTATCCAAACTCAGATGGTGGTGAACACATGAATTCTATCAACAACAACTCAGAAGTTGCTTCATTAAGGGAGACCGAAAATGGAGGTGCGAGTTACTTTATCTGCAATACTTAGAAGCAAAATGTTCTCACCCTTATGAACTTAGTGTCTGTCCATCCGTCATTTAATATAAGTCGTTTTAGAGTTGTGCATAAATATTAAGGAAATGATTATATAACATTAAATATAATATCAATTGTTTATATTGTTCTTGTATTGGAAAAAAGAGTGTTATTTATTGGGCAAAAAATAGTAAGAGAACCAAAATTATATTTAATACTTGGGGTAATATTAGAAACTAAGCAATTAATGCTTACTTGAAATTCTCAAACGATTTATATTAAGGGACAAAAATACTTGTATAAAACGACTTATATTAAGGGACGGAGGGAGTATTGTTTATTATATTTTGTTATGCTTTGTACTGCATGTATGTGGAATTCAAACATTTCCATAAGAAATCATGATGTGGTGATGGGATTTAGTAGGGTTGTTTTATCTAAATAGAGAGAAACAATCTCATGGATTAACTTAGGGTGCTGATATATGCACACCCTAAGATGTAGTTGCACATCCAAGTATGTTAAAGAGATTATATTATCCTTAATTTATATAAAACCAATTAACACATACACTAGCCTTTCAATTTAATATCGTGCATCATATTACAAGACAAAATGTGTTTACACTTGGTCAGTTATTTTCTTAATGGATAACATTCATTTCAATTTGAGATATTTTATATTATAATTTATTAAAAAATTAAACTAAAGAGTAGAATACATAAATTAAATTTCAATTTGAAATATTTTATATTATAATTTATTAAGACATGATATATAATTTAGTTTGTTATCTTATTAAAGTGATACTCCAAAATATAGTTAATCGGGTCCATCTAATTTATAAAAAAATTATGTTGCCTTCAAAATCAATTCTTGAAATTTTAAAATTTAAAGTATATCTGAAAATTATTTAGTCAATAAAATTTCAAATATTCTAAAATATTTTAAAAGAGCCATCAATTATAAATTTATTAATTTCGAGATTGATATATATATATATATATATATATATATATATATATATATTAGAAATTCTCAAATTTATTACTACCATGATTAATAAAATATATTGTAATAATAATTTATATTTCATGAATATAGTTTATAGAGATTTGGATGTTTTTTTGGAGAATAATAAGTTTAAGGCTTAAATGGACAAGTGATGAATATATTAATAAGCTTTCTATTTATTAAGGATACTATAGTCACTTTAACATAAAATGGTGTGCAACAATCAATTTAGGGTGTGCATATATCAGAATTAACGAATACTTTATTTACCTAGCGAACAACGTATTGGTACTTACGTATCCAAATACGATATTCTTATTTATCATTACTCCAAATTTAGCGTATTGAAAAATTTCTTTACTGTTTACTTATAAATGCACAAATATTAATATTCTAACTTAGAATTGGACGCTCAAACATTACATTTGTCCTAAACTTTTTATAAAACAACCAACTTGTTGATTCAACTAAAAATTTTCTATAAAGCTTAAGTTTATTTCATTTAGATCCTAAAAGAATTCATAACTATAAGAACTTATATAAAAATACCCTAGCATACCACATTTTAGCTATGTAACGCGTATCACGTTCCAAGTAACACTGACATATATCACCACCCTTAACCTATTGCACCTTCACAAGGTGACTGGATGAGAAAGATGGATTTATTTATAACTAGAAGTTCTATCATAATGCCATGGCATCATATCTTATTTTTTATTTTCTATAATAATTTCTGATGTTTTTGATCTGTTTAGATATCTATCTATTCCCGAAGAACTTCTTGTAATTCTGGGGCATACTCCTGCATCTACACTAACCAAACAGTAGCATGGTTACACTTACTTACATTCTACCAAATATGACCCAATGCTTACAGCTTACTACTTGCTAAACAACATTATTATGATGTCCTACTTGTAGGGGAAGAGAGTGCTGTTGCAGTAAATTTAGTATGCAAGTGTTGTCCATATTGTCCACTCTAAAAATTTGAAGTGTTCAAACATTTCTACGCTCCATAATTTTCGTTAAATAAAGACAAAGACTTTATCTATGTTTCATGTTAGGTATATATATTTGTTAGTGAGTGCTGTTGCTGTGCTGCATATTCTCAATAAGATTAACTTCCCTGACAATGGCTTTGTGTATCCTGATTTATGTCAGAGGTGCCATATATATTTCATTTCAGACCAATCTAGGTGACTGAAGAGGATATGACATAATTAACAGTGCCTTTCAACCATCTTTTTTGTTATTTTGTTCTTTTATACTCCCTCCATCCCATGATAAAAGTCTTTATTACTATTTTGGGTAGTCCCATGTTAAATGTCCACTTTCCTTTAATAACCAAACTTCTATACATTTTTTCCTATTATGCCCGTAGCATTAAATATCTCATACTTATTCTAATTCTCTCTCCATATTTAATAAGTATGAAGAGAGAATATTTTGAATTGAATAGCTACAAAGTTCCTCTCTCACCTACATTAAAAATAATTAATGACATTATTATGGATAATTTTGTCATTTCATTCCTTTTCTTAATATGCGTGAAAAGTCCACCAAGACTTTTATCCTGGGACGGAGGGAGTATATCTCTAACAATTCAAAGTTGTTATCTTTTTTAGGAATGGATTATCAAACTGACATTGTTCCAGATATTATGAAAGCAAAAACTAAGTCATTGGCTAAATCATCCAAACTGAAGAGTTCAACTTTAATGAAACCTACAGCTAGTCATTTGGCCAAGCTAAGTAAAGTACGAGATGTAAATTCCAAGCAAGTTTGCAGGTGGTATCATTGCTCTTCTTAATTATGATCTGAAGTTCCTTTTGACTATTTATGTCCACATAACTTATTATTTTTTAAGTATCAAACTATTAGCTAAATTAGACCATATATTAGATGTCCTAATTCTGAACTTGTTTACTTGCCTCATGTAATATTTTTTTGCTTCCATTTTAGTTGCTTCTAGTTTACTTTTTCATGATTTTTTCTTCATTTCACTATTTGATACTCCAACTTCTTAGCTTTGTCTCGTCACTTTTGTGATTTTTTGTTTTCTAGGTCACAGAAACCAATAACCAAAGTCAATGAGAGAAGTTTGCATATTCTTCCTGGATTTGAAAGGGAAGCTACCAAAAGACAGAAGTTAGAAAGCGGTTACTTGCGTAAGGTGCAGTGAGTCAGCTATTTAAATATCTATTATATTTATATATACTCTATTGGGATGAAAGCCCAAAATGCTTATTTGGTCATGACCTAAAGGTAAAAGAAAGAATGTGAAAATAATTTAAAAGCCAGAACTTGTGTTAGTTTTTTTGATATTCAAATGACTGAGTTCCTAACGCATCCTGTTTTCATTGTATTAATATAGGAATTTGAGTTTGAAAATTTTGATTTTATCATGTGCCTGAAGCAGATATTTTCATCTTCTAGTGAGTTTCTAGTTAAAACTAAGATAACATATTGGATGTGAAGAATGCATGTAGGATGTTTGCTTGTGGTTGGTAATACTCATACCATATCCTTAGCTAGAGCATTTAGAAAATAAACTAAAGAGAGACCAGTGTAATGGTATGTAAGTGTACCATATTTGGGTATACCAATACGTGGTTTACTAGGCCAAGCATATTTGGGTATACCAATACATGGTTTGCTAGGTTAGGAATATTTGGCATATTGGTTTGCTAGGTCAACAAGAGTGTCTGATAACTCTGGTCATGAATGTCTTCTTCGCTTTCAATATTTATTGTTTCACTCAAGTTTGTAGCTTATGAATTACTTTTGCTTCAAGTCTACTTGACATGGATGAACTCTAAAAGTTTTTCTTCTTTTCTCCCCCCCTCCCTTTCTCTGAACAAGCACTTTGAGATATTATATGCAAATTCAGTGATTTCCCCTTCTCCAGTGCTGCTATGCATAGAGAGTGCAAGAGAGAACCTAAGAAATTTCTTCATTGTATCTAGCTGATGTGAAATGGCTGTTGTAGATGGACACATGGTACTTTAAACCACTTCACACGAGCTTGTATATTCTGTTCTTTCGCACCTATTTCTACGAGTAGCAAAATAAATATTAGCTGGCTTGAATTCAGATTCGAAGCAAGAATACCATAGTCAAACTTGAAACAACTCTTCCAAAATTAGAATCCCTCTAAGGGGGTGTATTCAATTAAGATTTTTAAAAACTTTTTTTAAGTGGCATACTTTTGTAGAATTTGTGGGATTTTAATGACTTTCAAAGACTTTAAAGACTTTTTTAAAATGACTTTTATAGACTCTATGAAATAAATAGACTTTTATAAACTTTTTATCAAGACTGTGATAGACTTTTGTATACTTCTAATATATCTTGTAACTTATATTAATTGTTAATTAGCCTATGTGTACAACATCTCCCTCCTTTTTTATGAACTAGAGTAAATCTCATTATATTATTGTGGCATGAGATTTTATATATGTTGAAAGCGTTCATATTATTCTACTCATTTCATAATACATTTGGATACTCGGATACCAATAAAACTTTAGAAACTACATACTTAATACAAAAAAATTAAGCTCACTTTTCATCGAGCTATATATACTTCATGTATACGCTGCATACGCTTTATTTGGAATTATTGTTTTTCATTCCTACCACAAAAGTTGTCATCAATACTTATTTACGTAATTAGCAATTAAAAAATTAATATAAACATTTGCAATATATATCGATTTCCATTCAAATATTTGAATATTACCTCGCCTTAAGTATCAAAATTTGCAAATAAAAATAATATATACTTGTTTCATGTATATTTTAAAATAGCAAGTTATTTTTCAAATAATTTTTTTATTATTATTTATATTCTTTTAATTAATTTTAGTTTAGTAATGTAACATATAATAAAATGATGATAAAAAGCTTGAAGAACTTATATATTTTATATAACTATATATCACTATAAAGTACATACTCCTATATAAATTACTTTCCTCTCTCTCACTTTTTTTTCTTTTTTAACTCGATTAAGTTAATTTACTTAAATTATAAAATTATAAAATATTGTGTATTTATTTTTATTTTTGAAATAATAACGTGTGTTTTATTATTAAATAACAAATAAATTCAAAATTTAAAATTTTTGAATTTTGTATCGTTGACTACAAAAACAAAATAAATGTTTTATTTTTGTGGGTACAACAGAAGTATTAATTATTCTAGATTATAAAGTAATTAAAAATATTGGATTCATGTGAAGTAATTAAAAATATTAGATTCATGTGAATTGCATTTTAAATTTATTTAGCTTATTAAGATGAGATATGAAGTCTTTAGAAATCTTTAGAGATGACGTCAGACTTTGGATATGGATTGATAGTTATAATTGTTCTTCTAAAGTCTGTCAAACTATATCATTTAATAGAAATCTGAAAAGTCTGACTTTTTGAATACCAAAATACTTTTATAGACTTTGTAAAAATCTTAATTCAATACCACCTAACTTTTAAAGACATTAAAAAAGTTGTAATTGAATACCACTAAACTTTTATAAACTCTTTAAATGTCTTGATTGAATACAACCAAATTTTTAAAATCTTTAAAAGTCTTTAAAAATCTTAATTGAATACACCCCCCTAAAACACTTGAGATGTGTGAATTTAGAAGATCCAGAAGATTGTAGAAATACAGCTGACTTGACTCAAGTGACTATTTTCAACTGTGCTGGTATCTTGAATTATTGTACAGAACTAAGTTGTCAGTAAAATCTGAATACATATAAACCTGTTATTTAGACAACATACTCTGTTGCGTTAAGGTGCTCTTTAATCCATAATATGCCTGAGAAAAGCGAAAGGTTATAATGTGATACATTGAATTGGCGATGAAGTATAGAACTGCCTTTAATGTACAATCAAGGATATGGAAAAGTTAGTTCTATGTAGTTTGGTTCAAAATACTGGATAAATTTTCACGAGTTAGTACAAGTGATATTAAATTTTTTGCTTGCTTTTTAACTTTATTTCTCATGGATTTTATTCTTTCTAAAATATGCACACAGAAGTTGGTTAAATGGATTAGTTGGTGTGAATTAGAAATTGAATTTTATCCGTAATATTGGTAATTTTATGTATAACCCATGGAAATGTCCTTTTATTTCGTCAACCAGGTTGCTCATCTGAAGCACCAGACTCTTTTGTTACACAAATTAGCTAAAAAGGTTAGTCATTATGGAACCTGTCCCGTAGATTAATATATATTATTGTTCCTATAAATAGAGTATTCAGGTTATATTTATGAAAATCTATGAATGACAGAACACTTTCGGTTTTTTATATTAAAGGTTGGACCTGTTGACACAAATTCACTACATTCTAGAGCTAAAGTTACTATTCCAAGAGAGCCTGACTTGGAAACAGCACAGAGAGCTCAAAGGCGTAGGTATATCAACTTCTTGTCAGGTTATTCTTTACTTTTATATGACCTCTTGATGTAGAAACTGCAACCATTGTCTAACACTCAAACTAGCTGCTGATCATATTCTTGATTATTTTAAGTTTCAGTTCGAAGAATGCATCCGAATCAGGTCAACAAGAAAATCTAAATTGCCATACCTTTAAAGCACGACCATTGAACAGAAAGGTTGGTACATGCAATTTTTAAATATATTTTTTCCCCGTAAAGCTTATTTGGAGAGGGGAACTAGAATATTTAGTTTGGCAGTTTATATCATTCTTATAGCTTCCTAAGAAATATTTGGGTTTCGTAGATTCTGGAAGCCCCTTCTTTGGCCCCTCCTAGAAAGAGCAAGCCACAATTGCCAGTATTTCAGGTAATATAGGCATGACAGTTTTGTACAACCTTCATCCTAAAAAATTGTACTCCTATTTTGTTGACTCAACCAAATTTTAGGTATTCCTAAGACACTTTGTATATAATTTCTTTTGATGATCTTTTTCAGTATTAAACTTACTAAAATTTATTAGTAGAAAAAAATATTTAAAAAATAATGTCAAAGAATCTTAATATTTGAAGAAAAAATCAATGTCAAAAAAACGTACTTCTACTCTTTTTTAGGATGAGGGACTACTATTTTCACTTTTAAGTTGAAGGATGTTATCATCCACTTTCTTAGGGCACTTTAATTTTAAAACCTCTATTTTTTTCATCACAATGCTCCGCAGGTGTTTCAGTTGAAGACAATGGAAAGGGCCATGCAACATTCATCTGCTAGTGTAGGTCATTCTTTCGTGAGTCCTGATTTATAACTGAATTTTGATATTTGAAGTTTCCCTCCCTTTTCTAGGTGTAACTATAATATCAAAGTGCCATAATTGTTATTAATGATGCAAATATGGTTTCAGTCTTCAAAAGCTGATATTTTGTTTTTACAGGTATTGAGCGCACATGATCTTGATTCAGTTTTATCAAGTGAAGACACAGACTTCAAAGGGTTAGAGTACTTGGATCTATAACTCTCTCTTTTAAATTTCAACTTCGGCACTCATTTATAAAATCGGCCATCTCTTGTTCAGTTTCTTTTATATTAAATACTCCCTCCATTCCAAAATATAAGATCAAAATGGTTTTGAGTTTTGTTCCAGAATAAATAACAGAATGACTTTTGGAGGTATAAATATACAAGATATACACGTGAGCGTTTCATTTCTCAAGAGGATAAGCTATTTCTGTTGATGGTATATTTTGGAACGGAATTTGTGTTATATCAATGGCATTTGTCTTGAGTTTGGCATTTGTAATTTTATAATCCGTTTCCGGATAAAAAGTCCTTGTTTTCATGCATATTGAGTTTGAATAAATTTGTAATTGCCCATAATAATATTTAAATATGAGAGAGTTTCATAAGAAAAGTATGAGATATTTAATGCTGCTACGGCATTCTAGGAAAAAGTAAAAATTTATTAAAGAAAAGTGGACATTTAACATGGAATCATTAGTTTATTTTATCCCTTTGGACGGAGGAGTTTAAAGAAGGTGATTATATTTATCATTCTTAATCATTTTCTATTTGTTTAGGTGATTATAGTTTATCCTTACTTGCTCTAGCTATATTTTGAAAGGTGTTATAAAGCAGAACTATGAAACATTAGAAAAACTTAAAGCTTGCTCCTTAAATAAAAAGGTGACATGGATTCCCAAATATAAGGTGAGCTTTTTTATTGAGTTTGTTATAGTAGAGAGTGTCCTGAAACCTTATGGTCTGACACAGTTAATCTCAAGTAAAAAAGATACTGTTGCAGTTCGGAATATCAAACAGAAACCAACTGACCAAACAGTAAGTCGGTGAAAAAAATGATTTTATGATCAGTTTCCAGATTATCTATAGAAACCCTCAATTATACTTCTACAGGAATTGAAGGGGCCAACAGAGAAGCAGCTCTTCTCAGAGAATCCGCCAATAGAATTATTCAACAAGGTATTACATGTTTTAAGTAAAATCAATCTTTTCCGGGCAGGCTTGGCTGTTTTAGCATTCTGCTAGGTTGAATTTGAACTATAGACAACATATTTGATGCTCTCTCTTTCTCTCTCTCTCTCATGATTTTCCAGCTCTCCCTCAAATCTGAATTCGAGAATAATACAGTATCTCATTCAAAACCACATATTTCCATGAAGGTTAGTCTATTCTTAGACATGTTGAATCCCGTAGTTTTAAACCCCTCTTTGTGGTGATGGTAACTCTTTTTTCTTGATGAATCGTAGGGCTCAAAGGAGAATGCGCCTAGTTCTTTTCAACCTGAATTTCAGGTAGAACTTTGAATTACTTTTTTGAATTATGAATCTAGCAATGAAGATCTTCAAATCTGTAAACATGCAAAATGCAGAGGTGTGTTGGGAAGTCTAACAAGTGTGGGAGTATCAGGAGGATCCCTGAATTTGCGCACGGACCCAACATGAACAGGTACTACCAAATCTATATGATGACTTGTCAATAAAGAAAAATAAATTTATTTTGGCATCTGAAGTTGGCGATTGATAAAATATTATTTCCTCTTATTTGTGTGTAAGATAATTGTACCCTGCTTAAATCTATTTTCACCTTTAAAAATGACGGATCAATATATTTTCCATGGTTACCTGAGCATATATGCTTTTATGAATTGAAGTTGTTTTATAATAACTTGACCTTCATCTATCGCAGGAGTTTGGACATTCGCTGAAAATGCAAGACAAATATCTCTTATTATTTATTCCCCGTGATTTGAAAATTATCCCAGTTTGGTGGAAGCTTGTCACTGCAAATTGGATCCTTTGGCAGCAGTTTGTGTTATATCAGGCCTTAATTACAAGGGATCTGAGCTGTCATCTTGAAGCTATTAAGTAATTACCTGAATAAAAATCTAGAAAAGCATTGTATATTATAAAACCCTTTCAAAGTTTTTAAAAAAAAAATAAAAAAAATTCTTCCAACTAATTTATACATTCATGTTACGTGCATTACAAATGTAAACTAGAGCATGAATTTTAATTTAATGAGACATCGATAGAATATAATTGACTCTGTTCCAAGGAGGATAACTTAAAACATTCTGTTTTTACCGAGAAAAATATTTTTAAAAAAGTTGTTTATAATCAAATGCACTTGTACAATTTATTTTGTAGGAAATAATTTGCATATTCAAATCAGCAGCAGGCTAATAAAATAAGTTATCGAAAATATTTTCTAGTAGATTGGATGAAAGGTTAAAGGTTGATCCTTGAAGATAATTTCCTCCCAAAAAGGTCGTAGGAATAAGTCCATAAATTTAAAGAGTCGAAATTTTAAGAGTTTGAAAAAACATCATTAATAGAAACAATATCATTAATAATTTAGAGAATACAATGAAACATATTACTAGCAAAATAGGTGAATCTGTATAATAGATATAAACGAGGCAAATGACAATTAAAATAACCAACTCATCAACTAACATGGGAAAAAAACTAGATTAATTCATTTACATAAATAAGTTTAAACAAAAACATAGAAATTTTGTTAAATATAGATACCACTCCCGCAACAACTGGTGCAACAGAGTAGAGATAAACTTACTACCTAAATGTATACATCCTTTCCACCAAAAAATGTCATTAGAAGTCTCCAGCCATATTAATAGTCTTCAGAGATTAAAACCTTTTTTGGTGGTCAAAACTTAGTAACCCAAGAAACTTACAGTGTGTTACTTGATACAAGTTCTCGGAATCTAACAAACCACTGGGCATCAGAGGAAACATTGTCAGGCTGTACTTGCAGCTGCTGTGTTTGTAATTGAGGTTGTCCTTTTCCCATCACAAATTGTGCATAGTCTACAATTTTTGGAGGACAAGTTTTTGGCAGTGAAGCTGGAAACAAGGAGTCTAAAACCCTTGCAACTTCATGCATTGTGGGTCGCTCGGAAGGGTTTCGCTTTGTGCACAGCAAGGCAAGTTGAAAGGTCTTTCTAACGTGGGACATATCCATGCATGTAACAGAAACCTCAGGATCCACAGCCTCCATCACTGTATTATCATCCGCCTTCAACAATATCTGAAAAGCATGAAACCAAGTTGCAAGCACTTTCACTGATTAGTACATAATAGCCTATCAACTTCAATTAAACCTTAAAAACAAACTTGATCTATTGTAACTAATCAGATATTAAAGGAGGAAAATAACATTGCAACTATACGAGACGATACCAGCTGATGCAAATTAGCTTCATTGTCCACAGCCTTCTTTCCTGTTAGTAGCTCCAGAAGAACAATACCAAAGCTGTAAACATCCGACTTTTCAGTTAGCCTAGATGTTCGGGCATATTCAGGGTCAATGTAGCCAATAGTGCCCAGAACATAAGTCAATGTATGACTATTTGTAGTCGGGATACATTTTGCAATCCCGAAATCAGAAAGATGAGCCTCAAAATTCTCATCCAGCAGAATGTTCGAGGATTTCACGTCCCTGTGTATAATTCTAGGGTCACAATCATGGTGAAGATAAGCAAGCCCTTGAGCAGATCCAACTGCAATTTTCAGCCGTGTTTCCCAGTCAAGTTTAACTTTCTTCGATGGTCCTGTCATCACATTAACCAGAAGAATATTTACTGATTGAAGTTCTCTTTGAATATTTAGGTTATACTCCCACCACCCAATTCATATAGAAATGTGCTGTTACTACAAGATATTAATTCAGTCTCATCAAATAAACTTACAGCATGACAACCTTAACTTTGGAAGCAGTATAAAAGAAAATTGAAGTTGAAATAAATCTTAAGATTACAAAGACAGCAAGAATGCTAACCATGAAGAAGATCCCAAAGAGAACCATTCTCCATGTAGTCATAGAATAAGAGGTTTCCATGTGGGGAAAGTGAGTAACCATGCAAGCTGACAAGGTTTCGGTGCCTGATGCTTCCGACTGTCCCAAGCTCTGTTTCGAACTCTTGCATGTTGTGTGGATACTGTGTGTAAATTCTTTTAATTGCCACTGGTCGTGAACTTTTTAATACACACTTGTATACCGTGCTTGAAGCACCATATCCTATAATGTACTTCTCACTCAAATTCTCAGTGATTCTCATAATGTCATCGTAAGTGTGAATAGCCATATCCATGTGAAGAATTACAAGTTTCGGTGGGCCTGAAAGGAAAAGAAGCATAAACTAACAAGGAAGAAACCAAACATAAAATATGGAAAAGGCAAAGAACTGTACATACCTTGAAGACTCTTGTTAGAACCTTTCATAAACTGCTTTGGTTTGTTAGACTTGTATAAAGCAACAATCACCATGGATAACAAAGTGATCAAGCCCAATGTCATGCAGACAACTGCAGCTCTAGGAAACATAGCTACAGAAAATCATATATGGTTGTTGGTTAAAGGCATATGATAGCACAGGCCACAAGGTAGAAAGAGAGAAATGCACAACAAAAATTAACAGCTACCTTTGGATTTTGTTGCATACGGGCCACAAATTGAACCTAGCCAGTTGCCACATAAAAATGGATTTCCATTGAAGCTGATAAGACAAATTACATAACTGGTCACTGGAGCACATAAAACAAGGTAATTTACAAGAGAAATTGGGAGAAGAGTAAAGTTTTACCCTGTACCTGTCTGGAGAAAACCGAGAGAAGTTTCTGCTTGGAGGTATAACCCCGGAGAAGTTGTTGTAAGAGATATTCCTGCAGCAAAAAAAGGATCAGCTAGACATAAAAGGCTGACTAACTAGACGGAAAACGGAAAAGAGATCTCACATAGTGGTAAGACTTAGACATTTAGTTAATTGATCAGGAATTTCTCCATCCAGATTGTTGTTGTTCAAAATACTGCAAAAGTTTCAAGTCAATATATGGTGGCATGTGGTGAACTGTAACCGAGCCTGGAAAAAGAACAAAAGTAAATGACCAGCTTACAGAGAGACGATGTTTTGTAACTGGCCCAACTCTTCAGGTATACCACCAGATATTTTGTTGAGTGACATGTCACTACAAGAACAAACACAGAGATGAGTATATCCTAATATTACTATATAAGAAAAATATATTATTTTTTGTTCACGACAGAAAATTCTCCTCAGAAACTCACATTATTAGAATACTTCTGAGATTTCCAAATTCCACGGGTACTGGCCCATTAAGATGATTGCAACTCAAGTTCCTATAATAATGATGACCAAGAATTAGGAACGCTGTATATAACCATCAACAAGAACACATAGGTGGAGCTTTAAGGTCGACTCATCTCTTACAATGTAAGAAGGTGCTCAAGATCACCAATAGAAGCAGGTACATGCCCAGAGAAATCATTGTTGGAAAGATCCCTATACAAAATAAGATACTGTTAGTCTAGAGAGGAAACAAGCACAACAATAGCCATTTTCAATGAGAAACTTACAGTGTATCAAGATTGATAATTCTCCCCAACTCAACAGGTATGGCTCCCTTAAATTCATTAGAAGAAAGATTCCTGAGGTGTTATACAGAAATTAATTCACCAAAGTACAAGAGAAATGTATAATTCTGATGCATAAATAAATGTAAATCAGAAATTAGCATCAGAGCTGATAAGAACATACAGATACGTTAGGCTCTCCAGATTGCGGAAACTCAAAGGAATAGATCCATTCAAGCGGTTACCATGCACGTTGCTAAAAAGTAGAAACAAATCCAGAAGAATAAACTGAGCAACAACTAATACAAGTGGTCATTTAAAAGGAAAAATAGAGTACATCTGTTGCTGGAATTTAGATTTCTTACAACTGATTCAATGCAGTGCACGAACTAATGTTCTGAGGAATTGGCCCTTCCAAATTGTTATTAGCAAGATTCCTACAAAAGAATGACCAACAAACTTTAAATAAATAAAGGATCAAACAAGAAAATTATATGAGAGAAAATCAAGATGTCAAGACTCACAATTCAAAAAGCTGCTCCAATTTACCAAGTTCAGCTGGAATACCACCAACTAGTTGATTGTCATTCAACTGCCTGCAAAAAAGGTTAGGCTCATAAATTACATCCAACCAAAAATATAATTTTACATCCTATGATATTTCTGTTCTAGGATGCATCTTTCTTACAAATAGCTAAGTTTTGACATATTTCCAAGCTCGGGTGGAATTGGTCCATTAAGCTTGTTGCCATGGAGGTATCTGGAGTAAAATAAAAATGCTATCAAAGCACAGAACAGGAGTAAAAATAAATTATGCAATCATGGAGTCAAGACACTTACAGTTTCCCGGTGTAAGATAAATTTCCAAGAATTGGGGGAATTGATCCAATTAGTTCATTCTCACTTAAATCTCTGAAAGGGACGAGATTAATATACATCAGCCTCTAACTCGATCCCTTTAATGACATCTGATAAGTGAGAAGAATATTTTTCCCTAATGACATGATCAGATAACCATACAGAAATAAATACTTACAAAACAGCTAGGGCTTGCATTAGACCAATCACTTCCGGTATCTTTCCTGTTAACTTGTTGCCTTGCAGAGACCTGGCAAAGAGAAATTGAACGATTATTTCCATCATCTCAAGTACAAAATTGGCACATTGAATGATCTGAGCATCAAAGACACGAGAATACAGTTGATTGATTTAGAACATGGTTCATCATTTGCAATTTATTGAATTCCTAAATCTACAAGAAGTATATTGAACCTAAAATGACTAGCTTACAAAGTAGCCACTTGTAGAAAACCAATGTTGTACGGAATCTCTCCAGTAATCCCATTGTATGAGATATCCCTGACATTGACCACAAACACCATCATATAAACAATGAAGAGAGACAGAAAGCATGAAAAACAGTAACTAATAGTAAGAAACTTACAAGATTTCAAAGCTTGTACAGTTACCAATGCTGTTTGGTATGGGTCCAGTAAGGTTATTCCGGCGTACATCGCTGTAAGAAACTTAAATGAAATTCCATTAAAAAAACAGGAGGAAAATAAAAGAACTTTGAACAAGAAAATCAAAAAGAGAAGGCAAGGGGCACACATACAAATACCACAGGCCAGTCAGCTGGCACATATCAGGGGAAAGTGATCCTGTTAAATAATTTCCTCGGAGGCCTCTGTATATGCAATTACAATCAGTTCATGTATTAAACAGCCATTCAAATATAGTTACCAAAAAATTGCTGAAGTTCATTCAACAAACAAACTTAAGTCATTTGAGCTTTAGAACTTACAAATACTGGAGCACTTCATTCCAGTAGATTAAACGTGGTATCTCACCAGTGAGCTGGTTTTGAGCGAGATCGCTACACAAATAAAATTATCAGATACGAAACTTGTTTATTTCAATGCAACACAAAAATGAAACCACACAAAACTTTAAAAATAGTCATGAAAAGATGTAGTACTGTACTTGAATTACAGCAAATTAATTCATCATCTATGAATTTAGAACATGGGAGAACTCACAGAGTTTTAAGGTTAGGAATTTGTGTCAGTGTTGACGGAATAGGACCAGTTAACTGGTTGTTCTTCAAATTCCTGTAATTAATTGATAAAAATAAAGGACAATTTACCAGAATAAAATTGGGGTATATTTCCCAGCAGATAAAAATATTGCATGGTTACAACTTACAACAACTCGAGCTGCTTTAGTTTAGATATTGAGAAAGGTATGTCCCCATAGAGCAAATTATCAGACAAATCCCTGCATCCTCCAAAGAAAGAAGAAAAGAATGGTATTGAGAAAGGTATGTCCCCGTCACACTAAATATTTTGAACAGCTATATGCCTATATCCTTAGCAAACAGAAAAGAAAGGATGTATATTTATTATCAGCAATATACAAGAAAGAATGGGTGAAATTTTTACACAAGTACAAGACAAACACAGTTGCCTATCTCATCTGGAATTTGACCAGTCAACTTGTTTCCCTGCAGGTCTCTGCCATCAATCAAAGACCAGATAAGAATCCAATTAAGAATTAAGTAATCAAATATAAGAGGCCTTGTGAATAAAAAACATACATGGATTGCAGATTCCTCAAGTCTCCAATGGCAGGAGAAATTTCTCCACCCAAGTTCAAATTAGACAAATTCCTAAAAACACCCGTGAGATAGTTAGCCATGCTGGCCTAATTGAAAGCTCAAATATTGTTAGTAGCCTAGATTAGCTAGATGAAGCAAAGAGATTAGAGTGAAAAATCAAAACCTAACCTAGATAAACGACTGATGCGCTGAAATTGTCACCACAAAGTATGCCTTTCCAATAGCAGAAGTCAGCATTGGGAACATCATCCCAGTCCAGTAACAGATTTTCTACGTTTTTGAAAGAAGATTTCATAGACATCAATGCTTTTCCTGCACAGCACATTTCAAACACCATTTATCAATTACAGAGTAACGTTTTAGAAAAGAAACAAAATAGAATATCGCCCTTCAACATTAAATTATCGACAGCCAAAGAGGCAAACTGCCTAAATTCATTAAACAAGGAACTGTCACGTGAATTTCGTTTAGAAGCTACTACTTCTTCCCGAGGCTTGACAATCGAAATCACAAAATTAGAAGTTGTTTAATACCAAAGGAAAGCTAGTAAATAAAAGAAGACACAAGTACTAAACTACTCCACATTTAAAAGAAGAACGTGGTTCTTTATTTTATTGTCAACGAGTTTTCAAAATGTATATTAGAATATTAAAAGGAAACGGCTATACAGTGGTGAAAGTTGTGCGAAGAAATATGTTCATAATGTGTTTTACTAAAACTTTACATTTTTTACGAAGCCAAACAGCTGAAGTAGACCAAAAAAAAACTATTCGTTCTTCCGGGTGACAAATAGGAGAATAAAAAAATCTCCACATTTTAAACTCTTCAATATCTTTTCCGCCGCAGAACAGAAGTTCACCTTTCCGAAACGGTAAAATAACCAAAATAGAAAGAAAAATTGTAATTAAAAAAATATAGTGAACCTGAATCATTAGATTAGATACAGAAGCTCAAAGGACCAATAAGCGCACATATATGCATAAAGAGAGGAAGAGACAAACCTTCGTCGTTGAGCGGCGAAGCAAGAGGCAGTAGAAGCATAACAAACGCCATAGCAATACAAAGCAAATGCTCGGTTTCCTTCCTCTTCATTCTCGCGCTGATCATGAGAAGTGCAGCGTACAATGACTACAAACTGAAATTTTTTACTAAAAAACTCAGAAGAGGTGTGAGTTTTGTGATTCCGCTAGCTGAAGAAGATAAGCTCTCGCTGTATCTCACACGGAAGTGGAATTGTAGAGGGAGAGAGAGAGTGCTAGAATATAGAGAGAGAAAGCACACAGATAGCAGGCGTTTGGCGTCAACTGTAAGGAAGAGAGAAGGTGTGTTAATGTTTGTGTGTTATGAAGAGAGAGAATTAAATTGACAGAGGACAGGGAGGGAGCGAAAAAGAGAATAGTGTTTACTGGCACCGGCCGTCACCCGTACCCCTACCGTTTCCCCAAGTGCTTAATTTTTTTACAGCTACCTATTAAGTAGTACTTCTTTCCTTTGTTCTTAATCTCCATCCACGCGTTATTTTAATGTCGGCAGATCACGTGATTAAAATCTTACGGATATTATCGACTAATGGTATGATCGGATGTTGAAATAATAGTGTTGAAGGTCTCACGATTTTTATGAGCGAGTGGATTAATTGGAAGAGAGAGAAGGAGCGTGCGTAATAATCTCTGTCCTCTGATACTGAGAATTACTGAAGGGGAACAGAAGGATTGGTTGGTTGGTTTGTTTGTTGGTTTGGAGGGAAAAGCTATCGCCACCCTCGTTATTGCTACTTCAACAACTTTATCTTTGTCTTCTAACTTCACCCAAATGTGTCCAAAATATGTTTATAAGTAGTTTAATTTAAATGTAATTTATTTAATTTATAAATATTGTGTTTAGGGTGTAAATTACGTTTCAAAAGTGTTGCGGTGCGGTGTTTTTGAATTTTGAATTATTAAAATTAAATATATAATTTAATTTTTGAGGTTGAATTTTAAATAAATATAAATATATTTAATTTTAATTAATATAATTATTATAATTATATAATATATGACAAAAACTATTAATCATAAAATTTATTTTATTCTAAATTTTAATAATTCTTTAAATTTTAAAATTTAATATATCGTTATTTAATTTCAAAAATCAAATTATATCTTTAATTTTAAAATAGATAAAATAAAATTTAAATACTATTTTATTTTATATTTACAAAGAATAAAAGAATATTATTAAAAGTTGCATCTACCTCACCCTCACCTCACCCAAATCTCACAAAAAATACAAAGAACAACATATAAAATTTATATTTTTAATCATAATTCAATTTTTTGAATGTTTTTTCTCAAAACTAATGAATATAGTGTAAAAGTCGAGCCACTCCCAAAAAAATACTATAAATAAATAAAAATATCCAAAAATTCAACATGAATAATACATTTTTTGTTAAATAAATATCTCTATATTTATTAATATTTTTTATAAATAATTATGTCATAAAATATTTTTTTTTTATTCAATCACATAATTTGAGAACATTTTATAACAAAAAAAATTTAGACACCTAAGAATATATATTTAATTATCTCAAATTAAAAAGGATTAAGGTGGAGAATGGGAACCTTACTTCTTTATATTGTTTTCCCTTTACTGAAAAAAAAAAAATTAAAGAAGAATCAAAACTATCTCCTTCCCATTAAAAAAAATATTATTTTTATGGGAGTAATTAGTATAAAATTAATTTTGGTCAATTGATTAATAAAATATTAACATACAGGTTGGAAGATAATATCTTTATGCGTATTGTAACTGTATTGATCAATTGACTAACTTATCATTGAGTTAACTCCATAACAACCGGATCCCATTTTTATACTTGGGTCAAATATACTTTATATAAAGAATAAGTCTGGCAGACCGGAAATTTGAACATAAAAATTGGATATTTTTAATTTTATTTTTATTTTTTGTTTGTGACTCTCAAAAAATGTATAGTATTTATTTTAACAGAAATTTTTATACAATATAATGTTTTAGGTGTTAATATTATTCATATACAGTATAAGTACTATTAACTGTAAAATATATTTGACGTTTCTTCTGTACACCGGGTATAGAAAGAAAAAAAAGGAGGTGATTATATATTCCGATGCCGGTAATAACAGCGTATAAAAGCGCATCGCATGGAAGGGAACCCCGCAGCATTGAATAGGAACACCACCGTATTCGTCGTATAAAGCTGGTCTAATCTATTCATAGCTAGACTAAAGAATCACTCCTTAAAAGTAAATACAAATAATGCATAGAATATAATAATTGTTACGTATAATTTGTTTTTAAAAAATCAGAATTATTTTTATATTTTTGAACTTGCTGATATGAAATAGTTATTATAATAACTTCATTTTTTTTTTGGGTCCTTAAACATTCTCAGTTTTGAAAAACGTAGTAAGAGCAAATCCAATGGGATGTTATAATTGGTTCTATAGTCAAATTATAGCATCAAATGGCAAAAAGACAAATTCAACCCAATTCTATAATTAGTTCTAAAATAGTAAAATACTATACTTGGTTTTAAATATGGAACCAAAGATGACTATAGTCATCCTTGGACATCTCAAAATCCAACTGAAATTAACAGAAAATCAAGAATCGGACATACCTAAACCCGAATCTAAAGTGTGGTAGAAAAACATGGAACCCGTAGAAAAGTGTTCAAAGACGTCTGTTAAAAAAGCAATGAAAAAATATAGAACCCGCCAGAATTTGATAGTAGAATGGAGGTTGAGAATGTTGGGAACGGGGAGTTAAAAAATTAGATCACAACGGGGTTGAAAATAACGTAAATAGTTGAATTGGAGTTGAAAAAGTAATTAACAATGAGATGGAGAGAAAGTTAGTTAAATTTAAAACTATTTGGTGCTAAAATAAAACCAACAACTGGAGACTGGATTCTATTTTAACATAAAAAAATAATTTTTAGTGTCAAAATATAGCAATAACTATAACCATTTTCACATTACCACGAGTAGTAAATTATGCGAAAAAGAAGTGGGGTGAAGTTAAAATTTTGTTTTACTGCGAAAAGTCAGGTAAAAAGGACCTTTAATTCCCTAAATTTTGAAAAAGAATCCTCTCCTTACACGTGTCACCGTCGGACTTTGTCTTCCACAAAATAGTTGTGATTAGCGTAGTAGTAGAGTAGAGAGTACATGCATGCAGTGCAGGATGCAGCTGCCCAATAAACTTTTTACAGAGAGTGAAAGAGAATGGTGATCTGATGAGTAGACAGTAGTCAATGTAAAGAAAAGAAAAAAGGTTAGCCTAATTAATAATAATACGACGATACTGCCAGCGTCTTATCCGCCGGTAACCCGTACCCCGCCGTCAGCTTTATATACCCATCACCCTTCCCACAGCTGTCTTTATTTTCTGTGACTCCTTATTTAAATTTTGATATATATCCTTTTATTTAATTTTAAAATTATTTAGTATTAAATAAATATATTTTTTTATTTAATTTTAAAATTATTTAATGTTAAATAAAAAAATATATGTCAAAATTTAAATAGAAAAAATAGGACAGAAAATCTGCTCTTTTTCCACTGTCCTACTTTTATTACTGTTTGCACTTGTGCGTGAAAGAGAGAGGACTCATCAGAGGAGGGTCTTCTGATTTGAAATCTTCTGACAATGAAGATAGTCCAGTTTGATTATATGATATAATGTGAATTCCCTTTTCATATATAAGTTAAATAGTGCTAAACGTGTTTGTTTAACAAATACTCCTCCGTTGAAACTTGTGTCTGGTGATTGAGAGAGGGTTGGGGTGGGGCTTCATTCCGCTCATATATTTACTATATTAATCTTGTTACTAGATAGTGTGAGTAATTATTATTTTAAAGTAAAATTGTCTTTAAAAGTTAGAAATAATTTTATTATTAGTTAAAATTCAAATAATTATACAATTTTTTGTTTCACTTTTGAAATAATAATTTTTTATTTATTAATATCTTTCAAAATTTAGATTATTTAACTAATTAAAATCAAATAAATTTATATTAACCTCAAATTTTAAAATTTGTAAACTAATTAAAAAATGATGAAATTTATTAGGTAAATTATATTATAAATTAAATTATTAATATTGTGATTCTGATTGCGATTGCGGTTGATTCTTCTTTATTGTAATTATAGTTGACAACAATTTCACATAATGATAATAGATATCTTGATGATGGTCATGAGTTTAAATTTAAAATAATGATTGTTGGTTCATTCAAATAATAATAATTTTTTTTAATAAAAAAATACTCAATTATTAATTAAAAAAAAAAAATTTAACTTATGAAATCAAACTAAATAATTTTTTATAAGACGGAGGTGCGACTGTTATTAAGTTGTATCCAATCCATTAAGTAGGAAATAGGAATGGGACCCAGACCAGAACTAGAAGGAAAAAAGGAAGGTTGGTTTATTAAAATATTCTGGTTTAGTTGAGAAATTGAAGATGGGATTGATTATACACATCATAGGACCCGTGAGCAGCATTCCCCTTTTTAATTTACTAGTATTTTATTTTGCAAGGATAAGACTGACCAGGTGTTGCTGGGTAGGGGTAATATAATACATTCCATCAGGACTCCCTTCCCTATATGACCGAATTTTCAAAAGTATTTCCCAAATCAACCTACCTCCTTCGATCATTCCCAATCTAATCTCATTTACTGTTTATATTCCAAATTTTTACTTATTAAATATTTTTATATACTTTTCATATATACATATATTATTACTAAAATATATATTTATATATACGTATATATATTAATTATTTAAAACTAAAATATATTTAATCAATTAAATTAATATAAAAATTTTAAATTATCTATTTGATCATTTACGGAATAAAATAATACTAAACATTTAATTAAATATTTTTTAAATTAGACAACAAATAAAAATTGAAAATAAAAAAATCTTAGTTAAAAAATAATAAAAAAAAGAACATACTAATAATTAAAAAAAAGACATATTAATTAAAATAAAAACATTATTATCATAATTTTGATAATTATTCATGAACATTTTGAGGACATCGTTGACTACGTCTGTTGTGACCCTCTTGTCCGCATTTTCCACAAACTCTGGCATTTCGCGAATTATCCATTTCAGTTCGAATACGCTGACTTTGACCCCTCTGACCACGTATATTTTTCTTTTTCCTCAAATTCTCATCAGGTATGAGAAGACCATATCTCTCCCACTCGTGTGCTATTGGAAATGTCCAATAAGCTTGATTGGGTATTGGATGAAATTTATATTGCCACATCTCATATAGAGTTGTCAAATTATGATATAGTTCAATGTATTGTTTCCAATCAAGATCAGACGTCAAACAACCAAAGAACTATATGTGAACATGGAGAGTGATACATGTTCCATTTTTCACAAGTCTGAAATACCCTTATTACGCAGATCTACGATATGTTTGTTGCCACCTTTCCAAGATCCTTATTTGTTTTGTATCGTCTAAAGAATTATCTCGAATACACTCTCTCTTACGTGGTATGGGATGATCTTGTGTCTTGATGCCTTTTCGCTCAATGTCTTGAAAAGCTCTCTTGATTTCTTGCAATACGTATGACCATTTTGAATGTCGCTTAAAGTCCGAAAGTCGTCTTCCGCAACTAATTTTACTGAGCGGTAATATATATACTCCACCATCGATGTGATCGATAAGAAACGAGCGGATCTTAAATTTCCATTGAAACTTTCGATCATATTTGTTGTTGCCTGACCATAGCGATATCCTCTATCATGAGACATAGTCCACATATCTAATGGAATATTTCGTAGCCATTTTTCAACTTCAGGATTAAGCTCTTTTATTTTCATCATTGCTGCCTCAAACTTCCTCACTTGAGAAGTATTTTCAGCCATCCAACATAGCATCTTCAGATGTAAACTAGGAAAATTTGAACTAAAATTACTGCGAACATGTAAAAGACAATAACGATGTATACCCATGTCACCAGTGAAGCCATTCTGCTCTCTTTTCATTGCTTCAATGATTCCGGCATGACGATCCGAAATTATGCACACACCCTTTCTAGTCCGACATACATATCTTCGAAGGAGGCGTAAGAACCAAGACCAGTTGAGGGTCGTTTCTTCATTAACTAACCCTTAAGCAAGTGGATATTGGTGGTTATTTGAGTCAAATCCCATTGCAACCAACAACTTTCCATTATACCTTCCTTTCAGAAATGTGCCATCAATACAGATAACTGGTCGAGTATGTTGCTACCCATCTGCCATTGGTTTGAATGCCCACCACACACGATTGCAGACTGATGTGTTATATCCTACAAACCTTCACGATTGAATCAAGCTACTTGTACTGGATTAAAGTGTATCAAAGCACTCAAAAATTTAGGAAGTTTTGAGTAAGAATTCGTCCAATCACCATACATGTGACGCCCCCAAAATAGGTATACATCACCCATTCTGAGTTGTCAATACATGGTACAGAAACAACTACAACTTTATTATTACATCAAGAAAACTATGAGTTTGAATACAAATATTATCTTCTGTACAATATCTATACTCAAATAAATCCTCATCACATTTATTGATACATTATTTTACAAAAATTGTGAGGACTACTAAACAACTCTCTCTAGAACATTCATTCCATACCCCCCATTGTCATCGCTTATATTCTCGCCTCCCGAGAGAAGAAAAATGGAACAAAAAGGAAAAGGGTGAGCTCAACTAGCCTAAGAAAAGAATATTATGACTAAGATAATATACAACAAATTATCATTAGTCTTCAACAGGAAAAAAAAATCTAATAGAATACAATAGATAACAAGTTTTAAATCAATATTCGCAGTGAGAAATAATAATTCATTAGAAGAGTTAAGTAGAGAATGCAAACTACTATCTTCTATGTATGAATTTAAAAGTTCATCGCTCATCTTTTATCCCCGTAACATCAATCAATATATATCCGAATCAAATATTCATCTTTTTGCACTACAGCCAAAGATATTCATCACCGGTCATGTTCATCTAAACACTGCTCATCTTCTTTGCTACGGCCAAAGATATTCATCGAAATCATTCATCTTTACAGACTACAAAGCCAAAGATATTCAATAATATCATCATTTAAGACTGAGGATGATGAAAAATATTTTTAAAGAAACGAATCCAGTGAAACAAAATGACAAAGATTAAGGATTAAGGATTCGTACTTTGTTTTATCCATGTCCAAAAATACCTCAAAAATAATTATAGTGGTGTAAAATTCAAGAATGATCAAAACATGGATACAATCAAAGCTAGTATCCACAATAGATATTTTAGACGAAAAAGAAAATTTTTATTTTTCAATGAATAGGCCAGATTCGTGAATAAGGTCAGATATCGTGAATAAGGCCAGATACGTGAATAAGAATCTCAGACACCAAAAGTTCCAAATTTGATAAAAACTTCAGATCAATATTTCAAAGATAATGATATTGAAGAAATAATATCATTACGAAAAAAAAATATCCCTTACCTCGAAAGATAAGATTTAACGGAATACTTTGGATATAAATTTATAACTTGAACTTGCAGATCAGATAGCAATACTCAAAGTATACTCAAAATACTCACAAGAATACGCTCGATAATATAGAGAGAGAAACTTCAGCTTACGTGTGATTTTCAATTCTAACCCAAGACCCTATTTATAGGAAAATGCTTAGAAAACCAAAGTAGAAAATTTAATAAATTAATAATATATATATTTTTCCAACGCACACTTTTAAGGATCTGAATTAAGCAAATTCCAACACATGCAAGACCCACAATAATGACAAAAAACGTTTTTCATATTTAAAATATTTTAAACTTCCAAAAATTAATTATTTTGGAGCTTCAGAACTTCAATAATTCATAATAAATAGCCCTTTTGTCAGAAAATTCGAAACTTGTGAATTTTTATAGGAAATTCAATTCTCTACAACTTTACAGAAGAAAGTTTTTCCAAATTCCAAACAAAAATTGACCAAAATCCACAAACCAAGCGATTTTACAAAAAGCTATAATCAAATTTCATCGAATAAATGGGATCCACCAACATGTTTAACATGTTTTAAACATCTATTACAACAAAAATACTCTTCCTCCTCAGTATACTCATATATCCCACATTCATTATAAAATATCATCATTATTATATTATTAAAATATAATAATATATTTAAATGAATTATTTTATCGTAAAAAGATAAAATTTCAATTTTTAACAATTGTCACATTAAAAATTTTCTCCATCTATATCCACATAAAATCAATATTTTCTCATCATATGAATCAATAATTAATTATTCACAAATAATATTACGTAATCACAATATCGATAACCGTGCAGACAGCTTCCAGAGAAAGAGGGGGCTTTCCAATAAGAATTTCTCCTTATCAAGCGCCAGCAATTAGGTGACCAAACCTCTCCTTAGATGTAACTTTCTAGACATTGCTAATAATATTATCTAATAATATTATTTAGATAATATGAATTATTGCTTCGATAATGAAAAATACCGTAGAATGACAATTATCAAAACAACAACAATATAAAATATCAACGCAAAGAATTATTAAATCAATAAAAAAAATACTAAATAGTAATTACCAGTAACCATTATTGAGTAATGTCTTCTTACGTAAGAATCAATAATTGGTGCAATACTGCAAACGCATCGTGTGTTTTACCCACCGAGTATTTTAACAAAGATTAATTGTGAATAACTACGCCGTATTTTTAAACAACTTATATTTGTCATTTCTTCATCCAATCGCTTTTCAAGTTATGGGGCCCACACATGGTCAGCTACCGGGCAGCATTTAATATTCCCCATTCCCAGCATTTAATATATCCACGACCAAACGAATATTCCCCGACAACAATGAATATTTTATAACCACTTGCTTATTTTGAAATATTTATGATTTTACCCATAACTATCCACATTAATCAAATCAACCCTTATTATTTCAAAATAATAAATAGAGAAAATTAAATTTCATTAATAATAAGTTGGGGTCTTACAACCTCCCTCCTTATGAAATTTCGTCCTCGAAATCGACGTGACGTACACTGTGTTTTTTGAAAAGGTGAGGATATCTCGCTTTCATTTCCGCTTTCCAATTCCTGTGTCATTTCTCTATAGCATGATTCCTCCATAAAACTTTAACTTGTGGTATGACCTTTCATGCGTAGGATATGCTCCTTCCTATCCAAAATCTTGACAGTACCTCTTCACGTACGTTAAGTCTTCTATTATCTCATCCGGTTTCTAACTCTATAACGTGGTTCGGGTCTTTCACATATTTACGAAGACGAGATATGTGAAACACATTATGAACACGAGACATACTCGGAGGTAAAAGCGAGTCTATAGGCTACATTTTCTACTCTCGGCCAAGAATTTGAAATGGACCAATAAATCGTGGATCGAGCTTTCCTCTTTTCCCAAATCTTGTAACTCCCTTCCACGGAGCAACTCACAACAATACATGATCCCCTATACTAAATTTCACGTCCTTTCGATGAAGATCCGCGAACTCTTTTGTTCTTGTGTCATACATACGCTCTTCATTCTTCTTTTCAGTCCCAACAATGTTCAAATAATGTTGCTTCACCCACCTCATCCCAACATATTGGAGAGCGACACTTTCGTCCCATATAATGCTTCAAATGGAGCCACACCTATACTTGCTCGATAACTGTTGTTGTAGGAGAATTCCACCAATGGTAAATACTTATCCTAACCGCCTCTTGAAGTCTAGGACACGTAGTCTTAATAAATCTTCAAGAGTTTGAATAGTCCTTCCGATTGTCCATCTGCTTGAGGATGGTATGCCGAATCAATCAGAAATCCGCGCTCATAGCTTTTTGCAAGCTAACCCAAAATCTTGAAGTGAATCTTGGGTCACGATCCAAACTATGGATACCGGCATGCCATGCAACCTCACAATCTCATTTACATATATACTAGCAAGAAGACGTTCAAGGAATAAGTCTCTCAGATCGGCAAGAAATGAGCAGACTTGGTTAATCTATCAACAATAACCCAAATAGCATTGATGCCTTGAGAAACCGTAGGAAGACCCGTAACGAAATCCATGGTAATGTGTTCCCACTTCCATTTCTAATCTCAAGTGGTTGCAATGGACCCTTAGTACTAGATGCTCTTTTACACGCTGACAAGTTAAACACATCGAGATAAACTTTGCAATCTCTCTTCATATTGTTCTACCAAAATGTATGTCAAGATCACGATACATTTTAAGACTTCCAGATGGATTGCAAATGGTGTATTGTGTGCCTCCATCATAATCTTGTACTTCAAATCGTAGTCGTTAGAACACAAAGTCCGAGTGGACTCAAGTATTCCTTCTTCATTAATTCTCGCCCTAATAACACTTTCTTGTACTTTCTTCTTTATATGCCTCTCATTCCCGCCTGGTGGCTTGAACAACCTTAACTTTTTCTATTAAAGTTGGCTCTACGCGTATACTTGACATCATCGCACTCATTCCTCGCATATGATCTTCTACTCAACGCGTCACCACCACGCTCATTTTTCCAGATGGTATCAATAGTGTGGTCGTAGTCTTTCAATAGCTCGAGCCAACGTCATTGTCGCATGTTGAGTTCTTTTTGAGTGAAGAAATATTTAAGGCTTTTTATGGTCTCGAATATATATCCACTTTCTCCCCATATAGATAGTGCCTCCATATCTTTAACAAGAAAAAAACGATCATTGCTAACTCTGATCATGAGTAGGATAATTCCTCTCATACTCTTTTAAGTTGTCGCGAGGCATAAAGCTATGACTTTTCCACGCTGCATGAGAACACATCCTAACCCTTTGCTCAAGCATCGGCAGAGAAACAAATCCATCCGTATCAGATGGTATTGTTAGAACAGTCTTAGAAATGAGTCTCCTCTTGAGCTCTTGGAAACCCTTATCGCATTCTTCGCTCCAAATGAATTTTGTATCCTTCCGAGTTAACTGAAGTTAATCTGAGTAGCGATTCTAGAAAATCCTTCCACGAATCTCCGATAATAACTAAATAAGCCCGTAAAGCTACGTCATTTCACCACCGCCTTCGGTTGTTCTAACTTTGATTGCTTCAATCTTCGCCAGTCAACAGATACTCCATGTTTTGACACCACGTGCCAAGAAATGCTACTTCCTCGCCGTAACTCGCATTTCTTTAACTTGGCATATAACTTGTTTTCACGAAGCCTTTGTAGTACCGAAATTTCAAATGGTGCTTCATGATCTTCACGCTTTTGGAATATACGAGGATGTCATCAATAAAAACAACAATGAACTCGATCCAAATATTCCTTGAATACTCGGTTCATCATATCCATGAAAGTCATAGGAGCATTAGTCAATCCGAAAAGACATGACTAAGAATTCATAATGCCCGTCTTGAGTTCTGGCGGCGCTCTTTGAATATCCTAAGTTCTAATCTTCACCGATGATATCCGTAACGGAAGATCGATCTTTGAAAAAATTGTGCCCTCAGAATCGGTCAAACAAGTCATCAATATGAGGTAGAGGATACCTATTCTTGATGGTGACATGGTTCAATTCCGATATTCAATACAAAAGTCGCATACTCCGCTCTTTCTTCTTTACGAATAAAACAGAGCACCCTAAGGAGATGTACTAGATTTAATGAAACCGATGTCCAACAACTCCTCGTAGTTGGACCTTTAAATCTCAAGTTCAATAGAGCCATTCGATATGGGGTTTTAGAAATGGGCTTTGTACCAGTTTCAAGATCAATAAAGAATTCAACTTCACGCTCTAGGGTAGACCGGAAGTTCTTCAGAAATACGCCAGAAAGTCAATAACAACAGAATATTATTCAAATTTGACGTATCTTTATTCAAATCCATAACATGGGCTAAGAAAGCTTGACATCCGCTTTTCAATAAACGAATAGCTTTTATGATTAGATATGACGATGATTGATTTTAATGGTTTAGTTGTTTGAATTGCATAAATGGGTTGTTTAGGAATATGAAAGTTAACAACCTTACAAAAAAAAATCAATTTTGGCATGATGAGTAGTTAACCAATCAATCCCTAAAATCACATCAAAAGCAAGTATCTTTAAAGATATAAGGTCAATGTAAGTGATGATGGTGCCAACTTGAATCAAACAAGATTTATAAATGTTGGATGTGATGAAAGTTTCTCCTAACTGAGTTTCCACAGATAGTCAAAATCTAATTTCTCCTGAGTCAAGTTTAAACGCTGAGCACAAGCAGAGAGATAAATGAATGGGTAAAGACCCCGATTATCAAGTAAGGTATAAACTTCGCAAGAATTTATAAATAAATTTTACCCGTGATTACCTCGTTTGTTCTCGCGATTTTGACCAATCCACACAAACACTCTTCCGAGAACTGCTGACTTTGACTTTTCTAGAACACTCTTTTGAGTCACCGTCCCCCACCGAACTAGGTTTCATATCTGCGTCTCTGATCTCGAGCGATATGTCCTTCCTTTCCACAATTATAGCATACCTTGAACTATTATGGGCGCTTTGATCGATATGTCCCTCTTTCCCGTGATTTATAATATATATGACCGTGGTCGTTTCTCCTCCCTTAGAACCGGTTATTTACTTGCATTGTATCGTCTTCACATGGTCGTTGTTAAATCTCCTCTTTTTAAAATCTCCTCCTGACTCGCTTCTTCTATTTTCATGGCCATGATTACCACCAGAGTGGTTACCATTTTTGTCCATCTTTTTCTTTCTCCGCTGGTTATCGTTGTTTTGTTGATCGCTATTCCTAGATGATCCTCGATTGTGGTCCCTCGGTTGGACGTACTCGTTATCTCGCTTCTAATAATTGAGCCTGCTTACAACATCCGAATAGAGAGAAAATTTATGAGAAATAAGATATCGACGTACGCCGTTTCAAAACTCTAAGAAACATCCGCGTTATACATTCCTCATTCTCCACCAAATGAGGTGCAAACTCGATAACTCGCAAACTTTGCCTCGTCTTTAAGACATCGCCATGTTGTTTTTCTTCTAATCTAATGAACTCCACTTCCTTCCTATGACGAACACTTTCGTGAAAGTATTTGTCATTAAATAGTTTCAAATGTCTCCCAAGACACGCCGAAAATACTGGTGGATGGGTACGCTTCACGATTCCCACCAGTAATGTCTTCGCCACTTGGAACATAAAGGTGGCGAATGAAACCTTCTGTTCTCTCCGCATCCCAAGACATCGAATATCTTGGTAATTTACTTTACCCATGTTTCCGCCATGATCGGATCTTTCTTTCCCTTAAATTCGGTGGTCCCAACTCTTTGAATCGCTTGTTGTGATAACCCGTGAATTGCTATCATTTCTCCTGTATTTTGAACACGAGTCTCCCTCGTCTGATTTTGTATGAAGTACAAAAAGCTTCTAAACATCCCCTCGTTCATCATCTGCTCAGTGGTGTTGTTCACAGGAGGAACATTGCCAGCTTGTTGCATGTTCTCCTCGTTGGTGAGTACGGGCATCTCCACGGTCTCATTTCCACTGTTAATATTCTCAGTCGACATTCTCAAATACTGTCATAAAACAAAGGTTAATTAAGGAAATCAATATATCACATAATATCCCTATATACTGACCAACTAACAAATAAGCTTAGTAGACACACTAAATGAAGGATTTACTCTGCCTCTCCTCCTAGTTCTATTCCCCGATCTCCGCCAGGAGATCATATCCCTAAGCTCGATACCAACCGTGACGCCCCCAAAATAGGTATACATCACCCATTCTGAGGTTGTCAATACATGGCATGTAAAACAACTACAACTTTATTATTACATCAAGAAAAACTATGAGTTTGAATACAAATATTATCTTCTGTATAATATATCTATACTCAAATAAATTCTCATCACATTTATTGATACATTATTTTACAAAAATGGTGAGGACTACTAAACAACTCTCTCTAGAACCTTCATTCCATACCCCGACTGCACTCGCTATATTCTCTCCCTCCCGAGAAGAAAAAATGGAACAAAAAGGAAAAGGGTGAGCTCAACTAGCCCAAGAAAGAATATTATGACTAAGATAATATACAACAAATTATCATTAGTCTTCAATAGGAAAAAAAATCTAATAGAATACAATGATAACAAGTTTTAAATCAATATTCGCAGCTGAAATAATAATTCATTAGAAGAGTTAAGTAGAGAATGCAAACTACTATCTTCTATGTATGAATTTAAAAGTTCATCGCTCATCTTTTATCCCCGTAACATCAATCAATATATATCCGAATCAAATATTCATCTTTGCACTACAGCCAAAGATATTCATCGATCACCGGTCATGTTCATCTAAACACTGCTCATCTTTGCACTACGGCCAAAGATATTCATCAAAAATCATTCATCTTCGCACTACATGCCAAAGATATTCAATAATATCATCATTTAAGACCGAGGATGATGAAAAATATTTTAAAGAAACGAATCCAAAGAAACAAAATGACAAAGATTAAGGATTAAGGATTCGACTTTGTTTTATCCATGTCCAAAATACCTCAAAAATAATCATAGTGGTGTAAAATTCAAGAATGATCAAAACATGGATACAATCAAAGCTAGTATCCACAATAGATATTTTAGACGAAAATGAAAAATTTCATTTTTCAATGAATAAAGTCAGATTCGTGAATAAGTCGTCGATATACGTGAATAAGGTCAGATACGCTGAATAAGAATCTCGACACCAAAAGTTCCAAATTTGATAAAAACTTTAGATCAATATTTCAAAGATAATGATATTGAAGAAATAATATCATTACGAAAAAAAAATATCCCTTACCTCGAAAAGACAAGATTTAACCGGAATAATCGGATATAAAGCTATAACTTGAACTTGCACCAGATAGCAATACTCAAAGTATACTCAAAATACTCACAAGAATACGCTCGATAATATAGAGAGAAAACTTCAGCTTCGTGTGATTTTCAATTCTAACCCAAGACCCTATTTATAGAAAAATGCTTAAACACCAAAGTAGAAAAAATTTAATAAATTAATAATATATATATTTTTCAAACGCACACTTTTAAGGATCTGAATTAAGCAAATTCCAACACATGCAAGACCCACAATAATGACAAAAAACGTTTTTCATATTTAAAATATTTTAAACTTCCAAAAATTAATTATTTTGGAGCTTCAGAACTTCAATAATTCATAATAAATAGCCCTTTTGTCAGAAAATTCGAAACTTGCGAATTTTTATAGGAAATTCAATTCTCTACAACTTTGCAGAAGAAAGTTTTTCCAAATTCCAAACAAAAATTGACCAAAATCCACAAACGGGCGATTTTACAGGCTATAATCAAATTTCAGTCAATAAATGGGATCCACCGACATGTTTAACATGTTTTAAATATTTATTGCAACAAAAATACTCTTCCTCCTCATATACTCATATATCCCACATTCGTTATAAAAATATCACCATTATTATATTATTAAAATATAATAATATATTTAAATGAATTATTTTATCGTAAAAAGATAAAATTTTAATTTTCAACAATTGTCACATTAAAAATTTTCTCCATCTATATCCACATAAAATCAATATTTTCTCATCATATGAATCAATAATTAATTATTCATAAATAATATTACGTAATCACAATATTGACAACCAGCATAGCCCAAAGGAAAGAGAAGGGCTTTCCAATAAGAATTTCTCCTTCTTGGGCGCATGATTAGGTGACCAAACCTCTCCTGTAGATGTAACTTTCTAGACATTGCCAATAATATTATCTAATAATATTATTTAGATAATATGAATTATTGCTTCGATAATGAAAAATACTGTAAATGACAATTATCAAAACAACAAAGAATATAAAATATCAACGCAAATATTTATTAAATCAATAAAATAAAATATCGAATAAAGAATTATCGTAACCATTATCGAGTAAAGGCCTTCTTACGTAAGAATCAATAATCGGTGCAATACCGTGTCATCGTGTTTTAAACCCACCGAGTATTTTAACAAAGATTAATCTGAATAACTACGCTGCATATTTTTAAACAACTTATATTTATCGCTTTCTTCATCCAATCGCTTTTCCGTTATGGGGCCCACACATGGTTCATGCGCCATCAAATCATTTAATATTCCCGACAAAGATTTAATATTCCACGACAAAACGAATATTCCAAACAACAATGAATATTTAATAACCACTTGCTTATTTTTAAAATATTTAATATTTTACCCATAACTATCCACATTTACCAAATCAACCCTTTATTTCAAAATAATAAATAGAAAAAATTAAATTTCATTAATAATAAGTTGGGGTCTTAACTATACCATCGATATTGCTTTTTGTTTTCCCATCCATCAAATTCAATACTTGTATATTGTTGTGATTTCTCCTCGATGTTCTTGACTTTTATGTATGGACTTTCCGTGACCTAAAATATGAAAATATAAAAATAGTAACTAATAACCCAATAAAAATGATGAATTCATAAGACAATTAATTGATAATCTTACTTGTTGTTTTATGGTATTTGCAATCAACCTCGAGCTAAACTTTTGTGGTCTCTCCGAATTGTTCTTAAAAAGACAATTGTGTATGCTATGAGTAACTTAGTGATTTCAAAGTAGCCACATCGTTTCTTTTTATAACCCGAATTCTCCATGGACATTCACCACGGCGCATTTTGCTTCAAATAATGTTGTGGTACTCTTGAGACACGATAATTTCGAATCACTTATGTGACTTGCTTTTATTGCATCTATAACACTTTCTTTATCTCGCAAAACATTTACCTTCAAATAGATCATCATTAAGCGGGTTGAAATTGGGAAAATCACCTGAATTATCAGTGACATTGTTGTTAGTAATCTCCTCTGTTGTGAACCATGGCGCAGTAGGAATATGTCTTTCAACATAAACCCTAGCACTTTCATGAATATTATCTCTTTCCTCGTTATCAGTACTTGATGAATCGGAGTCATCCAGATCGTCATTATCTGTTTCACCACTATCTGTATCTTGACAAGAGATGAAATCATCAGCACCACTTAGATTGTAAATTACATTAGATTTTGCTACTTCATTGTCTGCAGGTTCATGTGAATAACGACTATTTGAGTTAAAATCAGCTCTAGGCTCATTTGTGTAACTAGGACCAACATTTGTATAATTCGGACCAACATTTGTGTAACTCGGACCAGCATTTGTATAATGACCTTGCATATCTTGAAATTCAAATGGATTAAAATCTTCAAAACGATTATTATTTTGGGACATAAAATTTCATATCCAGAGTAATTGTGTTGGTTATCTGAAAAATTATCCATCTATAATTAAACAAAACAAAAACAAATATTAGTAAGAAGTACCAAATACATAATATACAATAATAGTATATATTTTTCAAACTTAGAGATCAGTAAGAAACTAACGAACCTGATTGGTGTGTTTTGATTGGCTTCATAGTTCAAAATATATATAGACATGAAAATTTAGAATAATAATTGAACACAATAATATTTTTCATTTATTAAATAGTTGATTGGACAATACAATATTAAAGCTTGAAATGACAAATCGATAATAAAGCAATGTATTATTCAGAAAATTTTCAAAAATAGACTATTCATAATTTGAAAAATGATATTTTTACAGATTATACTATTCACTGTGTATTAGATTTGACAATTCATGAATAAATTATTTTTCTAATTTAATTTAAAATTTTCATATATATAAATATAAGTGTACAAGATAATATTTTATAATATTTAAAATTAATTTTTAGAAATTTAAATTATTTAATATAATATAATATTTAAATAAATATATTATATTATATTATATTATATATATACAATTATATATTTATATGTAAATATATACAAAAAATTTATGCTGAAAATAAGAATATGAACAGTAAATGAGGTTAGATTGGGAATGATCAAAAAAGGTATGTTACTTTGGGAAATGTATTTGTAAACTGGGTCAGATAGGGAAGGCAGTCTTCCATTAGATACTAGTACTATATGTTCAAATAATTTTCCATACCATATTAGTTATTGTGATCAACTGGTACCCATAAAATATAATTATGAGTTGATTTTAATTTATAAAATATAGTCATAGTTTAATTTGAGGATTAAAATTATATTATTTAATTTTAATAGTGGTTAAAATTATACAGTTATGAGTCAAATATATGTCAATTCATATTTTAAATTTTAAGCTTATCATGGTTCAATTAAATAAATTATTTATAATATTTAATTTATACATTCTTTCATCTTTTTGTCTCTAATGTTTTATACATTATTCCTCACTTTAAAAATTTGTACACACTCTAAAATTTTAGAAAATTTCTAATTATTTATTATTTATTACATATTAAAGACGTCGTTGGGTCAATATTAATTGTTCGATCACTAGTTGGACTAGTGATCTATCTACTCGATAGCTTTTTTGGTTCGATGACTGATTCATGTTTGAAGACATTAACTATAAGTAAATGAGCAATAGAGTGAGAAAGATTCTTCCAAAAGTATGTGTCCAAACTTTATCCAACATAAATAACAAAAAATAGTTAACCAACTCAAATGATTATAGTTAATTTAAGTTTACCTATATTGTCAAGTTTATGGTCAACTACATATTATATCCAAAATAATTTGTGCTCGACTCAAAAAAAATACGAATGAGACTCTAATTTGTTAATAATATGATTCAAATTTGAGTATAAAAAATAGTTCGAATAAAAATATGAGTAATGTTATACTCAACTCGTTTAAGATTCAAACTACTCGAATTCTCAATTGTGATTCGATACATACTCGATTGATATAGATTCGATTACATACTCGATAATTAATTATTTTTATTTTTATTTGTGATTTTATATTTGTAAAGTGTAATAGTAAATATATTTTCTCGTTTTACTCGAATTTGAGCATGAACTTGAAGCTCGCGAGTAGTTTGAATATAATTCGACCCGATTCAAAAATTCGAGTCGAGTTTGAATAAAATTTTTCAAATATAATTCGAATTCGAGTATGAATTTAACGTTTCGAATAGCTCTTTATTCACTTTGGTTCTACTCATTTACACCCTTAACCCAAAGTAACAGTAGAAATCAAAAGGTTGGGCTGGGCTGAGTTCCTCAAAGCTCAAACTTGCGTGGACTTGCACAAGTATGTAATCCTGCAAAACCTTGTTACTTCAAGGAGGCACCAACTTTAATACAGTTTCACTTTTTCCTGCCCCATTTTATAAGTAATAAAATAATGAAACTTACACGCATATTGGGCCTCCTGCACCATGCTGATATATGGCCAACCCAGGACGTTTAAAAATGAAGAGGAAATAGTTAAATGGTGAAAGATACGTTAGAACCTTTTTTAGATGAAAAGAGAAATTATGACCTTTTTCTCATCACTGTTATGTAGTAGAAGACTAGAAGTTATCAATATGGCCATGGAATTATAATTAGATCATCTCAAAGTACAGAAAATAATAAAAAAATCACAACACTAGTTTGAAGTCATGATGGCACCTTTGAACTCACTCATGATAGATGGAGAAAGAAAATTACTGGTCTGACTGATTATAAAAATCTTCCACGTACCAATAAAAACACACCATCTTGCTGGTTTGTGCTCTTTAATTATTATGGGTCTGCATTGTGCCATCCCTTTGTGCAGGGCGGTATGCTCATGAACTCATCAAATTCCTTTACATGAATGTCACAGCATTTCCAGTACTGCAGAATCAGGTATAAAGCAATAATGTGTTGGGACTTAGGAACCCAGAATTATAGAGAATGCATATAAAATAAAATACCATAAAAGAAACAGTACTATATCTATTCTCTAAATTCACAGCCATGACCAAGTACTGAGCCCTAGCCACGACAACAACCAACAGCAACAAAAGCCCTGACTACCTCCACCACTGCAAATGGCACCATAGAATTTGATAAAAAGATATGAACGGAGGCATGTCCATCTTTTCTACCCCAAATGTTTCTTTAGTAGTACCCTTTTATGTGAATGCCTTGCCATAATATTACCAAAATTTGAGGATTTTCTAGAAAATTTGATCAGATAACAGTGTTTACAGAAAAAATATAGAAATTGATGCTATATATATATATATATATATATATTTCTCTCACCCCTCTCATCCTGTCGTGAAAGACAGGAGGCCCCCGGGTGATAATTGCACCAAGTGTCATGATTTATCCTTTTCTTCGAAAGCTTGGCCACAGCCGTTGTTTTTGCAGGTTTGAGGCTCATTTATATTAACCGTCTTCTTTGCTGGAGCAGGAAGACCTCCCTGCAATTCCGTATTGCATCCTGTGGGTGTAACTGCTTCTCCATTTGGCAGTTTCGGGGTCATTTCTCGGGCAGAACCTATTTTATATATAAATGTAGACTTGGATTAGCTTACAGTTGGGTAAAACTCCCGGTATGACAAAAGGTAGAAAAGCAAAGCCACTTAGGTAAAAATAAGAATAATTCCATGGTCTGAGCAAAAGAATCCCCGGCGGCACCTCGAGCAAGTTGCAGGTACCGGCACAGGAGTTGATTCCTTTGGAGTAGCAGCTGCCGTTGTTACCACGGGTTTTTCAGTAGTATGCTTTCCTGTCTTGCATCTTTTATTGAAGAAAGAAAAAAACTAGCAAAAAAATAAATGAAGAAGTAACTATGGACGCTTCAGTTGTTGCGGAACCAGAACTTTTGCTTAAGGGGGTCACATGTTAAGGTTTTTCCTACAATATTTATTTGTGAAAAATTATGTGTGTCAAATTTAAACAATATTATGTTTACTCTTATCCAAAGGTGGGAAAAGGTCAGTATCTGTAGAGTTGCCTATTTGGCCTTCTAAAATAGAAGACAAAATATTCTAGACCACCTTCACAAACAAGTGATCCTCCTTTAGTTTCCACCAAGGAAATTAACAGGATTGTAGATGCAGCAACTTACCCTCAAGAGGAAGCATATTGAATTTGACATTGACACTCTATACTAACACCTTTGGGTGGGGGACATGAATATTTTGTTAGAATTGAAGAGAGAAAATGTCAAAAGCTCGAGTTTGATTTTGGGTGGGAGATACAATAAGTGTTATATATTTCTAGTCTCTAGTCATGCTATCTTCCATAATCCACATAAGGTAAGCTTGCTTTAGTAAAATTCTAAAGAGTTGCAGAAACAACAAAACATACCCTGGGATTTGTAGAAATAAACTGAAATCATGACTTCTTTTCATCCCATCATGAAATATAGGCTGCACAGAGACAGAGTATATGCTTGAAATTAAATTCCGAAAGTTAATTCAACATGTCAATCCGAAAGTATGTGCGATGAAACTTGGGGTTAGTTAACTGCCAATTAACTAATTTACATTCAGTCAGCTTCACAAAAACGCATGCACACATAGACTAGAGAGAGAGAGAGAGTAATAAAACTGAATTGAAGAGACGGACCGAATCGTGAAAAGAACAAGAGTCCTCAGGGTTATCGTCTTGGGTGAAAGTTGCATCGCACCCGATTTTCTGGCATCGAAGTTTCTCCATTCTCAGATTTTATTATACCAGCAGCAGGAGGAGGGAATATCTTTCTACCTATAACCTCCTCTCTGTGCTATGCATAAATTATTACAAGTCATCTATTTATTTGAAAACAAAATAATACACACAAAAAAAGTTTTCTTTTTTACACTCAATTTGTAAGATCTTAAAATTTATTTAATTTTAATTATTATAATAATTAATACTGTAAATGCAAAACAATTATTATTAAAATTAAAATAACTTTGCTTTTCAATTAAGTTTTAAGATTTTATATATTAACTAAAATTAAAATTAAAATGAAATGAGCTTCTTCTTTTTTTGGTATATATGAGTATTTTTAATTTCGGAGAACTAGAGGAGTATTTCTTTATAAGGAACAAGTGAACGAAAATAATGTTGGATTCTTTCTTTCTTAGAGCAAAAGTGAAATTCCCCCAAGTTGAATTGTCTTTTCAGAAACTAAAGTGATTCTTCAAATATTCCAATAAAATTTGTTTTGAAATGCATCAAGGTTCCGCATAAGAAAGAATAACCTTTTTTTTATTTTTATTTTTTTAATTTTAATATCAAAACGGTGAAACATGTTGATTACTTTTTAGCTTTCTTTAAATAAGAGTCTGATTTTCAAAAGTAACAGAATAATTTTTTTTTATATTTCAAACAATTATACAGGAATATATCTAAAAATTACAGATAAAAAGTCTTTTCTTTTCCAGAAAAAGATTATGTTATGTCACGATAATGTTTTAACATGATTTCTATGCATTACCTGTTTACTTCGACCAAAAACAACAACATCATCTTAAGAAAATTATATATAACCAACAAGGACACTGAACAATCTTACACAACTAGCATTACAACATTCTTGGGAGAGTCGATGCCTTCTCTAGTTCTCTTCTAAGAGGAAGAGTTTATGGAGTGTAGTTTAATAGCTTTTGTTGGATGTAAAAAATTAAACAATTTTCTGATCTACTAAACACATTTCTAAGAGAGAGATTATGGAATAATTTTATAGGATTGTCAAAATTTACAAAATATTGGGGAAAGATGGTTTATACAATTGCATGCTGTAAACCTCTAGAATAGTTCTGTACACAAGAATCTGGAGCTAAGTTTTGGTGGTGGTGGTATATCCTAGCTAGTAATTGGGAAGCCAAACAACTAGAAGATTTTGTATTTCAACGTGCAGCGAGTAGCTCGGCTATGGGGTTATGGCTTCTTGTACTTCACATTTCTCTAAGAGCCTTTGTATAACGACATAATCACATCATTAGTTTGTTTTGTGCTTCAATCATTGATACTTTCTCCTGCAAGGGGGAGAGAATGAAAACAAAATGGAGAAGAAGGAATGAATAAAGAAGACACCGTACCATAAGGAAGAAAAATATGACAAATAAAATTTAAGAAACATTGTATAATTCGTTCAAAGATGCCACGAAATTTCCGAAACATAACTCTGACATTATTCTATATTGTTCCCTTAGTTCATTAGACATTTCATCATCTTCCTGAACTCGGTTTTTCGGTTCTCCCTTCCCATTTTATAGTGTTATCTCGGGTGGGTAATTGGCAATGCTTCATTTGTTTTCAGATAAATGAAATATTTTGTTCATATTGTTTGATAAGATACATGTAAAATTGACATTTTGTAATAATATGAACATTTGTTTATTTTCACGCCTAAGAAAATGATAAGAATAATCTTTATTATAGTCTATCTGCATGTGATTTATTGCCTTCTCTAACATGGTAGGTTACAAAAAGATAGAGGGAACAGAAAGAAAATGTTATTCTCTTTCTATGTTTCTCTTTATTTGTTTAGCTACTTCATCTAAGAAGATACTTAGCAAGAATAGGAAACAAATTTTTTTTGCAAATGGGGCTCTGTTTTTGGAACAAAGGGAGTCTCTTTTTAACTTAGAACTTATACACTGTACCATTGGTTTCAAATTGAATTTATATTCAAGCCTTGTCTATATTGAAGGTAGTGTATGTCCTCAAGTTTGTCATCCTAATTTCATTACCATGCCACCACTACTAAACTAACAACCCATTATTATAAGGTAAACATTTGCAAATTATACCAATAGGACTCTATTTATGGAACAGAGGGAGTAGAACAAATTATTTTACTTGTATAACCATTATATCAACAAGAAGAGATGATTTCATATTGGAGGCAATAATGCAGTAACGTGTGCATTTACTTGTATAACCCTAATGACTGGAAGAATAGAGATTTCATATTGAAGGCAATAATGCATCAAGGGGAGTGCATGTGTGCGTGGCTCCCCATAGACAGTGGTGGAGGACAACCAACCTCACTCTCTGTGTAATACTTTCTGAGGGAAAATAATGCATTAATATAAGTGCCACAGTGGGAGAATGACCAACCTCAATCTCTGTGTTGCTTTCTGAAGGAAACCAGTGCATGAGAACTCCCAAGTGCACCATTGCAGGTATCAATTTGAACAGGACAGGAGTTGTAACCTGTAGCTCATCCAAATTAAAGATGTTATACAAGAGAGAGGGAGAGACATATCAATTTGATCAGGATCAGAGTTGCTAACTATAGCTCATCCAAATTAAAGATGTTATGAGAATGTGAGGGGGGTGGGGGGGGGTTATCTGGAAGCAACTTTGTATTACAAGGAAGCTTACCAAACTGAGAGCTGTTGTTCCAAGGAGGAGGAGGTACATCTTCCCCTAGATGATTGAGAGAAACTTAGTTAGCAAAACAATAACAGCATTTTCGGTGAATTACTACAAAAAACTGAAGAGTTAACTAACAGAACCAATGCATGTCACCTAAAGGCCTCTAATCATCACTTAATTTTTTTTAGATGAAAGAAGAATTTATTTTAAGTCCTGCTACATATGTAACAAGAAATATTAATTGTCTGACGTATGTGAATACATGGGATAGGAAGGAATTAAGAAAGGATCCGCACATTATTATTCTATCTTATGGCTTAGAGTTCCATGTTAGTCACAATTTAACTTCGTCATGAGATTTGTAGACATATATATCATTTTCCAAATTTTATTGATGAAAAGAAAAGAAACTACAATGCATGTTGTTGCGACAAAAAGTCCATCCAAAAGAAAACAAGGAAAGCGAATGAGAAAGCCATCCAAAACTTGGCAAAACACCGCTTGTCAATCCCTATGAAGATCTGACCAATAAAATTTTTGAAAAACCCCCAATGCATTAGTCCAAATTGAAGAAAAAAAGATTCTCCCAAATTAATCAATAATTGTTGCTGACCACAAAAAATTCTAGCATTCCTCATAATCTCAACTTCCCACAACATGGAGAAATAAGCATAAAAACCCAAACTCCCCACAGATGGTGAAATATCATTACTGTAAAGTTGATCAAGGGTCAAATTCAACACAAATTTTAAATTTCGAGGGAACCTTTGCTTTCAAAATATAAGAAGCTAGAGGAAAATGATGTGGAGGATATCCTCCCAAGTAAGTGATAGAGATCAACAGGAGAAGATTTCAAATGATCAAAACAACAAACACACCTATCCAAGGATTGAGAAATATAGATGAAATAAAAATCTGAATAAATAAAGAAAATTCCTTTGGTAACCTGTCAAATTGCAAAAAAATAGAAATTTAAGAAATGTCTCACCTTCTCAAATATATTATAGTAGGAAATGGTAAGAGGAGAGATAATAGAACGAGGGAAAGCTAAAAGAGAGAAAGGAGTATTCCAACCAAATATCCTCCCAAAAATGAATATGCATGTTATTACCTACTCGAAAACGATCAAAAAACTGAAAGGAATTGTAACCTTGAAAATGAATTTCCAAGGATTGGAATGAGCAACAAAAGGTTGCAGAATATTGAACCCATGACCTGTGCTTTGTTGAGATAGAATTTTGACCATAAAAAATGTACACATGGATTCCCTCAAATTTTAAAGCACAGTCCAAGTGTCGACTACATTATATGTATGCCAAATATGTAACATGAATGGAGATATATAACAAACGCATGTATCAACCATCAGCATATGTATGTGTGCAGGTGTGTGTGTGTGTGTGTGTGTGAGAGAGAGAGAGAGAGAGAGAGAGAGAGAGAACCTCAACAAGATGAAGATTTGAGGCACGACTTAAAAGAACAAAAGCAAATTCCCCAATTTGAGCAAGCATCACCCCAACCTGTGATATTTCTCAAAAAGAATAAAAAAAAATTTGCATATTTACTTGATTCAACAACAGCAAGTTGACTTACAAGAAAGGATGTCCTAGTGCCATATCTGAATGCCTTTGTGATCATAGCAGCAACAGTTGTCTTAACAACTACAACCAAAATGACAGATGCTAGCAATATATCCACATGAGTCCACAAGAAGTGTACATGTATGAGCATTCCGATACTAGAAAGGAATAGAGCAGCAAATAAGTTTCGAATTGGCTCCACCTACAACATTAAAAATAGGCTTGTTGAAAATATTAACCACACCACATGTGAAAAGCTACAATTACAACCACGCACCAAAAAGAAGTCCTAATTATATAGTCCAAAATAAATTGACCTTCAAGGTCTCCCATTTGTGTGCGTCATTGCTAGTTATCAATTTAAAGATTTATAATTTCAATGGTTTGACAATTTAAGTAATCAAAGCTCAGCAGGAAAAGCAGCGGGTCAAATGACTCGGATCGCAATGGTAGGAGTAGGAGAGGTGAAGGTAGCTAACAATGTTAAAAAGAGAGCTTCCAATACGCATTCCTTATGCCATCAGCTGTCCCTATTAATAACCTAGGTTACAATAACTATTACATAGTCCAAGCAAGGGAAATAAAGATTAGTAACAATTATCTTCATTCAGTGTATTAAATTAAAAATGATATCCTTTAGATATCATCTAATTCAGTTCATGTTTCATTATTCTAGGATTGTTCCATGTTTTTTCACCCAGTGCCAGGCCATAGTAGTCTCCACCAATATATCTAAGATGATAGGTTTAGGTGGAAAGTCTGAACTCAGCATTTTGCTTTAGCTGGAAGAAAAACAATTGGCGTCACCATATCTACCGAAGCAGTCACTCTCCCAAAAACATCCACTTGACCATTTGTACACTTCATACCAACTCTAGCAATTCTCTAGTGAAATACTTTTACCAAAAGAAGATAATAATTGAGAAAAAAAACCCAGTCCGGGGAAACATTTGAATGTGGGCATACGATAAAGAAATGTATTGACAACTGATGGAGTAGCATCACTTGAATTTGACAGAATACTTCATAAGATAGTACTAAAACAAAATAGCACAAATTTTTTTTTCGAGTCCCTCCATTATTAAGAAAAAGAGTAATGTATTTTAGGATAGAAGGAATATATCATTAGATTTATATTATATAAACATCTTCCAGAATCAAATGTATGTTGTATATATATATATATATATATATATATAGGGGAATGATCCATAGCATTGCTATATTTGCTATGGATCAAAAATAGACATAAACCATCTCTATTGTTCAATATAGGAACCAACGACCAAGATTAATTTATGTCCGCTACTATTAGTAGCGGATGTAGGTACTGTCATCCACTAGCGGACGACGGCTAATAGTAGCGTCGTCTGCTACTAATAATAGTGGATGTGATCATTACCCATATATATATATATACATATATATATATATATAGCTTTAACTACCATGATGTATAGCTAAGATCAATGACATAACTTAAGCACTATTAGTTACCAAGAAAGAAGCACCTGGTCTAAAGTATGTTGTGCAAAGTCAGTGGTGGATATCATAACTCCAGCAACAAAAGAGCCCAACTCAAGACTTAAGCCCAGCTTATCACTGCACTGAAAAGTTAAAAGGCATACCAGAGTCATTAATGAAACCATAAACAGTCATCAGTCAAACTGGTTAAACTCAGCAAGTACATTATACTAGGATCTGGTATTAACATATGTTCACATTAAAGTGCATTTTAGTCTTCTTCTGAAAATAGTTCTAGGATCATGAGTGCATAGCTGTCAGAATCTTACGAACATTTTGATACAGAATCGCTAGTGAATTAGAAAGTTAGACGTATCTTATTTACAATACCGTCGATACATTTTTAAGTTTGAGATGGACTTGATAAGAGAAAATAATACATTAAAACCTTTTTTCTATTAAAAAAGGTGTTCACGGGATCGAGACGATAATTTTTGAAAAGGCTTTCTATGATTTCTTGCCTTTTTCAAAGGACTTTGTTTCCACTTTCTTTTTTCATTTCTCATATGGAGGCACAAATTCATAGTTTTGGAGTTTTCTTTACTCTTACCATTTCCAATTTTGGGCTTAATTTTATACTTGTAAGTTAAATAAGCTATTTTCTTTCTCTTGTTTCTTAATAAGTATTACTTAAACAATATTGACTATTGATTAAACTTCTAGTTTAAACTCTTCAAACTCTAATTTTAATATTTAAACTTTGTTTATAGGCTCATTTGATTACTATTACATCATACTTAAGCTAATATACTTTCTTGTCCAATAAACTAAGTTCTCTATATGTCCAAATATATAAATATTTTGTTTTGCATGTTTTTTCATATCTTACGATGCGATGTGATTCATGATACATATCATACATGAGTCATGATTAAGGGGTTTTCAATACACGATACGATTCACAATTTGACAACTATGCATTGGTGCATGTTTTACATCATTTTTATCCATCATATTCCAACATCTCTCAGCTACAAGAAAATTCAAAACATTCTCTACCTCCATTAATCTCTCTTAAGAATACTGATCATGCTCTTTGTCCTATTTTATTTTACAGTCCTCTAATTCTTTCTCCCCATAATCTGCCATCTTCTTCACCATTGTAGTTAACACAGAACAGTATGAGCTGACCTTATTACACACCTTTACACACAAATACATACTCACCCAAAGCTTTTTCTATAACTATCAATAAACAGTACCAATACATACAAACGTGTTCTTGTAAAACAGTTTATTGTAACATCATGGGTGCTAATGGCCTTGTTAGGTTTGGTTCAATACTGTTTCTCTTCCCTACCCCTTTTGATGAAAAAATGAACATAATACTTGCAACCCAGTTCTACTTGACTAAGCCCGTGCTCGTCCAAGGCATTTAGTGAAATAACATTATTGTTAATATAACTATATTTTTGTGATCTTGAAACTTTCACTTGTTCCACCTTTTTGTTTTGTTTTTGGTTTCTCTATTACCTCTCCCTTTTGTTTTCATTTTAGCCTTTTTATATATATGTGTGCATGTTTATATGTGGGTGTCTATTTTTTATATATTTATTTCCATCTATTTCAATTCTTTTATTTATATTAACCCTTTTTTATGTTATATGTTTTTATTTTTCTCCTTGTCTTTCTGCTTATATGCTCATTTTCAGTCTAACCAACTAGTTTGAGATAAAAGACTTTGAGTTGATTGTAACTCCTAAACTCAGCAGAGAAAATCATATTATTGTAAAGCTCTATTAAAATATGCAGGCCAGCAAGACACATTTGATCAGTTATTACAAAATATACACTGTTAACCAACCATCATACACAAGGAAGAGGAGAAAAGAGAAATATGATATGTTGCACTCACACAAGGAAGAGATATATTGCACTCACGAAGCAATAATAAGCAAAAAGCTACCACCACTGCTAGCTGGTAAAGCTCATTTGTCTGGAGATCAATGAAAAATACAAATTTAGAAGAAAATTTTAGCCTAAATCAAGTTGGCCAGATAATTTCCTTTGAGTAAGCAAAACAAAGATGCTCATAGCAAAAGAGCAAATATTAAACAAGCCATAATTGTAAACTAATTCATATTTAATTAAGAAATTCATGGCACCAAAATAACTACCAAGCTAAGTCAGCTCAATTCAGTTCAGTGACAACATGTTAGGTCACGAATGAATCACACCTCAGTGATGAGGTTTGCTGCTTCTAAGGTCGATTACTAAATATACAAAATTGATTTAGATGACTGGATTTGGATACCAACATTCTGTTGATTTAGATGACTGTATTTGAGCGAATGTTTACCAAAAACAATCTGGTACAAGGTGAACAACGAACTTAACTGATGAGCTTTGATGCTTCTAAGGTCGATTACTAAACGGAAAACTGGAAATTGGGCTAAATCAATAATTTATTAATAGAATCAACCAAATTTTAAGAATATCCTAAGGTTTAGGATGATCCCAGTGGTTAATAATTGATGCCAGTAAAGTTAAATGACTATGACTTCATAGCACTTACACTCCTGAAACCTACCAAACAAGATTGAGAAAATTAAATCACAAGAATGTCCTAGGCATATGCATATATAAGAGAGAAATTGAATATACACAAATAAGGGTATGAAATCACCTGAGACGATATTTGTATCATTAACTTTAGGAAGCGAGGAACAATTGACCAAGTCAATACAGATGCAGCAAAGAGGTATGTGGACAAGACCAGCAGCCTGAAGTCAGTAAGGACATTAGCTGAGAAAAAGTGATTTTGTATGTGCACAGAATAAAATTATCAAATCGACTGAAGAGAAGTGTATCATTTGATGATAATGTAATTTTCCATTAAAATACTTGCAGCTTGTATTAGCAGCACAAGAAGTTATTAAACATAAGAAAGAGCCTACAGTACATGACATTAAAAGTAAAAAACAAATAGGTTAAAGCAAAAGATGAACTTACACTTTCCCCATTGAGGCCATTCCCTGCAAAATGCCACTGTCGCCACCCAGAACTGGGAGCAAAGCAAATAGTAAACCAACAGCACAATCCTGGAATACGCCATAGTGAAGGAACAAATGGATATGCACCCAATATAGGCAAATTTTTACATCAATTGTTGTAGGCATTCTACCAGGAAAATAAAAGTAAAAATCCTTAGGAATCAGGATTACCTGAAAGATAAGAGTCCCAATTGTCACTTGACCATGAAGAGCGTTATTGCTATTCTTTTCAACAAGAAACTTCACCACCTGTTGAAAGAAAAATAGATACAAGAATCTCAGTCAGAAAAGGGCAAACATAAAAATAAATATAAATGCAAAAAAGAAGAATTGTAACAGCAAAAGGTAAAAGTCTATACCACTGCCGTTGATGACATCGATAGGAAGCACCCAACAAATATACCCTCTGACAACTTTGCTCCACAAAACTGTAGCACAGTTAACAGATTGTGAAACTCATTGGCCATTCTAATTAATTCTTAAATTCTAACTGACAGTGGATGCATTTATTTGAAATACAAACAGAATCTGAAAGGTCAACACTATACCATGGCAATCATGCCACACAAGAACATAAAAATAACTATTTGAAGCAGCCCTCCAAGAACAGCAACAGGACCCACAGCTTTTAGCTGCATCAGGAATAGCTAAAAAGTTAAGACGGTGTTTGTAGATGAAGAAAGAGATGTCAACATATATAAGCAAAATATTTTTGTTACTAGACAAGCAGGAATTGTCAAATGACAACATCGAGCAGATAACAGTAAACCTTTGTCAAAGAAAACTCCAGTCCTAAAGCAAATAGAAGGAAGACAACACCAAATTGAGCAACAGTCTCAACCTGTAATGATAAAGAAACAAACATTAAAGTTACCACATAGTATTTCTATATAATATTGTGTCATTTGATAACAAAAGTAAAAATATGCACCGAAGAATATATTTTAAACAGATAGCTGTGCCAAGAGACACATAAATATAGTTTGAAGATAAGAAAGAGAAGTATATACATACTGTATTTGTAGAACTAGAGAATAAACTCTAAAAAATAAAAAAAGCCTGTTAAGTAGCAAGGCTTGAACTCCTGGGCCAAAATCGAGAATAAACTATTACTAAAATAGAAATATGCTTAACCCAATAGGGAAGCCTTATTCATATTAATTGGATCAGCTATATGGAATGGAACTTTTCTCTCCATCTCTTTTGTCTAGAACCATACTCTCTGCCAACCAACAAGCTACCTTATCTTTCAACGACCTTCACTAAATATAAAATCTAATCTTCTCCGTCCCTTAAGAGTGTGAGCACATCACTCTCCTACACATTTTCTCAGCCAACACATGAAGTGACAACCTCAAATCATGCAGCCTGCTTCCTATTTAAAGAAATGCATCTGAATAAATATAGGAAAGAGCCACTGGGGATCCCAACTATAATGGATGTTCAAATACAGACAAATCCTGGAACAGATCAGCAGGTTCCTAAAAGACCAGGAATCAAGCACGCAAAAATTCAATTTCCAACTTAACCATCCAACCAATAGAAGTTTGTCAATGTCATATGATGACATGTAATACCACCAAATGGCTTTATAAAATGCCTTCTAAGATAAGTAAGCGGAAAGCCCTTGACGGAAAATATTTCATACTCACAAATGTGAATGAGCTGGTACATCACACAATATGAGAACTAACATATAAAATAACGAAGATCCTTATGACAAAGATGGTACATACATCATCCAAGCAATTCACGTATATCACAACTTACGCTGTTCTAAATGTACCTGTGCAATAACAGTCAGCATCTAGTAGGAAATTAACAATTTCTATGGCCGCTCCCTACAAATGATCTCTCCCAATTCTTGGATAAGTTATACTACCCAAAAGATTTATTTGCAGCAAATGGAAACTACAAAAAACATTCCAGTTCAGTGAAATAAAACTCAAATAATCCACCCTTTCCAAACAAACTTTGCAACTCTTCACATTATTAGCAATTCGATAAGAATTAATATGTAAAGAGAAAGCAACTTAGGATACAGTGCTACTACTTAAGGGTGTAAACGAGTCGAACCGAAGCGAACAAAGAGTTGGTCGAATTCGACTCGAAACGTTAAATTCATACTCGAATCAAATTGCATTTGAAAAATTCTACTAAGATTCGACTTGACTCGTCTCGAATATTTATTACTCGAATTCGATCCTACTCGAATTCGATCCGACTCGAATCAAATTATATTCAAACTACTCGCGAGCTTTGAATTTGAGTCTCCACATAATAACTAGCTTTATAATAAATATAAATATAAATTGAATTTGTTATTTTACTTAGAAATGAAAAAATATATTTACTATTACACTTTACAAATATAAATCACAACTAAAATTAAAAACAAAATAAAATAATAATAATTAATTATCCTAATTTGATTTAATTTTGTATTTATTATAAAAGAATGTATCGAGTATCTAATCGCATTTGTATCGAGTATGTATCAAATCACAATCGAGAATTCGATTAGTTTGAATCTTAAACGAGTCGAGTATAACCTTGCTCAAATTCTACTCATATTTTTATTCAAACTATTTTTTATGTTCAGATTTAGATCATATTATTAACGAATCCGAGTCTTGCTCGTATTTTTTCGAGTTGAGTCGAAATCGTGCCTAAACTGTTTGGTTCGTTTACAACCTTACTACTACTACAGCTATCTTGAGTCTGTTAAATTTTCCAATGTTCCTTCCATGAAGATAACCACATAACACTCCAGCCTGGCTACCAAACGACAGATTGTATTTAAAAGGCACATGGAGGCAAAGACCAAAAGTAACTTGTTATCAAAAACCTTCTCTACAACACTATTACTTTATATTCTTCATATTTGCATCTCTTAGAAGGTATCCAATGATAAAATTTAAATTAAACAATACCAAAAGGTAAAAGCCAAGATGAAGTTGCATCTGGATACTCATGACAACATACCTGTACCATTTCACTGATGAACTTCAAGCCACCAGGTCCGATAAGTGAGCCCGCAAGAAGATATCCGACAATTACCTACCAATAAAGAGATAGTGGCACCTTTAGTTTTAAACCTAAAGGTCAATAAAGATGAAAGTAGAATCTAAAGAAATCAAAATAAAAATTGCAGTCAAAATCCAATGTACAAACCGGTTGACCCAGACAGGAGAAAATGATTCCACCAATTGCAGCAGAAACTATAACCACCACCAAGTCTGAAATTAGCCTACACAAAAGCAACATGGTAAAACTCATACCTCGAAACACTAGATTTAAAAATAAAAAGGAGAGAGAGAGAGAATAATTTTTATCCCAGGGAGTCAAATAAGTTATTCATAACAGACATGGAAGGGATGGACCTTAAATCCACTTGAAGTACTGGATATGGCGATTTTTTATTTGACATCACAAACATATTGTCCTGCCAAAAAATGAACCAAGTCAGCAGGTGCGAAAATGAGAAAGGATGACAGTTTCAACCAACTCAACAAAAAAATATTTAATGAATTTCCTAGCAAGTCTCAAACCACCTTTTTGTCTATCAAGGTTGTCATGTCCTCAGAACCTTCACTGTCCAGGGAAAAAACATCTTGAAGCTGGAATGATCTAGTACCACTGGCAAATTCATATTATACAAACTGACGTGTTAAGTAAAGTTTAACATAATTTTGTGAAAATTAATTATGTTATAGACCATATTCATGCTGATATTTAGTAAATGTAATCTGTTATAATCATGCATAAGGCTTGAATGCCAAAAAGAAATGGTGGACATTCTCTTACTTTGTCTCTTGAGTTTCATTCTTCTTCATTTTCTCATGGGTGATTTTAGCAACCGTCTCCAATACAGCCTGTATAAGTGATCAGATAAGTTATCTTCAGAAAGAAATAACAAATGTCAAACAACTGAAAACAGTAGAAGTCAGCTGAGTTAAAAAGTTACATTAGAGTAAATCTAACTGGCTAAGGGGGTGTGTGAATGAGCCAAGATCTGACCGAATTAGTCATTTAAATCATTTGTTTACAAGTTTTGAAATCTGAATTGGGCTGAATAGATCTGACCGATTCTTTTAAAAAAAATTGGTTGGAATGATAGATCTGACCGGGATTTTTACCCAAATAACCATTGTTTCTCCTTCACCGTTTGGTTCTCCTCCATTGCTCCAGGTTATCCACTGCCCTCTCCTCTTCGCTTACCTCCACCACAGCTTTCGTCTCTTTGATTTGTCTCTCATCTCCTTTAATTTCGTCTTTTTCATCTCCATCTCTATCTCCCTCCACAATTTCCGAAAGGAACTCTATTCCCTCATCTTTTTGTGCACTATGGCTACAATTTTAGATTGGTGCAATCCTCTTTTGATGTTGATCTAATTTTGAAAGTTGTCTCTATTTGTGTTTTTAGGTAAAGATTTGGGTTTCTTGTTTACTAATTTAATCTGGGTTTTGAATCTTTTAGACAAGTGATTTGGGTTTTAATTATTCAACACATCTTTTCATTGTTCTACGGGTTTGCTTGTTGGCTACAGTTGTTGATAAGGGCTGGTTTTATTCTCATAATTTCTAAAATTTTAGTTGGGTAATTGTGGATCTAACTAGCCGATATTGTATATTTGTAAATTTATATCTAACTTTACCTGGTAATTTATAAAGTTTCTTTGTATATTGTGAATTGGTGTCAAACTGCATAAAAAATTGTGATTTGAGATCACTTTTCTATCTGAAAGGTTTGAATCAAGTATATACTGAATAACTGAATCTTTTCTTTGGTGCATTTTACTGGGTTTTGGGCTAAAGTATGTCTGTGTTTCTTGTTTTTATTTGGATATGTTCTTGTTTGGACTTTGGAGCTGGTAAAATTGGCTTTTATGTTTGGTTATAATGTTTTCTAGTTCTGGGTTTTGTTTTTGTGTTTGTTTTATTCGATACGTGTTAGTGATTGTGCATTCATATGTATGTATTATATGTTTTGTTATTCTGTTTGCATGAGTATGCATGTGCTTTTTTATTGGTTTTGTTTGTTTTAAATATGCATGTTAGGATTAAAATCTCTAAATTCATACTTCTATATATGTTAGACATGGAACAATCGGGTGAAACTCAAAATCAAAAGAAATCGAGGGTGAGTTGGAGAAATGAAAGTGTAATTAAAATTTTTCTTAAAGCATGTATTCGCAAGATTATGGAAAATGGTAGGCAAAGCGATAGTCTTAAGCCATATCCATGACCAAAAGTGCGAGAAATACTAAAAAGCATCCACAATTTTATTGTGAATTATAAGCAAATGAAAAATCGTTATGATTATATAAAGAGAAAATATATCGCGTGGTGTCAACTCAAAAGAAAGATCGGAAATCATTATGATCCCACAACTAACACGTCCAACTTCACGGATGAGGAATGGGAGCTAGAGTCAAAGGTTACGTAACTACTTTTTTTAAGTTAACCATAAAAACTTCTTAAATTATTAAACATGTTAGGTATGCTTTTTGAATTACATGTCGGGTATGATTGTTGGATACAGGCAAATAAACATAACATGTTGACTCCTTGAGGACTTCATCTTTAAGTCTTCTAAGTCACTACTCAACTCTATGATGGAGTTGTTGCTTTAGATGGTTGGGGACCTAGCTCTAAAAGGGATAGGATCAATTAAACCAAATAAAGATTTGGAAATTTTTGGTATCGAGGATATTCCTTTTAGTATTCAAGCTCAAGAGTCCTCGAACCCACCTCCTAATCCATCAATTCCGAGCACCCAATCACATGCTTCCATTCCTAACTTTGAAGGACAAAGGCCAAAGAAAAAAGCTAAGAATTCAACAAAGAAATCTAATAACTCCGAAGTAGCGGAAGAGATGTGTAAAGCCTTTGCTCATTGTGAATAACAATAGTGGACCTTCCTTGAAGGAGTACAAAGATAAATTAAACCGCCTTGGGATGGGATCACAAAATGGCACTTGGGATATTTTGTGAGAGTGCAAATTATAGGGAACAATGGAAGCTCCTAGAAGACGATGAGAATAAAACTTGGGTTGAAATTGTTTCATGCAAGTTAGAATTTATAGTCTAGTTTATTATTTACCGTGGATGATTTTAGTTAAGACTTTTAAATTTTGTATGTATCGATGACCAAAACTTATTATTTTGGGTGCAAAGGGTTAATTTTTTGATATTTGGCCAAAACTTTTATATGAACTTCTTACTTTTGGTATACATTATAAAAGTCTAATATTCATTATGCTTATTATGCTTATGGTTTAAGTTAGCACCTATGTTAACTTGTTGCTTACCAACCAACTATTCTTGTAATTAAGAATAATTTTCTAAGAACTATTATTTTACTACATTTGTTGCAGTTATTTTTAAGATTTGTTGAATTAATGAAAGATCTATTATGTAGACCACTTGTGTCAATTTTATTTTATATTAATGAAAGATTGTAGATTCATTATATTTATTTAGTGACATTCGTTGTTTTTTTGAAAATAGGTCAAACATGAATATCAAAGATCAACTTTTATGCTTAATCATTATGTGTTGTTACTTGAAACGAATTCGTTCAAGAAACATACCAAGAATTAGAGATAATAGTTCAGTCTTGAGTGGACATGCTTATACATTGAAGTTATTATATGGATCAAGTACAAAATGTCAAGAATTGATTCGTCTTTCACGTGTTGCATATGTGCATTTATGCAATCAATTTAGGCAAAAATAGTGGATATAAGATAGTAAGTACGTAATGTTAAGGAAAAGATTCATATGTTCTTGACTATAATAGGTCACAACGAATAATTTAGTAGTAAATGAAGATTTCAACACTCTACACAAACAGTTCATAAATATTTTCATTAGATGTTTAATGGAATGATAGAATTTGCAAAGGAAATCATAGTCCCACATCTTTTTATCCAAATCCAAATGTTCTAGGGAACCATACGGAAAATATTTTCAGAATGTATTTTTAAATTTGGTAAATATAATTGGCACAACATATATATTTGAGAATATGTTGATAACATAAATATAGTCGTTCAATGTAAGGAGAAAATGGCGCATTAGATGGCACATTGTAATGCAGCTTATTCATGTCACCAACAAGCTCAAGTATAGAGGATTTGGAAGGGATGAATGCTATCAAAATGCATTAGGAATTTGTGAATTCAATATAATATTCACATTTGTTTGGGCTGGATGGGAAAGAGTAGTACATGATTCAAGAGTATTAATAGAAGTTGTCTTTGATCCTAGTTCCGGCTTTCCATTTCCCCCACAAAGTATGTATTACAATTTTTTATTTGTTTATCATATTTTCTTATTTATTTTAATAACTATTTTTTTTACAATTCTAGATAAATATTATCTTTGTGATACTGCATATACAAACACTTGAAGCTTTTTATCTCCATATCGCAACAAAAGGTATTGGCCAGCAAATTTTCGACGTCGGCGTGCCTTAAACAGAGAAGAAAAGTTTAACCATGCTCATGTCCAACTCAGAAAATTATTGAGATGCCTATGGTGTATTAAAAGCAAGATTCTCAATATTGAGGCAGGCGGCTCCTTATCCTTTTTCAGTGCAAAGAGATATAGTTATCGATTACTTTGATGTTCACAATTTTATAAGAAAATTGAATTTTGAGTACGAGTCATTTGCTAAGTATGACTAAGCTACCGCAAACGATATGAAGAGAATCACGAAAGAGAGCAAGATGCAGTGCAATAAGGCCCTCAAGGCGTACAATATATGAACAATCTACGTGACCAAATTGCTCGTGAACTATAACGCGACTCATTGAAATTAATGTAATTTTAGTACTTTTTATATTATGTTGAGACATTTGTTTAACTCACACTACATTTTCTATTTCTATGAAACTTGAGTTTAAATTGTTTTAATTATTAAATACTTTGTTTGAATTATTTATTTTTATCTGTTGTATAATGAATATTGTATTTATTTATTTTTTTTAGTACGTCCAAACAAAATTATATACTTGTTCAATATAGTTTAGAGGGGTAAAATAATAAAAGATTGTTATTCAAGTATTTCAGACATCAACTATCTATTGATCAAAAAACTTTTTTCATTCAGTATTCAATATTCAGCTCATTCAAATTGCTTAAGCATTCAGAACCGTTTCATTCAGTTTTATCAAACAACCTCTAAGTTGCATTCGTGCTACCAAAACTTTCCATGTAGTATGGAGTCCTAGATATACACAATATTGTACATATATATATATGTTGACAAGTTGGATTCTAGTTTAGTATAATGTTCCATATATCAAGGCAACTGCAATATAGAGAAGTCAAAGTTCTTGACTGGATGTGATTGATGCAGTGAACAGCTAAACTCTGAAAAAGTTGTTTGTGCCAAAGGAACAATTATACAAGATCCATGGATGGATTTCATTTCCAGTTATATTTACCCCAAATCTTTTTATGCATAGTTATTTCCAAGAATACATAGGGCAGCTGCATAATTGCGAAAACCACTAATACTCCCTCACTAGAAAATAATGTAAACTGACTTAAAAGTGCTAGTTAAAGAAAGGATAAAACTAAATGACTAATTTTTCAAGTTTGAAATTTATAAAAAGCAATCACAACACATCTAAACAGATTAGACCCTATAATATTAGATGGAATGGACTCTGATACTTGCACTTCAACAGATCTGAAATGAAAACCGAACCTACTTCTTGATCAGCAACACTGCTGTTGAAACTGCTTCCATCTTTACCTAGTAAAAGAAGACAGCAGCATCAACTATCAACTAAATAGTGCTCAAAAAACCAACGATGTTACAACCAAATAACTGAACTTAGTTTTATGGTTTCAATAGATAAACTCTTTTCTTATGTATGATGTAAAATCAGAACAAGTCAAACAAACTTTAACCAAAAAATGGCAAATTGGAATGCATATTTTGATCAAATAAGAAATGTGATCAGTAAACACCGTAGAACATGCTTATTAGCTGAATTTAAGTCATCACAACTTAACTAAAAGTATTTTTTTTTTAAAAAACAAAAAAAAAAGATCTCTTAAAAAAGTGACCGAGAAATTGCACTCTATGTCCCATATAACTTCCTGGTAAATTATGGTATAACAAAAAACAATGGTACTACTACAAAATAGGGCCAAAAGCTACATTTATGAAATTGAATTGAGTTCACATCTTCATACAACATGGCTTAGCAGAAGCCTGATATGGGTAACACAAAGGCCAAGGTTTTACTCTTCTTAATGATCACGAAGCACGCAAAGACAGCTTTCCATTAACACAACTAAAATTCAAAGGGAATGTTTTCTAAGCTATTTTTCTATTTGTTTTGTTAATTGTTGTGTTGTGAAAAAACATTGAAGCCGGAAGAAATCAGTCTCATGTTCCTTTGCTACAGGCAAGTCCACTCAAACTCCGCAGAACCTCAGTTGGCAAAGTCACCATACATAAGGAATTGTTTGCTTTGATTTATTAGCACTGTCAAAATGTGAGTGAAAAATAAAAAATTAAATTGACCTTTCTCGATTATTTAAGGACTTTTTGTGCAATTGTGTGAAAAATAAAACATAAAATTGACAATGCTGGATTATTTAAGGACTTTGGTGAATAAATACTAAACAAATCAACAAATGGTGCATTGGAAAAAGTAGAAACTCTAACCTTCGGGCTGATCGTTCTCGGAGAATTCTTTCTCAAGGACACGATCAAACATTTTAGCGATGCTGCCCTCGCCGGAGTCCGACGACGAAGTATTAACCAGATTACCGTAAAATCTTTCTCGAATTTCCTGCTCAGATCTCGCAGAAAGGGAGATTCTTGCGCAAAAAGTCATCAAAACAAGGCAAATCCATAGTCCACCACCGGTGCCTCCTTTACCGCAAACCCTCGCCATTGGAGAATGAGAGGGAAGAAGGAACTATAATGCAATTCTCATCAAAAATAAAATAAGTAATTAGTAGGGATGGAATTAATTATCAAGTGATGAATTTAGGGAGAGAAAAATATCATAAACGGTACGGTGGTAGATCAAAGGCAAAGAAAAGAAAGGCGTTGGGTTTGTTAGGTGTGTTTGTTAAATTGTTCGAACGGGATTGAAGTGTGATAGGCAGGGATAGGGAGGGCTGCCTAACTAACCAAATTGAAATTGAAATTGAAATTGAAATCTTAATAAAAATCACAATTAAAATCGTATCAATAATTAAAATCGCACTTTTGACGTATATAAATAATTTTAGGTAAGTTGAAAAATTAAATTTACGATTTAGATTTGTTTACTAGCTAAAATCACACACATAAAATCAAAACCATACCAAACAATCATCATATTTTCTCAATTTTGCTACGAGTATATATAATTTATCTACCGTAACATATTCTCTTTATTTTATTTTAGAAGACAAATATTGCAGGGTTGAATGAAGAATCACCGGTATCAATTATGTTTACAAATCAAGAGTGACTTGTTATTTCCTAAATTAAATGTGATAACATAGTATTAATCAACCATCTAATTGTTACTGTCTGGAACTGTTTTGCTAAGTTAGCTCCATGATTGTGTTCACTACATAATACGTTTGCAGATTCTTATATTCATCGAAATGAGTTTTTGTCACCACACTGAACAGATTCTGCATGAAAAAATGGCGGTTTAAAGCCCAGAGGTGATTGTGAAATTTTAAAAAAGTTTCCAAATTTATTGCCCAGATTAAATTGTAGCCACAAGAGGGGGGGTCAAACTGGTTTTGGAACCAAAATCGCACCAATTGAAATCGTATCTGTGTCGCCCAAAATAGGTCCACACAACTCATTATGAGTCACAAAATACATGGTACATAATTCAAATACAAACTTCCTATATACAACTATTAACTGTCGTGTAAAATACGACAAAACATAATATGTGAGTTTCAATACAAATATTATCTCGTAAACAATATCCAAACTTAAATAAAGTCCTCATTACAATTATTGTCACACTATTTTACAAAATAGTGATGACTACAATAGCAACCATCTTGGACCATCACTTCATTCACCGACTAGTCCCAACTATATTCTCATTTTCTGAAAATAACAATGAAATAAAAGGATGAGCTCAACTAGCCCACTAAATAATAGAATGACTAAGACAATGTAAAACAAATTATCCTTAGTCCTCAACAGGAAAAATCTGATAGAATACAATTGACAATAAGTTTTGGATCAACAACTGCAACAAAAATAGCAATTCATTAGAATATTCAAATAGAGCATGATGTCTACTATATTCTATAATTTAAAAGTTCATTATCAATATTTTATTCCTGTAACACTAATCAATAATTATTTTTAATCAACGAATTATTTATGCATTACGGACCATAGATATTCGTTTAAATCACCAGTGGTCATGATCATGCCAAACACATGTTCATCTATGCACTATGAGCCAAAAAAAAACTTTCACCACAAACCTTTATCTGTAACATTAAAGGTCGTGATTATATCAATACAATATTCCTGGTCATAATCATACCAATCAACAGTCCATCTTTGCACTACGGGCCAAAGATGACTTTCACCACAATATAAGCATGAGGATGATGACAATGATATAAATAATGAATCTAGTGAGATCAATGATAAATATTAGCGATTTACAATTTAATTTATCCAGAGTTCAAGAAAGTCCAAATTGTCAACATGATCATCAATTGTGGAGTAAAATTCAAGAATGATATTCATGTATCAAAATTAATTTGGACAGAAAAGAAACCAATTTTGACGTGAATAGTACCCGAATGAATAGTACCCCAAGTGAATAGTACCCCGAATGAAAATATTAAAATTTAATAAGAAAGTTCAAACCAATATTTCAATAAAATGATATTAGATGAAACACAAACTATTAATAATATTATGCTAATTTCAGGGATTTCCACCATTTAACAATAAGGTTATGGAAACAAACAATAAATTTATACCATAAATGGAGCAAAATATGAAAGAAAACGATATCCCTTGACGAGTAAAAATAAATGATATCCCATACGAGTATGAAAGAATATACGAAACTGCAAATGAATTTTCACCTGTAATGCGGTAATTCTCGTAGGCAGATCATTTTCACAATTTAATAAATAATAAATATGAATGGTTATTCACTAGGCATGCGGTAATCCGCGTAGACAGGTTATTCTCATATGTTAATAAGGAATAGAATGACAACCATTATGAGTATGAAAAAAATAATATCATTTACCTTAATACGAGACTAAATCTGACTGGTATAGTAGAAATTATCTTGAGGAAATCTTGCACTATTAGCTACACTCAAAGTATTCTTATACTAGAAAAAAATACGCACAATATTATAGAAGAAAAATTATTTGATTTTGGTGTGATTTTCATTTCTTAACTAAGTATCATATTTATAGGAGAATGACAGAACACTATTTAAGAAAATAATCACGGATGAACAAAAAGTTTTTCACGGACGATTTTACGGGCGAAATATGATTTTCACTATGCAGCACTATGCAATAAAATATTATAATAAAACAAAAAATTTATATAAAATATAATATATTTTAATAAAACAAATAGCTTTATACATATTATAAAAAGTATATATTATGTTTTATATAAAAAGTTTTATATTTTATTGCTATTATAATAATAATAAAACAAAACTGAGATAACTTTTTACCAACGGTTTGATAAATTGACATATGGGGGTTCATGAAATAATAAGCCAAACTTACAACAAACGCTTCATGACAAACCCCTCTATTTATATCAAAAATTGAATAAATATCCACCACAAATCATTTATCTTCAATCAATACATTTTTAATCTTTCAACAATTATTCATCATTAATATTAAAACTTACAATATTGATAATCATATAGTTCTCAGGAAATAGGGGGGTTTTTAATAAGAATTTTTCATATTTGGTGCGCAATTAAATAATCTAACCTCTTTCCTCAACAAAACTTTTTAGACATTGTCAATAATGCAAATAATAATATGAATAACTTTGTCGTTTTAATTATTAATTTAATAATATAAAATGTTGTGCATATGATACCGTGACAATAATTGGATCAATAATATGAGATACTATGCAACACCTATTATGACGATTATTGAATGAAACTGAGTGACTTCTTATGTAAGCATCAATAATCACAGATATTGTGCAATACCGTGTCCTACTGTGCAATACCGCGTACTATTGTGGAATAACGCATATTAATGAACATTTATCACCGGGTATTTCAACAGTTTAACGGTAAAAGTATTGTCATTATCTTATGAAAATATTATTTTTGTCGCTTTCTATATCCGACAGTTATTCTGTTGTGGGGTCCACCAATGATTGCGTCGTCGTACGAATATTCACCAACAAAAAAAAATATTCCCGACCAAACGAATATTTTATGACAACTTACTTACTTTGTAAAATTTGCACATATCACTCATAACTATAACATTATATCAAATCAACAACTTACTATTCAAAATAATATTTAGAGAAAATTAAATTTTTATTCATAAAAAGTTGGGGTCTTACAACCTCCTCTCCTTATGAAATTTTGTCCTCAAAATTGATGTACGTACCTGGTATTTCGAATAGGTGAGGATACTTTGTTTTTATTTTGGATTCTAACTCCGAGGTCATTTCCTCAATATCATGGTTTCTCCATAAAACTTTGACTTAAGATATAACCTTTGAGCGTAGAATCTGCTCCTTTTTATCCAAGATCTTGACATGTACCTCCTCATACGTTAAATTTTTCGCTATCTCATCAGGTTATAGTTCAATAATGTGGTTTAGGTTTTCCATATATTTACGTAACGTAGAAACATGAAAAACATTATGAACACGAGACATACTTGACGGTAAGGCGGGTCTATAGGTCACAGTTTCTACTAGGTCGAGGATTTCAAATGGACCAACGAATCGAGGGTTGATCTTTCATCTAATTTTGAATCTCGTAATTCCTTTCCATGAAGCAACACATAACAATACATGGTGTCCGACATTAAATTCCACGTCCATTCGATGGAGATCAACATAACTCTTTTGTCGATCTTGTGCTGTTTGTATCCGTTGTCAGATTATTTGAATATTTTATGTAGTCATGCGTACCAACTATGGTCCCAACAACGTTGCTTCACCCCCTCGTCCCATCGTATTGGAGAACGACACTTTCGTCAATACAACGCCTCGAATGGAGCCATGTCTATACTTATTTGATAACTGTTGTTGTAGGAGAATTTCACCAATGACAAGTACTTGTCCCAACTTCCTTTGAAGTCTAGTACGTAGAGTCTCAATAGATCTTCAAGAGTTTGAATAGTCCTTTCCGATTGTCCATCCGTCTGAAGATGATATACAAAATTGAATCGTAAATCAGTGCTCATTACTTTCTGCAAACTAACCAAAAATCGTGAAGTGAATCTTGGTTCTCGATCAGAAACTATGGATATTGGCACACCAAGCAATCTTACAATCTTATTTATGTACAAACGATCAAGACATTCAAGTGAATAAGTTTCTCGTATAGGCAAGAAATGAGCAGAATTGGTTAATCTATCGATAATGACCCAAATTGTATCTATGCCTTGAGAAACCTTAGGAAGACCCGTAACGAAATCCATGTTGATGTGTTCCCACTTCCATTCTGGAATTTCAAGTGGTTGCAATAAACCTTTTGGCACTTGATGTTCTGCTTTGACATGTTGACAAGTTAGACATCTTGAGATAAACTCCGCGATCTCTCTTTTTATATTGCTCCACCAAAAAGTATGTGACCAAAATGTATGTCGAAGATCACGATACCTTTTGGTACTCCAAGGATGGATTGCAAACGGTGTGTTGTATGCTTTCATCATGATTTTATATTTCAAATCAGAGTCTTTAGGAACACAAAGTCTGAAGTTGACTCGAAGTATTTATTCTTCGTCGATTCTTGCTCATGGAATAACACCTTCTTCTTCATATTCATCAGCTTTAGGTCTGTAGCTTGAGCAACTTTAACTTTATCGATTAAAGTAGGTTCTACTCATATATTTGTCATCTTCACGTGGGTTCCTGGAGTTTTTAACTCTATCTCCATCATTTGTAAGTCATACAAAATGAGTCTTTGTGTTGACAATATCGCATTTGTACCCGCATACGATATTTTACTTAATGCGTCAGCTACCACGTTCGTTTTTTCAAGATGGTATTGAATGGTATGGTCGTAATCTTTCAACAACTCAAGTGTAAGACCCCGGATTTTATAAAATAAAAGTATTCAATTTTCTTATAATTACTATTCAGTAAATGGTTAAATTGATAAAAAGTTAAAGTTAAGGGTGATATATGTAAATATCAAGTGGTTATAAAATACTCATTGTTATCGGGGAATATTCGTTTGGTCGTGGAATATTCTTGTCATTTGGGAATATTCGTATTTACTACAAATGACCATTTATGGGCCCATAACGTAATAACCGGGATGAAGAAAATGACAAGTTTGAGTTTTTATAAACAACGGCCAGAAGTTGTTATCGTTAACAATCGCTGGAATACGACGATGATTAAAATACGAATATGCATTGTTGCACAAGAAGCGCATGCTGATGCATATGCGCGCATGATATTTTTGAATTATTAATTTTACGTAAAAAGCTTACTCAATAATTGTTACAATAATTAATTATTCAATATTTTATTTTATTGATTCAATAATTGTTACGTTGATATTTTATATTATCATTGTTTCAATAATTATCATCGCACGAAGATTTTCCATTATCGGATCAATACTTCATATTATTTGGATAATATTATTAGATAGCATAATGTCTAGAAAGTTCTCATCAATGAGAGGTTTGGTCACCTAATTCATGCGCCCAATGAGAGAAATCCTTATTGAAAGCCCCTTTTCCTGGGAACCACCGGTTGTCATTATCAGATTCTCAGAATATTATTTGTGAATAATTAATTATTGATTTATATGATAAGGAAATATTTATTTTATGTGGATATAAATGATGAATTTATTTATGTGGTTATAAATGAATGAATTAATGTTGAGGTATTTTATCAGTATTTTATCGGATTAGAGGTATTAAAAGATCAAATCGGTGTTCTTAAAGCTCTATTGCGTGAGTTATAATTTTAATCCGACTGTTGGATCATTGTGATTTTTGGATATGTTATACATATATAAGTTGAGTATATATCCATAAATTTTGAACCGTTAAAAATTAACGTATGATTTATTATGAATTTTAAGATGTGTTAAAAATTATCCGTTTGTGGATTTCGGATATTTTTTGTCTGAAATTTGAAAAAACTTAAAGCTACAAAGTTATAGAGAATTCGATTTTGTGTGGAATGGACACAAAATTCATATTTTTCTGATAAACAGACTATTTTCTATGAATTATTGAAGTTTTAGAAAATAAATAATTTTTATTAAAATTGGGTGGGACCCATTTTTGTTTTATTTTAAAAACATGTGCTGAATTGGATTTTCAAAGGTGATGAATGCCATATTTTCAAAGTGAGCATGCATAGGAGAAAAGAAAACTTATATTAATATTTTATTAATTTAGTCTCCTTTTGCGTTTAAAGATTTTCCTATAAATAAAGTAACTTAAGTTAGAATTAAAAATCACACCGTAAATCAAGTTTTCTTTCTATATATTATCGAGCGTATTTTTGTGAGTATTTAGATATCTTGAGTGTTGCTATATAAAGATTGCAAGTTCTTTCAAAGTGTTATATCCCATATTCCAAATGTAAGATCGCTTTTTTTGAGGTAAGGGATTATAAGGGTTATTATCTTTTTTAGTTTCGTAATTTTTCTAACCTTCAAAAATTCTGAAAAAATTTGAAATGATAATTTGATGAATTTTCTAGATTGTGTCCAAAAATGGCAATTTTTGGATGTATAAATTAGGAGTTATGAATTTTATGGGAAAAGACTATTTTAAAAGTAAACCTTTATAACTCCTTATGGTTAACTCCAAAATTGGTAAAATTTTTATTGGGAGTACATGCATATAACAGAAGTATACTCTGTAAATTTCGGAATTTTTGGACAAAAGTACAGTTAATGATAAATGTCTAAATATTCAGCAGTTTTGGCCATATGAAAAATAGTAAGTAAATTTTAAAAATTCTGAGAAACTATATGTTCAATATGAGACTACATTCTGCTAAATCCCAGAAAAGAAAATTTATTTGTACTGATTTGATATTTTTTATGAAAATGGACTAGTTATGAGTAAATGAATTAAATATGTTATGTGAAGTAAGAAAATTAGAAAATAAGATTTTATGGCTTGAGAATCCTATATGAAGTATATGCAGATTTTTGATAAGGGTTTTGGTTATTGGTAATGAAATCTTATGAGTTTTGCATTTTAGGATGATTAAATGCATTAATCAACAAAGTATAAACAATTAAAATAAATTATTTATAAGTTTAAGAAATGATTAAAATATTATTGTAATTTAAATAATATTAGATTATGAGATTCTTAAGTGATTTATAATATTTGGATTAAGGTGTTATAAATATTGATATGAATTTTATTATGAAATTTTATCTTTTCGTGTCGGAGTTACTATTCACGGAGTACTATTCACGACAAAATTGGTTTCTTTTTCTGACCAAATTATCGTTGATTTATGAATTTTACTCTTGAAATTAAATCCATGTTTTGATCTTATTATTTTTATTATCATATATAACATTTTTATAATCCTGGTGAAGAAATTTCTCTTTGACTTGAGTATAAAAATGAGTAGATTATTGGTATGATCGTGACTACGGGTTCTCTTTTGGCCAAGAAGGCAAAAGTTGAATCGTTGATCAAGATGATCATGACCATTGAATTTACAATTGAATATTTTTAGCTTAAGTACAAAGGTGAATTGATCAACATAATTATAATTATGGTTTATATAAATTCTGAAATGATTATGTATTTCTTTGAAATATTAATATATTTGGCCTGTAGTGCAAAGATGAATTATTGATGAATATCTTTGGCCCATAGTGCAAAGATGACCTGTTGTTGAATATCTTTGGCCTGTAGTGCAAAGATGACCTGTTGTTGAATATCTTTGGCATGTAGTGCAAAGATGAATTGTTAATGAATATCTTTGGCCTGTAGTGCAAAGATGAATTTAGTAGTATGATTATGAACAGGAATTGTTATTTGGTATAACCATGATCTCTGATCTTTCAGGTAAAGACAGGTGATGAAAATTATCTTCGTCCTGGATGAGAAGAGGAATTTAGAACTACAATTATGATTATGAGTTATACACGTGATTATGGACAGTAACTGTTTATTGATGTTACATGGAGAAAATATTGTTTGTGGACTTTTAACATGGAGAAGATAATAGACTTTATGGTCTATTTGACTCTTCTAATAGATTGTTCGTTCCGCTGCAACTATGGTTGAAAAGTTTTATCATCTACCATATGTTCTAAATCTCTGATTTATTATTGATGAAGGCTATTGATAATTTAATTATCTTTAGTCATGATATTCTTTATTGAGCTAGTTGTGTTCACCATTTTACTTACTTCACAATTCCTTTCGTAATAAGAGAGTAAATTTGGGTCGAGCGGGGATAACAGGAATAGAACGATGGTCTATATAGTTGTTGAGGTTCTCCTAAATAGTATGGAAATAATTTTATTGAGAACTTTAGATAAGTGTGTCGATTGTACACGCGTCATTTGATATTTAATTTTGGTGAACCAAATAGAGTGAGGTGAACCCAACTTTGGAAGGTGTTTTGCACACTATCATACAAGATGTCTAATGACATACAACCTCGTGTTATCATAAAGATGTGGTTGTGCACATCCACTTCTGCCGAAAGTATATCTACGAAAGCACTACCTATATGATCTTGGAGTTTGGTTGAAATATAATTTTTAATTCCAGACAGTGGAGATAGTTCTATGTCAAGAGAAGACTCACCATTGGAAAGAATATGATAGTAATCTTCTCATTTTTTTTGGGGTCTATTGGGTCAACCAAGGATAATTTTGTGGGCATATGATATCTATCATAACATAGACGCATGGCCTCCCATGTACGAAGGTTTCCTTGAGCACTTCCCAAAGATTTTAATTTCTAAAACAATTTTTGACTGTACCTTTATGTAAGGTGCCATTGTGACGTGTTATCCAAGTTGGTGTCAAGAGTCATAGTTGGTATATATTTGTATCAAAAGTTACAACATATGTGTTGTTGTATTTTGTACGACAATTGTAGTAATAAAATTGTAGTTGTTTTCTGTACCATGTATTTGGCGACTCAGAATAGGTTGGGTGGATTGGACCTATTTTGGGGGCGTCACATCAAGCCAATGTCGTTGTCGCATGTTAAGTTCCTTTTGGGTGAATAAATATTTGAGGCCCTTATGGTATGTATAGATCTCCATTTTCTCCCCATACAGGTAGTGTCTTCAGTTCTTTAGTGCGAAAACGACTGTTGTCAACTCTAGATCATGAGTAGGATAATTCCTCTCATATTCTTTGAGTTATAGTGAGGCATAGGTTAGGTTATGACTTTCTCATGTTGTATGAGAACACATCCTAAACCTCTGCCTAAAGCATCGTTATAGATGACAATCCCTCCGAACCTGATGGTATTGTCAGAATATGTGCTGAAATGAGTCTCCTCTTGAGTTATTGGAAACTTTTCTCACATTCTTCACTCCATCTGAATTTTATATCTTTTCGAGTCAGCTGAGTTAATGGAGTGACGATTCAAGAAAATCCTTCCACGAATCTCCGATAATAATCAGCTAAGCCTAGAAAGCTACGTATCTCGTTTACTGACTTAGGTTTCTCCCAACTTTGTATTACTCTAATCTTCGCGGGGTTAACTGATATTTCACATTTCGATATCACGTGCCCAATGAATGCTACTTCCTCAAGTCAGAACTCACACTTCTTTAACTTGATATATAACTTGTTTTCACGAAGCTTTTAGAGTATCAGTCTCAAGTGTTGTTCATGATCTTCACGACTTTTGGAGTAAATGATGATGTCATCAATAAAGATAACCACAAAATGATCAAAATATTAATTGAATACTCGATTTATCATATCCATGAAGGCAGTAGAAGCATTACTCAATTCAAAAGACATGACTAAAAATTGATAATACCCGTACCGAGTTGTGAAAGCAGTCTTTGAAATGTCTGGACATGGTTTAGCTCTAAGCCCAAATCTTCACAATTTTGGTTAGATTGTTATACAAACAAAATGGCTGATTGTGGACCAATATTAAAAAAGATAATTTGGGCTCAGCCCATTTAATTTAACATTCATTAAATGACTAAATATATTATTTATTTTTTGGATTAATTACATAGTTTAGTATATTTTTAAAAATAATTACAATAATGGTGCATAGATAAAATAATTACAAAAGTAATATATTTTTTCATATTTATTTACAAAATTAATACATTTGGGTATCCTTTAATCGTGGTCCACAATTATCTCCCTTTATCTCTTCCCATTAATCGTGGTTGTGGTTCCTCCCACACCGTTGATCACCACCAATAACCATGCCTGCAAACCTTTCACTCTTTATCTTCCACCCAATGCGCTTCTTTATTTTCCTGAAATTCTGCCTTTTCGTTCGGCCTCTCTCTCTCCGTTCTTACTACTTCGCTCTCTCCTCTCAAAGCCTCTCGTCGTCATCCTCTTTCACAGAAGTTGCATGATTTAATTCTATTTTCAGATGAGAGGGTCTATTCGTTCGTGGCTCTTTAACTGGTTTATGAATTTTGTGAGCATTACGTACAATTGGCAATTGCTACTTCGAACGAACGAATCAAAAAGTTATGGTTTAACAATATTTCAAATGTAATTTGTTATTTATTATTTTTTTTATGGTGGATGTTTATGTCCACTGTTTTTGAAGAAGAAATTCTATAGATCAGTCTTTCAAGCTTTATTGGTGCAAGAAATGAAGTTGCTCATGAATTATTCATTTTTTGGTGGATGTTGAGACTACTGTAACAACATGATTCAGTTTTTATATAATTTTAGTTCTACTATAAAATTTAAAATGACGGGTATGGTTTCTATTTTTATGGATGGTAAAGAGTGTTATTGATTAATATTTTGATTTCTGATTCTATCATGAGTTGTCAATATAAAGTAAACATATACATTGAACAATTGGTAACTGTTCTGAAATATTTTTATGTAAATTTGGTTACCCATCAAAAATAAAATGGTTACCTCTATATTCATATTTAGTTACCAACTGGATCATTTCTAAATAACTTTTATAACTATGTAATTTAAAAGTATCCATCAGCTACATAAATGGGAACCCTCACATGTACATTAAGCACTTGATAAATGTTCTGATATAAGTTTTTAATTATTTGGTTACTAACAAAAACTAAAATGGTTACCCTTATATACAGGTTTGGATACCAACTGCACCTCTCAAACTATTTTTATTTTAATATGGGATCTATATGTGAACATCATATATATAAAATGAGAACTCTTAATTGGAGTTTCTTATTCCATCATGATGACATGGTAAAAATAAAACATATATATTTAACACTTTATAACAGTCCTGATACAAATTTATAATTATTTGATTATTAACAAAAACAAAAATGGTTACCATATATCTAGGTTTGGATACCAACCTAACATTTTAACTGAAATAACTGATAGATACTGTTCTTGACCAATTTTATGTAAATTTGATTACAAAAAATAAAATAGTTACCTCTATATGCAGATTTAAATATCAACTGTACAATTTCCAAATAATTTTTATGAATATGTAATTTATAAGTATACACCAGCTAGATAAATAGGACACTCTCACATGTACATTTAACACTCGATGTTTGTCCTGATACAAGCTTGTAACTATCTGGTTACTAATAACAGTAACCATAATGTAACATAATAATACAGTAATTACATAATTATATGATAGTAACCAGAACATGTTTTAATGGTAACCAAAACAGAAACATCATGTAATAAAACACTTTTTAAGCAATCCATGTATACTAAACAATTACATATTAACCAGAATAAAAAATAAAAGTAACCAAAATCCCACATTGAGGGCACAATAATAGTAGCCAAATCATAAGATAACAGTAACCAAAACATAATAAAGAAGTAACCAAATAGTTATATGAAAGTAACCAGGATATGTTTTAATGGTAACCAAAATGTAAACAACTCAGATATCCAACTCGGTTTAAAGCAACCCATGTATACTCTCACATGTACATTTAACACCTGATATATGTCCTGATACAAGCTTGTAACTATCTGATTACTACCAAAAAAATAAAATGGTTATCTTTCTATGCATGTTTGGTTACCAACTGCACCTTTCAAACAATGTATCAGACACAATTTAGAAGTAACAAATACGAACCAACAAACAATGTCAAATCACTGGTAATATAATCAAATATGTAATCCCATTTACATAAGCTCCAATAAACATTACAGACTCATTAACCATACCAAATGGTTATGGATATACTGATCGGTGGAATGTCACTTCTAATCTGAAATTTGATTGACAATGTTGTTGTGTTTGTATCTAGCCGTAATGCACTGCATATCAAGTTTTGCATTTATCTGAACGAACTAGTTGATGGAACTATTAGGCCAGTAACTTCAAATATGTTGTATTGGTTACTGTCAGTCCACGTTCCATTGAAATAAAGCACAACTGGAATCATATCCATTATCTGACAATTGAATAAACATTTGTAAAGTAACCAAATCAATATTAGTAGTAACCAAACTATATAATCTTAGTAATCAGAACATAAACCACATTTTTACATGCATCTTACAATGAAAAAAACCTGTATAATGATTTTGTTACCAATTAAATTATAACAATTGTATGAAGGTAACCAATGTAGTTAATAAGTAACCATCTATATAAAACAAATCAGTATAAAACACATTAATAATACACAGTAACTAAATCATCAAGATACGTGAATTAGATCTATATTAGCAAAAGAACTCAACATATATCTACTTAGTAACTGTAACATAAAAACACATTTTTCATTATATTTTACAGTAAAAAAACAACCAGTATAATGTGTTTGTTATCAACTAAAGACTAACAGTTGTATGAAGGTAACCAATGTAGTCAATAAGTAACCATCAATGTAAGACCCCGAATTTTATGAAATAAAAGTATTCAATTTTTCTATTTAGTAAATAGTTAAATTGATAAAATTTTAAAGTTAAGGGTGATATGTATAAAATTTTCAAATTTCACAAGTGGTTATAAAATATTCATTTTGTTTGGAATATTCGTTTGGTCGTGGAATATTTTTTTTGTCGAAATATCCATACGATGACTAGCAGCTCATTCAGGGCCCCATAATGTAATAATTATCGGATAAGGAAAACGACAAGTATGTATTTTTATAAATAATCTACAGTAATTGTTACCGCTAACACCGCTGATTACTTCGGTGGTTAAAATACGATGAATACGCGTTGTTGCATGCAAGAAGCACACCTGATTGCGATGTGATTTTTGAATTATTGATTCTTACGTAAGAAGGCACTACTCAATAATTGTTACAAAGAATTATTGTTCAATATTTTATTTTATTGATTCAATAATTGTCACGTTGATATTTTATATTATTGTTGTTCAATAATTGTCACTGCATAGTATTTCTCATTATCAAATCAATAATTCATATTATTTGAATAATATTATTAGATAGCATTATTGACAATGTCTAGAAAGTTTTGTCAAGGAGAGGTTTGGTCATCTAATTGCGCGCCAGTAAGGAAAAATCCTTATTGGAAAGCCCCCTCTTTCCTGGGAATCACCTGGTTGTCATTATTGTGATTCTGTAATATTATTTGTGAATAATTAGTTATTGATTTATGTGATAAGAAAAATTTTATTTGATGTGGATATAGATGATGGATTTATTTATGTGGAATTCTTTCGTTGAAGTGTTTTATCGATTTTTTGTTTGATTGGAGGTATTAAAACTCAAATCTGTTCTTAAAGCTTTACCGTGTGAGTTATAATTTTAATCCCACCGTTGATCGGATCGTAGGATTTTTTGGATATGTTATACATATATAAGTAGAGTATATGTCCACAAATTTTGAACCATTAAAATCGAACGATAATTTGTTATGAATTTTAAAAGGTGTTGAAATCTGTGTTTAAAATCATCCTTTTGTGGATTTCTTGATAATTTCGCTTGGAATTTGAAAAATTTTCTTCTCAGAAAGTTGTGAAGAATTGAAATTCCTATAAAAAGTTGCGAGATTCAATTTTTTTTGATAAAAGGGCTATTTATTGTGAATTATTGAAGTTTTGAGTTCAAATAATTAATTTTGAAAGTTTTAATTATTTTATTTAAGAAAACGTTTTTGTGGTTGTTGGCACATGGGTGGTCATGTTTTTTGTTCAAGGATGGCTGATGGCCTTCAAAATTGGTTGGTGAAGGTTGGTGTGGAATAAGAAAATAAATAATATATTTTATTATTTTAGTCTCTTTCATGTTTCTAAAGATTTTCCTATAAATAGAGGGCTAAGTTAGAATTGAAAAACACATCGTAAACTCAAGTTTTCTCTCTATTTGTCTCTATATTATCAAGTATATTCTTGTATTTTGAGTGTTGCTATACTAGCAAGTTCGTTTCAAATAATATTCCAGGTCAAAAAATAACGCTTCTTTCGAGGTAAGGGATTTTAAGGGTTGTGATATTTTTCATGTTTCGTAACTTTTCAGACCTTTAAAAATTCTGGAAAAATTTGAAATGATACTTTGATGAGTTTTATTGATTGTGTCCAAAAATGGTGATTTTTGGAAGTATAGATTAGGAGTTATGGATTTTATGGGAAAAGACTATTTTAAAAGTAACCGCTTATAACTCCTTGTGGTTAACTCCAAAATTGATGAAATTTTTATTGGGAGTACATCTATATTATATAAGTATACTCTGTAAATTTCGGAATTTTTGGATAAAAGTACAATTTATGATAAATATTTAAATATTTGGTGGTTTTGGCCATGTAAAAAATAGTAAATGACTTTTAAAAATTCTGATAAAAATATATGTTCAATATAGGACTATATTCTGCTAAAACCCAGAAAAGAAATATTTTTGGAACTGATTTGTTATTTTTTATGAAAATGGACTAGTTATGAGTAAATGAATTAAATATGTTATGTGAGGTAAGAAAATTAGAAAATAGGATTTTATAGCTTGAGAATCCTACATGAGGTATATGCAGATTTTTGATGAGGATTTTGGTTATTGGTGATGAAATCTTATGAGTTTGGCATTTTAGAATGATTAAATGCATTATTTAGTAAAGTGTAAACAATTAAAATAAATTGTTTATAAGCTTAAAAAAATATTATTCTTTCAATATCATTATACCAAAATATTGGTATGAATTTTATTGTGGAATTTCTACCTTTTTTGAGTCGGGTTTACTATTCATGAGATACTATTCATTTGAGTTACTATTCATTTAAGTTACTTATTCATGAGCTTCTTATTCAAGACAAAATTGGTTTCTTTTTTCAACCAAATTATAGTTGATTTATGAATATTACTCGAGATTAAAACTATATATTGATTATATTGATTTTATTATCATATATAACATTTTATAACTCGATGTTGAAATTCTCTTTCACCTGGAGTGTAAAGATGGATAGATTATTGGTATGATCATGACTAGGGTTCTCTTCGCCGAGAAGTGAAAGTTGAATTGTGGATCGGTATGATCATAACCATTGAATTTATAATTGAATATCTTTAGCTTAAGTGCAAAGGTGAATTAATCAACATAGTTATAATTATTGTTTATATAAATTCTGAAATGATTATATATTTCTTTGAGATATTAATATATTTGGCCTGTAATGCAAAGATGACTTGTTGTTGAATTTCTTTGGCATGTAGTGCAAAGATAAACTGTTGATGAATATCTTTGGCCCGTAGTGCAAAGATGAATTTATTAGTTTGATTATGGACATGAACTGTGATTTGGTATAACCATGATCTTTGATGTTTCGGTGATAAAATTATCTTTGTCTGGATGAGAAAAGGAATTTAGAACAACAATTACAATTATGAAGTTATTCATATGATTGTGGATGTGAATTGTGATTGATGTTACAGAATAAAATATTGTCAGGACTTTTAACATGAAGAAGATAATAGACTTTATATACTATTTGACTCTTCTAATAGATTGCTCATTCATTGCAACTATGGTTGAAAAGTTTTATCATCTACCATATGTTCTAAATCTCTCGATTTATTCATCGATGAAGACTATTGATAATTTATTTATCTTTAGTCATAATATTTTTTATCGAGCTAGTTGGCTTTCACCCTTTTTTTCACCATAATTCCTTTCTGTAATAAAAGTGTAGTAATGGGTCGAGTTGGGGATAACAGGAATAGAATCTGTGGTCTATAAATTTGTTGAGGGTGAGGCAAACCCAACGTTGGAAGGGTGTTTTGTCACTATCATACAAGATGTCTAATGACATACAACCTCGTATCATCATAAGATGAGGATGTGCTCATCCACTTCTGCGAGTATATATCCAGCACTACCTATATAATCTTGGTGTTTGTTTGAAGTATAATTCTCAATTAGAGATAGTGGAGATAATGATATGTCGAAGAGAAGACTTACCATTGGGAAGAATATGATAGTAATCTTCTTGTTTTTCTTTGGGGTCTATCAAGATCAACCAAGGATAATTACGCGGGCCATATGATATCTATCATAACCTGTACGCACGGCCTCCCATGCATGCAAGGTTTCCTTGAGCACTTCCCAAAGATTTTAGTTTCTAAAACAGGTCTTTGACTATACCTTTATGTAAGGTGTCACTACGAGGTGTTGTCCATGGTTGGACATGTGTCACATTTGGTATATATTTGTATCCAAACTCACAAAGATATGTGTTGTTGTATTTTGCACGACAATTGTTGTAATAAAGTTGTAGTTGTATTCTGTACCATGTATTTGGCGACTCAGAATGGGTTGGATTGAATGGACCTATTTTGGGGTTGTCACAATCAATATAAAACAAACCAGTATAAAACACAATAATATTATACAATAACCATAACAACATTATACAGTAACCAAATTTAGATTAGACAGTAACCAACATATATTAATTTAGTAACCAGAACATAAACACATTTTTCATTGCATTTTATAGTAAAAAATAACCAGTATAATGTGTTTGTTACCAACTAAAGACTAACAGTTGTATGAAGGTAATATATATAGCTAATAAGTAACCATGAATATAAAAAACATAAGTACAAGTGTACATTAATATTATTCAACAACCAAATAAACATTATACAGTAACTAATTAAATAGTATACAACAACCAATATATATATAATCAGATTAACAGTTGTATGAAGGTAACCAATGTAGTCAATAAGTAACCACTAATATAAAAGAAACAATTGTAAAACACAATAATATTATACAGTAACCAAATAAACACCTTACAATATCTAAATACATATTAGACAGTAACCAAGATATATGTACTTAGTAGCCAGAATATAAAATATATTTTTACATTCATTTTATAACCAAAACAATCAGTAATGACTTTGTTACAAATTAAAGACTAACAGATGTATGAAGGTAACCAATGTAGTTAATCAGTAACCATTAATATAAAAAAAATTAGTATAAAACACAGTAATATTATGCGGTAACCATGGTAATATTACATAGTAACCAAGTCAGCATTATATACTAACCAAATTCAGATTAGACACTAACCAACATATATTTACTTAGTAACCATCAATATAAAAAATATCAGTAGAATATACATTAAAAGTATACAACAACCAAATAAATATTATACAACAACCAAATCAATAATAAACAATAACCAATTTATATGTACTTAGTAACAAGAATATAAAACATATTTTTACATGCATTTTGCAATCAAAATAGTTAGTATATTGACTTTGTGACCAATTAAAAAACGAAAATCTTAAGAAAGGTAACCAATATACGAGTATGTAGTAACCACATGGTAACTATATGCATATAAATTTTAAACTCAAATACCTTAGTATACAAATATGTAACGAATCAATCAATAATCAACAATCAGTATAGTACGTAAGTTTCTGGTTACTAATTGTAAATCGAAAGCATAAACACAATATATAATTACATATGAAACTTCGTAATGAAGTCTGCCGATCTCGAAGTTGCTGTTGATCTTATTCGATATTCTTAAAGTTGCAGCGCCGTCAGAGAATTCGTCTTCTCCGATCTGTCGTTGCTCTGTTTTTCCGATATGAAGTTGTTTATTTTCTTTATTAGTTTGAATTTAGGATCGGTTGTTGCAAATATGAAAATCGATAACTGACGTATAGACAATTAATGTTCCGTAATTTTAGCAACTTATTATTATGTTGTGTTAATTTTATAATTATTTTATGAATGTATTATTTTTATAAATACTTTCTAATTGTTGTATATCACTGTTAAAGACCCTTATTTTTTAGATCAAAATATACTTTGTTTTCATATAAATACCATCATATCATCATCATATCATCAAAATTTAAAAGGGGCGTGTTCTCCACAAGTTCCGCACCAGTCCACCTACCCCTAAAACAGATTTCACCAAACTCCTCCCTCCCTCCCAAACTGACCACCCCACCGGAGAGAAAAAATAGTGAAAATTCATGGCGTTGATTTCAAGTGTGATGGGTGCGGCAGGGTTATCATTCGGTGTATCCCCACCGGAGAAACTCAACCCAAGAAGAATTGGGACTAACCAGATGTCAAGGCGGACGGTGACGGTCAGAGCAGAATCTATAAACCCAGAAATCAGAAAGACCGAAGAGAAAGTTGTCGACTCCGTCGTCGTTACTGAACTCTCCAAGCCCCTCACCGCTTACTGCAGGTTCCCCAATTTTCGCCCTGCTATTAATTACTTTACATATATACAATATATATGTAGATATTTGTCTGCTTTTACTGTTAAATAAATACTCTTTTGTTGTGTTAATCTAGCTGACATATGTCCACATTAATTAGTTGTTTCGTTTTGAAGTCATATGATAATTTAATGAACGAGGGGCTTTTTGTGGGTGTGTAGGTGTTGGAGGTCTAAGACTTTTCCCCTATGTGATGGGAGCCATGTGAAGCACAATAAGGCTACTGGGGATAATGTTGGACCTCTGCTCTTGAAGAAGCAGTAACGGTAATGGAATGGAATGAACTGGAATTTTTCATTTATTAATTTACTGTTTGAATACCTTGAGATAGTAAATTGATAATGCAAATGTGTATTCTGCTCAAGATTTGCTTTTTTATCATTTTATTGGGTGCTACTTTTTGATTTATTAGAGCAGTTGGTTTTGCTTATTGTTGCTTGTTTGTTGTATGACTATGTACCATAATGAATTTTATACTGGTTCCCTGTTGCAGGTAATTGTTAGTTTTATATTAATATTTTTAGTGTATATATAAGATTTCATTTCTCATTATGCTGATGTCACCTTGCATCTATACTTTTATTTGAATGGATAAACCAATATGTCAAACTAAGTAAGTAAGTATTGTTACACCATTCTGCTAGGCTTGCGAATTTAAACTTTGCCTTACATGGTAAAATAAAGATCACAACACATTTTAGTTTCTTTGTTACCGAAGTGGTGGGATCTAGGAGAGGAAATGTTACTTTGAAGTTTGAACCCATTTTATGTGTACTTAAGTTGTGTAAAGTTGAGTTGTTAACTTATTATTAAGATATAGTATTTGAAACTCGAAAATGGGAGGGAAAGTAAATTATTTAATAAGATCTAAAATAATCAAATCTGATGAATGGATCTTTGAACATTTTCCTTTCTTTGCTAGAGTTTTGAGCATAAAGTAGATAAATTAGTCAGTTTCACAAACTTATTTCATGTTGGAAGTATTTATGCGTCATTATTTTGTTTTGAGATAGTTTTGCAGTACAAATCTGGCATTGATAGATACCCAAAAGTAGCCCATTGTTGCTTTCTTTGTCCCCAAACTTCCCTTCTCCCTTAGACCAGAGATTGGAATAATCTAGTACATGATATGAAGCTGATTGGTATATGAGCATTGAGCAGTTTTGTTGTGTTATAACTTATACGTAGCATGCTAACCTCCTTGGTTCACACATGGCTAGGAAAGTAACACCCTGTGGAAAAGGGGGCAAAATTAAAAGAAGAAGTAATTTTGTGTGCAACTGGTGCATAGCATGCAGTGTGGCACTCCAACTATTTTTTAAATAAAGAAAACACATTCCCTGTTGTGTACAAGTAAAAATTATATTATGTAGGAGCGTGGAAAGCTTGTCCTTTCCTTTTTTGAGTGTATCATGATTGATATCTATATGATCCGGGAATCAAATTTATATCTTCAACTAAAGAGAGAAGGCTTAAACAGAGGAAAATTTATTGATGAGCACAAATGAGAAGTCTTAAAAGATACTTTCTTAATGTGTTAGTATTATTCTTAGGGTGATGATTTTAATACACCCTACTTTTCACTCCACCACAAAAGTTAAACTGAAGCGGAATTAGTTCTGCAGTAGAGTGCAACAGTGGAGGGCATATATATGCTCCCTTAGTTATTTTATTACTTCCTCAATTCCAAATGATAAGATTAATATTGACTTTTAAAAAGTCAATTTCAACAATTTTAAGACTCAGATTTGACATGAATTTTTTAGTTTATGTCAATACAATTATGAATATCATAAAGTACCTAAAAATTACTACTAGTTACAATATTTATTGTTTTCAAAAATTAAATGAATTATGTCAATTTCAAATTTATAAATATCTCAAATTGACTTCTAGAAAGTCAATATTGATTTTATAACTCGAAATGGAGGGAGTATATTATATTCAGTAATGTTTTGATCCATATATAGGTTGTCTATAACTTGAATACATTTGACCATCACTTTATTTAGAAATTTACAACATAGCTCGGTCTTCCTTTTGGGCATAAAACAAGGAATATATCATTCTAATATGAGCAGGGGTGGATTTTAACTAATTTTTTTTGTTGAAGTTAAATAAAGAAAACTTGAACTAATTATAATAATGTTTACAAATTGAAATAAATATTCATAATCCAAACTAAAAAATAAATTTCAAATAAAAAACATTTAGATACAATTTAGAAATTTACTTCGGTTACTTGTCATAGTTCAATTTGACTGATTCTCCAAATGCTCAAAGCCTCAAGCCAAATTTATTTTCTATATTCAAACAAAATCATGAATTAATTTCAAAGTATCTACTAGTTTTGGTATCTTTTTATAATTTTAAAATAAATTTTATTTGTTTAAATAAGATAAACAAACCATTCAAAATTTATACTCAGTATACCAAAAATTATATAGGGTCCATTAGTTAGATGCAGGGAAGTGAAGTGATTATAACAATTAAACTGGAACCCTCCAAATTTAAGTCTTCCATTAATCTGCTCTTTGAGTGTATTAACATGCATATATTTACCCCTGCCCCTATGCCTATAAAAAAAAATTCAGCAGGGGCAGCTGCCCCCTTAAACAGATTCGCCCCTGAATATGAGTCATGATAAGGAAACATAGTTTCCTTGTCAACACAGGATGTCTCTATTGGAGAAGAGTTTTGCTCTTTAAATTTTTTCATTTATTGTTCTCTCGCCAAATGGTTTCAGCTTAAAAGTTTTTCTGAATTTTCGTGAATAATTTCTTAGCATTATGGTAGAGGCACACCAATCGTAATTGTTTAGTTGGAGTTGTTTTCTAAGATTTTTTAGGTTAGTTAATTAGGGGATAATACTTTCCAAGTATATACTAGAATGTAGCAGATCTCCATTGGATGGCAGGGATCATGACTAAACAGAGTACAATGAATGTCCTAGTTGGTTTATATTTGGACTTGGGGTTTAGGGTTTACTATCAGGGGCGGATGCACACTGGGGGCAAGGGGGGAAAAGCCCCCTCTTGATTTTTGTAATTTTTTGTTAGTATAAGGGTATTTAGGTAAAGTGTCATTCTTAAAAACAAAGAAAAATATTTACTAACTTTAAGAAAAAAATTTGTGATGCTTTTTAAGTCGCATCTGTTCTAAAATATAAGATTATTATTGATTTTTTAAAATTAATTTGAGATATTTTTAAAATCAAAATTGGCATAGATTTATTTTATTTTAGTCAATACAATGATAAATATTATAAATTATATAAAAAATACTACTAATTGTAAGATTTATTATTTTCTAATTTTCAATGAATCTCGTTAATTTTAAGTTTGAAAATATCTAAAATTGACTTTCAAAAGTCAAAATTGATCTTATAAATTAGAATGAAATTTTAAAATCTACTCCCTCCTTTCCATTATACAAGTCGTTTTAGAATTAATGAGATTTCTTAATATGTGTGATTATGTGTTAAAAGTCGTATATAATGAAAAGGAGCGAGTGTATTTGATGAATTTTATTATTCCTTCTTGTTCACAATAAAAGAGTTTCCGGATAAATATGATGCCTATATTTGGAACAGTTTTTGATGAGCAGGATGCTGTCGGTTGAATATTTAGAAAGAAGTTTCTGTTATTTTGATCATGTTTCATATGTATTGTATTGATAACAAGCACTGGAAAGACTTTTAAGGAGTAGTATTAAAAGTTGTGAACTTGATGATTATGTTGATTTGGAATCTTAAAAAGGTTTTTTTTTTTTTTTTTTTTTAACACTCTTTGTGTGTTTAGCTTGACAAAGTAGTTGTTCTGTTTAGAGAATACTAGCCAGCCCCTGCTGAATGTGTTTCTTTTCAAGTAGTTCTGATGTTTTTTTATTTAAATGGCCTCAATCATGAGATTAAAGTTCCATTAATTGGATTGTAAAATTATGATGAGCTTGAATGATAATTAGATATCATGGTTTGAGACTTTACACCACTAAAGCAAACGAGTAATGGAGTAATGGTAAACAAACAAACAAAAAAGGTTGTCAAAACATATTTGAGGACTGGTAGTAATTTTCATTCTTAATTTTCCCACCTGTCTATTAGTACTTGAAATCACATATTGTTGGTATATTTGAAATTTCTTTGCAGCCGAGACAAGTGTGGGTTGGCACTTGGCATGGTGGGTTTGTCCAGGTGGTTATTTATGATGCTGTTAAAGAAATTAGGATCGACTAGTGGCTGTGTGATTGTTGGTTAAATTTTTATTTATTTTTTAGCTGAGCTTCTGGCTAATACTGGTATACAGTATAAATATTGAACTTTGTTTGTGAGATGGGTTATAATTTGAATAGAGTTTTGTTTGAACTAGGTGTGAGTTACATGTAATAGAACATATATTATTTTATGGTTTCCTAGTATAATTGATAATTTTATTTTATTTTCATATTCTGAAAAGAAGGAAAAAGGCTGTAAATAGAACCAACAGAAGAGTCTACAAAAACAAACTATTAAGCCAAATTTAGGGTGATGGACCCTTCTCAAGCCAAAAGTCGCAAGCATGCAAATTGCAAGCACATAAAACACTACTGCCAGGAAGTAGCTAATACATGCGACGGTCCACGGTTTGTTCATGCTTAGATAGATTAGTAGACCATGCATGAGCATGACATCCACCCCGTCTGATTCATAATCATACATCTATATATAGCTTGTCAAGTTGGCCCATCCCCATGTGATGTGAGCTGTGGCTTACAAAAAGTGAAAACGACTAATTTTGTTTTCTGTTTCTACAAGAGATAACAGCAAGGGAAAAAGTAAATAAGAATGCACCTTTGTATTCATTTTCAGATTTTTGTGATTTATATTAATTTAATATTTAACCTCTCTTTTTTTTTGATAGTATGGAGTTTTCGAATGAAAGTTAGATTAATCTCCACGAACCCGGGAATATTACTCACAGCAGCAGGATGGAACAAATCCCACCAACTGATTTTGGTAAACTGGTCTGTCTGGTTAATCTAAAGACTAAACTAAACGGTTGATCCATAATTTTCCCTCACATTTTGAGAAATAATGTTTACACCGTAATTTTAATTATTTTCAAATAATATACTCCACAATTTTATATACGCGATATAAGTTTATAATAATCTAATTTAAAATATTTATAAATTTAAAATTGATGTGATTTATTAATTTTTAAAATAATAAATATTGTATCACAAATATTACTTAGATAGTTTATAGTAATTTTTATAATTGTATTTTTAGAAATAATAAATATTGTATCAACAAGGAGTACATTATATTTAGGACACGTTTATATCCAAAATCTATTAATTATTACAAAAAATCATGCTATAGAATGCGAAAGTTTTAAATTGAAGGGGAGCAATATTTTTGAATTTGTTTTTGATATTTATATATGTTTTCTTTTTAGATGAAGGTGGGATCCACTGTATGCACGTGTGAAAATATTAATTATTGTGATGTATTACATGCATACATGAGATATATAAAAATTTAGAAAGGTTCATTTTAATTTATTTTATCTTATTACATACACTTTTATTTTTATCTTAATCTTAGTCACAATTCAATTTCGTCAAATATTTGTCGATATGTTTATCATTTTCCTTATTACAAATGTAATAGTATTAGGAATAGAAGTTTATTTTTAAAAATTGATACTTTCACAACTAAAAGCGATAGTTATACAAGTTCTTTTTGCATAACTATATTAAATGGATGTCGTGGAAATATTAATTTTTATTTATGAAAACAATTTTTTTATAAGTAATGCTACAAATACAAATTATTTTATTAATATTTTATAAATTGCCGATATGACAAATTCTATCTCAACATATTGATCAATAAATTATTTTAATATAAAATGAAGTATACATAAAATGTTTGTGTATGTAATATTATTTATATATATATATATAGAAACTGACACGTATTAGTTATTTGTTGTCGGTTGCCGTTTAGGTAACTGGACACGCGTACGCGTATAAACAACAGTTTAAAAGAGTCGAACTAACTAAACAAGCCCTCCCAGGCTCCCACTTTATAATCTGTGTTGTGTACCCGTCTTTGACGTTCTTGGAACAGGTACCATCAAAACTTTCAAAGCACCTACTAATAATCCGGCCATATTCCGCCGGAAACCGCCCAACTTACCTGGTTCTCATGCTTCCCCTTTCCGATTATCCTTCTCCAGAGAAACCCAAAACCCCAACCTTACATCGCAAATTTTCATTCACCTACCTCCAAACCCTAATTCACCACCCTCGCTCATGGCTCATTCTCTTCATCTTCATCCTCCAGATCTTTATCCTCCTGGCCTCCCGCTCTCTTCCCATCTCCACTCCCTCCCCCCAATTCCCCGCTCCCATATCCCCTGGCCTCTCCGCCGCCGACATCCGCAGCGGCAAAACCACCCAATGCCTATCCGGTAAGGTCTACATCTACGACATCCCACCAGAATTTAACACCGGCTTATTACAAAAATGCGATGAGTTAAACCCCTGGGCCTCCAGCTGCGACACGTTTTCCAACAATGGGTTCGGCCGGAAAGCAGCAGGAGTCTCCGGAGTCGTGCCGGTAAATCTCGCCGATACATGGTACTGGACAGATCAGTTTGCTTTGGAGATTATTTACCACAACCGTATGATGAATTATCATTGCAGAACCCTGGAGCCAGAATCCGCTAAGGCGTTCTACATTCCATTCTACGCTGGACTCGCGGTGGGCAAGTATTTATGGACGTCGAATTACACATTCAGGGACCGTGATCGCCATTGCGAGATGATTCTGAAGTGGGTTCAGGATCAACCCTACTGGAACAGATCCAGCGGCTGGGATCACTTCATCACCATGGGCCGAATCACATGGGATTTTCGCCGTTCAAAAGATGAAGACTGGGGTTCAAAATGTATTTATCTCCCCGGGATGAGAAACATCACCCGCCTTCTGATTGAACGGAACTCGTGGGACTATTTTGATATCGGTGTTCCATACCCGACCGGATTCCATCCCAATTCCCCTTCCGATGTGTCGCTTTGGCAGGATTTTGTCAACAAACGACGTCGCACTATCCTCTACTGCTTCGCCGGCGCCACACGTGGATTCATCAAGAACGATTTTCGAGGCTTGTTACTGAAGCAATGTTTCAACGATTCCGGCTCGTGCCGAGTCGTGGACTGTGGCGGGTCGAAGTGCTCAAACGGTACGTCCGCTATTCTAGAAACGTTTCTGGACTCGGATTTTTGTTTACAGCCTAGAGGTGATAGCTTTACACGCCGGTCTATATTTGATTGCATGGTGGCCGGTTCGATTCCGGTTTTTTTCTGGAAAAGGACGGCTTACTATCAATACGAGTGGTTTTTACCGGGTGAACCGGGGAGTTATTCTGTTTTTATAGACCGGAATGAGGTCAAAAATGGAACCTCCATAAGAGGGGAACTTGACAAAATTAGTAAAGAAGAAGTGAGGAGGATGAGAGAGAAAGTGGTGGCGTATATACCAAAACTTGTGTATGCAAAACCCAAAGAGGGTTTAAAGGGTATTAAGGATGCATTTGATGTTGCGGTGGAGGGAGTTCTAAGGAGAATCAAGGAACAAGAGGGAGGATATAAGTGGAAATAAGAAGAGAGATTGCAGCAGCAGCAGCAGCAGCAGCAGAAGTAATGCAAGTTTAGGTGGAAAATGAAGGGGCGGTATTATTTGGTTATTGTGATATACTGTGTATCATTTTTTTCTAGATTTCATGTTGTAATTACTAGTAGTATAGTATATCCCTATAAAATTACTACACAATTTAAGTTTATACTCCTTGTAAACACATTTGCATTCGAGAAAATTCAGTCTGATGGTTTGAGCTCTACCTAGTTGAGTTTGTAGTATTATTATTTTAAAACATGATATGTAACACAGAAAACTAGCGAAACTCTTTTCGTCGCTCCACCAAAAACATATGCAACACAAGTTTGATATCATGATAGGTTTTTGGTTGCTAGCTTAGCCTAAGGTCTTGAAGATGGTCCAAGTTCAATAAATAAATATGCACAGGGGATTCTGGGACCAAAAAGAGATGGTCATACTTGTGGGACGTTGGCTTATTGGACCGCTAGGCAACTGGGCAATCACCAAATTGGTGGTCCAACGTACACAGAGTTCAGCATCAAAACTAGTAGTAGTAAATAATATAGTGGGATCGAGCCTTTAGTAAGATGGTAGCACTACACATCTGCATCGTACAATTAAATTCTCATATTTTAATATTAAAATGTAGCCTTAATGGTATTCAAAAACCAAAAAAAATAATATTAATACTAAGTTTTACATTTTTATTTAATTTTCTAGTATCGTGGAGGAAAGGAGGTACCAAATTTTAAAATTGAACTATAAACTCGTCAATTATTACAAATCTTGCACAAATAAATAAATCTGATGTATTTCTCTGTAGAACAAATGATAAAATGGATGAAAAACAAACTACCATTTTATAAGCTCGCAAATTGGGCTACAATCTAGCAGGGTCAGACCGAGTGCACGTGTAATGTAGTAATTGAAAATTACTATATTTTTAGTTCCTAATCTAATGGCTTATAATGGGGGGAGTACTTCATGCCATGAGATTAACGGAGCTTTTCGTGTATAAAATTGAACAAGTACTTCCTAATTTTAACTGTATTTTATATTTCATTCATTTCATAAAAATAATTTTATTCATAAACTTTGCAAATATAAATATATTTCACGTATACTACTAAAGTTAATAAATAATTAACTTAATAGTGTTGTATAATACTAATAAAATTATACTAATATGTCCCAAGTTCAATACTCTCCTCCCGAATTAGCAAAAAAATAAAATAAAAAAGTATATTTTATTTAATTTTACAAGTGATGCACAATTATTAAATGTGAATGGCAATATCGAAAGGCACATGGTGAGGAACACACATTGATTGCTAATTTACTACTATGAATTTCAACTACTTCCTATCAGTAGACAGTAGACAGTAGACAGTAGACAGTAGGTGGCCCATAATGAACCTAGACCATCCACGTCACTTTCATAGCCCATCAAATGATAGGTTTTTCACTCATCTAGACTACCATAGCCCATTAAATGATGGATTTTTAAGTCATCTGGACTTGTGTAGCCCATCAAGGAGAGCAATACAAAATTATGACAATACATAAATTTATTTGGAAATGTGGAGTTTTTATTATACACCTACAAAATAAATAAGTTTTCAATTATTTCAATTTGTTTATTTTTATTATTATAAAGTTATTGACATACATCAATGATTTTTTTAAAATATTTTTTTACATATGTAGAGTTAAATCAATTGGGTACTATGTTAGATACCTGCTCGGGTATATTTTTAAAAGAAAATTCAACCGTACAAATAAAGATAATAATACAAAATTATGAGCATATGTAAAACTACATTTGATTTCAGTACTATGTTAATAGTTGTGTAAAATAAGTTTGCTTTTCGATAATTCAAATTTATTTATATTTTTGTATATCTTTTTGCATTCGTAAGGTTGAATATGTTTTAAAAAAAATTATAAATAAATTTGTTAACCATATAAAGAAACTAATCTATATATCTTAATAACTACGGTTACACATAATTACATGTCCCTAATACAAATATTTGAAAGGAGGAAAGTAACCCATAAATTAACTATTTTACGGAGAATCTTTAATTTGAGTGATACTTTATGTTTGGTTTGGTGGAATGAGAGATGGAATAGAATAAATTATTTTGTTGGAATAAAAAATATTTTGTTTGATTTTTTCATTCAGTTGGAAAGATGTATTCTGGCTGGAATACTGTCCAACTGTAAAATAAAAATTCCAATTATCGATTTTTTATCACAAATATATATTAGTGCTTGAAGTATAAAAAAATGTATATGAAAAAATATAAGTAGAAAAAAGAAGAAGAAATATATAATTACAAAAAAATTGTATAAAAATATGAGTCAAATTTTAAATATAAATTAAATTTAAGTTAAATTTGAACATTTTGAGGTATTTAGGTCACTTTATAATTATTTATTTTATTCTTGAATGTATTTCTAACATCAACCAAACATGTATAACTAGTTGTGTCCTGTGCCTCCGGCATTACATGGACGCTGAAATTTATCCTAAACTTTGAACGGCCCAGATGATTTATTAGGGTGAGCGAAAAAATCAAAATTAGTTGTATTTTATTAAATAAATATTAAAAAATTATTTCATTCTCTTCTTTATTCCATTCCATTCCTTCAATCTAAATATATCATTAATGCTACGTTTGGATTGAAAGAATGGAATGGAGTAGGGAATGGAATAGATGAGGGAATGAAATAAGGAAGGGAATGGAATGATTTTTTAATATTCCATGTATATGTTTGGTTGATGTTATGAATACATCTAAGAATGAAATAAATAATTAGAAAGTGACCTAAATATCCCCAAATGTTCAAATTTAACTTAAATTCAATTTATATTAAAATTTTAACACATATTTCTCTAGATTTTTTTTATAATTATATTCTCTTTTTTTACTATACTTTTTCATATAATTTTTTTTCTTACTTGTAAGTTATCTTTTTTATATATATATTTTTTATTTCTCTAGAATTAACTTTATTTTAATTGATGAAATCTAAAGATAAATAGTGTAAAATAAAATACAACCAACAAAACTAAATCAACTAAAGATAACACCCCACTCAATAATATAAAGTGATGATAAAATTCAATAACATAATGCATAATTTCATTTAACAACCAACAACTTAATAAAATGTCTAATCAAATAGTAATGCATTCCATCAAAAATCCTAAACAAAATCCCAATATCATCGTTCAATAAGTAATATAATAAAATGTCTAAATAACTAGTATAACACTCCACTTCAATAAATCTTTGACGAAACCCTCTTTTCGCTTCATCGGAAGGCTAAAAAGACCACCATCAACTCCTCCTCACGAGCAAGCTTGCACACGACCTTATTACGCCACTATCAGTTAGACCGGGCACATTACTCAACGCATTCATCGAGATTCTTCCGTTGCTTCATTTAATGAAGCCTCCAATCCAAGAAAGTTAGCAAATTGAGCATATGATTTCTCGAGTTGTGCGGCGAAGAATAAGTAGACCCTCCACGGCGATTCGTAATCAATATCGAAACTTGATTTTCTCTTCTTTTCTTGAAACTAGAGGACTTCATTAGATATTTCCTCACTGCGAGTTGGAATCAAGTCATCATCTCCATCATTTGTTTGGATCTCTTCATCTAACTTTCGACCATTTCAGCAATGATAGAGCATCTTTTCGATTGCTCTATCCTTGCCAAATATAACACGAGATCCAAATAATGTGGAAATGTCTTATTCTCGCCACTTTGCTCTCTTTTGGTGCACCTAAAACAAGTAAGAGAAAAAAATAACACAATAATTAAAAAACTCGATCATATATTCAAACATCTCAATCTTAAAACATAAGAATTATTCTACTTGTGATTAAGAATTACCTTAGAAATTAAATGCTTGAATCTTAAAAATGACTTACCTTAAGATATGGAATCCAGACATCTTTAGAGGCTTCACACATGATTTTCAACATCCCAACCAAATCCACTCATCATCTTTTCCATGCAAAGATATCATATACAACCGCTTATTCAAATTTTAATGTTTTCAACCTTGACTCGATATGTGATTTTGCCTTTATTCCTCTGCGCAGCAATTTCTCGACCAATGCTTTCTCAATAGCCAAGTAAAACCTGTGCTTAAAACCATTATCACTACTATACAAAGTTCCAAAGAGTATTTAATATGTCTAGCATACATTCCACAAGCTTGTCATCTTCATTTTCAACCCATTTGTGCTTACTCTTGCATGCCCCCTTTGCTTCATCATTTACTTGAGAATCCATCATAAATTGAAGTCTGGCCAAATATAAATTGAATCATAAATTGTATACTTACTACTTACTACTACTAGTATGCGCAAAAGGAGTCATGAAAGCGATTCAATATATGAATTTAATTCATATATTGAATCATAAATTCAATTCATATAGTATATAAATCTCTGATTTGCTCTTCTTTTTTGCACCATTTGATCATCATCATTCATTAATAAGGTAATTATCTTTCAACTACAATAATTTTTTACACATTGATTTGAATATTTTTTTCTCTATTGAGTTTTCATTGTTATTATACCAACATTTCTCAATATATATGATCACTCAAAAGCCAAATCAGTTAAAAGCAATGGAGTATAAAGGGATGAAAGCGGTACTTGGGTCAAGACCACCAAATTATGAAACCACGGATGTGGCATTACAGGCCATATATTGCCATTCAAGTGCCCAACACAACCCACCACTGGGACTCCAATATGCTAATTATGAACGGAGAAGGATGGAAATGCAAGTGCCCACCACAATTCGACCACTTGGGACTACTTAGTATATGAATTGAATTTATGATTCAATATATGAATTTATGAGTCTGACCAAATATATTTACTCTTGAGTCTTGACTCAGAGGCAGCAAGTTAGAAACTAACTCGGTGAGAGAAATGCAGAATTCATAAATTCATATATTGAATCATAAATTCAATTCATATACTAGTAGTCCAAATACACATACAATGCTAATTTATATGACCAATATGCTAATTTATACAGTGTTAATTTATAGTAGTCATAATTTATACAGTGCTAAATTATGAATTGAATTTATGATTCAATATAATTATAATTTGAAAATAATTATACAGTGCTAATTAGCAAATTATACAGTGCAAATTATATTCAATACAGTCAATATAATTTATATGACCAATATGCTAATTTGCTAATTTATAATTTATAGTAGTCAGTTTTCATATAATTCAATTCATATGACCAATATGTTAATTTATGAATTTGGAGTGGTCACTAACATCAACACCAATAATATACATCACATAATTGTTTGTTCCAAGCTACAGTGTTGTTGCAAACACTACAGCTAGCCACAAATGTTGTAAAAGCTAATTGGGTCCGTATGTACTTCTAGTTGGCATGATTCTTCTAACAAAAACTGTGTAAAACATGTAAAGTCAAGAGTATAAAAACAAAACAAACTTCATTTGCATATTATCATTCATTCATTCATTAAAAAACAAAACAAACTATATAAATATTTTGACAAGTAACTAACTATAGCCAAACCAAAGGATAGAAAAGGGGGTCTTCATAAATCAAGCATCACCCATAATTTATAAGTTTAAATGGCATATCAATCTTTTCTCAAAATAAAAAGAAAGAAGCCTAGCTACTAGTTGCCATCATTAAAAAAAGGAGATAGCTAAGCCAGTTAATAATCTCAAACTACTAAATATAAAACAATTTTAAACTATAAACTATGGTCAATAGCCAGTTAATCGATACAATAAGCATTGAAAGGTACTACTAATAATAAATAACACAATTTTAAACTATAAACTATGGTCAGCCCTCCACACATCAAACATCTCAACGACAAGATTTTCTCTAAAGTTTGTCCACACATGGGATGTCTTAACTGTATTGATGTAGTCTTCATCAACTCTAGTTTCCTCATGGTTGACTTCTATCTCCTCATCTTCAAACGGATCAATAGCTATTTCTTGCCTTATAAAGTTGTGCATTAGGCAACAAGCAACAATTATTTTATTTTATTTTATCTAACTAATCATTTAAATGATATCTTTGACCTCTAAAAGGTGCAAGAAAGCCCTCTCCATTGGTATATCCATCATCTACAAGGTAGTAGTTACCTTAACCAGATAAAAAAGGATGTTAAATGGGGTTGTGTTTGCTTGTTTTTGTTAGTGTAAGTCTATACATATGAAATTATATTAAGATATTTCTTATTTCTTACCTCGATTTACTTTTTAAACCATGATTACGATGCATTGCAGAATAAAAGTACCCTACCATCTCGCCATGGACCCTTCCCAACCAGTGTAAAGACGTAGATAAATTGCATCTCCTGGGGAGCAAAACACCTAACACGTTAGTTGTAATCTCATTTTTCGATTTCGATACCTAGGTTTATCTTCTTCAGAGGATATGAACCTTTATGTATGTTCCATCCAAAGCCCTAGACAACCCTAAGAAGAAAAATACTTATCTTTTTCAAAACATAATGATAAATATGTAATTTAAAAAAGCTTGTTCGGTAGGATAACAAATATCTAAGTTAAAGAAATACCTTGAACCATTTCCACTTATCGTCAAGAGAGTTTTCATGTATAGGTTCCGATTTCTTAAAAAGTTGACCTTCCAATCTTATCACGGCATTGAGTACGTTGTTGAAATGCATACTAATTGTCTCAACGGATCGATTTAATTGTAATACTATGACACGATTTTTCACATGATGGGCTATGACATACAAGAATATGGCAACTTGTTCATCTATTTGAAGGTACATCAGACTACTAAGTTTGCTGTGGTGGTATGTAAAATATCACATAATTTGGTAAAACTTGCCCTATCCATTCTAAGGTAATTGTGGCATGTAATGTCATTTATCATACACTAGCTCCCTCATAAATTTTAGACCGCTTTCGAAAGAAAGGGTGTACTTTTGGTCGATTAAGTGCTCTCATATGTCCGCGTGTCGTACCATAGATATAACAAATTGCATGAATAAGGTAACCATGGCAACTATTTCTTGGACCAAAAATAAAAAAAGGCAATTAATCTCTTCATTCTCTTCCGTTTGTCTAATCTACGACGAGCCATGATCGCAATTCAATTGAAAAGTAAGAGCAAACTCAAACAATAAACATATTGTAAAACAATTTCAAAACAAATTCAAGAAACATACTATAATGAAGCAATAATGAAACAAATCAATCAAACATTAATAACAAATTATTAATGGCATTAACAAAATTATACTAAATTTTGGAGTACTTTGTACCATAATAAGAAATTTCTAACATGTTACACAATAATCAAATTATTGTTTCCTTTAAAAGAAAAGGACCAAGTAACACGCTTATCATCTTATCATCTTGTACTACAACCAATCCCCATTAATAGCAAGAATAAAATGTACACAATGATAAAATTCATATCATTGACTAGAACATCGATATTCCTCGCTTTTAGGATATAGGAAATTCTAGAACATAGATAATAAATTATAGGCAATAAAAATGTCAAAACATAAGAGAGCAACAATTTAAAAAATAATAGATATAAATTCCCGAAAAGAGATGCCATTGGTAGTCTCATTTCTAAATTATTAAAACCCTCCAACCAAACACAAAACACCTAGTATGTAGCAGGAAGAAATTACTTAATAGTGATCAACGACCAACGTAATCGAATCGAGAATTGTTAAATATCGCCTAATTAGCAATGAGGAATCGATAATTGGAAAAATTATACTAAATGATAGGAATCAATGATCAATGGCGGATGAAATCGGTGAGAAAAATGGTATGTATGGTATCGTATGGGATTTGCTTAAAAGAAAAACTCAGTATAGTCTCGAAAGAAACAGATCAGTTCAAAACCGACGGATCCGCAATCGTAGAGTCAAAGCTGAACACACAATTTCCAATCATGTATCACCAAATCTACGTAAGAACATAGATGAATCTGGAAATTACGAAGAAATATGCAAATAGGCTGCCAAATTTCATGTAGTAGTATAAATATGCAAATAGGCTGCCAAAAAAAGAAGGAATAAACTGACTTGTGAGACGATATGATGGTGAGGGTTTTGGAGAGCCTTTCAGAGCTGCTGGATCAATCAATTGAAGATTTGTATCTCCTTTTCTCGGCTCCTTTTCTCTCGTCGTTCCCAGATCGATCGCGAATGGATGTGTAAAAAGCCCTATTATATCTTTAGGGGTATATTTGTCAATTACTTAAAAATAATGGATGTAATGATTTATTCCTGGCCACCCCTCAAGGAATGAAAATTAAAATTTGAAGTTAACTATCATTCCAGGATGAATACATCATTCCGATGAAATAAACAAATCAAACAACATTTTTATCATTCTAACAAAATAATTCATTCCATTCTCCCTCCTATTCCACCAATTCAAACGTAGCATAAGTCTTTTGCTAAACAAAAAATACTAGGTTCGATTCCCCCAAATCAATAAAAAAAATTAAAAATTAACTATTCGATACACCGATGCTAATTTACATTGTAACAGTTAATTTTTCTACCCATGGTTCATTGGTGATAATTTATTGATCGTTGGCGGGTTTAATCGTTATTTTTTTAAGGATATGATAATTAGATATAAATGTTTTATAATTTTATTTATTTATATTTTGATTCTCAATTTTTTTTTTTTTATTTTTACTGTTGTAAAAGTATATTTAATTATCATGTACCCTAATTATATTATTATAAGAATATTTAATAAATCTTTAAGTACATATATATTTGATAAATGCTAGTTATGCTTATAACTCTACTTTTAACACGATACAAATATGTTATATTGATTTATTTAAAATAGGTCTAATTAAATATTGTTACCCTGAACTATGCTTCCCATTTCACTTTGGTACATGTTCTTTCAATTTTTTCAATTAAAGGATTCAACTCCCAATTTTTATTCTAATTTAGTTTAATTTACTAACGTGTACATTATACTTGGCAAATAACTAAAATTAGAGAGGAGAAAAAATAAATGAAAGAAGTAACAAAAAAAATGTAGGCTGAGAAACTAATAGATAAGAGAACTTATTCTTTCACTCCGAACTCAATAGTCAATAGATATAGCATTACTATTCCAAATTGGGGTGGTCTGTTATTTTCGAAAGTTGTAGTTGTATGATGTGTTAATTTATTAAGATACAGGGATCTTGATGAAATTTAACAAATCTTTTGCAGGACAATTAATTTCCAATCTAACGGCAACTCCGCAATGTCCTAGGGTTTTACTATCCAACGGAGCGCAAAACCTCCGCCTCCATTTCAAGGACCTCCACGTCAAAATAGAATAAAAACACAAACCCTAAAACTCTTTTTCTCCTCTTTCTCTCCTGCTTCTGCAACTCAGTGCCACATTCCTTTTATAGCAGGAGAGACCTATCTTTCTCCCTCTACAAGTTTCACATAATTATGCCGTCTCTATCTATTTCTGAACCTATCTCCCCCAACGTTCACAAAGAGAAAAAGGAGAAGAAGAAGATGAAGAACAACACCACAATCACTGAAGCCCTAGAACTGGACTCTTCTGTTAAAAAGAAGAGCAAGAAAGAGAAGAAGAGCAAAAAGAATTCATCTGATTCTAATAAATTTACGTTCAATGATTCGGAAGAGAATTTTCTGGAGAAGAAGATTAAGAAGAAAGAGAAAAAGCGTAAATCTTTGGAGGATGACGACGAAGAGAGGAGCGAAACTAGCTCCGAGCTCGGGGAACCGATGAATTTGAAGGATAACAAGAAGAAGATAAAGTTAATGGAGCCTGAAGAAGAACAAGTAGAAGAGGAAGTGAATCCTAATGCGGTGTCGAATTTTAGGATTTCGGAGCCTTTGAGAAACACATTGAAGTCGAAGGGGATTGAAGCGCTGTTTCCAATTCAAGCTATGACTTTTAATACTATCCTTGATGGTGCAGATTTGGTTGGCCGAGCTCGAACTGGTCAGGTAACTAAGAATTCTAATGACTTTTAAGTATGATTATGGTTATTAGTTAAAACTACATGAATGATATTGTTGACGATGCTAGAAATGTGGTAATTCACATTTTTGTGAGTGAGATTTTTCGCCTATATAATGGAAAGTGCTAAATACACTGATGTAGTCTTACTCCTTACAGTAGCTCAGAATTGAGAAACCTCGTATCACATTTATGTTGAGTGCCATCGTAAAACTTACTAGTCTGGAGAATCATTACTAGTTAACCTGTTACAAGATTGGATAACTAGTCTGCCTTTGCGTGCTTTGTGATCATGCAGGGTAAAACCTTGGCCTTTGTGTTACCCATAATGGAGTCCTTAACAAATGGACCCTCAAAAGCATCTCGGAAGATGGGTTATGGGAGGTCACCAAGTGTTCTTGTGCTATTACCAACTAGGGAACTGGCTACACAGGTATTATGCAATAACTTTATGTCAAAGAACTTTTATTGAGCACTAATTCGGAGTCTTTCGGTTAGCTTATTGTTATTTAACCTTTTATTTTTGTGATAGGTGTTTGCTGATTTTGAAGTCTATGGCGGGGCTTTGGGGTTAGCATCATGCTGTTTATACGGGGGAGCTCCCTACCAGTCTCAATACAATCAGCTGAAAAGAGGGGTTGATATAGTCGTGGGAACACCTGGTCGAATTAAGGTATACTTTTCTTAACTAAAAATTTGTACCTAGCATTTTACAAATAAAGTTCATAAACAGACTGTCTTTTGTGAAAATCTTGTTGTAGGATCACATTGAGAGAGGAAATATTGATTTCAGCTCATTGAAGTTTCGCGTTCTTGATGAAGCTGATGAAATGCTGAGGATGGGTTTCGTTGAAGATGTGGAACTTATTCTAGGTGATTTGATAGACATAAGCATGTGCTTAGGCTTTTGTTGACTAATTTTCTTGTACCATATCATATGGAACCATTACTGTATCATTTATCTTCAATGTGTGTCATCAATTATAAATTTACCTTTGATGGTGTTCTATATTGGAAGAATAAAATCCAAGCTGGTATAGATGAGAAAATAGATGTGGCCGTATTTTCTATGTGCTCTTTAATTGCTTCGGTAACTGCATGTGGGTTTATTAACTTGCCCCCTTTTAAACTTTGAAGGCAAGGTAGAAGATGTAAGCAAAGTTCAAACTCTTCTCTTCAGCGCAACCTTACCAGCTTGGGTGAAGCAGGTTCATTTTGTGACCCATTAACTTTGCTGATACTATTCCCTTCCCCCTTTCCCCCATCTAATAGTTAACCTTCAGATTTTATCTGTCAAAACTGTTCCCGTATCCCTTTGTCAATCCTCCTGTTCTCTGGTCTGACGTAAACATATGTTTTGCATGGTTAGATTGCTTCTAGGTTTCTGAAGCCAGACAAGAAAACTGCAGATCTTGTTGGTAATGAGAAAATGAAGGCCAGTATAAATGTGAGACATATTGTTATTCCCTGCTCCGGTTCTGCCAGAGCACAGCTTATTCCTGATATTATTCGCTGTTATAGCAGGTTAATCTTTTTAGACCTTGAAACTTGTGAATTACGATCTTCTGACATTTTGTACAAAGTTAATAATTCTCTCAATTTCTTATCTCATTGGCTGTGTTGTTTCAGTGCGGGTCGTACAATCATTTTCACGGAGACAAAAGATTCTGCTTCTCAACTAGCTGGGATATTGCCTGGAGCACGTGCTTTGCACGGGGACATACAACAGGCCACACGTGAGGTAACATATCATTGACACAAAGGTTTTGTCTTACGTTATTCTTCTAAATTTGTAAACCTGATGTTCCATGTGATTTTCTTTTGTTGTAAATATTCGATTTTTGGGGTTCCCTAGCTAAAATATCTTTTGGGAATGAAAAGGCTTCAAGTTTGTCCCCACCATATGCAGAATTGCAAAACCTATATGGAGCTTGGAGCCCCTAAATATATTGCGCTATGGGGAAATAAAAGAAAATACAAAACAAGGAATGTTGCAATAATTCCTTCAGTTAGTAAAGTACTATTTCTGGGACTATGCATTGATATTGATTGATGGCTTCACACCATACATGAAATAATTTGTCTAATAACAAGCTATGATGCTTCTTTTTTAGGCGGAATTCGTGATATTGACCTCTTATATATATATATATATATTTCAATTTACATGAACGGGTTCCTTCAAATGTGATAATAGCCATTCAACTTGAGTTGAAGTTTAGTATCATATTTTATTGACCATTGCAAGAAAAATATTTTATCATACCAACCCTTGTTTGCTATGTTACACGGACTCAGATAGAGTGTTCGGTTGGATACGATATTTTGAATAGTTCGACACAGGTCTTCCTCAGTTTGTCAATTTTTTACACTTAAGTAAAGTGTCCAGTGCCTATGTCTTTGTCTAATTGTCGAGTGTCGGACACGGGTACTTTAGGGCAAAGGGAAGAGTCTGTGTAACATAACTTGTTTGTATTTCCTTTTAATGAACTGAACTTGTCTTTATTTCCTATGTCATAGGGTTATTTAGCTCTCTACATAGGGTTATGTAGACTATTATGTTAACCTTGTTACAAAAATATTTGCGATGCTTCCAGGTCACTCTTTCTGGATTCAGATCAGGCAAATTCATGACTTTAGTTGCTACAAATGTAGCAGCACGGGGACTAGACATCAACGACGTCCAGTTGATCATCCAGGTCTTTACTTTCCTCTTTCATTTGCACTCTTTCTGTCTCTTTCATGTATGTATGTATTTTTCCCCGTATTTGAAATTTGGTATGTGTACTTTACTGACTATAGTTTTGATGTTATAGTGTGAACCACCACGGGATGTTGAAGCTTACATTCACCGATCTGGACGGACGGGGAGAGCAGGTAAATCTTAAGTGATATATTTTTTGAGTTGTCTTGTCTTTATATGTTAAATTCAAATTACTTATTTTTGCAATTTTCTTAAGGAAACACGGGTGTTGCTGTTATGCTTTATGATCCAAGGAGGTCAAATTTTTCTAGGATAGAAAGAGAGTCTGGTGTGAAATTCGAGCACATAGCTGCTCCTCAGCCTGCTGATATTGCTAAAGCTGCTGGCCTAGAAGCAGCAGAAACAATCACCGAAGTCTCTGACAGGTAATTTTTTTCTCTCTGTAAATTTCTATGGATTCTCTAATGTGTTTTCATGACAATAACATTTACATATTATAAATTTTCTTAGTGTAATTCCGGTCTTCAAGTCTGCCGCTGAGGAGCTACTAAATACATCTGGTCTATCACCAGTAGAACTACTGGCAAAGGCACTTGCCAAGACCACTGTGAGTTATATTGTTTTGTACTGTTAGGACTAGAAACTTTGATATCTTGGTATGATTGTAATACTTGAGCCTATTTGCGTGGTGCAGGGTTATACTGAGATCAAGAGTAGGTCACTTCTGACTTCCATGGAGAACTTCGCCACAGTTCTGCTTGAGGCTGGAAGACCCATCCACACACCATCGTGAGTGCCTGTTTACCCTTTCATTTCATTTTTTATGTGTGGGCGAACTCATCATTTTACAACGTATGATGAGAAATTGAACAATACTATGTAGCAACATGCATAATGGTGTTTGCTTCCTATGTGATCCGCTGTCTTGATTTGATGGCTTCAGAGTTTTTTTTAGCTGCAACATAAGTAAGATGCCTTGAAACGGTAGCCAACACATGCTATCCGATCTAACCCTATGACCAAAATCTAAGAGAGAAGAATTAAAGGAGGGAAAGTTTTGATGAGAAGGGTTTTATGTTGTCCTATATGCCACCATGAGCATGACATAAGCCAAACTCATGCTGTTAGTTAAGCTTATTCTTCACACAACTAATGCATACATATCTAAAATTGATTTTGTTGTGGTTATGGAATATTGTTTCCACCAAAAATCTCCAAATCGGATAATTTTGATGTCATTTTAATATTTTGACGTTTCCCAATTGACAGTTGTGTGAGAGGGACATTGAAGGGTTGGCCCAATGCATGAAAGTTGTAAAGAATCCTTGCTTCATGTATGAGTTCAACTTGTTGATCAAATTCTCAAGTTAAATTGAGTAAATGAAATTCAGTCCTTCTATAGATTCTGTCGAAGACAGATTAAATTATTAAACCATACTGTTACAAGTCATTATCTGGAAACTGTGTTACTCGGACTCGCCATTTTTGACAGAGTACCCGTGTCAACATGACACGACACCGATACGGGTGCGAGATCCGCACGGGATTCGGCCACAGAATCCGGATAGGAGGAGAATAAGACGAGGAAGGAGGAACAAAGAAAGAGGAAAGACCGAAGAAAAATGAGTTAAAAACTTGCAATATGTCGCCTTTTTCTTCTTCTCCTCCAACGAGAACGAGTATTGGAGTATTTGAGCCTTTTTCTTCTTCTTCTCCAACGAGAACGAGAGAACAGAGAATGGGATCTGATATCAGATTTAGAGTTAAAATCTCTAAAAAATTACAATTGGGTACCTCATAGTTTTTATAATTTTTTAATTTAGTCCCCAGATTTTTTGAAAGTTCAAAATAGCCATTGAAAAATTACATATCAGCCCTTGTAGTTTTGTTTTCTTTCATTTTAGCCCCTAAAGTTTCAATAGTTTCAGTTCTGCCCGTTTCTTTATATTTTTGCACTTCAGCCCATGATAAATGCATGTCTATATGAATTTGGACAGTATAAACATTATTGTTAAAAAATCATAACATACCGTATCCCCGCACCCGTGTCCAAATTTGGATCCATATCCGCGTATCCTCTATTTTTTGACTTCATGTATCCGACACCTAGATTCGTACCCGCACCCGAGTAACACAGTTTGGAAATCTTGTGATTGTAATCGATTGGGAAGAGAGACAGAAAGAAAGAAAAGAGAGAGAAAGAGGAGAGGAGAGGAGAGGGGAGGGGAGGGGAGGGGGAGGGGGGGTGTTGAATCCCCATGCAAATGCAAGGATTATTGTTTTGGTTATGAAGGCTCAAGTTGTTGACAAGTATCTCAGTTTGTTTGACAAGTATACATCTTGAGACATGTACTTATTAGCACGTCTTATACCCTCCAAGAAATCCTGCTCATTTCTCGCCTGGACTTTTGCTGTAAGCTTATTTTGTTGGAATGATATCCAACTCATTCATTGGGGGTAGTAGTGTCCAGAAAAGGTAAGAACACTTGCTTGACCATGAGGCTTAAGATGTTTATAAATATCTCAGTTTGTTAGCTCATTTTCTTGAGACGTTCTTTAGTATGTGTTGTACACTGGAAGAGAGATCATTACTAATTGTTTGATCACTTTTTTTTTCTGTGACCTGTTTTTTGTGGGAAAGATATTCTTTCGTAACCTAAGAAGCAAGGATATGGGTACATGACACGGGGATACGGGGTTCATCAAATCTTAAAAACGGGGACTCAGGTGTGGCGGGGATATGTCACATATTTATTTAATACATATGTATATAGTTATATATTTAGGCTTTTCAAAACAAGATTTTCATATATCTAAAGTCCAGAGACTTATTTGTATATGTATAATTACTAACTTGGGGGACTATATACTGAATTGTACAAAACCATGTGGAGCTGACTGTAATTTGGCTAAATATTTAAGGATAGGGCTCTGTTCGTTCACACGTTCACACAATCCATGTCATGCTACCAGGAGAAAATAGAGAGGAAAAGAGAAAGAAAAGAGAAAAGAAGAGATCCACGGAGAAGGGGGTCGATGTCGGCAGCCACAAACTTCGCGTGATTGACCGTCGCAACAAGTATATTTTCTTCTTCTCCTTAAGGATCGATGTTGGCAGCCACCAACGTTGCGCAATCGACTGTCGCAGCAAGTATCTTCTGCAGTCACCATTTCCTAACTGGAAATAAATCCTAAGACGCCTATAAGCCGCGAATTCCATAATAAATTTTTGGGATACGGCAATGGGCGCACCCTGCGCACAATACGTCTCCTACTTGTTGCATCCCTGCTTCCTAGTCCGTAACATGCATTATGAAAAAAGTTGCACATTTTTTTTTACCTTGTCAGGTGTATTTTTACCTTTGGAGATATGTAAAATGAATAAATGATGAAGTAGAGAAAATTGTGTTTGCAGATTTAATGATCTGGTGGTTTAAGTCACCCACTTTTTTACTTCCTTACTGTTTTTCTTTCTCATGATGTTCCAGCGTTGCTTATAGTATCTTGAGGAGGTTTTTACCTGAAGAAAAAGTCGAGACTGTTAAGGGTCTTGCTTTGACAGCTGATGGGAAGGGAGCTGTGTTTGATGTGTCTGCAGACGATTTGGACACGTTCCTTGCTGGTATGTTCTTAATAAATATTCCATCCGTCCCTTTTTAAATGTCGTTTTAGAGAAGTGTTTTTTGTCTCTTAATGTTTGTCATTTGAGAATTTCAATCAAGTATTAATTGCTTAGTTTTCAATATTACCTCAAATATTAAATATAACTTTAGTTCTCTCACTACTACTTTTTATCTAATAAGTAACTTTTTTTCCAATGCAAGGACAATATTGACATTTAAAGTTATTTTTAGCTAAAGAAACATTGGCTATGTTTGTTTGTAAAAGATTATATTTGGGATTGGACTTATCCCATTTCTTGAAAAATACTTAACTATTAGTTTAATAATTTGACTTGAAAGGGGACAAACATAATCCATCATTTACTAAAAATTTGTTTTAAATTAATCTTTAACTTTATTTAAAAAAACCAATGTATCTTATCCATCTATCTAAAAACTAATGGCAATATGATATCTTTGTTATGGAGGGGTAACGGTATAATAGTCCAAGCGTTAAGTTTTTATCCAATGAAATAATTTGAACAAAACAAACATAACATGAGTATAAATTATCCCATGAAAAACAAAATGTGACTAGGACTATTTAATGTCTTCCAAACAAATTATTGTTTTTCTTAATATGTGCGCGTGTTGACAAAGACAAATAACAAGGGAAGGGAGTATTATAAATTTTGCATGGATCCTGGTATAAATTTAATCTTACTATTTAGCTTTTTAGTAGGACTGTTGTCTTCCCATCTAATCTTAATTGCATCATTTTAGGACTGGTAGGCTTGAGCTATTGCATCATTTAAATGAAATAGTAGTTTTAAGAAATTACTGTTTTTTAATTTTGTGTTTTTGGGGGTGGTTGCAGGCCAGGAGAATGCAGCCAATGTTAGTTTAGAGGTGGTGAAAGAATTGCCACCATTGCAAGAGAAGGACCAGTCAAGAGGGGGAAGATTTGGCGGTGGTCATGGTGGCTTTGCTGATCGGAGAAGTGGTGGTAGGTTTTCGGGGGGACGTGGTGGTAGAGGTGGATTTTCTGATAGGAGAAATGACAGATTTTCACGAAACAACAGATGGTGAAGAGCTCTGTAACTGTTTAGACAAATGCATGCGTTTGGGGATGCCATAGAGGCATAGCAATTTTGTGATAATGAAGAAAATATTTCATTCACCAACTCTTATCTAAGTAATTGAAAAGTGAATAGAATATATGCTTATATGTAAAGACACTATTTTGCATTTTATGTTTAGTATATTTCAATATTTATATTTTTGCTGGGGTTCTATATACACGCCCAGTTTTTGTATTCAAATTGGACGGAATGACATTGTTTAGTATTCGTAGATTTGTACCTTGAGTAGTGTTTACTGTGTATTGCAGTATATATATATAACCAATCAGGTGAGGGTTCTCTTACTTTGTTAAAATGTGGATTTTTTTTTTTAAACAACTAAAAAAAATTATTTAATATTTTATGGAACTGATATTTTTTCATAATATAATGTTTTGGGCGTGATTTGAATACTTATATCAAAAAATGGTGGTACAGTCTGCACAAATTGTAACAGACCTGTTTTCTTATACGTATCTAAATCACATTCAAAACACTGTATTATGAAAAAAATTTCAGTTCTATAAAATATTAAAATTTTTTTTTAGTTATTTTAAAAAAAAAATCAAAAAAGAAAAACAGTATTTTAACAAAGTATAGGAGTCTTTACCTGACCTATATATATATATATATATATATATATATATATAGATGTTTGGTCTTTTTAATGTGTGTGATTTGTACAAAACATGAATTGATGCTTAATTTTGTTTGTTTCCTGTTCCATTAAAAAGTTAAAAAATACAATTTAACTTGGATATATTAAATTTTAAAATCAAAAAAAGTTTAAAATGAATAAATTTTGTGATTTATATTTTTGTTATATGTTATATATTTATAATAATTATATTATTTAAAATTAAATAAATTTGTAATAAATTTAGTATGTCCTGGTTTAAATTTTAAAATTAAATATTACAAACAGAACAAGGATGCATGATGATGATGCTCTGCTTAAGAAATACTATTAGTAGTTCTTGCAGAATCTTTAATTGTTACAACTTACAATGCAATGAAATTCTAATTATTATTAACAAAAAATAAAATAAAAAACTCGGACCAAGTGATAGTATGATATGATAGTTTGATAATAAAGCTGTGATGGGAGCAGGGGCGGATCCAACTATAAAATTTAGTGGGGTTAAATTTAAATTTTTTTATTAAGAATAAAAATTATAATTATATATATATATTTTTAAATTTAATATAATTTCTCAACATTTAAATCGTTAAGTTTAATATATATATATATATATATATATATATATATATATATATATATATATTCATGATTTTCTTCTTATAAATATTAGAATGATTTTTTTTTATCAAATTTTTTTTTATTAAAAACCCAATATAATACAAATGTGACAAATTCAAAAGAGTTTGATAAGGCCACACGGGATAAAAAAACACTAAATAAATAGTCTTAGAGTTTTAATACTTTGTCTTTGTCTTTGAATTTTAATTTGATGATAAAAGAAAAGGAAGCGAATGAAAATAAAAAGAGATAATGTCAATTTTGTAATAGAATAGAATTTTTTTTTTAAAGAAAAGTGGTGTTTTTAAGTTTTAATTAGAAAAAAATATTTAAAAAATGAGTTTATTTCGAGTCAAAAAAAATTTCCTCATTTTTTTCTACAACTAAATTAAAAACTTTACAGGATGTTAGTTAAAAAAAAAATAAAAATAGAAGAGAGTACTTATTTTTTGAGTCAAATATTATACATGAAGAGAGGAATAAAATAAGTAATGCAAAATTATTATTACTTTAAAAAATTATTTATATAAAAAGAGAATAATAATGAAGGTGTGTACTATTGGGAAAGAACTAAGGAGAACACAAAAAATTCAGTGGGAGCAGGTGTCCCTGCCCTAGGGTAGATCCGCCTATGGATGGGAGTTTCTCTCCTTCATTTTATTTATTTGACTTTCTTTCTTCTTTTACCTATGCAGACGACGGATGATATTATTCCGTCAGTTTAAGTAAAAAAAAATGTCTTAAGAATTTCTCCTCACAATTTTATTTATGTTGAAAAGTAGTCTCAATTCTATGATGATGTTATAAAATTGTTATTAAAATTTTAATATTATATTTCTTCCGTTTCTTAATATAAATCGTTTTATAAAAATATTTTTGTTCCTAAATATAAATCGTTTGAGAATTTCAAGTAAGCATTAATTGTTTAGTTTCCAATATTACTCCGAGTAATAAATATAACTTTGGTTCTCTCACTATTTTTTACTCAATAAATAACATTCTTTTTTTCCAATACAAGGGCAATATAAATAATTGATAGTATATTTAATGTTTTATAATTATTTTTTTAATATTTATGTACAACTCTAAAACAACTTATATTAAAGAACGGATATTTCAATAGAATTATACTGTCAACAAATTTAAGAGTCCAGAATCGTCAGAATTATAACGCAGCTTCCAGAATATTTCGGTCCAGAATCTTCCAGGGCCGCCACCAATCAAAAACAAAAATATTGACATCAAATCACAAACAAAAATGAGAGAAGGATTTTTTATTATTATTATGTCGCTTAAATAATTTATAAAATTTATTAAAAATAAAATTTTTATAAAATTTATTAATTTAAGTGTTATTTAAATACATGTAAAAAATATAACTATACATGTAAATCACTAAATTCTATAAAAATTTTAATTTCAATAAATCATATAAATTATTTAGAAATCATATATAAAAAATAAAATTGTGTAAAATTACCCTTTTAATAAATTTTGAAATTATTTTTAATAAATTATTTGAGAATCATATAAAAACATAAAAATATTTGACTTCACCTATTTATATTTTTGACAAAACAAAATGATAGCCACGCCAGGCTTGCTAACTTTCACACCTGTCGGTCGCTCTGTCTGAAATAGGAGTACTAACTTCTCTTCTTCCCCTGTCGCCTGATGCTTTTCTATTATTGGTATTTCAACTGTACTTAATTTTTGTCCAAAAATCATGGGTTGGTACAGAAGATCGAAAGCTTTCGATACGTTTCGGAGATTCGCTTCCAAGATTGTACCCAAAAGCCAAATTCCAGAGTCCATTTCAAGAATCAGTCAGCCTAATTCTTCTGCACCCATTTTGAATAAAATTAGGATTTCTGGGTCTTCTCTTACTCCTCCGACTTCAAAAAACTTGGGTTTTCAATTTGGATCCAAACAGAATTCCTTCAGTCTTTCACTTGGACTAAGGCATTACTATGTTGATAGATATCAAGTTCATCACTTTCGGCCACGAGGACCGCGAAAGTGGTTTCAAAATCCAAGGTATCTGTTCATTGTTACTGTAGTGGGTTCTGCTGTTGTTATCACTTTATATTATGGGAATTTGGAGACAATACCTTACACAAAAAGAACCCATCTTGTACTTTTATCACCAAGCCTCGAGAAACAGATTTGTGAAGCCCAATTTAAGCAAATAATGGCTGAATTTAAGGGAAAAATACTGCCTGCAATTCACCCGGATAGTATTAGGGTCACGTTGATTGCTAAAGATATTATTGGGGCATTACAAAGAGGGTTGAAGAAAGAAGACACCTGGACTGATTTGGATTATGCATCGGATCCCCATGAGAGTGGTGGGTACGAGGCTTTGGTGGCACCAACTCAGAGTTCTGAAGGAAAATGGCATAAAGAGGATGAGGTTCTTGATGATAAATGGGTTCAGCAGAGTAGGAAGAAGGGCCAAGAGAGAAGGGTACAGTCCTCGACCGCGCATCTGGAGGGTCTAAATTGGGAGATTTTGGTGGTGAATGAGCCTGTTGTTAATGCATTTTGCCTACCCGATGGGAAGATTGTTGTGTTTACAGGTTTGCTTGATCATTTTAAAACGAATGAAGAGATCGCAACCATAATTGGGCACGAGGTATATGATGAGTTTTGTTTTCTTAATTTAGTAGATATTGTTCAGGCATTAGCAAAAGTTTGTTCAGTCACTTCAGTGTGATTAACAGTTGTTGTTTGTATGTATGTTTGAATAGGTTGGGCACGTTGTTGCTCGACATGGAGCTGAAGGGATTACAAAGAATCTGTGGTTTGCCGTTACACAGTTGGTTCTTTATATGTTTGTTATGCCTGACTTTGTCTACTCAATGTCAACTCTTTTCCTAAAGCTACCTTTTTCACGGAGGTATAGTATAAGGCCTGGTTTTACTTAAATTAGTGATTGTTGATTTGTTTCTGTAGTAGATCGTGTTCATGCTAATTATGTTTTCTTAAGTAGATATTCATGGTTGTTAGGCCTTGCAGACTTCTTAAGGAGATTTTTTAATGTTTTATCATGTACATTGGTTACCTCGCCTCATTTTTTTGTGTGCTAATTTACCTCGCCTCATTATTTATATCCTTGATGATATCACGGCTGTTATTGACCAGCACAATGAATTACCTTTTGGCCTTACAGGTACTGCTTTTGCAATGTCAGTTTCATTTCTTATAGTAAACTGTTGGATGTAGAGCCAATAAATCTCCCTAAGGGCCTAAGATAATATAAGAGGCCTTGATACTCAGCATATCTAATGGACATGTTGAAACTTGAAACTAGTTTACATTGCCTACCTGGTGAGGAGGCCTAGTTTGTAAGTTCATGGTTGACACTGGGTTTTCTTACTTAAAAGGTTGGAGTATGGACCAAAGACAGCTGTTGTCATTTGTCTTACTTAGTGGACATTACTAAGAAGTCCTTCTTAGAGATTTCTAACATTGGGACAAAGGAAAATCTTTCTGTCTATTGGTGTATTGGATTTTGTAACTCAAAGCAATAGTGTTATTCAAGTTACCTTGGTCATAAACAAAAACAATGCTCTGCAAAGTCTTAAAAACAAAAGTTTTTGCAAGTTTTAGTCAAAGTATTTTTTATGCATTTAGGTCTTGGTTTGCCTTCCAGATCTTGAGTTCGATTGATCCTTGATGCATTTGGAGCATCAACATTTGTATAGCGATAGAGATCCTTTGTTGTTTGTCGGAACAACCTTTACCTTTGCAAGGACAAAATATTAGACCTTAAAAATTGATACTGTTTGGTTCTTGTTATTGCAAGTATTCTAGATTGTCTGTCCAATTTAGACATCATTGGTTGTATAAGAAATAGAGGTTGCTGATGTCATTGACGATGTGTCAAAGTCATGTTCACAAAGCTCGCTGTTCATTTATGCTGGATGTATAGCGGATGAAATTTCTACCATTATCATGCTATCACCTCTACTGCAGCCTTTTCACTTTCACATTAGTTCTAGTTATTCCCTGTTTTTACCTTGTGCCCATTTATGTATAATACTTGGTGAACTTATTTAGTTTTGGTGTTACATAGTAAAGTCTCACTTAAACTTCTTAATAACTTAGATGTTAGTAATTGGTGGCATTGTTAATGGTGCCAGCTTTTGGAGATGCAGCAGGTTATATTTCTACTTTTTGAGAGTGAGACTTAAAAGAGGGGTTTGACACACCCATAAATGCTTTTGTATAGCCCAACACCCGATTGAGGTTAAATGGAGGTGAGTATTAAGATACAGTTGGAAAAATCCAATGACAGTTTAGAAGGGCTCAAAATAGGATGTGTTTCTTTGCAAGCTTGACTTGAGAGTGGATGGTAGCCAACATGTGGACAAAGGGCTTTTTATAGAGAGGGGTTGAGTAAGGGGGTGAAAATTAATAATTCATATGTTAGAATTATCCTGTGTTATTTTTGGAGAGTCCTTGTTCTTCAGCTTCATTGGCGAGCTGTTATCTTATACAGTGGCGGAACCAGAACATTTATAGAGGGGGTCAAAATACATCAGTAAAAAAATTATTTATTAACGCTTGGAGTGCTTCTTTCAAATTCATTTTGCCCAATTATAGTATTTCAGAACATTCTATTCCAACCCTTGTCAACTTTTGAGTTGTGAGTCTAATGACTTCAAACATTAATTGTTGCTGTAATTATCTTTGTCTTGAATTTGTCCAGAATCACGTGTGGAAAGATCACCATATGATAATATTCAGTGGCGGAGCCAGAGGATTTCAACAGGGGGGTTCGGATTATGCATGTAATTTTTTTTTCGACGGCCTCTTAGTTCGTTGATTTTTTTTTTCCATGTTCCTAAATCACAAATAATTCAACATTCAACAAAATCATAATCCTAAATCACAAGTAATTCAACATTTCAATTAGTTACTCAAATTCAATTAAAACAAAAAAATCAATTACAAATTGAAACACATTGTTGACTGTTGAACCGGTAACGGTACTAGAACGACGGAGTCTCTCTTCGGAGTTCGGACCGTAAAGGCGGTAAATCCAACCTGCGAGTTCTCATATTTTGAAAATGTTGGATAATCACTTCATTATCAATGCGCTTTAAAATATCTCTCTCGACATAAAGACACCAAAACAATTGGTGAAAAGTCATCTCCCATCTTGTTACGCAAAATTGTGTTAACAATATTCATCGCAGAAAATACTGCTTCCACACTTAGCGATGCGAAATGAGCAAAAACTAAAGCCAACTTGATAAGAAGATATACTAAATGAAAAGTAGTGTGATATCCCACCTCAACCATATTAGTTGCAAGTTCTCCGACATTTTCTAGTTTAGAAAATCTTGCATTTCCTCTCATTTCAGAAATCCACATCTTTAGTTGTTCTTTAAGCTCCATTCGATCATCCATTGAAAAATCTTGTGGATATAGTTCTGCAAGTCGAACTAACTTTGAAAAACTAAAATTGGAGAACGAATTCTTAGGATCAAGACATGCTATGCACAAGAGCAATTCCGTGTTCGTCTCAGTGAAACGATTATCTATCTCTTGACTAATACGATCAACAACCTAAAAAATATAAAATAAAATTACTTCTATATTCAAAAACATAATTAGAAGTATAAATAGAGAAAAACAATTGAATACCTGACAAAATATCTCAACTCGAAAGTGGTGAAAGTATGTGTATTTGCAACGAAGGCGACCTGGAACATTATCTTCCATATTAGGGATGCTAATATTATGTTCAGAACAAAAACTGTTCACATCTCCTAATAGATCATCCCATCCATTCTCCCTGAGATGTTGCAATTGTCTCTTGGTAGTAACAACCAAATTCATGGCCTCTACAATATTCTGATCTTTTTGTTGCAAAAATTGTGACAAAATATTTGTCAACCCCAACACTACCTTCATCAAGTGAGCAATGAATACAAACTCATATGTTTCCATCTTATCGATCAAGCCCACAACAATGCCTTTACTTTTGGATTCCTGTCCATCTTCATATATATTCTGAAAAAAAAATGTTGGAACCTAACCTTAGAAGTTGGAGTGATGGAGTCGATTGGCGTCTGGCAAGACCGCTGGCGGAGATGACAATGAAGAAGCGCTAGCAAGAAGGGCCGCTTCAGCCTCCACTCTCCAAAGAGTGACCACCCAAACGTGAATAATTCCTCCGTGTCTCCGTGGCTCGCTTACTGCTTTACATTTCAAAGTGGACTTGTAGTGACAGTTTTGTTATTTGGTAATATCACATATGTAATATGTTGACTTTAGTGGCTTAATGGGCCATCATGACTTTTAGAAAAAATACATACGAACATGACTACATGAGAAATATTTTTCTTTGGGTGAACTAGTTCTGAAACAAGTCAAACAACCCAATCCTAAGTTATAAAAAAAAATTACTTTTTTTTTCTTCCCCTTCCTTCTTCTTCTCAGTGCACCTCGGACCCCCCGGACTTCCCGAATTTCAAGCTGGACCCTCCCTAGTACATAAAAAAATTTCTCGCAACAGGGGGGCCGTGGACCCCCCGGGACCCCCCCCCCCCCCCCTCCGCCCCTGAATTAATATTGTTGCCTACTTTATTATGAAATACTCCTTGTAATAGCTTCTGAAGCTAACAGCATCCTGCCCCCTCATGAGTCTTGACAAAGAAGCTCGGTCCAAAAGGTGGTGCGTATGATTTTTTGTGTCCAAAAGCCTTCTGTTTTCTCAACATATTCCCTTCCCATTGTATTTAGGTTAACTGAGCTAGCAGGAAGGATCACATTTACTTGCTAAATGTAGAGAAGAAAATCTCATCTATCTGGTTTGTGACCATGTGATGCAAGTGCTGCTTTGAAATTAATATTCAAGATGTACTAGGCTGGTTATTAGGTTAATTTACTCGAATCAGTCAGTAGATTTTGAAATGTAATGCGTAGGGGTTTAAGCGATCAATCTTCTGAACATCTACAGGTAGATATTGGTTCAATATGTGAGTTCATCATTTCTATGATAAGTTTATCGAATAATCTTTTACCCTTAAAAGAACGAGCGGTAGAATTGGTCGTTAAATTTGGTGCTTGAGGATTCATACACATTATTGGATCATAATCACGGACATTGTTATTATGTCGATAATGGAGTTCCATGAACAGTTGAGAAGATCTTAGATTAGGTGTAAGAAGTTTCTCAGTTGACAAATAATATTTTTTGGTGATAGCTTTCCTTGATCTCATCTTCTGATTTTGTTAAGTTAAATAATTGACTGTGATTAGGATGGAGATCGAAGCAGATTACATTGGGCTGCTTTTACTTGCTTCTGCTGGCTACGATCCTAGAGTTGCACCCAAGGTGTATGAAAAGTTGGACAAAGTCAACGGTGGATCAGCACTGAATGATTATCTTTCTACACATCCCTCTGGAAAGAAGAGAGCCAAGTTGCTAGCCCAGGCGAAAGTGATGGAAGAAGCACTGTCCATATATCTAGAAGCAAGATTGGGACGAGGGATTGAGGGTTTCCTATAGGTGAAGTAGTAAAGGCACCATGGAACTAACTAGTTGTATTCCAACAGCAGTTGAAAAAAATTTAATATTTCCCTGTTTTTATTCATGAAATCCCTGTTTTATTCATGGATTCCCTCAAAAGTGAATGAGTGATATAAACACATGGATCCAATGATCTTATCTCTTACAATATCATAAACATTTTTTTTTTCTTGATTGTTAATTGTGTATTAGCTGGTGTGTTATACAGAATTGAATGGCCGCACACAACTTTCGGTATGATCACACCTCCTCTCACACTCAAATCTATACTGTTATTGTTGAAAACCAACTATGGAAAGGTATTATATATATATATATATATATATATATATATATATATATATAATATATATATATATATATATATAATTTCTCGGCTTTGACTCTGGATTTTGCAATAATTACTTCTTATATTGCTTTTAAGATTAAAATTAACAAGTATTATTTCGTATCACCAATATTCCTCTTTCTCATCTCTGTCTTATTTTTCAACCTTCCATTTTCATTATCACCAACACGATATATTGCATATATTGCTTTTGCTACCTAATAAGTGTATAATTTGTTTCTCACTGCTTTTCTGATAAAGAACCTTCGTGCGGACTCTCCCGGCTGCCTGCAAAAACTATGTTTTAGAGCTTTAGGCCTGCCATCACAAGGTACCCTTGATTCCCCCGTCTCTTTTTCAGATAAATAATTGTAAGCTGTTTATATTTTAACTTATCAGGTTCTCCCGATGACTATAAGGACAACAATTAATTAATTACAGTAATCTCCCTAAATTTTAGCATTTTTTCAATCCTTCCTGTTATTTTCACATACATCAGCTATCTCATTTTTTCCTAACATCATTCCAAAGAATACGCTGTCAAATTAAGCTTGATTCCATCCGCCATCTTGCCGCTACCTGATTGTCTCATAGATTCAGTTTTACTTATAACACACCTTATAACTTAATTTATAAGTCATTTAAAATAAGTTGTTCCCGAAAAGGCCCATAAGTAAAAAATTACTCTAAACAATATGCATTCATAGCCAAATTGTAAGATTTGGACTTCATAGCGACGTTTTTGTACAAAATTCAGTGATTAGTTTGTATTCAGCATGTGGGTCATTGAATAATGCAAGGAGGGTGTTTGATGAAATGTTGAAAAGGGATATTGTTACTTGGAATTCCTTGATTATTGGGTGTTTGAGAAGTGGGGAGCTTGATTTGGCATTGGGTTTGTTTAGGAGGATGAAGAAGAGAAATATAATTACTTGGAACTCAATTATTACGGGGTTTGTTCAAGGGGGTCGGCCAAAGGAGGCTCTAGAGTGTTTCCATGAAATGCAGATTGTAAGCGGTGATATGGTGAACCCGGATAAGATTACTGTTGCTAGTGCCCTTTCAGCTTGTGCTTCACTTGGGGCTCTCGAACATGGTTGGTGGGTGCACAATTACTTGATGAAAAGTGGTCTAGAATGTGATATGGTAATTGGAACAGCACTGGTTGACATGTATGGCAAGTGCGGGAGTCTGGAAAGAGCGGTAGAGGTTTTTAAGGAAATGCCTAACAAAGATATTTTATCGTGGACAGCTATGATTTCAGTGTTTGCACTTCATGGGTGTGGTGCAGAGGCATTTGATCTCTTCAGAAGGATGATTGCAATTGGGGTGAAGCCTAATTCTGTGACATTTGTTGGGCTATTGTCTGCTTGTGCTCATTCTGGTTTAGTAGAGAAAGGCCGCTGTTTTTTCAACATGATGAGAAGCATTTACGTGATTGAGCCACAGATCCAACATTATGCTTGCATGGTTGATGTACTTAGTAGAGCCGGGCTATTTGACGAGGCTCTAGGGCTTATCAGAGACATGCCCATGGAGCCAGATGTGTTTGTTTGGGGTGCTCTGCTTGGAGGCTGTCAAATGCATGGACACACTGAGCTAGGAGAAAGGGTTGCGAAACGCTTGATGAATATGCAACCTCTAAATCATGCTTTTTATGTTACTTTATGTGACACATATGCCAAAGCTGGTAGATTTGATGATGTGAAGAGTACTAGAGCTTTCATGAATGACAAAGGGATTAAAAAGGCAGTTCCAGGCAGCAGCATGATTGAAGTCCATGGAGTTGTCTTCGAATTCTCAGTGAGAGGATCCTCTGAAGTTGTGATAGAGGAAATAAAATGTATCCTGTACCGCTTAACTGATGAGATGAAGGCAGAACTGGATATGATTAATTTTTTTGAATAATCAGAGGAGATACAGATAGATACATGAGACAATTATAGAAAAAGAATTGATATTTTCACAAATAAATTTGATAGTTCCACAAGTTTCTATTCACATGAATAGTAAGTAGGGTTCACCTCATGTCAAAGAGAATCTTGTGAAACTATCAAATTTATTTTTGAAAATATAATTTTTTTTTAAAGTTTTATTTATAGAAAACATGTTTTCGCGTCTTTTTGAGATAGTATTATGATTTAAAATGAAAATAAAAATAAAAATATAAGCCAAAAACCAAAATGAAGACCGATGAGTTCTTCATGTTCTCTCCTTTCTTTCCTCAATTTCGTCATACAAACAAAACACAAACAGTGACTTCTGACCAACACTTCTTAATCACAACTTTTTAGTATTGCTGGATAATAAATGAATTATAATATCTAGATTTTTGGGTATGAATTTGCATAATACTCCATCCGTTCCTTAAATATAATATTTTAAATTTTTTTTTTTCTTAGTATAAGTATTTTAAAATTCAAGTAAGCATTAATTATTTAGTTTCCAATATTACCCCAAGTATTAAATGTAACTTTGGTTCTCTCAAATTTTATGTCCAATAAATAATAATCTCTTTAAATAAAAAAATAAACAATTGATATTATAGTTAATGTTATACAATCATTACCTTAATACTTGTGCACAACTCTAAAACGACCTATATTAAGGAACGGAGGGAGTATTCGTTTTGTTTGAAAATATAATACTCCCTCCGTCTCAGGATAAAAGTCCTGGTAGATTTTTTACGCATATTAAGAAGATGAATGAAATGATAAAATTGTCCATAATAATATCATTAAATATGGAGGGAGAATTAGAATAAGAAAAGTATGAGATATTTAATGCTACGGGTATAATAAGAAAATATGTGTAAAAGTTTGATTATTAAAGGAAAACGGACATTTAACATGGGACTACTCAAAATAGTAATAAAATTTTTTATCATGGGACGAAGTATCAAATTTTACTTTTTTAAAGTCATTATTTTAAAATTCAAAAATTGATGCGACTTATTTCACTTTTAAAAATAATAAATCTTCTAATCAACAATACTATTTAAAATAATTTTTAATTTTATAATTATATCGTCTAAAACATGGCGTACTTTTAATAGTCAATAATTAACCACCTCTCCTCACTTTTTTCTTTTATATCTAATCAAGAACCCTAATTAGATATAGGGGAGTGCTCTTCTTTGGAGATACCCTCTCTTAGATGTCTCTTATTTTGATCTAATCGATTATTTTCCCTTCGTATAGAGTTTGTTTTTCCCTTTTGTGAGATTGTTTTCTTCACGGGATGATTGATTTCTTTCTCTTTTGTGAAGAGATTTCATTATCATCTCTTGAGACATTTTGTTTTCTCCGTTCGAGAGATTTTGTTTTCTCCTTTTGGGAAGATGAATTATTCAGATTTGGATGTGTCACTTCCATTGATATTTGTTTTTTATTGTCAGCCGTTCAGATATGCGTATTATATTATTATTTTGGGATATAATTGTATTTCATGAGTTTATTTGGTGTCCACTAGCGTTGTTGCTACGATTGACCATTTTTCATAATTATATGTTATTTTATTTGAAAGATTTACTGTTTGAATTTATTTTTTATAATCATTTCATCTTTTATAACATATTACAATTTTATTATATTTGGGTCAGACTTTTTACTAAAAAAAAATTATAGTCAGGAATTGTTGCAATTGCATTGAATCAACAAAACCAGCATGACAATCAATAATTCAGCCCATATCAAATAAAATCTCCAGCAGACTAGTTTTTAATTCAGCCCATATCAAATAAAATCTCCAGCAGGCTAGTTTTTCAAGGAGTTGTTGAACATAAAATTAATTAAATGAATTCTTGTATAACTAAATACAGGGCCTTAGCTTTTGCGGGGTCAAACAGCTCAATCCCATGACAATCACCCTCACCAAACTTACTCACCGTTTCCACACCATTCTCTTCCAATATTTTCACCAGCTCAACCTGACGGTCAACCAACGGGTCTCCGTCACAGCCCGTCACCAAAACCTTCCATTCCAGCTTTTTAATCTCATCACAAACACGCCATCCACCCCCAACCGTCAGATTGGAATACTTGTGATCACGGTCAGTGCCAATTGGCAACGCTAGTTCCCACATGAGATCATTGACAACTAGTGGCACCACCTTATCATCAATCAGCCTTCGTTCTGATTGTGTCCTCTCGGTCCCACCAAAATATGGTTGGTGCAATATCAACCCTCGGATCTTCAAATGCCCGAGATCCTCATCACCCAAGAAGGCTGCTGCATGATAAGCTATGTTGGCGCCTGCACTGCCGCCCATGAGGAAACACTTGGAAAAATCAGCACATTTTAATAGCGACTCTTCTTTGGTGGTTTTGATCCCATGCAACGCCTATGGTAGGCCGCGGGAAGACGGTTGCACGGGGCCAGACGATACTCGACTGATACGACGACGGCGGGGATTTCAAGGGCCATGGTTTCGCAGAAGTTGTGGAAAATTGGAAAGGCTACAGTTCCTACGATGAAGCCGCCACCATGGAAGTAAACGATGAGAGGTAGGTTATCGGAGGAGTTCAATCAAGTGTTTCCGTTGGTACGTAGATACGGAGCCACGTATTGTTTGATTTGTTGATAGTAATGTCTTTGGTGAGGACTGGGGAATTGTGGTTAGGATCAGATGCGGCTATTAAGATTCCGGCCTGTCGGCGAGTAATGGAGCCATCGGAGTTGAGTATGAAGCCTAGATGGGCAAAGGGGTCAACGGGAATTGGTGGAATCGCAGCAGTAGTGCACTCCTCTTTTGATACCATTCTCTTAATTATTCTTGAAACGAAAATGGGAAAACTAAGATCCCCTATGCTATATAGTTTAGTAGGGAGAATCTGCAAATCAGAGAAGACCAAAAAGAACAGCGGTATATGAAAAAAAGAAAGCAAAACAAGAAAACAAAACAAGTATACTGCTATATTTAATTTATATATATATATATGATCCATAGGATGATTTAAAATTGTCAACCTTTGATTGCAAGATGCATGCATCACAAGCAAATTGATTTTATTAGGACAATACAAATTAAGAACTTTTAAAAAAATTCAATTATATATGTATCAACAAAAACATTTCTCGTTTAAAAATAAAATAAAAAATAAAATTTCCTCTAACATATTCAAAAGTTGTGACAAGTTCAGTTTTTACTTATTAAGAAAATCAAATTAAAACAGAGTGTAAAATTAGTTTCATTTTTATCCGAAGTAAATTCCATTAAAAAATACACAGCTTTCTTAATTAAAGTAGCGGACTCCTCTTTTTACATATTCCTCCGTTTTAATTTATTTGATAATTTAAAAGTTAATTTTAGTCATTTTTTTAAAAAAATTAATACAACTCATTAAAAATTATAAAATAATAAAATTTAAAATTAACCTCCCATTCTTTCTCTATGAGGTTTGATTGATTATCGATATTGTAATATATGTTTCTTTTTGTGGGTTTGTTTCTTATGGCAGTGGTTATATGAAATTAACTTGTTAACCTTTATTCTTTTAATATTTTTAAAAATATTCATAATTTTGTGTGTACCCGAACAAATATAGTATCAATGTTGGATTGAGTATATCAGTTTCGATCTTTTGAGTTTAATTTTTTCTTTCATGAAAATTTGTTTCGTTTCTTCTTTCTCTATGAGGTTTGATTATATTGGTTGTTGATATTAATCAACTTATAATTTGAAATTAAGTTAACGCCATGATAATGCTTTGAATCTATTTCGTACATTGTACTCTCCAATATAGGCTTTGGGATTAAAAAAAATTAAAAATAAAAACATGCATTTCAATGAATACTCCGTCGGTCAATCTGTTATCATCGATCCGGAGTATCATGTTGAAATCAGATACAATCAACTGCAGAGTTCAGAATTTCAAGCTCAATTAAGAAATAAAATCCATAAGTGCCCCAAACAGTCCCTTAGCTTTTAAAGGTTCCATTATCTCCATGCCATGATAACCCTCTTTAAAGTAGACCACGGTCCGTAAACCTTTATCCTTCAACATCCGCGCCAGATCCATCTGCCTATCAATCAAATGGTCCTCGTAAACACCACATATCAATACCCGCCAACCCAGAACACGGACCCGCCCCAATTTATCTGATCCACCACCAGCCGTAGGATTGCAATATTCATGGTCACGATCCGCATCAACCGGGAGTGACAACTCCCACATATGATCACTTCCCGAAAGGGTCAAAACCGGCCCATTTCCAAGTCTCAAATCGGACTCCGTCCTTCCCGACCCGCCAAAAAACGGTTGCTGCAAAATCAACCCTCTGATGCTCAATGGCTCAAGGTCATCAACTATCTCAGCTGCACGTAGACCTGCATGGTAGGCTATATTTCCCCCTGCACTAGACCCCATAACAAAACAGTTAGACAAATCGGCATATTCAGTTATCCATCTCTCTTTAGTATTCTTGATACACAGCAAGGCCTCTACGGCGTCGTCGTAGGCCGCCGGAAGGCGGTGTTCGGGGGCAAGACGATACTCAACGGAAACCACCACCACAAGGAGTTGCGCTGCCATTTTGACGCAAAAATCATGTACCATGCTAGAAGCTGGGCTCATGAAAACAAAACCACCACCGTGAAAGTAGAACACAACAGGGAGTTTTTTATCAAAGGAATTTTCTATTAGTTGTCGTGGCAGGAATATTCGGATCCAAGTTTGATTTTTAGGGTTTATAGGAATGTCTTTACTAAGAACAGGAGAGTGACCATCATCAACCGGTGTAGCAGCTGTGCATGGTACTTGAAAGAATCGCGTGTACGTGCCTTCAGGGTTGCGTACTATTCCGAACTGGTTAGCAGGAAGAGCGGTGGCCGCCGTTGCCGTGGCATCAGTGTTACTAGTCGGGGGACTTTGACCATCTGACATCTCTGCTTTGGACATGAATGGATGAATGGATCCCAACAACTCTCTATTGCACCCAAAATTTTATAAATAGTTATTTTATCATTGAGAGAGGCTTGATATATTTTATTCGGGAGTAGTTAGCATGGAGTTCATTTTTTGATAAGTTGGTCAATTGATCAATATAGTATTTTACGTTGCATTTGCGAGGTTATTATGTGTATTATCATTAATAATGGTCGATCCAACTTACTCAAAAATTAACTTAATACTAATCATATCCATTTTATTTATAAGTACTACCTTTACTTTCCAAAATATCTGTATTGATTTTAAAAATTAATCTAATTTTAATTTTGAAATTGATGTAATTTTTTTAATTTTGAAAATAATTAATTTAGTACTGTAATTTGTAGATATTTTGTGGTTTTCATGATTCGTGTTATGTCAAATTAAACAAATCTATATTAAAATTTATATTTAAAATATTTTAAATTGATAAGAAGACATTTGGCCTTGCTTTTTACGTATAATGGCCAGCTGTTATGATTCGTGAACATAGAGCCTCCTTGTTCGTCAATCGTCATGGAATTCCAGGGATCAAACATGGTGTACTACCGGTTATCAATATAAAGATTAAATGGTAGATAGCGATTGCAATTTTATACAACTATTACAAATGAATAAAATTAATTAATAAACCCAATCTAATGTGTCTTTTGTGCTATTTCAACCGTTTTGTCTTCGTTTAATCCGTGGATGCTGTTAACCGTGACATAATCCTTCTGTCATGTGGGACCTTAAATTAATGGATTTTGTCTTGGTAATTAAATGACACCAAACACTATATATGTTTCGAATTCGGTTATTATATTCTACCTTCGTCGGTTAATATAAGTTGTTTTAGAGAAAAAATTTTTTATTTTTTAATATAAGTCGTTTTAGAATTTCAAATAAGCATTAATTGTTTAGTTTTCAATATTATCCTAAGTATCAAATATAACTTTGGTTCTCTCACTATTTTCTGTCCAATAAATAACAATCTCTTCTTCCAATACCAGGACAAAATAAACAATTGATATTATAGTTAATGTTATACAATCATTTCTTTAATACTTGTGCATAACTCTAAAATGACCTATATTAAGAAACGGAGGGAGTAGTTAATTTCAAGGTAATTTAGTCAATTGACGAATACATTGTTGACACGCAGAGAGATAGATCACCTCCCGGCATATGTGTCGACACAGTATTGATTAATTGAGCAAAGTTAATTTCATACTAATCACTCCTATATGTTTATGAGTTTGGAACAAAGAAAACAAAACATAAACTTAATTTATAAATAAAAAGAAAAGAATGAAAATTTTGTATGTTTTTTTTTTCTTCATGTTGTTATTGAGTTTATAAAGAAAAAAAAATTATATTTAAGTTTCCCATTTAAAGTATTAAGATACCATTATATTAGTTTTATTATGTTTATAATTTAGAAGGTATAATAGGAAGGATTATAAAAGATGATCTTATGTTATTTAATTTTCCATCCAAGTCCGTCCAGTTTTTGACAATAAAATTGGTTAAGTTTTTAATCCATTATTTTGTTTTTTTTCGTTCATTTAAAAATTCAATAACAAAGGAAATTCAGACAAAAAAATTTAAATTTTCTGTCATTTTTTCTTCTTTCATTTTAAAATTCAGTAATAGAGTGCAAGTACTCAGGTTCTCATAGTAAGTATCCAATTTACTTCTTCATGCTTTATGATTGAACCACAAAGCCTTTGGGCCTACTATTAAATTCTTAGGACGCTTTGTGCTTGGAACCTCCTGACTTTGCAAATTGAAATGGACTGCAAACAAAAAGGCCATTCACAAATCAACAGTTAACTCACACTTCTATCTATGGCCCAACCAATCTGGGCTCAGTATATTTCCTTCATCTAATCAGCTGGCAATTTGATCAACTTCAAGATGTACAACACCTTGTCTGGGAGTTCAAAATAGGAGGGAAGAGAAAGAAAAGTTGGAGAAAATAAAATTTGGTGGATGACTTGAAATATTTTTATTTTTATTTTATGAGAGAAAAGAAAATCAACCTCCCATTGCTTTAAGGGACCTAAGGTGGTGGTGTTTGATAAAATTGTGTTAAGACCTGAACAGTTTAGACGTCTAAATAAATATAGAGCGTCTGAATAGAATTGTATCTGAATGAAAAAATATTGTTTGATAATTTTTTTTTTCAAAATGTCTGAATAACAATATTTTACCATTTTAACCCTCTGAACAAAAGAAAAAAATATATAAAAATAAAACAAAAAAAGAACAACTCTTTTTCTCTCTCTTCATTATCACCATCCTTATATTTCGTTCAATCCATCATATTGTTTTGAATATCAAAAGGCAAAATTACTTTGCCCGGAAGGCAAAAAAATAATAATTTTGTGCACAAAAAGGAAATTAATTTTGTGTACAAAAAGAAAATTAATCTGGTATGACATATGAATCCTATAAGTCACTTGACTTTTGCAAGGATGGAGTTTTCATCCTCATTATTTGCAGGACCATTTTAGAGTGGTTCAGTACTTGTTTTTTTTGTTTTTCCTGTAACTATAATTTAAAGTTTCAATTTGAACTTTTTAAAGAAGATAGATTAGTTAGCACATTTCTAACAACTCTTTCTGTCTTTGTGTTTGTTAAGGTGAAGGACTTGCATCGTCACAAGATTGATCATATCATCATTCCATATTTCCATCCAAGCATGGTGGTGTGCTTCGACGTGTAGAAGATGTAAGTCCAATATTTGGTTAATCTGATAGAAGATATTGAAAAGGGTATTTTTGTCCAAAACAATATAAACTCATTCAGATATGCCTCTAAATGGTTATGCTTTAATTTTATATCTAACTGATTAAGAGATAATTTTTTTTTTATCAAACATATTTTACCTCTGATCAAATTAAACACTTTAATTAAAAAGCGTTAAGAGCTAATCAAACACACAACAACTTCCCATTGCTTTAACTTTTAAGGGACCTACTTACTAGGGGAGGGGGAGGGGGGGAGTAAGTGCCCCACTTGATTTTTGTAATTTTTTTTACTAGTATAGGGGTATTTAAGTAAATTGACCTCTTTTTTTTTTTTTAAAATAACAATTTAATAACTTCAAAAAATAAAGTTTTTGAAAATAATTTTGTTGTGATTGTTATATACTCATTCCATTTCAAAATATAAGATCATTTTTTATTTTTTAAAATTAATTTGAGATATTTTTAAACCTAAAATTGACATAAAATTATTTAATTTTAGTTAAGACAATGATAAATATTATAAACTATTTACAAAATACTAACAATTATAAGATTTATAAATTATAGTATTTAATAAATCTCATTAATTTTGAGTCTAAGTATCTAAAATTGAATTTCAAAAAGTAAAAAATCATCTTATAAATTGAATACGAAAAAGTATTTTTATTATTTACTTTTAAAATCTATATTTGGTAAATTTTATTATTCCTTGTGTTTCACAATAAACATGTCCCATTTGTCAATTGTTTTGTTCTACAAAAATATTTCTTTTTTATTGATAATAATATAAAATGACAGAATATCTTTATATTTATCATCATAATTTCATTAAAGCTCACCATTAATAAACAAACAAGTTATTATATCCAATGATAAATATGAAATAAAAATACATTATTAATACTTGTATATATGAAAAATGAAATTATTTTTGTATAACAAATAAAATAATTATTACTTTTTATTATAAAGGGTGCCCCTCTTGGTAAATTTCTCGCGTCCGCCCCTAGAATAAATGTGAATTTTTTGAAGTAAATATGAGATATTTCCAATTTTAAAATTGATATGAATTAAATTAATTTTAAACAATACAGTTACAAATTGTAAAGTAATAAAAAATTTATAGTTTCTAACGTTAATAAATTAAATTAATTTTAAATTCAAAAATATCTTAAATTCATACGATTCTAGATTTTGAAATCAGTTGACAATGAGTAGAATAATATCTCAAAGTTATATATTAAAATTTTAATTGTCCGATGTGAGACACGAGTACTTAATTATAAAGTTAATTATGTAGTCTCTGCTCTACTCTACAATTTGCACATACATAAAATGATAGCAGTATTAATTTACGGGTTGATGATGTTTGAAATTGAATATTATTTAAAAATACCGTTGCTATATTTTTTATACCTTGCATTACGTTGATTAAAAAAAAAAGATAGTTAATAATTTATTATTTACAAAATATAAAATCAAAATTGACTTTCAAAATAAATTTAATAAAATTTTAAATTCATAATTGATAAAATTCAAACTAATTATTGATTATTTGTGATTGTGATGCATTGATAGGTTTCTTTGAGTCTGTTAAATTTTAGCAGTTTGACTTTGTATTTTTTGTTTCTGATTTTTTTTTATTGAAAGACGAACATCTTAGTGTTCTTCCCTTAAATTTGACGCAATAATAAATCTTAAGTCTCTTCAATGTATTTTTTTTTATAAAAAAAGAATTTAAGAGATTTTTTTTTGTAATTAGCAATATTGATTAGATAGTTTATAATTTTTGTAATTATTCTTCTGTCTACAGGTAAATTATTTATATTAATTTAAAAATATCTTAAAACTTGCTCTAGAAAACTCATATTTATTCTATAATAATTTGGAACAATGCCCCTCAGAAATCCTGCTAATTATATATTATCATCATAATGCACAATTCGAAATAAAAATAAAATGCTGATTAAATCTTATAAATAAATGAATTTAAATATATTTAGGGCAACAACCTATTAATCAACTTATATTTAAGGATGATGATGTAATTATGATAAATTAAATTTGATATAATTAATCCCAAATAAGCAGCGGCTAATGCCGGAAATTAAATACACAGCACCAACAAGTAATAATTTTTTACTCATTACCCTTGTAAAATTTTAAATGCAAATACTAAATCATTGATCTCTCTAAAAATTAATTAATATTAATAATATACGGAGTAGAAGTTAGATGTAGAAGGCTACCTTACGCCCGAACTAAGGAGCAGCGCATTTTAGCACGAGCTCCCAATAAAAATGTGGAAATACCTGACAGAATATAACGTACCTATCAATCACACATCAATACCCTCCGGCGGCTGACATTGAAGACTGCAGCTGCAGCAGATGGTGATAGCAGTCCGCCGCCGTTGGCCGCTGCTCCGGGTTCTGGTCCAAACACCTGTTCTGCAATTCTCTCAGCAGCTTCGGAATGCCCACCAGTCCACAGCACTTCACCAGCTGGCCAACACCCCATACGTCCACTTTCACCCCATGCAAACCCCTCCCCATCTCCGGCGCGTGGCTCCCACTCGCCGCAGCACCTGCTGTCGGCATATGCGGGTATATCTGCGGGGCGCCCACCGCCTCGTCAAACCCGGTGACAAACCACTCGTTCTCCCTCTGACTTCTCCTCATTACCTTGTCCCAACCCAAGTCTCTGTGCATGAAAGAAAGGTCATGAAGGGCAACCAATGCCTTCGTCACGTACTTTAAAGCCTCAATCAATTGATCACAATTTACAGGCTTGAATTTCCGCCCTCTGGGCTTAAATGTAAGTGCCAAATCTTTCTCCGAAAATCGGACAACGAATTCGGAATGGGGGATCCGATGATCAAGAAAGTCGTAAATTTCTTTAACTGCACCCCATCTTCCTTTGCTAGAGAAATACCTAGTCACCATATTTGGTGTCATTTCTACAATGTTACCATTACCCAAATCCGTTCTTTCGAAATCGCTGTAAGGGAAGAGCTTAAAATTGTTCCCAATATTGTTAATGCAGCTGAAGCATCGATCAGCTAATAGAGGTAACAATCCGGCAATTCTCCAACACGGGATTAGGGCTTTCAGTCTTTCTCCCGGTGTGGATAGGTCTATAGTATAAAGATCGGTTCGGGTGATTTTATCGTGTGATCTACTAAATGCACAAAATGTAATAATGTAGCCAACTGCATAGTAGCCTAATATGTAAGGAAGATCCATGTATGTCCAAGAAAGCTTGTCAGCTATTGAATTAGATGGATCAACATGACCTTCCCTCAGCTGATCAGTTTCTTCTCCTCTCCACAAACAGAAATTTCTCACAAAAGCCGTTACATTAGGCCATTGATCTTGTATTGCATCGGATGAAGGTGAGGTTGGTTTTCGAAGAAAGACTATTTCAACAGGACAGAATTTGGATATTATACGATTGATGCAATCGTCCCAAAGGCCAATGAAAGAGTCTCTAGAGGTTCCGGTGGATGCAGTGAGAATAGGGCTTGATCGAATGATTGGGCTTAGAATATCGAATGTGATGGCTCTACAATCTAAGAGTTCATTAGAGGTAGTAAAAAAGAGTTCTTTCCCTAGGGACAATTCTCGGTATACATCTTTTCGAAGAGGGAATCGTAGCTCTTCAGGTGGTGGCTCTTGCAAGTGCCAAGGGAGCTCAACCAAGCTTGGTAGTGTTGGTGGTGGTATTCTCAGACAACCCACGTAGTACTCTGTTGGATCTTGAAACTCCCATGGAGGAATAGCTGCATTATATGCATATCACATGGATATACATAGACAAACATATATAAACTAAATCGGCAGAGATTAAACTGTAACAAACATGAAATAGTGATACTACTGTAATCGACAGGAATTTAAGATGCCAAACATGCATCAAGCATTGCTAATTTTGAAATCAAAAGTATCCAACTTCCTTGTTTCAATTAAGTTCATGCATCTGATACGTCCTTATATTAATGTATCGAGACATAAAATCATCATTTTTTAATATTTTCGCATGGAAGTTTCAAAAAATGCTGTGAATGTATCAGTTCCAAAATATTACTCTCATAAAAAGGGTTGCATTAGCAAAATTTCCAAATTTGTAAGAATGTACTACCTCCGCCTATGTTCCATATTATTTGATCATTGTTGACTTTTTAAAGTATAACTTGGGAGTTTTTTAAACTCAAAATTAATATAAATTCTTTTAATTTTAATAAATACAATAATGAATATTGTAACTATCTAAAAAATATTACTCATTATAGGTTTTATTGTTTCATAATTTTTAATAAATTATTTCAATTTTAAATTTGAAAATGTCTCATATTGACTTCAAAAGTCGATAGTTATCAAATAATTTAGAACGGAGAAAGTATGTTGTTTCATGTTTATTCTAAAATTTATAGAATGTTAAAAAAACAAATGAGATTTTTTTGTATAATAAATGGAATATATATATTATGTCAAAATGAGTTTTAGAGAAAACCTTAATATGTACTCGAATAAATGAAAGTGAATTTCCTTAATTAAGAAAGTGGGAGTACTATTTGGTGAAAAAATACTATATATTATACCCTCTCGGTTCAACTTAAATTGTTTTATTTGATTTTTTAAGATTAAATTGATCGATTTTAAGATTACTAATTATTAAAAAAATTAAATCAAATAAATTAACTTTGATAGTATATCGGATGTAATTTCTTATGATAACAAATTTGTGCCTATATCAAATAAATATAAGAATAATTTTGATTTTAAATATAATTAATTTGATCATAAAAATTTAATTAGGACAAATAAAATTAGAATTATACTGTCAATAATATATGTTGGAAAAAGGTACTTACATCTGATGGAGGGTTCTGTAGATGGAAGCTGGATTCTTTCGTGGAAACCTGGGAAATATATTACAGACCGTTATGCACAATTAGTTGAACTGGGTGTATAAATTTGTGAATATAATACTTACTTATTTAGAACATGAAAGTTGACCAGCATATATAGACTATACATACCAGAAAAAGAAGGAGCGGTAGGAGTAGGAGTAGGAGTAGGAGTAGGAGTAGGAGGAAGAGGAGCAGAGGAGTAAGACTTTCTTCTGCCAAAGACTTTGACTTGTTGTCCACAAACGAATCTATCGACAGAGAATCCTTTAAGGGAATTATCAGCTTCTTCAAATGCTTCCATAGTGCAAGCCACCATTGAATCATCCAGAAAAGCAAGCTCATCTGCATTCAAAAAACTGGACCCTTGAACCTTCACCCTCCCTCTGTGATGCTCCCCTTCTTCTGCCCATAAACTTACCAATTCTTCCCATATCATTCTCACTTTACCTATCCTACGCAGCTCTTTTGAAGGTGTAACGTCCAATGAAGAACCACTATCCAACCCCAACAAATTACTTCCTCTTCCTCCGTGGAGATAAGCCTCACCTCCACTAGCCAGCACCACTTGTTTACCTCTTCCTGCACACAAAAATCAAAAATATAAACACAATTCTATTAAAGATTTATTCTTTATTCAACAAATTAAGAAAGTAATAAAATGGTATTTGAGCTACAAATTTCTCCATTTGCGTTTCAGTGTGATGTAGACTTTAATTTGTTCTTTAATGAAAGGTAAACAAATATAATTTATGTATGTATATATATAAACGCCCGTAGTATTTACCAGAGAGATGTAGGTCATGGTCTTCACGAAAAGGGGGAGGAGGGGGCAACGGCTTGCCGGGCATGAGAGATGATCGGGTGTCATCACCGACGGCGGAAATAAAGGCAGTGGCTGAAAAAGCTCCAGCTCCGGGTCTGGCATGAGGAGTTCTCATTCTGGAACCCATGAATTGGGACAACTCTTCAAACACCTCCTCGTCGAACGAGGCCGGCAATCTATGGAGCTTCCTTTCATAAGGGGAAAGTCTAAAATAACTCTTATCAATTTGGTCTCGCTCTCCACCTCTCTCCCACTCATAAACTTTTCGGAATTCGCCCAACATATTGTCCCATTTAGTACCGGCAGTTTTGGCATCTCTATTCACACCATGCCTGTTTAGAAACTCGGCTACTTCTCTATCTTTATCGGCCCTAGTCTTGGTTCCTCCCATGTGACGACGGAGCTGCTGCCAATACCTCAGCTCCCCCTCCTCCTGCTCTTGTGGTGGCTGATCCGAGGAGGAGCTGCCACTAGCACGACCACCACCTTGGTACTGAACTCTCCAAGCCCTAGCTAAGCACAACATCTCGTTAGGTTTCCAAACAGGGCTCACATATTTCCCTTTTCTGAACTGAAGGTGGTGGTGCTGTTGTTGATCTCCTACTCCGGAATCCAAAGTGGGCTTGTTGGTGTACTCTTGACCGGCTGAGGCAGCAGAGGCGGAGAGAGAAGGGTGAGAAGGAGATGAGGCGGCAGTGTCCGACGAAGAAGCTGCTGCTGCTGCTATTGTTGCTGCAGTGGTGTGTGGCGAATGAGAAGGGGTTGACTCGCTGCTCATTACGATATTAATTTGATGATGATGATGAGTCTGTTTTTGAGGTGGAGATGGCAAGAGTTTCCATTGACCTGCTGTGTATCTTGGTCTCTTTGGATTACTCACACCAGTACCGGTACCACCTAATTCAAATTGTTGTTGTTGTTGTTCAAAGGAAGAAGCTGTAGTTGGTACATGAGTGGGAATATAAAGAGGAGGAGGAGGAGAGAGAAAGGAAGGAGGACCTGCAGTGACCCCGACAACTACAACTGGTGAATCTGTAGTGGATTCTTGAACTAATACTGCTGCTGCTGGGTGGTCTTTAGGAGAAGATGATGAAGATGCTGTTAAATGTTGTTGATTCTTTCTAGATTCTCCTCCACCTCCTTTGTTTTCACCCCCCATTTCTCGAATGGATGGATGGGCCCGAAATTGCAAGAGCCAGATTTGACAGAAAAAACCCTAGAGTTTACCAACCACCATTACTCTCGGACTAGCTTGGTTCGTTTTATACCCACATTCTTCGTTCTCTGTTTTCCCTACCAACTCATTCCAGATTAATTGATTTTTTAATATAAAAGAACTCCTACAGAATTTTAGGCCAGGTAAATTACATCCAAAGTCCATCAATGTTTATACTCAAACCTAGCTCCTTTACATTTGTTATATACCACACCAACATCTCGTGGAGACCATTTAAGTTACTATGTTCGTCTAAACACTTTAAATTTCAGTATAAAGTACTTTTGTTAAAAATTCTAATTTAAGAATATAAGCTTGGGTTTGTTTACTGGTTTTGATTATAATTAGTTTTAAAAATAATTTGTGTTTGATAAATAAAAAACACTTACACTAGTAAAAATTGAAAAGTATTTGAAATAAAAAATTTTTGTTAATCACTTATTTCAAGTGAAATTATTAAAAAAGAATTGTTTGAGAAGAAATATTGATAGGTAATGCATGAAATTGTTAAACTAAATAGGGATAGATAAGTAATATACTTGTTCAAATAAAATTATTAAATTTGAGAAATAATCAGAAACTTCAAATTAAAGTTTATGATTATTTTCATAAAAAGTGATAATATATAGTTTTAAAATATATAAGTTTACCCAAGCACGTCACACCATCGAGATAGCAACCCCACCCAAGCAAAAATCTTTTTACTCTTTAAAACTAATTATAAGTAAGTTTGATTGTTTGTAAACAATTTTAAACACCTTCTAAGAAGTGATTAATCTCATTGTACGGATGCATCAAGTGGACACTTCCTATTTTATTTTGGACAAAATGTTTCTTAACGATCTTTTAATTTATATTTTAAAAGTCAAAGTTCCATCACTGTGAGTCAAAATTAAGTTATTCTCAACATAATAGTCGGTTGAAATTAATTTCATTAAAATTAAGACGTTCCATCACTGATTCCATCAAAAATATTAGTAAAATAATTAACACTAAACTCTGACTTACGTGTCTCAGTTCTAAAAAATTGTTGTTATAACATAAATAAAATAATTGTGTTCAAAATATTGTCCGGTAGATATTATTATGAGAATATAATAGTAGTAACTAGAGTCTCAAATATTAATCATCAAATGGAATTAATTAGCATGTAAATGTACAATATCCGGTGCACATTAACTGTAAATATAATGAAGCATCTGCGTAGAAAAAGTAATATTTGCACAATAAATACCATTTAATTCTTTATTATTATTGTCCCAAAAAAAGGAGGTAAATAATAGATATAATTATATAGTATTAGACGTATAAGTATTAGATATATCATCCAAGTGTAAAAGGAAAGTTGAAAAGAAAGAAAAAAGTGTATGCCTTGCCGATGGTTGTTTGGACGTTGAAGGCAAAAGCCAAAACTAATGAGCAGGAGCAGGAGCAGGAGCAGCAGGATAAAAAGTCGAGAGATTGTGGAACCTGCTGTGATTAGGACTTTTCAATTTAACAATTAATGAGAGAGGTGATAGTACGTACTCCACTTTATTAGCACAGAGAGAGGGAGAGATCGAGATTGCTTTAGTGCATGTTAAGAGAAGATGAGATCTGTATAATGATTGTTGGTTCTGAGAACGTATGCAGCTCTAAAAACTTACTATCATTCACTGATCATCTGATCTGATCTGTTCTGATCACTTATTCATTCATTCATTCGTTCTTTTGTTTTTGATTTGAGGCCTTGGAGCATGCTGCAATGCAATATTTAATGTTTAGATGTTTGTTGCAAAGCAGAGAGACAGAACGTCCGACTTCTCGCGACTGGCCACTGGACTTTGTGTTTTCGGAAGAAAATCAAACTTAGAGAGAGAGAGAGATAGATAGAAAATGAGAGTTTGTGTTGGCTTCAGATGGAATGATGTGGACGCTTCGAATCAATGCCTCTGCTCCTCCTTAATCTCACCCACCTGCATCACTTGCCAATATATATATATATATATATATATATATATATATATATATATATTATCTTGATTTTCTATCTTAAACTACCCTCAACATCTCACCACTCTTGAATCTATATATATATAGACTATTCGGCCCCTAAAATATAAAATTATTTAAAAAATCATTAAATACAATTTTATTATATCATATATATATATCCATATACATATCAATTATATCAAGTAGTATATAATTGATGCAACTGATGAGTAAGCTCATTAGTTTAGGGGCCGAATTGTGAAAAGGGTGAAATTTGGTTTAAAAAAGTATATTTTTTTCTTCCTAACTTTTCTTTTTTTAATTTGTTTTAAAGTACTTAATGCATCTTAGGGAACACAAGAATATTCTTTAAGTCAATTTCAAAATTATAGATGTATTTTTTTTATTTATTTTAAAATTAGAGATAAATTTATGTTAAAGTAGAGATAAAAAAGATAGTATTATTTGTTTAACATCTTTTATTATTGCTTTTAGAATTGTGTCAGCAGTACTAAATTCTTAATTAATGTTAGAACTAAAACTGCTTTTAAAATATATCATTCTCTCTCTCTCTATATATATATATATATATATATATATATATATATATATTACTAGGTTTGTTTGCAAAACTGATACAAGATATAGGGAATTTGTAGTATTTTAATGTCTTATGAAACTATTTTATTATATGATTAGCTCTTTATTTAATTTTCATAACTATATTTTTTTTATTTTTAATGTCAATTGACGATGGATTATAATCTTAAATGAAAATAGTTGATATTATATAATCTCTTTTAAAGGTAGAACATGATTTTAAAATTTAACACAATTATATTATGGTGAAAAGATTGAATACAAAAAGGGATACAAAATATTATGTGCAGTATTGGACTCACCCACGTTTTACGAAACATATGTACAATATATAATCGGTCACATAATTTTGTATCCACTCTTTGCGGCCATAACATTACTCAAATTAATAAATAATTCGCAAAATTAAATGAATGACTACTCATAAGATTGATTAAATAGGGCGGTTGATATTGTCCAAATTATAAAAATATTAGTAATTGTTCGTGCCTTCAAGTCAAAAATCGAAAATTAAATTAAAATTTAAAAATAATACATTATTTAAATATTTTTGTAACTTAAAATAATTTATAATCAAACATAACAATTATCATAATTCATCAAACAACTACAATAATTAATACATACTCAATCATCAACACATGCATATCCACCCACCAAAACATCAAGCTAGTAAGTTACTTAATTTCAATAAATTTCGGCATAGTTTCCTTTAAAAATAGATATCCAGAAAAATTTAAATCTGTCTACAAAACTTAAAAGCATCAATAAATATTCAAACCACCAAAACAACCATCATTCCATACCCAAAATCATCATAATCATGTATTATTAGTTAACTTTACAAAAGAAGGAACATAAAAAATATACACATGCAGAAAATAGAGAAACAACTTCGTATTCTTTACGACTTACACCAAGTATCCTTCAATGTATACCTGAAAATATATGATTATACAACTTACAGAGTTTGATTGATGAAAACTTATAATAAGAGTGAAAATATATCATATGCCAAAAATCTTTCTGACATTTTTAAAAATGTATAAACATGAATTCACCTTAGCGCCAAAGTTACATCAACAAAGCAGTAATCTAACCTTATCAAGGATAATTTATAGTACATTATGCAGATGAATTAGCATACTTTCATTTTGTGCAACTGTTGCATTCCGTCTCATCCGACCACTGCAACTATGTAATTCTGCATAGCAAAACAACAATCAACATATATAATAATATACAATTTAGTTTATTTAATGCAAACCTTAAAGTTCAAATTTTTTTTAACAAATAGTACTAATGACAAAAAAAAAGTTAGTTATAAATTGCAATATCTGAATATTGATCCTCATTATCAAGCGGTAACAAATTAGGTTAAATTAGAGACGCGATTGACAAATTATAAAGCTCATGTATAGGTTATAATATTATTTTATTTTGACGGTTGATATTGTCCAAATTATAAAAGTATTGTTAAATGTATTTAGTTTATAGTATTATTTTTTAAAGTTTGACAATATAAAACGACTTAAATATAACCATACATCAACTCATATTCCATACCATACCATTTTTAGATTCATTGTAGTAATTAAAAAGAAAATGATATACGAATCTCACATGAAATGAGAAAATTTTTGTGAAAATATTTTTTTTATCTCTAATTAATATTGGTTTTATGAACATTTATAATTGGATATTGGGTGCTTGCGTTTTGGTGTATAACTCTGAATATTTAATCATGTTTTAAAGCTTATTGTCAAGATTACTAGTGTGCTATTTAAGTGTAGGATAGTTAATTATCGTTCATTTCCTCCGTATGCAAAATATATTTTTTACTAAATTTAAAAGTATAGCTGAAAAAAAACAAACAATTTCTATGTACTAATTTAAAAGTCTAGTTGAACAATAATACACTATAAAAAAAATTCAAAGATTATGATAAAATTTAGTGAGACGGTTTTAAAAAAAATAGGGTGGCAAAGTAAAGTGTTTTAGAGATATTAAGTGAAATTTTTTCATAACTTAATATCATTTCATAAATAATTATATTTTATAAATTAATATAATTGCACAAATAATTTATTTTTAAGTAGAATTAATAATTTCAATTTAAAATTTTATTAGTATAGTTTTTTAGCATTTTATTATTTATATTAATAATTTTTATATCATATTATTACTTAATTAATTTATTTGTGACGGTCACAATTTTATTTTTTAAAAGTTCTGTTTAAAAGTCAAAACATCTTAAAATGGTTAATATAATTTTGAACCATAACCATATAGTTCTAACCCAACCCAACCCAACTCATATTAAAAATAGTTAATATGATTTTAGTTTTTAAATGAAACCATAACCATATTTTGAAAATCAAAATTAACTCATAACCATATTTTATCAAGCCTAAATTCATACATGATACAACAATAAATTAATTTGCATAATAATGTTTTGTGCAATATTTTTCACAAACAAACACACTGATCTGACTAAGGACTCTAAACAGAAGAGGCAGGCAGGCAGGCAGGCAGGCCAAAAACATATGGCTGGGTTCCATAAAGGTACGTATGGACGCTCCCGCCCGCCCGCCAACTTTTGACTGTTTAGTTATGCATCTCAACTAGCTCCAGGTCATACGTTCTCGCGTGGAATTCAATACTCTTTTACTACTGGCATGGGCTTTTCATTAATACGGAACTTACTTTTTCTGGACGGATGCACCTAATTAAATCACAAGGATTTATTGTCTAACATTACATTATAGGAGTACCAATCTCACTCTCATGCTTTAATTTTATCATTCAATATTCTGCATTAATTAATATTCAAGTTTATTGTATATATAATAAAATTAGGAACTTTCTTTTGCTAAGCTTAAAATATAGAAATAATAATTGTTTATTTTGTTTGTTAATACTTGTTTAAAAGTTTTTCTAAATACCACATATTCTTAATTATATTTTTTAAACTTATAAATATTACAAATGGGATTTTTTTTTTGTGCAATGAAAATGGTTGTATAAAATAAAGGGACATACATTGAGACTTGATGGAAATTTCCTTGTTGTTTCTTTCTAAAATTAAAGAAAAAAAAAGTTTTCTATAAATACCAGCTAAAATATTTTCAATAAATTATTATTACTATTTATAATTAATAACCATTAAAATCTCCATTCCACATGATGTTGTTTATGCCATTGGAATATTGTTTTGCTGACCAATAATGATTATATTAAAATTGCATAAAAGATTATGTGTATTGTTGTTTTGGTGATATAAAATGATATAATATTTTCCCGACCATCATTACATTTTTAATTACTTCCACATCCTCATCACTAAATTAAGCACTTAATAATCATGCATAGAGATAAACATAAAATAAATATATATCCCTAAAATTTATATGAATTGTAAGTGTTAACGCCAGGATCTTCTGCCACGTCCCAATCACGTAAGACGTTCTGATCATGCACAATAAATAAATCTGATCGACACCAAAAACTTGATGACTTGGGCCGTCGAGGATATAGCTCCGGCGTGAGAAATCGTCTGAGCCATCACAAGGTTAACAATGGAGGAATAAATAATGTCTAATGCCTGAGAGAAAATAATAATATGATCGTGTGTTGTAATATTTTGTTACTTACCTCCTTTTTTGTGATCCTAGCCCCATACGTACTCCAATCCGGTTTCGTACCACCCATCACCTCCTCCGACACCTTTTTCCCACTCCCGGTCATTTCGGTAGAAAGTATGTAGCCTCTTGCTCCTCACTTTTACCACTTATTTGCCACCCGGTCATCCGAGTCTCATCCTCATTAATGCCGTGCGAAAAGGTGGCGAACATAACGATCAACTATTTTTTGGTGTAATGATTACTGGGTCAAGTTGGGTTAAGTGACAATTTACATAATGGGCTAATTGATGACTAAGCCCAAATAAAGGAAATGACCCATATGGCCGGGATCCAACCGAGATAACCCAACGAAATGATCAAGTAATTGGGCCCAAATCATTCAGATCAATAGGACAAAAGTAACATAATCCAAGGGAGGAGCCCATTAAGTTTGGCCCAATAAGGAAAAGGATCATGACCTAACATTGCCCCCTAGTCTTTTATTAAACAGGGGGTTTAATGGAAGACTATAAACAATATAGGCCCATGATATAACGGATCATGATAAGTCACAAGAGGTTCAAAGTGAAACTTACCAAAGCCCAACTAATTTGGTCCAAATCGACATCAGAGACAGAAATGGGAGGCCTAATAGACATATGTCCACTCTGGTCAAGATATTTAGATCCAAATCATCGATACCTCTTACAATTCACCATCATTCTTTGTGAATTAAATGTGTTTCTTTCGATTCTTGTGTAACCGTCGATATAAAAGGTAAACTTTACCAATTACGCGGTTTTACACTCGCCAATTTGAACTTTTGAGCTTTCTTCCCTTCCCGAACTTCTTTCTCTGTCTTTACGAAATTTCAACAATGGTGATTTGTGAGCTTCTGGCAGACTTCTCTCTCTTCGTGTGACTCCATTGCTTACAGATTTCCCCAATCCAAACCCTAACCAAGAGGGTTGGTTCAAACCCCCATCTCCTGCTTGATTTCTTCAAGGATGGGGACATTTTCCACATACCTCTACGCGATAGGGCAAAAGTCCTTCACGTTAAAAAGTTAAGATCAAAGATAACCCAACTCACTGCTTAAGAACTCAAGGCTCCATTATCTTCGACGGTCGTTTCCCCAATAATTCCCACTGCTGGAATTCAAACACACATCGAAATTTGGTCGAATCGACCCCATATTATCCCGAAAAAAAAACAACCTTGAATGACCCAATCGAGTTCAACCTCTCCGCTCCATCTTCGACCCCAAAGCCTTTCTCTTGCCCGATCTCCTTCTCCGAAGCGATACATGCGGATCCTCATGGGTTCGTAATCAACCTATGCCTTCTCCTCCAAGACAAACGACCACCGAATTTCAAAGATAACGCTATGGCCTCTCCAACCATGTGGCCTCGATTTAATGCCAACTTCCCTTTCAACTATTCAAGGCCTTCGTTCGTGAGGCCAGGTGACCATCGATTCGAGAACAGTTCGAGCGGAGATTTGCTTAATAAGACATGAGCTACTTAAGCGAAAAGTAAATGATTCTCTCCTTTATTTTCATATTTATCTTCATACTCGTACATCCTAAATCGATCAAATAATCTCGATCATGCGTAGAGCGAAAAAGTCGATTGAGGCGTCGCGTCAGGTCCCTCGAGGCTGAATCCGAAGAAGAGGCATTGAGGAAGGAGAACGCCATCCTGAAGTCTGCTTTGGCTCGGGAAAGGACCCAACGTGAAGGCATCCTTCATACAAATGAAGGACTTCAGAAAGAGTTGGCCCAAGCCAAGGGAGACGTAAAGACCTCCAAGGAAGAACTGAAGTAGACTAAAGCACAGTATGAGGAGATCGTCAAGATGAATGTCGACTTGGTTCAGAGGAGTGAAATAAGGATGGATAAGATCAAAGAGATACAAGCTAATTCTAAGCTCTTAACTAAGACGATTCATAAGTTGGACCTGGAAGAAACTCGTCAGATTAATATACGCCGAAGCTTGAAGAAGAAATCCGAGAACTCGAGGCTCTTGGGACCTTGGGCCTCCTTTTTAACTGATGATCTTAGAAACAAATCACATGAAGAGTATCGAACTCGGATGAAATCAACGGAGAGATTATAAAGATATATCTTTGAAAGCTACTGAGCTCTGCCGAAGTCGTGGCAAGGAGAAGTTGATTCACGACCAACGTAGATCCATCATTGCTCGACTTTCTTGAGGATGACGAAGTATTGCGTGAAGCTAAAGCTTTTGTTTTTCCTTGGTTTTATTTAAAGAACATTTGTAGAAATTTTTGTTATTTTCTAATATTGTAAGTAGATTAAATATTAATGAAAAATGATCTTCCCCCTTGTGACTTCAAAGTCATTTACTTTACTCGCCAATACTTGATATTAATTCATTTGGAACCATGTACAAGCTTTTTCATGGACTCGACCTGAACTGTTAATTAACAACCAAACATGTGACATAAGGAATAAGATGAAGTTAAAGAATGAGGCATTCCGAACTCAACACTTAGGAAAAATTTAGGTAATAAAGTAAAGAGATACTTATTCGATTCTCAAGCGTGAGGCGATGATCTGCTTCATCGGGAGTTTGTTTACCCCAAAAGGCCTAACAAATCCAATAGATGACATTTGCCTACCACGAAGGGCCTGACAAGGTCTAAGTGACGACAATTGCCTACCACGAAGGGCCTGACAATGCCTTAAGGATGACACTTGCTTACCACGAAGGGCCTGACAAGGTCTTAGTGTCGACAATTGCCTACCCCGAAGGGCCTGACAACGTCTTAAAGATGACACTTGCCTACCACAAAAGGCATGACAAGGTCTAAGTGTCGACAATTGCCTACCACGAAGGGCCTGACAACGTCTTAAAGATGACACTTGCCTACCACGAAGGGCCTGACAAGGTCTAAGTGTCGACAATTGCCTACCCTGAAGGGCCTGACAATGTCTTAAAGATGACACTTGCCTACCACGAAGGGCCTGACAAGGTCTTAGTGTCGACAATTGCCTACCACGAAGGGCCTGACAACGTCTTAAAGATGACACTTGCCTACCATGAAGGGCCTGACAAGGTCTAAAGGACCACCTACCGAAGAGGCTACCATCGAATGGTCAGCGAGTCCTCCCGAACCTCCTAACACCGAGGTGGCATTTCTTTGTGCTGTCGGGACTATGGATGAGCCACAAAGTCCCTAATGAATGTTTTAAACTTGATCCCATGGTTTGCGCTTGTTAACTTTGATCCCAAGCAATGGACCCAAAGTCGACCACCCCCAAACAATGAAGAGGTATAGGAGATAAAATCGAATATAGCCTTTTGGTGGCTGATGTGGGATCAAATCATTTAGCTGACACAAATATCCACATGAACGAATAACATCTGCAATTTCGGACGGCATTCGAAATTCCTCAATAGTGGGAGATGGGTCCAAAGTAGAATACCCGTCTGTGAACAACGACCATGAATTACGATTACTTAAAAGCTTTTGCAACGATTTTGTTTCGACTCTTGATTCTCCATAACTATCGTCATCTTATTTCTTCACCCCTAAGGATACGGCTTATTTAGTAAACCGGGGTCTACTTCAACTTCTCGCACTAAAAGCGCTCCCATTTGCCAACGAACTAGGTATGGGATACAAATAATATAGCTCGGCGAGAATGGGCTTCACCAACAAAGGCACCGAATAAAGATAGGTAGTTTATTCCCTGGAAGGCGTCTTCACAGCCCGAAGTCCATTGGAACGTCTTAGCATTCTTCGGCCCTTTCCACGTACCAAAGATTGGCAAACATCTTTCTGCCGATTTGGATAGAAACCTTCTCAAAGTCTCTTCCAATAATCTTATCTTTCCATTCGAACTGTAGCTTTGGGCGGGCATCTCCAAGACGAGTATCCACACGTGGAGTGTGCCTGGTGGATTCTCGAGTCAGTCGCTTCACGGTGCCTTGATCATAATCCCAAGACCACGATAGAATGGAATACCTTCTCCGATCGATCAATCGGAAAATGGTCATTGGGTCTTCATCTACTCTGCTCGACCATAATCCGAAGACCAATAGGCGGGAATACCCTTCTCGGTCAATCAATCGGAAAAATGGTTGTTGGATCTTCATGTATCTTTCTGCTTGACCATAATCCCAAGACCAATAAAGGCGAATACCCTCGATCGATCAATCGGAAAATGGTCATTGGGTTCTGCTTGATCCAGGAAGGCCTCGAGACATGTCTTTAAAGTGTAGACTTCTTTTCTAACTTGATCGATCTGTCTGGTCGACCACTTGGTATAGGATTCTAAGCGGTATGCCTTCTACCCTTTTCCGACCATGGTCAGGTCTTCTCTCGGCAGCAAAAATCAATCTTCTTCTAGCATCATCCTGGGCTCTCCAACGAGAACCCTCAGAAACCTGCTTGGAAACAATACCAGCATGAACACTCTTTGAAGGACCCAATCAATCCTTGACAGATACTCATTGTGTAGACGAAGTCATAGCCATCAGGTATCCTTTAGAGGTAACTGTTCTACTCTTCTTCACCATATATTCCGGCGTAGAACAGTTATAATTTGTGATTGAAAACTTCAAGAACACTAAAACACAGCCCTCCTTCTAGCGCCAATGTTAACGCCAGGATCTTCTGCCACGTCCCAATCACGTAAGACGTTCTGATCCTGCACAATAAACACAGTCAACACCAAAAGCTTGACGGCTTGGACCGTCGGGGGATAGCTCCGGCGTGAGAGTCAGTACAAGCCATCACAAGGTTAACAATGGAGGAATAAATAATGTCTAATGCTTGAGAGAAAATAATAATATGATCGTGTGTTGTAATATTTTATTACTTACCTCCCTTTTTTGTGATCCTAGCCCCATACGTACTCCAATCCGGGTTCTGGTACCACCCATCACCTCCGACACCTTTTCTCCACTCCGGTCATTTCGGTAGAAAGTATGTAGCCCTCTTTCTCACTATTTACTTACTATTTGCCACCACCATCATCCGAGTCCCATCCTCATTAATGCCATGCGAAAGGTGGCGGAACATAACAATCGACTATTTTTTGGTATAATGATTCACCGGTCAAAGTTGGGTTAAGTGACAATTTACATAATGGGCTAATTCAATGACTAAGCCCAAATAAAGAAATGACCCATATGAATGGGATCCAACCGAGATAACCCAACGAAATGATCAAGTAATTGGGCCCAAATCATTCGGATCAATAGGACAAAAATAACATAATCCAAGGGAGGAGCTCATTAAGTCTGGCCCAATAAAAAAAAGGATCATGACCCAACAGTAAGTAATACTTTTTTTGAGCATAAAGTATATACATAGCAAAGCTTTGAGATGATTATATATTTTCACAAATTATTTTTATGACGAATTAAATAGACCCTATTACATTAGCCAAACAATTAGTTGAAATAACAAATCCCTGTCCATCGATAATTTATCCTGAAAAGGTAATATTACTGTTGATACAATGTTCCGAAAATTAAACACCATGTATGAGCGTGCATAAATGTTTAGTATAGGAAACTAAGAAAAGATGCTCTGGCCGGCCGGCCGGCCGGCCGCTCGTGACTGATATGGATGCCTGGACACAAAAAGTAACGCACTCTCTCTCTTCCTGAATGGCCATTGCACCTGCTGGCTGCTGCTTTAGCTTTAATATATACTACACTACTTTATACTACTACTATATACTACTAGTAATAAGACTGCATGAATCTAATAAAAAATCGACTAGTAGTATCATTTGGACCAAACTCGCCTTTTTTTTGTCTTCTTTTCTTTCTTTGATCGTTTGTATGTTTGATTGTCACATGCAGCGTCCCTTAATTTTGTCGAGCCGTTAGAAGGGAGACATGGAATGACAAGTAAGTAAATGGCATCTACTTGCCTACTTATATAATACCCTAGCTATATATTTCTTCTAGCACGGCGCCTTCTCCTTTTTGCATGCATATATAGCTTCTCCAGCTCAATCTCTCTCTCTCTCTATATATATATACATACACAGAATCATGTTTATTAAATATATAGGAGAAGCCGAGAGTACAAGTTATGATATATGAAGAGATCTATATATGTATACAATTAATTGTAAAATATGTACATACATATAGATGCTACATGCAAAATGCTAGCTTTTAACAGATCTCACTGCTTTTTCCTTTTCTGTATTATGTTTGAGCCTTTGATTGAATGAACAAACCCATGCATGAGTAAAAAGACAGACCGCTTCCTTCATCATCATCGTATATATATATATATGATATATATAGGGGGTCCTTCCTACGGCATATGTTAGCCGAGTAGGAAATCTAGCTAGGTTTGGCTCCCTCTACCAGCGAGGATCCATACTCGTAAAAATGAATTAAATGCACATTGGGATTTGAGAAAATTAAAATAAAAATATATTCTCTCCGTCTCTTTTTAAAGAGCAATGCTACCCGGACAGAAAATTGGACCGGTTCAAATTTTTTATTTTTATTTTTATTGTAATTCAAAAAATGTATAGTATTTATTTTAACAGAAATTTTTATAAATTATAGTGTTTTAGGTGTAATTTAGATACATATACAAATACAGGGTTATACAGTCTATATAACCCTATATTTGTATGACTGTATAACCCTGTATTTGTATATGTATCCAAATTACACTTAAAATATTATATTTTGTAAAAATTTCTGTTGAAATAAATACTATACATTTTTTGAGAGTCACAATAAAAAATAAATAAATTTGAACCGGTCCAATTTTCCGGTCCCAAATTCATGTCTGCCAAGACTTTTCCCTTTTTAAATACTCTCAACGTTCACAAGTCATTTTAGAGATAAGTCGTTTGAGAATTTCAAATAAACATTAATTGCCTAATGTTGGAGTGTGATTATTTGGGTCTAGCCAATGTGTAACTCAATTTATTTAATGGGCTAGATTTGGTGTTGACCCATAATATATATTTATTTTGACATTAAGAGAGTCCTTATTAAAGAAAGATTGTGTTTCCTTATTTGGTGGGATAAGGAGGTTTAATTAGGACTCATACTCTTAATTGGATTCAATAGTTATAAAGTGATTCTACAAAAAGAGTCATTCTCCTAGTTGGATGCATGCGAGGGAGGTGACTTCTATATATACGGCTACAAGCTAGGATTTGGGGGAGGACACAAGATACAAGAACACAGATACAACACAAATACACAACTTGTACTCTCCATATTATCAACTTGTACTCCCAATATTATTATAGTGGATTACTCTATCTCTCCGTGATTTTTTTCCAATTGAGTTTTCACGCAAATTCTTGTGTTCATATTTATATGTCTTTATTTATGTTTGTGTGAATGTATTTCGTGAGTCTGATATAATCAACTACTCCATCAACCGTTAAGCGCGATTTTGGCTCATTTGTTTTGGTGATTTAAATCAGGTACAAAATTTGGCCTTAACATTGGCGGCAAATGCGTGGGAATCAAGACAACATTTACTAGTGTCGATTTAAAATCACCGATTCATAAGGAGATAAGTGATTCTTTTTTATTAAATTAAATATATACTTATGCGTGTGTATATATGTATTCTCTTATAAGAATTGAAGCATGATTGTAACCAGTATTTATTACTTTTACACGTTACATCGTTTATATCATAAAAGGTGGAGATAGTATTCATGTTATATATATTAAATCAAAGCATTAATCACTTTGATTATTGATTCGAGTGAGTAAAAGATGCATTCTTTATAACATTTTAAAAAGGGTTGCCACATAAAGCGACAATAATTAGTATTGGGCTCTCTTGTAATGTGAGTCGTGACAACATCTTCTATATCTTCTCTCGAAGCCAACGAAAGGCAATCCGAGCCCATCGGCTTGACCAAAAATAAAACTAAAGACTTAGAATCAACACTGATCGTCGGGAGAATAACAAGCCTCAGATAGAATATGCGTGCTTCTTAATTTTCACAAATAGAGGGGAACGAGCAATCACTTCCACATATTAAATAAAAGGTTTTGTTGTCCTTTGTCACTATCAACATCTGCCGACCACATAGGAACAGATAAAGTTAGGTTCGGACCACTTCGACAATCTCTTTGGCGATTCCTCTTGAACCTGCCGGTTTCATCACATCTTCTATTTATTTACTTTTGGCGGATATAAAAGTCGATCGAAGCCTCCCACGAAGTCGGAATGACGGATATTATGGCGGCATAAGGTTGAAGGGGTTATAAGGTCGGACAAACGTCCTTCGAGAAAACTTTGATCTCCCGAAAGGATGAAAATTCCGAGGATATAAATCTCGAGGATATAAATCCCGATGATATAAATTTCGAGGATATAGATTTCGAGGACGAAAATTCCGATGATGAAAATCTCGATGATGAAAATCCCGAGGATGAAAATCCCGAGGATATAAATCCCGAGAATATAGATCCCGAGGATAAAAATTCCACGAAGACTTTTTGAATACTCTCTTATAAATAAGTTCCTTATAAATAAGAGACTAGGGGGCAATGTTGGAGTGTGATTATTTGGGTCTAGCCAATGTGTAACTCAATTTATTTAATGGGCTAAATTTGGTGTTGACCCATAATATATATTTATTTTGACATTAAGAGAGTCCTTATTAAAGAAAGATTGTGTTTCCTTATTTGGTTGGATAAGTAGGTTTAATTAGGACTCCTACTCCCAATTGGATTCAGTAGTTATAAGGTGATTCTACAAAAGGAGTCCTTCTCCTAGTTGGATGCGGGGGGAGGTGGCTTCTATATATGGCTACAAGCTAGGATTTGGGGGAGGACACAAGATACAAGAACACAGATACAACACAAATACACAACTTGTACTCTCCATATTATCAACTTGTACTCCGAATATTATTATAGTGGATCACTCCCAAATTTGGCGTTAACACCTAAGTTCTAATATTATCCTAAGTATTAAATATAATTTTATTTTTTTCACTATTATTTGTCTAATAAATAACACTCTATTTTTTTTAATACAATGGGCAATATAGACAATTGCTGTTATATTTAATGTTTTACAATTATTTTTTTAATACTCGAGCACAACTCTAAAACGACTTATATTAAAGAAGGGATGAAGTATTGTTTTAGAAAAGTGTTTTTGTTCATTAATATTTGTCGTTTGAGAATTTTAATTAAGTATTAATTATTTAGTTTCCAATATTACCCCAAGTATTAAATATAATTTTGGTTCTCTCATTATTTTTTACCCAATAAATAACACTTTCTTTTTACAATACAAGAACAATATATGCAATTAATATTATATTTAATGATATACAATTATTTCTTTAATATTTGTGCACAATTTTAAAACTACATATATTAAGAGACACAATATTAATTTTTTATGCGTATTATAATTTACTTAGACATATTTGAGTAATTTTTAATAGAATAGCATATAGGAGTATTATATTTATAATCTAAAATTAATATAATACAAATAATGATAATAATTCTAAATGTATCACAAATAAATTCCTGATAAAATGTGTTTATGTATGTACTCCATCCTTTTGACAAGTTTAAGGGTTTTCTTTTTTATAACCCAAAAATGGTAAAAAGAAATGAAATTTTGCCATCATAGTGATTGTGACAGATGATACGACCATCAAAATACTCCTACTTAATTGGGTGGTATTAATTAATTAGGAGCATCATTTTTGTGTTCAACGCATGCATGCTGCTACTGTTGTTACTAGTAGTGTATATTCGGTTATCTCTGTGCACAACCACAATATATCATGGATCCAACTATATGCAAATTTGATTATGTTGAATTTATGTGCCCGTTTGTTTCCCTTGTTTCAACCAATATATATTTTGAGCTGTTTGTTTTTAAATTATTTATATAAAAGAAGTGAAAATTGGCATTAAACAATAACTTAAAGTAAAACTGCCTATTAAAATGATTTAAAAACTATTTATTTGAGTTCATAAACTCTCGATTCAGCTGCTATCATAAGAAAAATACAATAATTAATACCATTATTTATCATAAAGTTCAGCAATAAATCTAATTAATAGGAATGATTTTAATGATTATATTGAGACAAAAAAATATATCACTTTTATTTTTGCTGAATAAACACGGTGGCGTAGTTTCTAAATTAAGTCAAATATAAATAATTGTTTGATGTGTCTATATGCAACAAAAACGTGTTATATAAATCTTTTAGGATATAAGAAATAGACCACTATATAATTACAATAATCACTTCTTAACAATTACACAATAACTAAATAAAATTATATTTGAGCAACAATTTTCAGCTTAAACAGAGACGCCCAATATAATTATGTTTTGTGTTTATCGCCATGCACGGTACAATTTGACACAATCTAGTTTCTTTAGTACTTTAAATCATCAATTGTTATTATTTGAAAGTAAAAAGGAATAGCAAGTAGTGGTAATCAGGATTGCCCCCACATAAATTTGATTTGCAAAAGCCATTAACAAATGATCGATTGGCTTATTACATGGACAGTCTCTATAAACTAAACTTTGACCGTCCTTTCCAAACCCGGCCAAGTTGTTTTAGTAAGGGACAATTACATATATTACTATATTTTTGAAAATAATTACAAAAATCATACAGTTATAAAATAATTACAAAAATACTACACTTTATCATTTTTATTTTCAAACCTAATACAATTAAAAATCCTTAAATTAAGGGATTAGTATTAATGGGTAACAAATTAATTTTCATCTTCCTTAAATCTCTCTCTATCCGCTCTTACTATTTCTCTCTCTTCTCTCTTACTACTTCTCTCTCTCCTCTCGAAGCATCTCGTCGTCATCTTCTTACGTGCATGCATGCATATTGTGCATGTTGCCCTTAACACCAGATCTCTCGACTCAACTAAATAAATCCTCCTCTTCTTCATCTACTTGGTATTTCTTCATCTCTTGATATTTTTCATCTAATATTTCTTCATCTACTGATATTTCTTCTTCTTTTTGTATTGATATTTCTATTGGTATTTCTTCGTTTTCTTCATCTTCATCATTAATTAATTAGTCTTCTTTTTTTATTAATTAGGGCTGATATTTTTATTTATTTATTTTTTCTTTTACTGTCTTGATATTTCTATTAATATTTCATTTTTTCTCTTGATTAGTCTTCTTTTTTTGGTGGCGTAAATTAATTAGTTAATTATTTTTAATTTATTTTTGTTGCACTTGTTGATTCACGGGTTGTTCATTTTAGTGAAAAAAGGTTTTGGATCGAAAGCATACATGTTGTTCTATTATCATATAATCTTTAAAGGTGTGTTAATTTAAATTTTGTTAGTGTTCTTTATCATATAATTGTTTAGTTATTACGCATTATGTTTTGATTCTTGTTAATTTGTGATTAGGATATCATTTTTGTTACCTTGATTTGGTATTTTGGTTACTTTTTATGTTGTTATGGTTACCATGTATTTGTTTAGTATACATGGTTGACTAAACCATTTTGGTGTACATGTTATTTATGTATTGAGTTCTTTATTATTATATATTTTGATTCTTAACATATAAGCTGTTTGGTTTTTTCATTAGTATATTTTTTTATTCTTTATTGTTACTTATGATTTGGATACCATTCTTTTTCTCTCTCAATTGGGATTTTGGTTACTTTTATATGTTGGTTTGGTTATAATGTATTTCTTAGTATACATTGATTGAATAAAAAGCTGGGTTTGATCTACATGTTGTTTATGTGTTGGTTACCATTAAAACATGGTTTGGTTCTTAGCATATAAGCTGTTTGGATATTTTATTCTAACATGTACATTATGTACCCTCACATGTACATTATTTTGGTTAGTAACATATAACCGTTTTGGTTCTTTGCATTAGTATATTTTTTTATTCTTTGTTAGCTTATGATTTGGATACCATTCTTTTTTCCTCAATTGGGATTTTGGTTACTTTTATATGTTGTTTTGGTTACAATGTATTTGCTTAGTATACATTGATTGACTAAACTAAGTTTGGACTACATGTTGTTTAGTATACTAGACTAATTTATGGGGGCTTGATGTAATGTTTACGTTGTAGAATCGTCAAACAATAAAAAATAGATCTTATCATATATCTGTTTGGTTACTTCTCGCATTATATTTTGGTTCTTTATTGGCTTGAGATTCGGATACCATGTTTGTTACCTTGATTTGGTATTTTGGTTACTTTTTTATGTTGTTATGGTTACCATTTATTTGCTTAGTATACATGGTTGACTAAACTGATTTTGGTGTACATGTTGTTTATGTATTGGTTACCATTAAAATATGTTTTGCTTCTTATCATATAAATATTTGATTACTTATTTAGTATGTTTTTTAGTTCTTTGTTAGTTTCGATTTGGATTCCATTTTGTTTCCTTGAGTTGGAATTTTGCTTACTTGTTTTTTGTTGTTACGGTTACAATATATTTGCTTAATATATGGCTTGACTAAACTTTGTTTGGTCATATGTTGTTTATGTATTGTTTACCATTAATATATATTTTGGTTACTAACATATAAATCGTTTGGTTACTTCATTAGTATATTTTTTATTCTTTGTTAGCTTATGATTTGGATACCATTTTTTTTCCTCAATTGAGATTTTGGTTACTTTTATATGTTGTTTTGGTTACAATGTATTTGTTTGGTAAACTGTTTATGATATAAATATTATTTATATTTGGTTACTAATGACTGTGTAAATCTGATTTTTTTTATTTGCGCTTATGGAATCTTTACTATGGGAATGCAATAGAAAATTCATTGGAAAAGTTATATATTGGTGTGACATGGAAGTCCCAGAGCATTATTACCAAGAAATTGAACCCAAGACAGTTGAAGAAGTTTAAGGCATCATTAGTTTGTGGATGTATTATTTTTGTAAATAATAAACTCAAGTCATAATAAACCATGTATTTGCTTAGTATACATTGATGTATTATTTTTGTAAATTCCTTCAAATATATTCTACAAGGTTTATGCTATTCTATTTCTACTTCCATTTCCACAAACACATCTTACATGTTCAAAGTTACTTTCATATAACTATTTGGTTACTTCTTTATTATGTTTTGATTCTTTGTTACCTTATGGTTTACATTCTTATTATTATTGTGTCCTCAATGTGGGATTTGGATACTTTTATTTTTTTATTACGGTTAATATGTAATTGTTTAGTATACATGGATTGCTAAATTGGGTTTCATTACATGATGTTTACATTTTGGTTACCATTAAAACCTATTATGGTTACTTATCGTATAATTATATGGTTACTATTTTATTATGTTACATTATGGTTATAGTATACATGGATTGCTTAAACCGAGTTTCATTACATGATGTTTACATTTTTTGGCTACCATTAAAACTTGTTCTGTTCTTATCATATAATTATATAGTTCTTGTTTTATTATGTTACATTATGGTTCTTTATTATTAGTAACGAGATAATTCTAAGCTTATGTCGGGACAAACATTAATTGTGAAATGTACATGTGAAGTGTCTATTTATCTACAAGCTTGTTAGTAACGGATAATTATCATAGATAGTTCTTAGCTTGTTAAGAACGAGATAATTATAATCTTGTAGCAAAGAATTTATAAGCTTGTATCAAGACATTATATATAGCTTGTATATGTTTACTTTATATTGATAACTCATGATGGAATCAAAAATAAAAATATTAATCAACATCAATTTTGGTTCACTTGTACACCATCAAAAATGTTACCAACCACCGTGGGTTAATGGTTACTTAACGATAAACAATTATATATTCACATAAACAATTAAATTTGTTGTATTAGTTCTTGATTATAAAGTAACCAAATCAATATTAGACAAAGATAACTAAATTACATAATATTAGTAACGGGAAAATAAACCAAATTTTTACATTACAACTTTGAAGGCCTAAATGATGGAATTCGACCAAAAACCATGCGAGTTCACTAAAAAAAGCTAGTGACTTTTGATCGTTGACCCGCTTCAATGAAATTAGGCTCAAAACGCATAAAACCCTTACACTCCAAACTTGACAGAAAATTGTCAAATTGTCAACGAACCAAATAAACATTATACTATAACCAATTAAATAGTATAAAACAACCAATATTTAACGATTGTATGAAGGTAACCAATGTGGTCAATAAGTAACTACCAATATAAAATAAACAATTATAAAACTCAATAACATTATAGAGTAACCAAATAAACACCTTTCGAAAAGATCTAAATACATATTATCGATAACGAAGATATATGTAATTAGTAGCCAAGATTATAAAAAATATTTTTACATTCATTTTACAACCAAAATAATCGATAATGACTTTGTTACAAATTAAAGACTAACAGTGTATAAAGGTAACCAATGTAGTTAATCAAGAACCATCAATATAAAAAATCGAAGATAAAACACAATAATATTATGTAGTAACCACTAGTAATATTACATAAAGAAATCAAGTCGATTATAAACTAACCAAATCCAGATTAGACGAAGAACTAACATATATTTACTTAGTATCCATAACATAAAACATATTTGATGATTTTACAAAGAAAAAACAAATAATATAAAAAATATCAATATGTCTTTAAAGGTGTATTGGTTACTATTAGTCAAAACATCAAATTTTGTGTATTGGTTACTATTAGTCCATGTAACCAATACAATGTAGTCAATAAGTAACATCCAATATAAATGAAACAATTACAAAAGAATATAACATTATAATTTTACACAGTAACCAGGTCAGCACTATTGAGTAACCATTATAATTTTATATAGTAACAGTCAGCATTAGATAGTAACCAATATAATGTAAAACAGTATCCAGGTCAGTATTAGTCAGTAACCATTATAATTTTACACATCAACCAACTCAGCAATATTCAGTAACCATATAATGTTACACAGTAACCGAATCAGCATTAATCAGTAACCAAAAACAACCAGTAAAAATAGGGTTTTCCTTGCATTTTACAATAAAAAACAACCAGTATAATTTATTTGTTACCAACTAAAGGCAGACTTTTGTAAGAATGTAACCAATTTGGCTAACAAGTAACCATTAATATAAAAAATATAAGTAGAAGTGTACATTAATATGCTTCAGCAACCAATAATACAGTAACCAATTAATCACCTGCAGAATTAAGTTTGCATTATTCAGTAACCAAGTCAGCATGAGTCACTAAATAATATTTTTACACAGTAACCAAGTCAGCATTATAATAATTTTATACAGTAACCAATTCAGAATTAGTCAATAACCATTATAGTGTTACACAGTAAACAAGTCAGCATTTGTCAGTAACCAATATAATATTACATAGTAACCAAATCGGCGTTAATCAAGAACAAAGTCGAAGATTAATTAGTAATATTATGCAAGAACCAAAATAGCATTAGTCAGTAACTAAGACATCATTAGACGGTATAATGTTACACAGTAACCAATACAAAATAATTAGTAACCAAACCAACATTAGACAGTAACCAATTTATTTAACCTTAGTAACTATAATATAAAACATGTTTTCAAATATATTTTGCAAGCACAACATTCAGTATTCAAACTTTGTGACAATTTAAGTTCGAAAAACTTAAGAAAGATAATCAATTTAGTAATTCGTAGTAACTATAAGTATCTATATGCTTATAAGTTTTAAACTTACATACCACAGTATTTGAATCGTGTCGATGTTGATTTTGTATTCAACAATCAACTGCAACAATGTTTTTGATTCTTGATCTTGAAGGCGGCGTTGATTTTGTATGCTATTTTCGATCTTACAGATTAAATCATGACAACAGCTTTTCTTCTTAGAGATGCAAGATTCTGCGGTTTGTGTGTCGCGACAAAAAGCTTCGTCTTCTCCGATCTCGGTGGTGTGTCGCATGATTCCTCCACTACTTACCAACAACTCCCCTGCAATTCCTCTCTCTTGCTTTACTCTCCCTATCTCCGTGGTGGATTCCCAAAAACTCCCACCATACATCGCCTGTGCATCCGCCGACCACTTAGCTCTTCCAACCACCAAGATTTGGATTTCTCCCAGATCAAAGTAAGTGTTTTGTTCATTAACTTGATTTTAGGAGTGGTTAGTTCAACATATAGGAGAGTCCGTGAATGGCGATGTATCGTGATTTTAGCAACTTTACATTGTGTTGTTTTATTTTTGCAATTATGTTGTGTGTGTTTTATTTTTGTAATTACTTTCTAAATGTTGTATATTAATGTTAAGGACCCTTTTAATAATGCAGATATGTTTGGGCCCAGCTATTTTCAAATCCAATTGTTGATATTTATGTTGAAAATAATGCGGAAAAATATAACCAAGTGAAATTCATTTTTATTTTTATTTTTTATATATACATAATTTTTAAGTTTTTTTTTTTGGGAGTACAATATAATTTCAAGTATGTAATCAGTATTACAATATCAATAATCAAATCAAGTTTGAGATAGAAGAGTAAACGCACTTCACATAAAGATCATAAGAAATAATAAACTGCTTGTTTTTGTTTAACTTCAACTTATTTTGTTAAATACACAAAAAGATTAAGCTCAAGCTCAATTTATTTTATATCTAGGAGAACAATATATAGTTCACGTACGTATATATCTCTTTCCTTAAAAACCTAGCTGTATATTCTGAATGGACAAGCTAGCTTAATTACCTCATTATGATAATAATTCTAAATATATCATATGATATAGTAGTATGCAAAATTAATATAATCAATGAAATATGAAGCTCTTAATTAATTAATTCCCAACCCTAGCTCCGTTGATGGCCGGTCTAATTAAGTTTTCTTGCCAATTTAATTTGTTGTTACCAAAGAAATCAAGAAGCGCGCATGCAGTTCAAATCTTGCTAATGCACCAAAACATTAACTCGCTTTAAGTTGATGTTAATCTTGATCCGATCCCCCTCGTCTCATGCACCATATATTCTTGGTGAAGATTTTCCAGTTCCAAACTGACGTTAATTACTAGCTAGTGTATGTTCCCGTCGTCCTTTGTACGTACTCAGTAACTCCCTCCGGTACTAGCTTAAATGGCGAAACCAACCAAAATCAGCAACCTTTGCTTGGAATTCCGAGTCCATGAGCAGCCCTAAATCTGAAGCTTAACAAATTGACGACAGTACGTACGTGATTGTCTTAATTAGCTAAGAAATATTACTCCATATATATATATATATATATATATAATTAACTTGGGCCCCAAAATGATGCACATTCGTTCTAGCTTCTGCCAGTGACATTTAGTCTAGATATAGATTGCTGAAACTACATAATTAAGATCCATTATGGTTGTTGTGTTTCATCTTTTCTTTATTCACAAACTTAATCAGTGGAAAAAAATTAATTAATTATAGATTGACAAGTGTCTCCACAGCAAATTGATCACTGGACGTACGTTTTTTCAGTCAAATATATATATATATATATATATATATATATATATGTGTGTGTGTGTGTGTGTGTGTGTGTGTGTGTGTGTGTGTGTGTGCCAAAGTTGTTAAGAAATTCTCTTCGTTTGCAATCAATAATATTTTCCATGCACTATTCTGCTTGGTGCATGCATGCGAACATGACAACCTGTTAAGTTTCACTACAACTCCGGCTCTTCTTCCTTAAAACAAATATATCAAAATAAAATGAAAGTATAATATCCTGACGGAAGAATTAAGTTGGAGGATTTTTTTTTATCATCATTGTGATTCTGATATTCCATCAATAGTAACATATCTTTTTAATGAGTGCTTCTACACAGACCGGTTTATTGGACATGTGTAATTTTTTTTTTTTGCTAAAAAATGTATAATATTATTCCAACAGAAATTTTTATAAAATATATTGTTTTAGGTATAATTTGGATATATATACAAAAATAGGGTTATACAGACTATATAACTTTGTTTTTGTATATGTATCCAAATTACACCTAAAACACTATATTTTATAAAAATTCCTATTGAAATAAATACTATACATTTTTTAGGAATCACAAACAAAAAAAAATAAAAAAAATAAAAAAATTCAATATTCATATCCAATAAAAATGTGTGCCAAGACTTATTGCGTTTTAATAGCCACTGATTAACGAATGAGCAAAGGTGATGCTTATACATTTGTTTAATACTCCCTCTCCCGAAGATAAAAGTTTTTTATTATTTTTTGTGGTTAAATTAATTATTTTTAAAATTAGTTATTTAACATATAAATTTAAATTTCACATTTAAAATTAACACTAAATTGTATGTAGTTTATAATGTCTATAGGCTTTTTGCATATATATATATTTATATAAAAAAAAAGATATATTAATTTTAAAAATAATCAATTTGATCATAAAAGTCAATTCTGCAAAATCATGATCCACTTTATTTAGTAGGGCTTGAAAGGCTGGCTATAAGCCCACTCCCCAGAATTAAGTTAAGATAGCATAGCAGAAAAGAAAGATTATAAAAGTAAGAAGAAATGAGGAACCCGTCCCGTGCGATCTTATGCCACCCCCACCACCTTTCTACACCAACTTCTCGATCAAAGGAGAAAGCCTATTTTACCCATCTGAGTTTGAAAACCTTGTGTCATCCCTAACAAGTTAGGACAATTCATCCCCCCATTCTACTAGTTTTCAGGGTCGGCCCTGAGTTTTTCAGGACCTAAAACGATAAAAAAATATTTGGGTCCTTTGCGAATTGCTATTAAGATAGGTATAAAAAAACACTAATTTTCTCTAAACAAAAGAACATAAATACGAAAGAATACTAAATATAATAACCGATTTTTTTAATATTTTCAAAGCATCATTTAAAGCACTAAAAAATAGAGAAAAAGGGGCCCTAAAAAATTTTGGGCCTAAAGCCCGGACACCTTGGGCTTTAGCCCAGCGCCAGTACTGCTAGTTTTGATGCGTACTGTGCAAAAAGACTCCCGTAATATGAGTTACTATCCCTTTTATCTTGGAGAGGGAGTAATTTTTAGCAGCTAATTAGCTAAGTTGTTTTATATAATAGTTTTGCATGGATTTAAGATTTTCAAAAATTATACTCAATACGAGATTAGATTATATATGTGAGTCTAAGTGTAAAATTAGAGTTCACATGACCTAATTGAATTAAATGCGCAATTAGGGTTTCATGGCCTCATTAAATGTGCAAATTAGGGTTCACATAATCTAAGGGAATGAAGACGAAAAAGTCAGAAATAAATGTGCTAGACCCGGGAGAAGCCTCCACGTGTCCCGAGGCAGAAGACTCGTGGAGGCGGCTCGATTTGGGAATTGATTGAGGGATTGGATTGGTGGCTAGAAGGACAGAGCAATATAGGCATTACTCTAATGACTAAAGGGTATTTCTGGAATTTCCCTGAAGGCATGTGCCTTGCACATGACTAATTTCTAGAAAACCCTATAAATACCCCTTCCATTCCATTTGGAGGGGGACTTCTCTTTAGACTCAAGACTTGGACTCTCGGAAGATCAAAGGACCCTTTTTGGTGACTTAAAGGCTCGGAGATTCCACCTAAAAGCACTAAAAGGGGTTTAGACATTCTCTCAAGAACGAAGGACTCAAGAAGGCTCTTGGAATCCCTACTACCCTAACACGGTTCCTGGATTCTAGGGGTTCTACCACGCGTTGTTGGAGTAATCTCCCACCTGTCGTTCTCCACTCTTCAATCAATCAATCAATTCCGTACTCTTTGTGGATTTCTCTCCTCCTCAGCCAATACGAAACCCTAACCCTAGCAAGGTACGATTTCTTTGCCCACATTTAATTGGCGACTCTGCTGGGGAGGTGTAGAATTCGTGAAGGGTATGCCCACGACTCGAAGTGGGAGAACTACAGGAAAAGCTGCTTCACCAACAACCAACATTACCAAGGCAAGCCACTCAAGCTTTCCAAGGCGCAAACTTGGATTTTGACCAACCACTTATTGAAGACGCTTCAGAAGGAAGTTCGACATCACCACATATGGCCAATCAACAACAAACCAATGCAGGAAGACAAGGTGAGGATGTAGGTGGAGACCCGATGAATGTTGTGCAACTGGAGATGCTCAAGACATTGAAGGAAGCACGAGAAGGGCAAGGAATGATGATGGCCACGATCTTTGAAAATCGCAGAGAGGATCTGAGAGGAGATGGGGAATTTTCGCCAATAGTTGATCTGATTCCCATTTTCAAGGCCATGTTCTGTGAAGTTCGCATGGGGAACAAGCGGTGTGTGAAGACAACAATAATGGTAGCAACAACAAAGAGAACCAGATTGTACCTCCATTAATGGAAAGTCAATCGGTTCCAATAATTAACTTGGAAGCCCAGAACAGTGGTGACGTGCCACAACCTAGGATGGAAGCAAGCCAACCTCACGCAAACATCATCTCAGCTACCATTCCATCATTTTCACAGGTGCAAATGCCAATCATTCCAAGCAATGTCCAAATGAATGAGCCAACAACTTCCTCCACGAATGCCGGTATTGTCATGATGCAAGTGTTCATCAACCAATTTCTCTACCATACACACCACCGTCGCAAAGAAAGATATCACAACACCCCGGAGAGTTCACACGCCATAAGCCCAGATATATGACGAAGGATGATATGATTGCGTGATCAATCAACTTCAGAGATGCAGACATCTCGACCCTCGGAGTTGGACTTTACTCCTCCTTACCCTGCACACATTCGGAGGCAACCTTACCCAACAGGGTATATTGAGCACCCCCCACAATTTCCAAAATACAACGGGGAGAAAGGAAATGGTAGGGAACATATTGCCAGGTTTATAGAGTTAATGTCTCCGTGGCTCGGATATGATGAAATGAACAACCACAACTTGTTGATGCGGGAATTTAACAAGACTTTGACGGATAGTGCCTTTAGTTGGTACTACAATTTGGAGAAAATTCACCCATGATTGGGATGACCTAAAATTATAATTTTTCAAGAAATTTTTCTATGTTCAAACCATTGTGGAGCCGGTTCAAACGAAACCGAATGAGGAGTTGTCGATTATGTTGATGAGTTCGGGGCCAGAACGCGAAGTCTGTGAGCCGATTGAAGAAAAGAACTTAGTCAGCATTTGCAACAATGGCGCCTTGGATTCCTTCAAGCCCCACCTTATCACCAAGGCTTGTGATTCCTTCACGACCCTCTCATCTTTTGCACAAGACTTGGGAGGAATCATGACATTGCCCACTAGCCATGCGACGGTTATATGGAAGGGCAAGAGGACAGCAACTGTGGCTTTGGCTGACTCTTAGTCAAAACCACAAGGGGGCAAGAGGGAGAAGCATGAGAAGAATTTTGACCAAAACAGAGGAACGCCTGAAGACAAATATACAAGAAAACCAATCCCCGAGGCCATCACATGTAGTGAAAAAGCATTCAAGGATTTGTATGAACAATGGGTTGAACATGGGGTGGTGAAACCTCCAAGGCCTAGATTTGATGTGGAAGAAATGAAGAAATGAAGAGGACTTACATGTATTCCACCAATCGGGACACTCAACTATGGAATCATATATAGCTGCGGAGGATATTCCACGAGAAGGCGGCAAATGGGGAGATTGAACTTGGAAAGGAAAGTAGCGTTCATGACAAGCCATTGCCAAACCACAAGGGAAGGAAGCGTGAAACATTGTTATTCACAAAGACAAGCCCGTAAGTGGAGATGATGATGGAAGAAAAAAGGAGTGTGATCCAGCTGCTGCGGTGATGGCATTGATGAAGCGAAGCCAAGTTCGAAATTTTTGATCGATAGATAGAATTGGCGAGGAAGCAAGGATTGAGGCAACCAGGGCAATTATCAAAGCTCTTTGAGATGCGCGCAGGAGACTTCGTACGGCCATGAGTAAAGGATTTGTGAAGACGATGGAGGAAGAAGAAAATAAGATATCTTTCTAAAGTCGATAGAGAGATAAGATACCCTTACAACAAAAGCCATTGTATGTGGCAAAGTGAATCAATGACATCGAGGTGCGGAGGGCATTCATTGATAATGGAGCATCTCTAAATATCATGCCCTACACCGTGTTCAAACGGTTAGGCCTGCTAGAGAAGAAGATTGTGAAGGAACAAACGAACATTACGGGATTCGCCAACCAAAGCACAAGAACCCTGGGACACATTAAGGTGGACATGCAAGTTGGGAAGATTCGAGGGCTGTAATGTTCCATGTTGCTTAGGTGGATGCATCATATCATGTCTTCTTTGGGAAGGGCTTGGCAAAATGACTATAGGGTAGTACCCTCGGTCTTTCATCATCGATTGCCTTAAAGCTATTTGGAAAGGGAGAGAAGTAAAGGTACCAAAGAACTCGGAATCCTTTTTGGACGGAGGAGGCACATCATCAAAACAACTTTCTTTGATGATGTCGCTAAAGAGGAGAGAACCGAATTACAAGGCCTAATTCTCTAACACTAGCAAGTTTGGGAGGAAGTGCAGAAGATAAGTTCGTGGCTGCGAGAAAAAAGAAGAAGAAGAAGACCTCGGAACAGGAGAATGTTCCAAAAATAAGAAGCCATGGGTAGAGACTTAGAGAGAAAGGAAGAGAAGAAAAGAAAAGGCCAAAGAGACCTCAAGATGCCAGAAATATAATAAATGCCAAACGGATGGCACAATTTGACGAGGGCAAGAAGACAAAATGGGAGAGGGTTGTTAAACCCGACGGAAAGGTGGTGTTTCGATTGTGACGATGCAAGGGGGAAGAGCCCTTGGAAGCGTGTGAACCCAATGGCTCAGGAGGTGTCCCCCACTCCAGCAATAATAAAGAAGAAGAAGTTGTACAATAGAAGGTAGAACCAGCTCCAGAATGCTTCGAGGATAGGCCAAAACCTCAACAAAATGAATTAGAGGAAGTTAATTTAGCAATAGAGGAAGGAACGCCAAGACCGACTTATGTCAACAAGGAGCTGGATGCTAAATAGAAGGAGGAGCTTATACAATTATTGAGAGAATATAAGGATGTCTTTGCTTGGAATTACAACGAAATGCCCGAAATTGACAAGGATCTTGTGGAGCACAATCTAAACATAAGTCCGGAATGAAGCCCGTTAAAAGCAAGCACCTCGCAACTATGCACCAAGTAGAGAATCAAATAAAGGAAAGAGATCAAGAAGTTGTTGGAAGTAGGGTTCATCAAGCCAATTCAACATCCATATGGCTATCCAAAGATTGTCACCCCAGAAAGAAGTCAAATGGACATTCTGAATATGTGTGGATTTCAGAGATATTTGAACAAGGCATGCCCAAAGGACATGTACCCATTACCCAACATAGACACTTTTGTAGATGCAACGGCTAATCATGAGATGATGTCATTCATGGGCCGGGTTTGTGGGTTACAATCGATATAAAGATATCCGTAGAAGATCACGAGTTGACAACCTTTTTCGTACCCGTTTGGGAATTTCTACTATGTAGTAATGCCATTCGGGTTGAAAGAATCTTGAGAAGGCAACTTATCAAAGGGCAATGCACGCCATATTTCATGACATGATTCATGATATATTAGAGGACTACGTAGACGACATAGTAGTAAAATCCAAGAAGGTGATAACTCATGTGGAGGACCTGAGAAAAGTGTTCGAGCGGTGCCGAAGGTATAAGTTGAGGATGATTTCGAAGAAGTGCGCCTTTGGGATGACGGCTGGAAAATTCTTGGGCTTCTTGGTGCACAATAGAGGCTTAGAGGTGGACCCAAGCAAGGCCAAAGCAATCACAGAGATGCCCCCACCAAAAACACAGAAACAGTTGAAGAGCTTTCTAGGGAAAGTTTCATACATGAGAAGATTCATGCCAGCATTAGCCAAAGTCACAGAACCTTTTGGCAAATTGCTAAAAGGAAAGGCACAATGGGACTGGGGGCAAGACCAACAACAGGCGTTTGAGAAGGTGAAAAGAATTTTGGCTTCAGCACAAACAATGGTAGTGCCACAAAGAGGAATGCCGTTGCAGTTGTACATCACATCTACCAAGAAGTCCATAGGTGGATTGATCACACGAGGAGGTGGATGGAGAAGAAAACACAGATATTACATTAAATGGATAATCCGAGAGGCCGAAAACCGTATTCACAGGTGGAGAGGCATTGCCTAGCATTGGTATTCATTCATGCAAAAAAATGCGGCATTATTTTTTTTAGCACACGAAGTAAAGCTTGCAACAAAAAGCTGATCCAATCAAATACCTATTAACTAAACCAAAGATAGTAGGAAGACACGCCAGATGGATGATGATTCTTTCAGTACGACATCAAGTGTAACAACAATCAAGCGATCCGATGTCAAGCCTTGGCAGACCTGTTGGCTCAATTTCCAAATGGAGAATATGAACCCCCTTTTGAGGATCTTCCGGGTGAAGAAGTAGAATCAATCGAGTTGATGAATGAGGACCCAGAATGGTGGAGTTTGTCTTTTGATGGATCATCTGCGCAAAGGTAAAGGTGGAAGCAGGAGTGGTGTTGACCACTAAAGAAGGAAATGAAGTGGCCTTGTCATACAAATTGGATTTCCTTGCACAAACAATGAAGCGTAAATATGAGGCGTTCATACTAGGATTGTTGGCGGCTCAAGAATTAGGAGCCAAACATCTTAAAGTAAAGGGAGATTGAAACCTCATAGTGCAATGATAAGAGGCCAATTCGGAGTGAAGAAACCTATCTTGGCGCCATATCGAATCAGTAGCACACAAAAGGTGATGGAGGCTTTCAAGAAGGTGGTGATTGAATATGTGCGAGAGGGATGAATAAACAACTGATGCACTAGCAATAAAGATGCGTCTCGAGAGTCTATGTCCAAGGTGAGGATTTGGATGTAAAAGTAATGAAGAGAACCCTCCCAACCACAAAGCTAAATTTGTTCCCCAAAGACATGATAGATGATTGGCGATACGACATCTCCCATCAATTGCAAAACAAAGGAGGAAACAATACCTCTGGTGAAGTTATGTAAGTACAATATCATCAAAGGTGTCTTGTATCACAAAGAAGCGAGGCGGTGTGTTGACACGATGCTTAGGGAGGCGGGGAAGCAAATAGAGTCTTACAGCAATGTGCATGGCGAGAAGCTGCAGATAGCGAACATAGGCTTGTGTCGTGAAGTCGCAGCGTCGAGGGTATTATATTAGCCTGAAATGAAGAAGGAAGCGGATGCCCTACAACGCCAATGTGTTTCATGCCAAGAATACCACAGGGAGGATGAATGCGCCTTCATTGAAGACATAGTGGATTGGAGAATCCCTTACATGGAGTTCTTGCAAAGCGGGACTCTTCCGACCGAAAAGAAGGACACAATTATAATCAAGCGGAAGTTACAACGTTTTTCTTGCGAGAATGGAGAATTGTTTAGAAGGGATTCAATGGCAAGCCCTACTACGGTTATGCGGAACTAGGTGAAGCCAAAGATTTGGTTTACCAAATGCACAGGATGAACACCAGGGGAGCCAAGTTGTACAAACAACTTATCGATCATGGTTACTACTGGCCAAAGATGGAGGGAGATTGTCTAGAATTTGTTAAAAAGTGCCACATATGTCAAATACATGGAAACTTGATCCATGCTCCTGCCGTGGATTTGCGAACCTTGGCAACACCATGGCCCTTTTATACATGGGGAATGGATCTTATAGGTCCTATTCACCTTAATTCCAAGGGTAACATATGGATTTTCACTGCCACCGAGATGTACACAAAGTGGGTGGAGGCAATACCCTTGAAGAAGGCCACAGGACCAGCAGTGGCCAATTTTATCAAGGAGCACATCATTTGCCGTTTTGGGATCCCGAAGATCATTTTGTCGGATAATGGAACTCCCTTCATCAATAGGGACCGTCAAAAATTGATGGAAAGATACAGGGTGAAACATTACAAATCATCACCCTACTACCCGAAAAGCAACGAATAAGAGAGATCTACAAACAAAACCTTGATAAAAATTTTATCAAAAACCTAGAATTTATCATCCGAAGACATGTCGAAACAATTACCAATAGCGTTATGGGCATATCGAACTTCAAAAAAGAAGCCTACAAAGTGAGACCCATATCTTTGGTTTATGGTGAAGAAGCTATCTTTCCCATTGAAATAGAAATACCTTTGGCTCGAATGAGACTTGAAGCTTTAGTCGAGGAAGAAAACCACCAAATGACCTTGGAGGCCTTAGTTGACTTCCGAGATAAGGCTAAAGAAAAACTTGAACGGTACCATGAAAGACTGCGATGACAATATAATACCGCGGTGGTACCACGACGAATTCTGGTGGGGGACCTAGTACTCAAAATGGCAACTCAAGTCATGAGGGGGACCCCAACCACCAAATTTTACCCCAAATGGGAAGGCCCGTATAGGGTACGAGAGATCTCCAAAAGCGGGTATTGCAAGATATCTCGTGTGGGATCAGATGTTGTCTCAGGCCCATTGAACTTGAAGTGGGTAAAGAAATATTATACATGAGAAGAGCATCACAAAAAGTTATACTTTCAACTTCAAAAGTAATCGAGGCACCTGACTAATAGCCCTCAGAAGTTACACTTTCAACTTCAAAAGTGATCGAGGCACCTGATTAACAGCCCTCGGGAGTTACACTTTCAACTTCAACAGTGACTGAGGCACCTGAGTATAAGCCCTCAACCTCGAAAGTTACACTTTAACTTTAAAAGTGGCGAACGTTATGCTTTATTCGACAAAAGCAAGAAAGTTACACTTTATCTCTAAAAGTGGCAAACGTTATGTTTTCTTCGACAAAAATAAGATTTACTAATGAAACATTATGCTTTTCGTTAAAAGCAATTTTATTATCAATAAATTAACAAATTTTCACTTATACTTGAATGTTTTTTTTAAATTTCTTAAAAAAAAGGAATATAAATTCAAGTGTTAGTTTGTGGAAATTATGTACATTTTTTTAAAAAAAAATTTATTCATGTTTGCTTATAATACCTACTGTTGTCTTGAAATATTAATTTGAATAACTTGAGATTCAATGATAAATATTTAGTTTTAAGGAATTATTCAAATTAAAAGCAATCAACAAGGTTAAAAAAACTACTTTTTAATAAAATGAAATATGTGTAAATGAGTTTCTGAAACAGGAAATCAAAAAAAAAACTACTACAACAAGTTATGATCTAAGGGCCAAGACATATCAAAATGAAGTGGAGGCACAACTAAAGCTTCTAAGTCAAGAACTGACAAAGATCTCTCAAATCTTAAGATTTGCGACTTTTCGGTTCCTAACTTTTGTTGGGTAGTTAACTCTAAGTCCCGTCATTTGGCGCTCTACCTCCAGAAGTCGGCCCTCTAAATCTTAAGACTGGATCTTCAATTTGTTGGCGGCTTCGTCAAGCTCAGAAAGCTGCACTGAAAAGGATTCATCTTCACACTTACGTATAGCAACCTCCGAACGTAATGAAACAAGCTTAAAACTTGACTTGAGAAGAGTCAATCTATCACAAAACGGAGACATGTCAACACCTATGGCTGTAAGGTCGTCTACTTTATCGCTAAACTTCTTCAAGTCCTCGACTCGCAAAGAATATAAAAAAAGAGTGTGCAATCCACAAATAAGGCCTACGAGCTGATCTAGGAAGAAGGTTTGGGTGGAAGTCTCCTTAATAATTAACCGGTCTAGTATCTGTGGGAATCGAAGCTAGAGGCGCTCCGGACTTTCTGACTAGAAGATGATATCTGAAACCCCTCCAAGAAATAAGATCCCCATTTGGATTGAAGGAAGCTCTGCAGTAGCAGACTTTTAAAAGCCACCATTGAATTTGTCGAGTCGAGGGGTGGAGGAGCGAGAAAAGATCTTTGTATGGTGAGGATTCCTCGAAACCTTGGTCACCTGGAGGATAACCAAGGTCACTATATGGCGAGTGGGAAACATCTGGATGGAGAGCATCAAATAAGCGAGAGTGCCTCAATGAGCAAAGGCAAGTCTTTCATCTTCTCGCTCTAAAAAAAAAAAATGTCAAAGCACAATATATTAAAAACAAAGAAAGAAAGGAAATTCAAGACAAATCATATGTTGATTAAAGAAGGATACTCACAATATAGTCAATGGAAAAGAGAGTGGGAGATGCCACGAGAAGGGAATGTTATTCAACCCACCCAGTGTTATCAACACTACCCTCCCGAAAGCAATCCTGAAACTCGGTAGAATCCTTCAGGGAGGATGAACATCACCAATAATTTCGAAAGGATTCCCCTCGGAAGTAAGAACCTCATCAACATCTTCACACTCATCATGAGGAGCGATCGAGGAGAGGTGTGAAGAAATAGTTGTATCACCTACACAGGACTCGAGCTCACATCGGATAAGGTATCCTTAGCATCCAGGCTAACACAATCATCACGAGGAGTAGATGACTCAATATCAACAAGTATAGGTTGGGAAGGCTCACGACTAGTGGAAACCGCCGCACGACCGCCTCATTGGCGATCTACTACATAAGCCCAAGAGGAACGTCATCATCATCATCATCTTCATCAACCACGGTAACCTAAAAAAAAAGGAAACAATTACTTAACGATATGTGAAAGTAGTAATACAAGGGATGAAAGAAAAATGAGAATAGTACAAAAAAAAATTATTACCAAATTTCTACGGCGTTTCTTGGTTGGATCCTCAGCTGCCGGTATATTAGAATCAGCACTATCAAGAGGGCGTTTTGCCAATGGCTTTATGATAAGCCTAATAGGAGGAAGACGACTGACTGGAACCACAGCAGAAGCAATAGGAGGAGCTACTTCAGAATCAGTAGTAATAGCCGCTCTCGTTTTAGAACGAGTAACTCTCATTGCCTCGGCATCAGAGGATCCTTGGGGAGGAGCTGGAGGAGACACCCGAAACGGAGCCCGTGGTGGAAGACTCCTGGAAGTAGTGGGAGCATGTGCAGGAAAAGTATTCGGATCACCTCGAGGAGGAATGTCTGCTAAATGAGGAAGAGAAGACTTAGGCATCAAGACCTCGTGCTCAATTAGCCGACTATTGGATGGCCAAAGTGTTGGACGAATATTGGTCTTAGGAGAGCATAGCAGTTGGCCCCATTGGAGACGTTTCGGAATAGAAACTGGCAATGAACAAATCAAGGTATCATCCTCCCATCTTTTAAGATTGATCGCCAAGAATTACGCTTCGTTCACGATAGCATATCGCCCGCTCAAGGAATCATCATCGGTATATGAAAAAGGAAGGGATCTATAAGGATCACTTTGTAGCCTTGGAAATGCCCATGTAAAAAGAGGGGAGGTGCAGAATGAAATTGAGAAAAAGCGACCTCATAATTTCCCTAGCGAGTGTGACCAAAAGGGCGTTCCTGGTCATATCCAAATTGTCTCATGACCGGTGAGGAGAATACAGTACAGTGCCAAAACTATTATTCTCAAGGAAATAAGGAAGCTCTGTAGACCGAAGGAAAATGAACCAAGACGAAGGTCAAAAACCACTCAAGCTAGTTACATTGAGGCTTGAGTAGGTACAAAATTTAAGCTTGTAAAAAGTGAGGGTAGATGCATCGCAACCCTCTCTGAAACAATAGTATAGGGACGGGCCGTGAAGCATATGCATTATCAAGAAAAGGCCGCAAATCCGCACTATCGAGACTAAGTCGGTGATTAATCCAACGTGTTATGCGAGGAATGACGTTGGGTGATAAAAAAAGAGGAAACTTCTTCTTCTGCTTAGAGGAATATCCCGAAAAGCGTTCGAAAAGAAAAATCTGAAGGAAGGAGCATGGAATGAAGCAATTGACATCATACCTGAATGAACAAAAATCAAATAAGAAAAAGGTTAAAGGAAAAGAAGTGCGGTTGGAAAGACAAATAATAATAATAATAATATATATATATATATATATATATGAAAGTGATTACCTCCCAATGGATTCTTTCATGGCAATGGCTGTTTCGTCTAGGCGACGATATAAGGACCCTAAGAAGAGAGAAGCAAGGGGAATCTCTGAGCCTCGGGATAATAAATATGCTTTGAACATTTGAACACAGGCGGCGAAGGACCGTCTATGGGAGATCCAGGAAAGAGGAAGCGGGACAACCACATAGCCAGTTAAGCTGCCAGAGGAAAAGGACAAGTCTCTCCACGGAAGGCAAGAACAGATTTGTCATGAATAGAGCAGTCCCACTAGTTGGTCTTGTAGTCACGGAAGAAGTAGCGTACCCAGGATAACCAAGAATTTTTCTGCCGACTGGAAGTCTCGAAGTCTCGAAGGAGTGTATCTCCCTTGAAGCGGGAGATGAAGCGGGAAGATTGCTTGAAGGCTTCCATCAAGTAGGCAACACATTCGTTCTCTCTAGTGGACATGTTAGAAGGGCCGCAGGAGTTCTAAGCAACAATGGGAAGGCTACAAGATGTAATTCAAAATAAATATATATTTCAGAAGAATGAAAATGAATTAGAGGAATAAAAGAAGAGAACTTACTGATAGAGGGCATAGACATCCGCTAGAGTAGGGGTAAATTCCCCCCATGCAGTGATGAATGTGCAACTAGAGGAACACCATCGTGAGATCAACACAGTAAGAGAGTTATGGTCATGGTGGATACATAGGTCTCTACACAGTTGAATGCAACAAAAGATGCTTGCATTTTTGAGTATTTCTACGTATTCAGCATTTCCGAGGATCTCGTCGGTCCAATCCTGCCATCCTTGAAGGCGACTAGATGAATCAGACAAGAAGCGAAGGGGACTGAAAGGGTATTCTTGCTTCTCTATGCATAGGCGGGGAATGCAATTAGCACGAGGGAAGTCATCCCAACCTCCAGAAGCTGGGGCATACAGAAATAGGCCTTCTTTCTCTGGTGAAGGAAAAGTTGTACGGTCATAGTCCTTAACTCTATCCCAGAAGGTGTCAGAAGGACCGAAGAAGGGAGCCCTTCCCCAATCAGTGATGAAGGGGGACTCCCGGGTGGTTTTGGTTCTACAAAGCATTCGGGTGAAAGGGCCTATAAGCAAGGAAAGTTCATCATAAGAATTTAAAAAAAAAAGGTAATGAAAGGATGTCGAGGATGTCAAAGGGAAAGAAGTGCTCACCATGGCAAGAGGAAAGGTCTGATATTTAACCTCAAAGACGCCTGAAAAGAAGAAAAAACAATGTCAAACGGAGTTTGTAATCACAAATGTGCAAGAAAAATTTCTAAAATTGTGCGAGAAAAATTTCGAACAGCCCAAACGCAACCTTCGGAGCCTTTTTTTTGGTTTTCAGACTTATAACAGTATCTATCATGGTCAAAGGTGATGACTTTTGTAGGGCTCGTCGCTAGCTTTGTTTTGATATATTATGGGCCTCGAAACTCCAAGCAAGGCGAAAGTTATGAGCAAAATAGGTACGGCCCCCTAGGGTTCGGCCTCCTAGGGTTCGGCCCCACTAGTATTCGGTCCTCCAAGGTTCAGCCAATTGGAATAATTTTGCCACATGCAGAGAATTTTTTTTTCTTTCTTTGGGTTTTAGTCGAAAAAAAAGAATTGCCAATCTTTCTTTATTATCCGAGGGAAAAAACCAAGATATGATCAAGGTAATGGGGCTCGGAAGACAAAAGAAAGACTAGAGTTACCTGAATAAAAAAAAGAGCAAGAAAAACATTACAAACAAAAAAGGTTCTACAGCTGAGGAATTTTATATTGCCTATATAATAATGTTGCAACCAAATAAAGCAGCAACAGTGCAGCACCTAGCAAGCTCAACAATGGACCGATTTGCCCCAACCGTTTCTGATCTAGCACAAAAGTTGGCAGAAATATTGGCAGAGAAAATGGGTCACGGTTAAGCCTAATCAAGAAGCTCTAATTATTAATATTGGAGACCTATTTCAGGCATGGAGCAATGGTGTTTATAAGAGTGTTGAACATCGGGTTGTTACCAATAAGCTAGTAGTAGAGAGGTTTTCTCTTTATTTCTTACATCCATTTATGAAACTCAGATACAAAGTTGCGTGGAGCCCTCCGTGTACAGAAAGTTCAGTTTTAGAGAATTTAGACAACAAGTCCAACAAGATGTTAAAAAAAAAAATGGGTTACAAAATTGGACTTCCTCGTGCAACTGGATTATTTCATATTTGCCCAAAGTTATCAGATATTAAAGGTGTATAAATATAATTTTGTTAGTAAAAAAAAATAGTTATCTCATTTTGTATTAGGTTCGGACAACATTCAAGAAAAAAAATAATAAAATATCTTGAATCCAAATTTCCTTGCCCATTTCATGAATCATGTCATGAAATGCTGGGAGGATGTAGAAATGCCGTGTGGGCAAGACATGATATAGTTGGAAATTAAATGTGGGCACATTTTTTTTATCAAATGTGGAAACACAAAAAAAAGAAATATATATATATATATATATATATATATATATATATATATATATCCCAAATTCCTCCCATGGTTGTGTGAGACTTGATTGATGGATGGGTGTGAAGAAGGAACATGGAGATTGCCATGGGATCTACAATGATAATCAAAGACCTCAAGCCTGATGTAGTTGCTTACACAGCTTTGATAGACGGGAATTATGAAGCTTGCAATTCTTTAAAAAAAAATCAATTGCTTTCATTCATACCCTTGAGGTCTTGTTTGCTCTACGAATCAACTGCTTGAGACGAATGATCCTTCGCCGCGAAAAATTATAGCCTTTTCTAATGAATTCCGAGGGAAAAAACCAAGATATGATCAAAGTGATGGGGCTCGGAAAATAGAAGAAAGGCTACAATTACCTGAAAATATATATATATATATATATATATATAGATGAAATAATTATGAGGAATTGCGATAGAAGACTCAATGAAAATTTGTGATAATATAACTCAAGCTGCTATATGCATATCTTCATGATTTCCACCTTGAGGCCGTAAATGCAATAGAATAGCATGTATTGCTGTATAACTTCAAGGAGCCCTTTATTATGGCAAAAAACGAAGGTTGCACCTAATTGAATGATATGGCAACAGATTTCTTCCTGCAATTTGGATGCAAGACGTGCTCATCGACTCCTTACCCTTCAAAAATAAGATAAGTAAATGTTTTATTTATTTTCTAAAGAAAAATAAAATAAAATAAGATTTTATTTTATTTTTTTGAAAAAAAATAATAATAAAATAAGATTTTATTTTACTTTAAAAAAAACTATGATTTTGTTTATTTGATTTTCATAAGGGTTCGGCGTAATTTTTGCGCAACCACTTTAAAAACACGTCTGTGTAATTACAGCTAAGCTTTTCATTTTTTATGTCATACATTTTTTGCATACATACTGTTACTTCAATGTTGCACGTGTTTTATGCATATATTTTATTTTTTTACTGGCTGTATGACTATTAATTTTCAAATTAAGAAAGATTTTATTTGATTTTCCAAAATAAAGAAAGATTTAATTTCCAAAATAAAATTAAGATTTGATTTTATAAAATTAAGATTTGATTTTATAAAATTAAGATTTTATTTTATTTTAGAAATAAAAATTAAGATTTTATTTTATTTTGGAAATAAAAATTAATTTGATTTTATTTTGAAATAAAAATTTGAAAAAAAATGAAAGTGATAGTCTGCAAAAAACAAACAAAGCCCGAGTTCAACAAGGTTCATCCAAATTTCACGATGAATTTATAAAATTACTCTTGATCATAAATTATAACATAAATTTATTTATTAATTTATATATACACACCATATATATATTTGCATGTGTACTAAACATACAATCGTCGTTAGTAACTATATTATTGAAACCCAAAGTGTCTGGGCTCTTCAAATGCATGCATCCCTTGTGGATGCTCATCTTCTTAATAATTAAGGGAAATCATTGGAGAGCATATATATTATATTTCCTCCCCAACTACTAGTTGTAGTACTATCTGCAAAAGTAGTTGTACCATTCACCATGACCACTCCATACAAATTGGTAGTCTCCATGAATTAATATCATTTTTAAATCAATCGATCAATAGCCAAGTTGTTGAAAGCTTGAAAATCATTTGAATAATGGCTATTCATCAATTGAAAACAAGTATTATTATCAATGAATGTCAAACAACTTGTTGCCGAAATAATATTCATGGAATTATCAATATCAGTTTCATATACTAGTCGATTCAAATTGGAGGTTGGTTTGGATTGGATTCACAACGAATGATGACATGGCCACAATTTGGAAGCTAATCCAATGACCCGTTATAAATTGGGATAATATGGCATCTTTGGTGGCTTTGATCGATTTAATTTATTCAATTAAATAAATAAAATCTTTGAAAGGATTTGATTTTCAAAAAAAATAAGATTTTATTTGTTAATATATAATTTAATTTATCTTGATTTTGTTTTGAAAACAAATATTGGGCAAGATATAGAAAGATTTGAAGATTTTTCAATATGTCGAAAGAAAGAGCCTCATTGGTCTTGCCTTCCTAGGTTTTAACTCTAAGGGTTTGGCTCCTAGGTGTTCCTCTTTTAGGACCATTGTCCTCAAGACACATAAAGTGAAGTCCCGCAAAATTGTTCAAAAGGCTTGCGGTTTTCTTGCATCGATCGTCTATTTGGAAATGCGACTCTCGCATGAGGGGGCAAATGTGGGTCCAAGTGTAAAATTAGGGTTCACATGACCTAATTGAATTAAATGCGTAATTAGGGTTTCATGGCCTCATTAAATGTGCAAATTAGGGTTCACATAATCTAAGGAATGAAGACGAAAAAAGTCGAAAATAAATGTGCTAGACTTGGAGAAGCCTCCACGTGTCCCGAGGCGTAAGACTCGTGGAGCTGGCTCGATTTGGAAATTGATTGAGGATTGGATTGGTGGCTAGAAGAATGAAAGGGCAATATAGGCATTACTCTACAATGACTAAAGGGTATTTCTGAATTTCCTCAAGGCATGTGCCTTGCACATGACTACTTTCCAGAAAACCCTATAAATACCCCTTCCATTCCATTTGGAGGGGGACTTCTCTTTAGACTCAAGACTTGGACTCTCGGAAGATCAAAGGACCCTTTTTGGTGACTTAAAGGCTCGGAGATTCCACCTAAAAGCACTAAAAGGGGTTTAGACATTCTCTCAAGAACGAAGGACTCAAGAAGGCTCTTGGAATCCCTACTACCCTAACACGATTCCTGGATTCTAGGGGTTCTGCCACGCGTCGTTGGAGTAATCGCCCACCTGTCGTTCTCCCCTCTTCAATCAACCAATCAATTCCGTGCTCTTTGTGGATTTCTCTCCTCCTCAGCCAACACGAAACCCTAACCCTAGCAAGAACACGATTATATAATTTATATTTTAAAATGAAGGGAGTGTGTTATGCCACTATTATTATATTTTTCAAAGTATTAGACAAATATTTGAAAACTAAAAAAATAAAAATTTTCGTTTTAAAAATATATTTTTAATTTAATAGAAATGAATGGCGATCATAAGAAAAATAAATACACACCCACATATTAGAAAAAATTCAAACATGGATATGGAAAGCTAAAATGAAAAGAAGAATAAAGAAAAGAAAAGAGCGAAACATTCAAAATATCTCAATCCATCTTCTCTTCAGTAAGTACCAGCACAACATTTTTTTAGATATACTAGTTAATTTCTAAACCTTTATACTATATATAATCACACACACTATAACACCTTAATATTCTCGTTTCAAAAACATAGAAAACTTGCCTCAGCTGACTCCAACATAGAGCCTTAACGAAGAGAAAACTTGCATTACAAAAATAAAAGATATCAGATCAAATCTCGGCTAGTAGTTAAGTAGAAACTCCGTCAATATGTAAGAAAAATACAAACATATATAGATGTTAAAAGCTAAAATGAAAACAAGGAGAGAAAAAAAAAAGGAAAGAAAAGAAGAGGGAGAAGCATAATTAAACACAATAAAAAGGTGGAACACCCTTATACTCAATCTTCAATATCTTTGTTATATTTCTGCACTCACTCTTTTCACAAACCTTGCTCTCAGCTTCTTCGAGTTTTTTCAATAATTACTTCAATTAATTTTTGAATATAAAGTTAATTTTGTCTAACATATGTACTTCATTAATAATGTATCATGATTTTAACACGAATATATATATATATATATATATATATATATATATATATATATATATATATATATACTGTCAACGCATCAAGCCCTATCCCTTCTTCTTCGTATATATTACTTCAGATATAAGTACATCGTTGCATATATAAACAAAATATCTCAATCCATCTTCTTTCATCTTCTCTTCAATAAGTACCAGCCCAATTAAATTCTTTTAGATATACTAGCTAGTTAATTTCTAAACCTTTATATTATATATATAATCACACATATATACACCTTAATATTCTCATTCCCAAAACATAGAAAACTTGACTCAGCTGACTCCAACATAGAGCCTTAAGGCCCTTAACACATAGAAAACTTGCATTACAAAAATTGAGGAAATTAAATCAGATAAAATCTCGAGTAGCTAGTTAAGTAGAAGCTCCAACAATATATATATGTTAAATCCAAATACATAAAATATACCAATTGGGAGAAGCTCCAACTTCAATCCATATACACTTCTAAATTCCACAAACATAGCATCTCTCTAATTATTTAATCCTAAAGCATTTCGACAGACAAATGCAAACTTACTTGAAATTTAACCAAGAATTACATCACTCGGTTTTTGTTGCAGCCCAGATATATCAATGCATGTGGGATTGCTTGCCTGCAAGGATGATTCATAAAGCGGGGTAAAAATGTTGTACACAAAAATTCTAAATAAACCCTAGCTAGGTAGCTAGCTAGAAGAATTAATTGTCAATTTTTTTCAAGGGGCGTACCTGTACCTCAGATTTGATAGTGTGCAGTAACCGTTCATTTACTCTCGTCGAAGCACAGCTAATAACATTGAGCCCTTCTTCAAGTAGTAGTTCCATCACCTTTGATAAGGGGAATCCTTCCTCGATCAACCCACTACTTATTAATATCTCAACACCACAGCAGCAAGGGGTGACCATAACATTAATATTATTAATTATAGCCAAACAATTATTTGAACATCCATCCCCGGGGCTGATAATACATTTATCGTCGAGCTTATTTTTCTTGATATTTAGTTCTTTGATCCTTCCCTGAAGGTGATTTATATAACTTACAGCCTGCTGCATGTGATCGGATATCGAACGCTTTCCCTGAAATGAAACCCCATCAACATAAATATATATATATATATATATATATATATATATATATATATATATAATTAATCCCTAGAGACATAATTACTGCTCAAGCAAGCAACTTAATTTCAATATTTAAACCAAATTTAAACAATTTGTAAATCTTTCAAAAAAAAAAAATCAATTCTAATTTCAGAGAGTTGCCAAATATAACATATCTCGATCCGGATGAAAATTTTGCCCTATAAGAGAATTGAAGAATTAAAAGAATTACTTGCGACCTTGATGAATTCAAGAGGAAGTAGAGATCGTAGCGATCCGTAAAGTTTACTCATTTCTTGCCTTCTTAACCTTTCGATTTCTCTATGCATCACCTTTTTTTGCCTGTTACCATTTCCAGTAGTCTCATCTCCGGTACTTAAATACTTAATGATGACTTGTTCTGATGCCTTTTTAAGTTGTTGAGGTTCGTAGGGACAGTTGAAGCCTGATCATCCGTAAGAAGATGTTTTTTGATATTTGTCCCTTCTTCTCGTTGTTGTTCAGGAAAAGGGTAGTAGTGGATCTGGAAAACCAGCTCATCGCTTTGTCTTTGGCTTAAAGAAAAATAGCTCAAAGATTCGATATCGACCCTAGCATAATTAAGCTAAGCTTTCTCTTTTGTGTATTTATGGAGTTGGTGATAAAGGAGAGATACGTTTGTTAGGGTTCGAGATCTTCAATGGGGACTCATAATAGCCAAGATTCCTTGCAATCTCTTCATAAACAAGCTGATAAATAGTTTTATTTATATCTATAATATAAAACAGAGCAAAGAAAAAAAATACATAAATGTCCCATCCAAGTCCACATCAGCTGCTCTCTCTCATTCTTCCGTATTCAAATTTCAAAACCCCCCTCTCTCTGTTCTTACACAAACAGAGCTGTTATCTCTCATACCTAGCCTTAATTCCAGCCCCAAATCTCTCATACCCAGCCCCTAATGTATGATCCAGAGCATAGAGAAAGTACCTATAATCAAATTGGGTTCACGGAGAGCTTGTTTTGTGCAAGAGAAGATGACGAGAGAGAAACAAAGCATCTCCAAGCCTAGAAAGCGAGACAGAATAACAATCGCATCTTCGTCTCTTCCAAATCGATCTCCTCGAGTACGACTCCATTGTCGTCGCCGTTAATGGCACCACTAGTGTCCTTGATCCCGAGGTCCTCCGTCCTTTTTCTCTCCTTTACATATATGTATATAGTTTTTAGTCATTTTGGATTGGTGGAGCAGTTTTGGGGGAGTTTGGGTGGAAATTTGGGAAGTGGGTCAATGTTGAATTTGCACACTTTGGTGTTGGATGGGGAGAAAGGGGAGCTCGTGAAGGCTCCTGGGGGAGTGGAGAAGAAAGATGGGGTTTTGGAGGTGAAAGATGTGGCGGACTTTGAAGAGCCATAGTGAGGTTGAGAGGAGGAGGAGAGAGAGGATCAATGCTCATCTGGATACGCTTCGTGGTCTTGTGCCATGTGCTGGAAATGTTATCTATATTTTTATATGATCAATTGTTTTGGTAAATAAAAGCTGCCATTGGTACTATATATATGCTTAGATGATATCAGTAGTTGTTTAACTTCATGATCTCAAGTAATAATTTGTGAATGATTGACTTGTTTGCTGAATTCTTATAAATATTAGTTGCTTTCTGTTATCCTGCAACTGAGTTTGAAACAAGAAGTGACATTAGTTGGTTTTCAAAATTTTAAATAAATTTCTCAATGTCTCTTTGATCAAACTCAAAGGTGACTCTTTTATCGGAATGGAAAGAGTATTGTGTAGATATATTATATATATGCTCTATGTTTAATAATCAATGTTTCGAATGAGCTATTATTCCTAGGCATTCTTCGCCGGAGGACATTGTTAAGAGTGAGATTCTTTGGACGGATGTGGAATCTCGCAAAGCGAGCGAATTGAGGCACCATCTCTTCTTTATTGAGTTCAGATAATGTTGCCTAATTTATTATGTTTTAAGGAATAATGAATGTAATTAACAGTACTAAACATCTAATTAACTAGATAACAAATAAACAGTTCCCTAACATACTCTCAATATTGTAATGTAAAGAAATATATTGATTGGTACTACAAGAATCACTTCAATTTTGAGCTCTGTGGGCCCAAGTGCAAATTAGGGTTCACTTGACCTAATTAAATTAAATGCACAAATTAAGGTTCGCATTATGATTAAATGAAAAGACGGAAGAGTCAGAAATAAATGTGGTAGACCTGGGAGAAGCCTCCACGTGTCCTGAGGCAGAAGACTCGTGGAGGCAGCTCATTTTTGGGAATTGATTGAGGGAAAGGGTAATATGGGCATTATTCTAATGACTAAAGGGTATTTTTGGAATTTCTCTGAAAGCATGTACTTGCATACATGACTTTCCGAAGAAAATCCTATAAATACCCCTTCCATTCCATTTGGAAGGGACCTCTTTGAACATAGGACTTAGACTCTTGGAAGATCGAAGGACTGAGCATTCTCTCTCAATACTCACGAAGACTCTTGGAATCCCAATAACCCTAACAAGGTTTACGGATTCTAATGAGTGGAAGGACTCGAAGGCTCTTGGAATCCTCTTTACCCTAACACGGTTCCTCGGATTCTGGGAGTTACGCGCTCGTCGTTGGAGCGATCGCCCACTTGCTTTTCTTCCTCTTGATCAATCAATCAATTTACGTATTTTTTCGTGGATTTCTCTCTCTCTTGACAACACAAAACCCTAACCCTAAAGCAAGGTATGATTTCCTTGCCCACAAGCTCTAATAATTCATAGCTTTCTATTTTTCATTATATGTTAGTTATGGTATCCAACTTCTAAGACACTTTATTTGAGAATCTTTGCCTCGAATTCTGCTAAGGAAAAGGTTTGGATGTGGTTGTGGTGAATCTTGGGCTGTGATGGGTCCCGTTCTTCCTCCAACTATTAATGCTGGCATGTTAGTGATCCTTCGACTTCTCCAGGTAACTTCTGAATCGAGAAAAACTTACTTGCATAATTTTCTTGAATTACATTCATATGTAAAGTGTAAGACCCCAACTTTTATGAATAAAGATGAATTTTCTATAATTATCATTTTTAAATATTATGGAATGAATTTGATATAATGTTATAGTTGTGGGTAATATTTAGAAATTTTGCAAAAGACGCAAGATTGTTTATAATATTCGATTGGTTGGGGAATATTAAATTTACGACCTGATTATAAGCGGACCCCAGCGGAATTAATTATTGTGATTGAGAAAATGACAAAATATTTTTATGAAAATAATCGCGAGAAGTTTTACCGTTAATCGTTGAAACACCTTGTTAAAAAGTATAGGAATACGGCGTGGTTGCATAGTAGCACGGTATTGATTATTGATCTTACGTGAGAAGTCACTCAGTTTTGTTCAATTATTGCTTCAGTAATTGTTGCATAGTATCTCACGTTAATTGATTCAATTATTGTTGATATTTTATATTGAGATTGTGACGCCCCTAAAATAGGTATACATCACCCATCTTGGGTCGCCAGATCATGGTGCGAGAATAAAATACAATCTTTAATATACTGACAAAGAAAAGTCATGAGTTTTAATACAAATATTGTCTTCTAGACAATATCCACTCTCGAATAAGTCCTCATTACATTTATTGTCACACTATTTAGCAGAATAGTGAGGACTACTAATACTATCATCCGGACCATCACCCGCTCCCCGATAGTAGTTCCATTACGTTCTCGTTTCACGAAGAGAAACGGTGAAAGAAAGGGTGAGCTCAATTAGCCCAAAGAAATAATATTATGACTAACATAATGTAGGATAAATTATCATTAGCCTTTAACAATGTTAAATTGATAAAATACAATAGACAACAAGTTTAATCTGCAGACGGAATAAGCGATCCATTAAAAGAGTCAAGTAGAGAATAAAATCTACTATCTTTTATGATTTAAAAAGTTTTTCATCACTTTTATCGTTTGAGACTCGACAATAAATAATCCACATCATCCACACTTTACTGACGAGGATATTCATTGTGGTCACGACCATAAATTATCCATTACCTTTATGGGCCAGGATATTCGTGTATTCATCAATGGTCATGATCATTTTGAACAATTTGTCCCATCAATGCACTACGGGCCAATGAGGACTTTTATCACATCATTTGTAACATTACTGGTCAAGTGATTATACCGAATAATCCTCGTCATAATCATACCAAGTCCATCTATGCACTCTGAGCCACATATGACTTTTAAAAATATAAACACGAGGATGATGACAATGATATAAGAATTTAATAAAACAAGTTCACGAATTAATTTATCCGAGAACTAATAACGTCAAATTGTCAACATGATACTTCTTTGTAGAGTAAAATTCAAGAATGCTCGAAGAATATTTCCATGAAAAAATCTTGGATGAAGCCTTGAATATCGAGGATATTCCACTAATTTCATGGAGTATAAGTCAAAACTTTAACTTATTTGAGTATAATAAATAATGGAATAACAAAAGAAATCACCGAGCATGTGATAGATAAGACAGGCGAGTTATTCCAATAGAATAATAAATATGGAACCCGGTCAAACGTGAACGCACGAGACGGGATATTAAGCGGAATAATAAATATTGGAACCAGTCCCATAGAAACGCATGCATACGAAGATATTCAACGAATAATAAAGAATAGAATAACATAAAGATTTCACCAGTATAGAAAGTAAGCGTATCGAGTTATTCCAATGGAATAATAAAGATTTTAACCGGTCCCATGTAAAACGCATGAGAACGGATATTCCATAGAATAATAAAGACGGAACCGGTGTACGCATGAGAATATTCAACAGAATAATAAAGAATGGAATAACATAAGGATTTCACCAAGTATAGGAAATTAAGCGTATCTGAGTTATTCCAACAGAATAATAAAGATGGAACCGGTCCGGTAAAAAAAACACCACAGACATGATATTCCAGCGAATAATAAAGAATAGAATAACATAAGGATTTCACCAAGTATAGGGTATCTTTGCATGATCACGAGGTTATTCCAACGAATAATAAAGAATGGAATAACGAAGTTCTCTTCAATGAATAAGAAAGAATAACACCCTCACTAGTAAAAAAAGTTGGATATCAAAGTAGTGAAGTAGCGAATACTCTTCTTCTTTCTATATAATTTCTCTCTCTAGAGTTTCATTGAATTAAGTAAGAAATAATGAAGGAATGAGCTTACATTTATAGAAGAATGGATTGAATTATAATTCAATTCTGAGCAGTCGGATTGATTTACTTTTAAGCGGATTCGTTGATTGATTTACTATTAAAACTTAAAAGCGGCATCCATACTTGATTTACTATTAAAACTTTAAACCAAAGAATCCATATTGATTCACTATTATAACTTTCCACCAATGATCCATATTGATTCACTAATATAACTTCAACCAACTGATCTCGAAAAATTAGCACATTTCCTCGTTGAATAATATTGTACCCAAATACCGAATGCACAATACTAGAGTGAATAATAGCAGGGTGAATAGTAACTTGTGAATAGTAACTCGTGAATAGTAATTAAGTGAATAAGTAACTCGTGAATACTAACTCATGAATAATAACTTCGTAAATAGTATCAAACACAAAAAGTTTCCGAATACTTGGATTGAATAATATAACTTCCAGACATCAATTATCATCAGAATAGATGTCGATTAAAACTATCAAATTCATTTTTAATCAACACGGACTTATTCATCATTAATATTATAACTCACAATATTTAGCAACCAGGTTGTTCCCAGGAAAGAGGGGGTTTTTCAATAAGGATTTCTCCCTATTGGCGCGCAATTAGGTGACCAAACCTCTCCTTGACAGAACTTCTAGACATTATAAATATTGCAATTCAATAATATGAATAACTTTGTCGTCTTAATTATTGATTTAATAATATAACATATAATGTAGATGATCATGTGACAATAATCGAATCAATAATATGAGAGATATGATCTGACAATCATTTATAGTAATAATTGAGTATAACCGAGTGACTTCTCACGTAAGCATCAATAATTAATACCATGTCTTTCTTGTCGCAACCACGCCATATTCTTGTACTTTACTCTGACGGGTAGTTCAGCGGTTTTAACAATAACACCTCCGATGTTATTTATAAAATATTTTTGTCGTTTTCTCGATCCGAAATGATAATTCCATTATGGGGGTCCACTGAATGATTGTCTTAGTTATACGAATATTCCCGAAGCAAAAGAATATTCCCCACCAATCGAATATTTTATAACAACTTGCGTACTTAGAAAAATTTATAAATATTACCCATAACTATAACATTATATCAAATTCATTCCATAATATTCAAAAATGATATTTATAGAAAAATCATCTTTATTAAAAAAAAAAAGTTGGGGTCTTACGAGAGATGGCGAAGTTATTAATATAATTATTTTGCAATATTAACGATGTCTAGAAGTTACGCGAGGAGGTTTGGTCACCTAATTAACGGCCATATGGAGAAATCATTATTGAAAACCCCTGCTTTCACAGGAGCGACTTGGTGGATTCTTGAGTGTGAATAATAATAATGATGATGAATTTTTGTTTTATTAGTATTATTAATGTAATAAAAGCAGAAAAGATTTTATATATAAAGCAGAATATTTTTATAAAGTTATTCGTTTTATTAAATTTAATAGTAAAATCTTTTTATATAAAAAGCGAAATACTTTTATAAAGTTATTCGTTTTATTAGACAATAATTAGAATATATTATATTTTATTATGTCGTAGTGTTTGCATAATAAAATCTTTTAAAAAGTTATTACGTTTTATTAGATTATAAATAGAATATATTATATTTTATTGTAAACCAATCTGAATAGTCTATTTAAAATAAATCGATCACGGGCCCGATTTCATGGATTAGTTCTTATTAGATCCATTCTTATAAATAGAAGCTCATTCCTTCATTATTTCTTACGAATTCACTTTGAAACTCTAGAGAGAAAGCGTAGAGAATTTATTCTTCTATCTTGGCGTATTTCTTTAGCGTTTAAGAAAGCTTTTGGCGTGGTGCAAGTTTCTTTAAGTATATCCCCACTTCCTCTGGTGAATCTTTCTTTATATAAGGTGAGGGTATTTTTTTTATATTCATGAAGAGAACTTACATTATTCCATTCTTTATTATTACATTGGAATAACTTTTATCTGCTGTGCATGATCTACCACATATTTGGTGAAATTCTTTTGTTATTCTATTATTTATTATTCTATTTGGAATAACTTGTACATCTGATCTGCATACATGGTAAAAATACTGTTATTATTCCATTGTTTATTATTACATTGGAATATCACATGCATGCGTTTTTACGCCGGACACGTTCCGTCTTTATTATTAGTTGGAATATCACATCTGCATGCATTTTACGTCGGACTGGTTAAGATTATTTATTATTACATTGGAATAACACATACATCTCAAGATCTGCGTTGCGTGGTGATTTATGTTGTTATTCCATTCTTTATTATTACATTGGAATATCACAGCCGATGCGTATTATGCGACACAGGTTCCATTATTTATTATTACATTGGAATAACTTTGTCCATGCAAAATACCTTACGCACGCGTGGTGATTTTTTTGTTATTCCATTCTTTATTATACTCAAATAGTTTAAGTTTTGACTTTTATACTCCATGAAATTGGTGGAATATCCTTGATATTTGCGACTTACATCCATTTCTTTTCATGGAAATATTCTTACGAGCATTCTTGAATTTTACTTACAGCGAAGTATCATGTTGACAATTTGGGCGTTATTAGTTTCGGATAAATTAATTCTTGAACTTATTTTATTGAATTCTTATATCATTGTCATCATCCTCATATTTATATTTTGTTGAAAGTCATCTCGGCCTTTATAGTCATGTAGATGGACTTGGTATGATTATGACCGGGATTATTCGGTAATCATAACCGTAATGTTACAAATGATGTGGTAAAGTCCTCATTAGTCTGTAGTGCATTGATGGACAAATTGTTGGCATGATCACGACCATTAATGAATACCAAATATCCTCATTCCGTAGTGCATGGATAAATTATAGTTGTTGATCTTAATGAATATCATCGGTCAGTAAGGTGGGGATGATGTGGATTATTTATTGTCGGTCTGGCGATAAAAGTGATGAAAACCTTTTAAATCATAAAAGATAGTAGATTTTATTCTCTACTTGACTCTTTTAATGGATTGCATTTTCCGTGAATTAAACTTGATGTCTATTGTATTTTATCGCTTTAACATTGTTGAAGACTAATGATAATTTATTCTCGCATTATCTTAGTCATAATATTTCTTCTTGGCTAGTTGAGCTCACCTTTTCTTTCACCGTTCTTGTGAAATGAGAACGTAGTCGGACTAATGAGGAACGGAGTGACTGTCCCAGTGATGATAGTATTAGTAGTCCTCATTATTCCGCTAAATAATGTGTTAATAAATCTAATGAGGACTTATTCTGAGAGTGGATATTGTCTGAAGACAATGTTTGTATTAAAACTCATTTCTTCTTGTTGTATATTTAAGATCAGATTTGTATTACATACCATGTATTTGGCGACTCAGAATATGTGATGTATACCTATTTTGGGGGCGTCACATAAAGCCTTGTTTATTTGAGTACATCTTTATTAGTATCAAAGAGACCACAGGTAGCATAGCTATATATGTGTAGCATTCTCTTCTCTACAGCTGGTGCCTGGTGCCCACCTAAAATCATAGGAGTAGTAAAAGGTGAGTTGGGAGGGGAAGAGTGTATAGAACCTATTAAATTATAACAATGATTAAATTAGTTCAACTAATTCCTGTGAGTGTTTTTAATGTTCACAAAAGATCCAATAGATCTGTGTGACTGATATAATTTTAGTGACATGGTTAGGCCATACAAACCTCTTCATTGGGAAGTTGTCTAAATAGTTTTGTGTCATTATTTGTAACACAATAAGATAGTTTATTTATTCTTCTCTCAAACTGGTCTATAATCCAAATTCTCGCTATGTGAATGAGGCCCAATAGAATATGAATTAGACCTAAAGCTTAGGTTCTCTTTACATTTAAACTTCATCATCCAACGGTTAGTAATATATCTCTCATCCCCCCCCCCCCCAATTCAACCTATCGGGCATGCTTGCAAGTGTTCAGTAAAATTAGAGTTTGATTTACACCATGATATTCACATCATGAATTATCCTTTCCTTGACATGGATATTAAGCAGGTAAAGTAATATTTCCACATGATTGATGGCTACATTGTGAAGATTTTATAAATGTAGCGACATTTAAATGTTTGATAATATGATCTAATTAAAGAAGAGTAGATATGTTATTGACCACTAAGAGAGGAATTTTTTACGGCTCCAAACTAGATTAATCTGAGTATAATTTTAGTGATCCCAAACGCATCTCCAGAATGAATATTTCTCGAAATGAATTACATGGTTTTTCAACATTATGTTTTCAACAGGCAATACATCCAATTTGCGTAATGAATCACCCATAAACAATTTCAACAAGTGCCTGACATCGATTTAGTATTGTTGGTCGTATCTCTCTTACATTTTCCTTTGGCTTCTACTTTAAACAAAGTGTTTTATTAGATCTTATTTACTCGAAGATCATTTCATCTTAAATCTTTAGTTAAGAAAATTTATCATGACAAAGTAAAATAATGGCGTCTTTCATCCCAACTTCTGAGACGAGAAAATTCAAATGAAGGTCGTTGTAATGTTTCTCAACCACATTCGAGTGCACGCCCACCCAAACCACGTAGAAAAGTATCAATAAAAAGAGCATATGCCTCGGCCAGGGTATGAAGTGTGTCATATCGACATATACTTAATATGGTATGAATATAACTTAATATTGTAGAATGATTGTCATGCAATGCTAATAGTGTTCAAAATCTGGACTTATTTCAATTTGATTTCATCACTCCCTTATTTCATCACTCCACTTTCTGGATTCTTTTAGTTTCAATTGGTACATTGTTTTTTAGCTTCATAGGTGAGGATTTACAAAAGGCTTAATGCATTAGAGAATTGCTTTCCATGATCGAAAGAGGTGACATACACTTTCTATTTTTAAATTACAACTCGATAAGATAGAGGTGACATGCATTATGAAGTGTATATCTCATCCTTACTCCAATGAGACATGTAAATTTTTTATTGCATATTTAAATTAAGCGGATTCAATATTGGAATAATCTCTGCTTTGGTGACTTAGCCTTCAATTAAATGTCCTTTAGGAAAAATGGAGATATACCAAGTTTAGCTAAGAAAATGCTTTAATCTTTTTGAGTAGTGTTGTGTCTCATTAAAAGAAAAAAATTGATAATATAGTGGCTCGAAGGTATAGATTACTATAGCAATGACTTGTATTCTGATTGTAGAATCTGACAATGTACTCATCAGAAAAAGAGTAAAAAAGAAAAAGATAACACATTGTACAACTGGTTGTACCTTTTTCAAATGTCATAAACTTTGGCTAATGCATAACAGGTACTCATTTTATTTTTCTAAGATCATCTTGTTGATTGCTAAATCCTAGTTCTAACATCCAGACAACGATGTTACATCGGAAACTCTGTCTTAAGGTATATAGTTCTTAGAAGCAAAAAATAATCAGTTTTGGTTTGAATGACCATGCCATGGTTTTTCTTAGAAATTGATTGCTAAATCCCAGTTCTAACATCCAGACAACGATGTTACATCGGAACCTCTGTCTTAAGGTATATAGTTCTTAGAAGGAAAAAATAATCAGTTTTGGTTTGAATGACCATGCCATGGTTTTTCTTGAATTATTTATGACATACTGAGTTTACTAGACTTGATATCTGTATGTACAAAAATCTGCATGATACCAAACTTTTTTTCTTTCTGATGTCTTTGATTAGAATATCAAAATGTTGGATCTCTGCGAGTGATAAAAATTGTATTGGATGATATAATTGATCTTATAAAGTACTATATAGTATGTAAATTAAGGTAGACTTTCATCATAATGTTATTTTTTACATGATACTCATTATAAAAATTGATAAAGATTTGTCAACTAACAAATGCTTTTGATCCTTTTTAACTTATTGGATTTGGGTCTTCCTGTAGTGGAACTTGTATACTTCTTCGGTTGTATGAAAGCTTCCCATTAAATGTTATAGCAATTCTATGACACCCCAAAATAGGTATAAATCACCCATTACGAGTTGTCGATACAGTGCGAAACAATTCAACTTTATTATTACAATGATGTAAAGCGTGAGTTTAAATCTGAGATATTGCCATCTAAACAATATCCACATACAAATAAATCCTCATAATAATTATTGATACATTATTTTACAAAATGGTGAGGACTACTACACAACTCTCTAAAACCATCATTCCATTTTAGAGCTAAATACTTTCATTACATTCTACGCCTCTGAGAAGAAAAATGGAACAAAAAGAAAAGGGTGAGCTCAACTAGCCAGATAAAAGAATATTATGACTAAGATAATATACAACAAATTATCGTTAGTCTTGAACAAGGAAAAAATTTAATAGAATACAATAAACAACAAGTTTTAAATCAATACTATGATGAAAAATATTAATTCATAGAAGAGTTACGTAGAGGGTGAAATCTACTAATATCTATGAATTTAACGATCCATCGTCAATATTTTTATCCTTGTAACATCAATCAATATATATCTTACGGAATTATATATTCATCCTTGCACTACTGAGGCGAGGACGTTCACTAAGTTAGTCATGTTCATCTAAACACTGTTCATCTTTACTACTACTGGGCGAAAGATATTCATCCGAAATCATTCATCGTTGCCTTCTACGGGCCAAAGATATTCATCGAAATCAATCATCTTTTGCTTCTGAGCCAAAGATATTCAATAATATCATCATTTAAGGTAGGATGATGAAATTTTTTTTTTTTTTAAAGCGAATCCGGTGAAACAAAATGACAAGGATTAAGGATTAAGGATTAGTACTTTGTTTTATCCACGTCCAAAATACCTCAAAAATAATCATAGTGGTGTAAAATTCAAGAATGGTCAAAACATGGATCTGATCAAAACTAGTATCCACAATAGATATTTTGGATGAAAAGGAAAATTTTATTTTTTGATGAATAGTCTTAGTATTAAGTGAATAATCAGAGTATCGTGAATAGTCTTGGTATCGTAAATAATAACTCAGACACCAAAAGTTCCAAATTTGATAAAAACTTGGATCAATATTTGACATAATGATATTGAAGAAGTAATATCATTACAAAAAAAAATAATATCCACTTACCTCGAAGAATAGGTCTTTACAGTTGAAACAGGATATAAAGCTATGACTTGAACTTGCACTTAGTATAACAATACTCAAAATACTCACAAGAATAAACTCGATAATATAGAGAAAAACTTGATTTACGGTGTGATTTTTAATTAAACTAAAGCACCTATTTATAGGAAATTGCTTAGAACATCAAAAGTAGAAAATTTAATTAATTAATATATATATATATATATATATATATATATATCAAATTCATACGCCCACTTTAGAATTGACTCCTAGCATTTCCCACATACCACCTTCTAGAAAAAATAATAAAAAACTTTTTTGTAAAAAAATATTTAAAACTTCAAAATTAATTATTTGAACTACGAACTTCAATAATTCACAATAAATAGCCCTTTTATCGGAAAATTTGAATCTCGCGAGTTTTTATAGGAAATTCAATTCTCTGAACTTTGCGGAAGGAAGGTTTTCAAATTCCAAGCAAAATTGGTGAAATCCACAAACGAAGCGATTTTACAAATTATAATCAAATTTCGATTCAATAAATGGGGTCCATAAGCATGTTTAACATGTTTTAAACATTTATTGCAACAAAAATACTCTTCTCCTCGTATACTCATATATCCCACATTCGTTGTAAAAAAAATATCACCATTATTATATTATTAAAATATAATAATATATATATATATATTTAAATGAATTATTTTATCGGAAAAAGATAAAATTTTAATTTTCAACAATTGTCACATTAAAATTTTCTCCATCTATATCCGCATAAAATCAATATTTTCCTCATCATATGAATCAATAATTAATTATTCATAAATAATATTACTGAATCCTGAATATTGTGATGGTGGTTCCAGGAAGAGGGGCTTTCCAATAAGAATTTCTCTTCTTGGCGCGCGATTATTAGTGACCAAACTCTCCTTAGACAGAACTTTCTAGACATTGCCAATAATGTTATCTAATAATATTATTCGAGATAATATGAATTATTACTTGATAATAAAAAATCTTGTGTAATGATGATTATTGAAACAACGACAATATAAAATATCAACCTGACAATTATTGAACCAATAAAATCTTGAGCGATAATTCACTGTAACCATTATTGAGTAGTGCCTTCTTACGTAAGAAATCGATAATTGGTGCAATCTGAGTGTCTTCTTGTGCTGACAACAGCGTATTCACGTGTTTTAACCACCGGGTATTCAAACATTAATAACGGTAACAACTACGCCGTTATTTTTAAACAACTTATATTTGTGCGTTTTCTTCCTCCAATCGCTTTTTAGTTATGGGGCCCACATTAATTGGCTTGTGATAAATTACGAATATTCCCAAGCGATCTGAATATTCCACGACCAAACGAATATTCCTCGACAACAATGAATATTTTATAACCAACTTTTTATTTTGAAATATTTGCGTATTTTACCCATAACTATCCACATTAATCACATCAACCACTTACTATTTCAAAATAATAATTAGAGGAAATTAAATTTCATTTATTAATTATTTGGGGTCTTACAAATTCCTTTATTAGATTTATTTTGATTCTATATTTATATGTCCATCACATCATAGTTTAATTAGTTATCCAGCACTCTATTCATGTCTCTAAATCCCATCTACTAAGTTTAAGCAAAATTATACCCTGCGGGATTTAAGTCGAAATAGATTGGGTGGTGAACCAACTTCTGATCTTTTCACAGTTATCGTGGAATGGAACAACATCAGATTTATTGTACTAATTATATCAAGAACATATCTCGGTTGCAAGATATAGGATCGATTTTGACTTTGAAGTCAAGTTTAAGATATTATTGAAATTGATATGAATGCATTTAATCTTGGACGATAAAATTAAGATAATTTCAAACTAATTGTTTTTTATTGTTTTCAAGAATTAAATGAATCTCATAATATTTGAATTTGAAAATTTCTCAAAAATTGCCTTTAAAAAGTTAAACATCTATAAAACTTCATCATCCAACGGTTAATAATATATCTTTCATTCCCCCCCCCCCCCCAAATCAACACATCGGGTATGCTTGCAATTGTTCAAGAAAATTAGAGTTTGAGGAGAGAGAGAAACCTTGAAAGAAGAAGTAAGGCTACGGAAGAAACTAAGGAGAGCAATAACCATCTTCAGCTCTCTCATCTCTCACTTCCCTCTTCTCCACCCGTTCCATTTTCCTTTTTTCATTAACTGTTAAGCTCTAACACACCTGAAAGGGTTACTAAACTTCATCAATTTCGGTAAAAAGCTCAACAATTTTATGAAAGAAGAAATGTAATGCTCAACAACATCAACAGTAAAACTAAGCTTTAAAGGTAAGTTAAGTGTTGTAATTAGATGTGTTTTAATTAAGAGTGAGTATAAGAGGATGCTTTGATTGTTGTGTGGAGTAATAAGGGGTAGTAAAATACAGGGCTAAACCATAACTAAATACTTATGAGTTCATCACAAAAAGAAATGCACATGTTATGTTCGATAAATTGCCTCTAAAAGGCTGTCAAGTATAAAAAGGGAGAGTTGGTCAAGATTGTAAAGGGAGAAGTCTTCATATATGTTAGATGATGTACATGGAGTAATTTATGTAAGCCCAATGAGGGTTGGAACCCGTTTTGGAAGAAATGATATGTTAAGGTACTGCTAAAAAAAACTGCCTTGACAAGTGGGTTGTAAACTAACCTGTACCAAGCTAAAGCTAAATGACAAGTGGGTTGAAAAAATCTGCATTGACAAGTGGGTTGTGAAATTGAGTACTTGATATATTATCTTTTGTTATATGATTTCTTTGTTTGCAATTGGGTAAATTTATTATCTTGGTAATACTTTGTTGCTTTTACTTTCATGAAGTGTATCGGGTCCTCAAATTAAAAAATTATATTCATTGACAATCTTTACTTAATATATCGATTATTCGAACCCACAATTACGATTTGCGATAAATAAACTAAATTGTATATGATTATATATGTTGATTGTTGTTTCTTTATGCAGAAATTACATAGTTCTGATAGTCGGATGAAACGGAATCAATGATTGCACTTGATGAAAGTATGTTAATTCATCTGCATAGTGTACTATAAATTATCCTTGATAAGGTTAGATTCACTGCTTCGTTGATGTAACTTTGGCCCTAGGGTGAAGCCATATTTATTATAAGCTTTGGCGTGTGATATATTTCCACTCTCTCATTATAAGTTTTCATCAATCAAACTCTATATAAATTTGCGTGATCATATATTTTAGGTATTTTCATGTATACATTGAAGGATACTTGGTGTGGTATTTTTGTAAAGAATCTGAAAGTTGTTTCTCTATTTTTCAATGCGTGTGTATATTTTTTGTGTTAATCTTTTGTAAAGTTAACTAATTATCTGAGTTTAGATTTTTACGGATATCTATTTTTGTAAGAGAAACTACTGTTGAAATTTATTGAAATTAATAGCGACTAGCTTGATGTTTTGGTGGTTGGATATGTGTTGATGATTGAGTATGTTTATTATTGTGGTTTGTATGGTGAATTTTGATAATTTTTATATACGATTGTAAGTTATTATAAGTTCTGAAAGAGTCTTTAGGTAATGTATTACTTTTTGAATTTTAATCTAATTTTTTTAGTTTAAATAGTGCCTTGAGAACCTGAGGCGATCTAAATCTGTTACATTAGCAAGTTGTAAAATTGACGATATAACTTAACCATTAGTCATTCGTCACTTTATTTGTTTGACCTCTCCCTCTTTTATTTGTCTTGGTTCTTCATTTTTAAACTTCGTTGCTGAGCTAATCCTAAATTTATATAACGACCTGCAATCGTTTTTTATATCAAGTTAAGACTCTGCGAAACTGTATACCCATCTACGTGCGACAAAACAAAAGAGTTGTTATAACAAGCAAACAATAATTTTTACTTGTCAAGTTACTATTTAAAAAGTTACAATTAATTAAAAAGGCTTATAAATAATAAAAAATAAATCTTGAAATGTAGTTAAACTTAGTTTAAATTTATGAGAATTTAACTATTAAAGTTGGATATTCTTTATTTATTCATTGAAATTTGTCTTCATAATAATTTTTATTTAAATGCTTTGTGGAGTATCAAGTGCAAGTGCGGGTGTGTTAAGAATTAATTTAGACTTTTAGTTTAGTGTGTGTTTATATTCGGTGTTTCATTTTTTTGTATTCATAATTTATTTTTATTTTTTTTTGATTTATATAGTGCCTTCAGGCACGAATTATCATCGCTAGTTTATAATATAAAACAACGGACTTTTTTTTGTTCTTTTTGGGTCGGTCAATGAGATAAACAATTAATGGCCCGTCTTGCTTAATGACTTTTATGAATTCAAGAGCTTGATTCTTTTATTTTTTAAGTGAGTGTGGTGTAGATGTGTGTAAAAAAAAAAAAAAAAAAAAAAAGACAACTAATAACTTCAATAGCAATACTTTTAAAAGGATATATCTATGTACATGGTTAAAATTATACATCCAAAGACCCACCTAAATATAAAATAATAATAAATAAAGATAAAAAAAAGTGTTGCGGAGAAAAAACACAAAAATATTTTATTACTATTTTACGCTTGAATATATTTTTAAATATAAAATTTAAATAAATACATAAATATATTTATTTTAAAAAGCATGCTTAATTATATATCGGCAAATGCAATACATCCCAGTACCCATTTATATATATATAGAGAAAGGATCAGGTCAGGATCCTTTATTTTAACTAAAATCCGAACTTCTCTTATCAGCCATGGGATAGAATCCAACGGTCCAACGGTCCAGACTGGGGAAAATGAAAAAACACGCGGATCCTATGCTTGTTGGGTCAAAAAAGAACTGACCCAGCCGGGTCATCATCAATATCAGCTATCCCTAAAAAAATTTCCCAAATCGTCACTCTCCTCTCTCTTCTACCATCGAAGAACCGAAGCTCGCCGGATCCGTTTCTCAGGGCTCTGAAGCTCGCCGGACGTCGTGGTCTCTCTCCGTCCAGACTCTTCGTGGTCATCGCCGGACGAAATTGGGAGGATCTCTTTCACCAAAATCGCGAGTGAATCAGTTCTCCGGCCGAAATTGAAAGGCAAGTAAGGTCCCACAATATATATGTTTTTGTGTATATATGAGTATTATGTGAACTTTTTTATATGATAGTAATAGAGTTCGAGTTTCTGGGTCGGTTTCTTTTGGGTGGGTGCTTCAAACATTATTAATTAATTAATTAATTTCTCTTTGTGGACTCATTAATTATCTGTGTAGATAGTTTCTGTAGAATCAGTTAGTTTGATTATGGTAAATTTTTTATAATCCTACATTATATTCCTACCCAATTACTCCACTAATTTAGTTGTAGGTTGGGGTAGTAGTAGTATTTATTATATTCCTCCGGTCTGGAGTCAACTGAACAATGAATTACCACTAACAAGTTTCAACTTTCAAATCTCTACACCAACTAACTTGGCATCCTAGGCCTATATCCTTTAACTTGACCCTCGTCCTTTTCTTTCTTTTGATGTCACCCAGTCTTAAATCCTCCTATTCTTATGTATATAGGTAGCTACCCTATTACTCCATAATATATCTGCATATACATTAATATATATATGGTTTGTGGATACTTGGGGGGATTAAAAGAGAGAGAATATGTGAACTGCAGTTCAGAGATTTTCAAAATCTTTAATTTTTAATCTTTCATCCTACCTCTGTTCCTGATAAGAGCTAGAAAGTTTTGATCAAATATATGTAAATATGATAGTATATTCTGAATTTCTTTATTTGTTTGTACATTGTTGTTGGGTTTGCAGAATGCAACATTGTGTAGAAGAGACAGAAATGGTATCATCTGGTAATTCTTCTCAACAACTTTACATTCCGCAAGTTAAAAACGAGTTGATACCAAAAATTGGGCAACATTTTCACAACTTGGCGATGTTAGCGACTTTTATAACAACTATGGTAGAGAAGGTGGATTTGATGCAGCGGTTAAGTTCTAAAGAGAAGAGTAATGGTGAAATAATTAGAAAGGAATTTGTTTGTTATAAAGAAGGGTTGAGAGAATGGCCCAACAAAACTCAATGATTATGCAATGAAACGCAACGGGCCTAACTAGAATTTGATTGTGGTGCAAGATTGGTAGTTGTTAAAGACCGGATCGACGTGGGGGGGTTTGTTATTAAACAATTTGTTGAGGGTCATAACCATCCTCTTATGACCCCAAGAAAAGTACATTTGTTGCACTCTCATCGTGTAGTGACACTTACCAAAAGAAATTTAACAGAACAACTATCAAAATCTAATGTGCCAACATGGCAACAAATGAATATTTTAGAGATGGAAGCTGGAGGTCCTGAAAATGTTGGATGTACAACACGAGATCTTTATAATGCTGAAAGAGATAGGAGGAATGCTTTAAAGGGACATGATGCTAATATGTTGTTTGAGTATTTTAAGGATGAGAAAAAAAAGAATCCCGGTTTTACTTTTACATTTGAGAAAGAGGAGGGTGTCATGATTCATTGTTTTTGGTAGGATCTGACATGTAGAAAAGGCATACAAAAGTTTTGGGGATGTGGTTGTGTTTGATCTGACTTACAATCTGAATCGCTTCTGATTTGATTTTCGCACCTATAATAGGGGTTAATCACCATGGATGAATAAACATTTTTAGGGTGTGCATTATTAAGTGGTGAAAAGATTGATGTTTTTGATTGGTTTTCAAGGAATGGTTGAAAGCGATGTCGGGTAGCCACTTGAAAATGATCATAAGCGATCAAGATCCGTGATGCGAAATTCAATTCATCTTATGCTTCCAAATACTTTTCATAGGTATTGCATTTAGCACATTTTGAAAAAGTTTTTGAAAAATTAGGTCCAATTCCTACAAAAAACATTATGGCGAGTTAAGTTGTTGTATATGGAATTACGAGAGCCCAAATGAGTTTGAAAGAAGATGAAATTTGAGGTTGTAGGAAAAAGCTAAATTTGACACGAATGATTGGGTTCTGGGAGATGTCTGAAATCCATGACGATGGGTTCCTGCATTTTTGAGACATATTTTTTACGCCCACATGACTAGTAGCCAAAAGAGTTGAAGGGGCTCATGCCTTTTTTTAAAGTATGTGTCTCCTCGAAACTTCGATGTTGGATTTTGTGACCCGTTTAATAGGGGACTTGCCAAAATGCGACATAATGAACTAGATTTCGATCGTAAGGATGTCGATGAAAAGCCCTGAAACGATGGCTGGGGAGGGTCGGGGAATACGGATGAGTGAGTTTACACGAATTATTTTTTACAAGTTTCAAAAGCAAGCTGGCAAAGTGGCAAGTATGTGGTAACACGTTACATTTAAAGATGACAACAACAATGTATATACAATGTTAGGAATGTAAGGAGGTGATTAATAATGATAGTAAGCTTTACGTTTGACAAGTCATCAAACTTTGTGAAATGTAGTTGTCGGGATGTTTGAGAGTGATGGAATTCCATGTAGGCATATGTTGGCATATTTCACAAAAAAAGCAGGTTATGGAATTACCTAATCAATACATCTTCTGGAGGTGGACAAAATCTGCGAAATGTGTGAGAGTTATGGATGACTTGGGTGGGAGTGTGAGTGAAATATGTGATACTTACGTATTCTTGAAAGTAGTAGTAGTCTCTTCCAATTAAATCTAATGTTATTGATGAAGGCTGCATTAAGTGAAGATAACACAAAGAGTTGAAAGAATTGTTGTTATCAACTCGAAGGAAGTTTGGTTAAGCCATGAATCATGGTAGCGTGGATGTGGAAGGGAGTATCAACATGCCCATTTCTCTCTTGAGAGCAACAACAACTAAGTCTCGAAGAACCATCTTGATGAAGGACAAAGAGTTGTGGTAAAGCGACTTAAGGGAGGAAAAGAAGCTATCAAGAAAGGCTAGGAAATCTGATGGTTTGTGGGATTGTTGGAGTGTCGCACGACAAAAGAAATTGTCCACAACTTGTTGGAGTGTACGATGTGGAGATGTTGTTCTTACTTTGTTGTTTAATTGTTGTATTAGAGTTGTCTTACCAAATTGTATGTGAATGTCCTCCTGAACACCCTTTATCAACTACCAGACCACTGCGTGATTCGCTTGGGCATACACCACTTCAGGTCTGCTATTGTACTGCAGTTATGCAACTTTTAATAGGTTAAGGTTGGAGTTGTAATGTAAGAATTACACTGTTTTAATAATAGCAGAAAAGTGGTTCTATAATTGTAAGACCCCAAATAATTAATAAATGAAATTTAATTTCCTCTAATTATTATTTTGAAATAGTAAGGGTTGATGTGATTAATGTAGATAGTTATGGGTAAAATCATAAATATTTCAAAATAAGCAAGTGGTTATAAAATATTCATTGTTGTCGGGGAATATTCGTTTGGTTGTGGAATATTAAATCTTTGTCGGAGAATATTAAATGCGACAAAGTAGCGACCATGTGTGGGCCCCATGTGGCGATTGGAGGAAAGAAAGCGACAAATATAAGTTGTTTAAAAATAACGGCGTAGTTGTTATCGTTTACCTTTGTTGGAATACCCGTTGGTTAAAACACGATGTCTGGCGTTGTTGCTTACGATGGCACAGATGTATTGCACCAATTATTGACTCTTACGTGAAGGCCTACTTTCGATAATGGTTACGATAATTCTTTATTCGATTTTTATTTTATTGGTTCAATAATTGTTGCGTTGATATTTTATCTTCTTTGTTGTTTGATAATTGTCATTACGGTATTTTTCATTATCGAAGCAATAATTCATATTATCTGAATAATATTATTAAATAACATTATTGGAAATGTCTAGAAAGTTACATCCAAGGAGAGGTTTGGTCACCTAATTGCTTGGCGATGAGAGAAATTCTTATTGGAAAGCCCCTGCTTTCTGGAAGCTGCACGGTTGTCGATATTGTGATTACGTAATATTATTTGTGAATAATTAATTATTGATTCATATGATGAGAAAATATTGATTTTATGTGGATATAGATGGAGAAAATTTTAATGTGACAATTGTTGAAAATTGAAATTTTATCTTTTATGATAAAATAATTCATTTAAATATATATATTATTATATTTTAATAATATAATAATGGTGATATTTTTACAACGAATGTGGAATATATGAGTATCTGAGGAGGAAGAGTATTTTTTTTGCAATAAATGTTTAAGACATGTTAAACATGTCGGTGGACCCCATTTATTATTTGGAATTTGACTATAGCCTCTAAAATCGTCCAGTTTATAGATTTGATTCAATTTACATTTGGAATTTGGAAAAACTTTCTTACGCAAAGTTGTAGAAATTGAATTTCCTATAAAAACTCATGAGATTCAATTCTTGATAAAGAGCTATTTATTATGAATTATTGAAGTTAAAATAATTGATTTTGGAAGTTTAAAATATTTTAATTACAAAAACGTTTTTTTCATTTTGAAACTTCATTTAACATGTGGTTGGGAGGTTTGAATTAGGATGGTGGTGTGCGTAGAGATATTTAGAAAAATATAATATTAATTTATTAAATTTTACGCTTTGGTGTTACAAGCATTTTCCTATAAATAGGTGCTTAGGTTAGAATTGAAAATCACACGAAGCTGAAGTTTTCTCTCTATATTATCGGTGTATTCTTGTGAGTATTTTGAGTATACTTTGAGTATTACTATCTCGTGAAAGTTCAAGTTATAGCTTTATATCCGATATTTCATTAAATCTTGATCTTTTCGAGTAAGGGATATTATTTTTTTCGTAATGATATTATTTCTTCAATATCATTATGGTGAAATATTGATCTGAACTTTTTATCAAATTTGGAATTTTTGGTGTCGGAGTTATTATTCACGTATACGGCACTATTCACGTATCTGATCTTATTCACGAATACGGCCATTATTCATCTAAAAATGAAAATATTAGTAGATTTCATCCTCTACGTAACTCTTACATGAATTAATATTTTCATTGCGGTATTGATTTAAAACTTGTTGTCTATTGTATTCTATTAAATTTTTCTCTGTTGAAGACTAACGATAATTTGTTCTGCCATGATCCGATCATTTACGGAAACATGGGTCAAAACAAATTACCAAGATATTCGATGTCTTGGGATGCACGGAAGAATGCGAAGGTTCCATTCGCCACCTTTATGTTAAAGGGCGAAGCGGATCTTCTTCTTGGTGAGATGCATGAAGCGTACCCATCCACCAAGCTTTCGGCGTATCTTGGGAGCGTTTGAAACTATTTAATGACAAATACTTTTGAAAGTGTTCATCATATGAAGGAAGTGGAGTTTATTAGGCCGAAGCGAGAACAACATGGCGGTGTCTCGATCGAAGCGAAGTTTGCGAGTTATCGAGTTTTCACCTCATTTGGTGGAAAATGAGGAACGCATGTGGCGGATGTTTACGAGAGGTTTGAAACCCGGCGTCGTCGATATCTCATCTCTCATAAATTTTCTCTCTATTCGAGATGTTAACGAGGGCTCAATTGTTAGAAGCGAGATACGAGTCTGATCAATAGGAGTTACCACAATCGAGGATCATCTAGGAGATAGCGATCAACAACAATAATAACGGTGGAGAAAAAAAAAGGCGGACAAAAAATGGTAACCACTCGGTGGTAATCATAGCCATGAAAATAGAAGAAGCGAGTCGGGAGGAGATTTTAAAAAGAGGAGATTCAACAACGACCATGTGAAGGCAGCGATGCCAAAGAAAGAATCGGTTCCAAGGAGGAGAAACGACCACGGTCAATATCTCTATAAATCTGCGGAAAGAGGGACATATCGATCAAAGCGCCCTACAACAGTTCGGTATTTATAATTGTGGAAAGGAAGGACATATCGCTCGAGATTACGCAGATAGCGAAACCTAGTTCAATGAGGACGGTGACTTAAAAAACATCGAGAAAAAGTTAAAGTTAACGGTTCTGGAAGAACGTTTGTTGTGGTTGGTCAAAATCGAGGAACCCAAACGAGGTGATCACGGGTAAGCTATTTATAAATTCTTGTGAAGTTTATACTTTACTTTAGATATCTCGGTCTTACCCATTCATTTATCTCTCTCTTGTGTGCTCAATGTTTAAACTTGACTCACGAGAAATTAGACTTTGACTTTATCTGTGGAAACTCAGATTAGGAGAAACTTTCATCACATCCATTCGTTTATAAATCTTGTTTGATTCAAGTTGGCACCATCACCTTACTTTGTTGACCTTATCTCTTTAAAGATACTTGCTTTTGATGTGATTTTTTTAGGGATTGATTGGTTAACTTCTCATCATACCAAAATTGATTGTTTTCGTGGGTTGTTAGCTTTCATATTCTAAACAACACATTTATTTAATTGAAATGACTAAACCATTAAAATCAATCAACATCATATCTAATCATAAAATTTATTCGTTTATTAAAAAGCGGATGTCAAGCTTTCTTAGCCCATATTATGGATTTGAATAAAGACACGTCAAATTTGAATAATATTCTGTTGTTATTGACTTTCTGGCGTATTTCTGAAGAACTTCTCGGTTACACCCCGAGCGTGAAGTTGAATTCTTTATTGACCTTGAACTTGATGCAAAGCCCATTTCTAAAACCCATATCGAATGGCTCTTATTAAACTTCGAGGAGTTAAAGGTCCAACTACGAGGAGTTGTTGGACATCGGTTTCATTAAATCTAGTACATCTCCTTGGGGTGCTCTGTTTTATTAAAGTAAAGAAGAAAAGACGGGGTATCGACTTTTCAGATTGACTATCGGGAATTGAACCATGTCACCATCGAGAATAGGTATCCTCTACCTCGTATTGATGTCTTGTTTGACCGATTCACGAGGAACACAATTCTTTTTAAAATTGATCTTAGTTTACGGATATCATCAATTGAAGATTAGAATCGAAGATATTCAAAGGCGCCTTTTAGAACTTCGGTGCGGGCATTATGAATTCCTAGTCATGTCTTTTTGATTGACTAATGCTCCTATCGGCTTTCGTGGATATGATGAACCAAGTATTGAGGAATATTTGGATCGGTTCGTTGTTGTCTTTATTGATGACATCCTCGTATATTCCAAAAGTCGTGAAGATCATGAGCACCCTTTGAAATTTGATACTCTGAAGGCTTCGTGAAAACAAGCTATATGCTAAGTTAAAGAAATCGAGTTACTAGCTTGAGGAAGTAACATTTCTTGGGCACGTGGTGTCAAAACATGGAGTATCTGTTGACGTGAAGATTGAAGAAATCTGAAGTTAGAAAACCAAAGAAGGTGGTGGTGAAGTCGTAGCTTTTTGGGTTTAGTTTGGTTATTATCGGAGATTAAGTGGAAGGGTTTTCTCGAATCGCTACTCAGATTAACTCATCGACTCGAAAGGATACAAAATTCATATGGAGCGAGGAATGCGAGAAGAGTTTCCAAGAGCTTAGAGGAGACTCATTTATTTTTGTTACAACAATACCATCCGATGCGGATGGATTTATTATCTGACGATCTTGAGCAAAGGGTTAGGATGTGTTCTCATGCAACGACATGGGAAAGTCATAGCTTTATGCCTCATGACAACTTAAAAAATATGAGAGGAATTATCCTACTCATGATCTAGAGTTAGCGTGATCGTTTTTTACTAAAAAGATCCGGAGGCACTATCTTTATGGGGAGAAAGTGGAGATATATTCGGACCATAAAAGCCTTAAATATTTCTTCACTCAAAAGAACTTAACATCTCGGCAGTTGACGTTGGCTCGAGCTATTGAAAGACTATGATCGCACTTTATTGAATACCATCACCGGAAAGCGAAGCGTGGTGGTGACGCGTTGAGTAGAAGATCATATCTGAGGAGCGAGTCGCGATGATGTCAAGTATCTGCGTAGAGCCAACTTTAATAGAAAAGTTAAGGATGCTCGAGCCAACCAGACCAGGTGATGCATATGAAGAAGAAATCTGAAGGTCTTTTCACAAGCGAGAATTGATGAAGAAGGAATACTTTGAGTCCACTCGGACTTTGTGTTCTAACGATTCTAATTTGAAGTCTGAGATCGTGATGGAGGCACCTGATACACCATTTGCGATCCATCACGGAAGTACTAAAATGTATCGTGATCTTTGACATACATTTTGGTGGAACAATATGAAGAGAGAGAGATTGCAAAGTTTATCTCAACATGTTTAACTTGTCAACGTGTAAAGGCGGAGACATCAAGTGCCTAAGGACCATTGCAACCACTTGAGATTCCGAATGGAAGTGGGAACACATTACCATGGATTTAGTTCTGGTCTTCCCGGTTTCTCGAGCATAAATCTTATTTGGGTTATTGTTGATAGATTAACCAAGTCGCACATTTCTTGTCGTCTGGAGACTTATTCTCTTGAACGTCTTCTTTAGTATGTATGTAAATGAGATTGTGAGGTTGCATGGCATGCGGTATCTATAGTTTGGATCGTGACCCAAGATTCACTTCAAGATTTTGGGTTAGCTTGCAAAAAGCTATGGAGTGCAGTTTTGACGATTATTTGACATACCATCCTCGAAGCAGACGAGACAATCGAGAGAGGACTATTCAAACTCTTGAAGATTTATTAAGACTCGTGTCCTGACTTCAAGGCGGTTAGGATAAGTATTTACCATTGGTGAAATTCTCCTACTGATATGATTATCGAGCAAGTATAGGTGTGGCCCCATTCAAGCATTATATGGGCCGAAAATGTCGCTTCTCCAGGTATGTTGGGGCGAGGTGGGTGAAACAACATTGTTGGGACCCGAGTTGATACGTATGACCCACGAAAAAGATCCAAATGATTAGACAGCGACAAATCTGAAGCGGCACGGGATCGACAAAAGAGTTATCACGGATCTTCATCGAAAGGGCGTGGAGTTTAGTATAGGGGATCATGTATTGTTGCGTGTTGCCCATGAAAAAGGAGTTATAAGATTTGGGAAGAGAGGAAAGCTCGATCCACGATTTATTGGTCCATTTCAAATTCTTGTGCCAAGTAGAAAATGTAGCCTATAGACTCGCTTTACCTCCAGTATGTCTACGTGTTCATAATGTGTTTCACATATCATGTCTTAATAAATATGTGAAAGACCGAACCACGTTATTGAGTTAGAACCGGGAAAGATAGTGAAGAACTTAACGTGTGAGGAGATACTGTCGAGATCTTGGATAGGAAGGAGCGTATCCCTACGCATGCGAAGGTCATACCACAAGTTAAAGTTTTGTGGAAGAACCATGCTATAGAGGAAATGACACAGGAATTGGAAGCGCGAAATGAAAGCGAGGTATCCTCACCTTTTGAAACACCGAGTGCGTATGTCAATTTCGAGGACGAAATTTCATAAGGAGGGAGGTTGTAAGACCCCAAATAATTAATAAATGAAATTTAATTTCCTCTAATTATTATTTTGAAATAGTAAGGGTTGATGTGATTAATGTGGATAGTTATGGGTAAAATCACGCAAATATTTCAAAATAAGCAAGTGGTTATAAAATATTCATTGTTGTCGGGAATATTAGTTTGGTCGTGGAATATTAAATGCTTTGTCGGAATATTAAATGCAACCAGTAGCGACCGTGTGGAGCCCATGTGAAAGCGATTGGAGGAAGAAAACGACAAATATAAGTTGTTTAAAAATAATTGGGCGTAGTTATTCTGAATTTACTTTGTTGGAATACTAGGTGGTTAAAACACGATGTCTGGCGTTGTTGCCAGATAGCGTACACATTGCACGATTATTGACTCTTACGTGAAGAAGCCTTTACTTTCGATAATGGTTACGATAATTCTTTATTAGATATTTTATTTTATTGGTTCAATAATTGTTGCGTTGATATTTTATATTCTTTGTTGTTTCAATAATTGTCATTACTGCAGTATTTTTTATTATCGAAGTAATAATTCATATTATCTGAATAATATTATTAGATAACATTATTAGCGATGTCTAGAAAGTTACATCTAAGGAGAGGTTTGGTCACTTAATTAAGGCGCCGATGAGGAGAAATTCTTATTGGAAAACCCTACTTTCACTGGAAGCTGCACGGTTGTCGATATTGTGATTACATAATATTATTTTGAATAATTAATTATTGATTCATATGATGAGAAAATATTAATTTTATGTGGATATAGATGGAGAAAATTTTTAATGTGACAATTGTTGAAAATTGAAATTTTATCTTTTTTACGATAAAATAATTCATTTAAATATATATATTATTATATTTTAATAATATAATAATGGTGATATTTTACAACGAATGTGGGATATATGAGTATCTGAGGAGGAAGAGTATTTTTGTTGCAATAAATGTTTAAAACATGTTAAACATATCGGTTGGACCCCATTTATTGGTGAAATTTGATTATAGCCTCTAAAATCGCTTTAGTTTATAGATTTGGTCAATTTACATTTGGAATTTGGAAAAACTTTCTTACTGCAAAGTTGTAGAAATTGAATTTCCTATAAAAACTCATGATTTCAATTTTTCGATAAAAGAGCTATTTATTATGAATTATTGAAGTTAAAGCTCAAAAATAATTGATTTTTGGAAGTTTAAAATATTTTAATTACAAAAAACGTTTTTTTTCATTTTGAAACTCATTTAACATGTGGTTAGGAGGTTTGAATTCAGGATGGTAGTAATGCGTAGAGATATTTAGAAAAATATAATATTAATTTATTAAATTTTACTGCTTTGGTGTTACAAGCATTTTCTTATAAATAGGGTCTTGGGTTAGAATTGAAAATCACACCGAAACTGAAGTTTTCTCTCTATATTATCGAAGCGTATTCTTGTGAGTATTTTGAGTATACTTTGAGTATTACTATCGGTGAAAGTTCAAGTTATAGCTATATCCGATATTCATTTTAGAAATCTTGATCTTTCGAGGTAAGGGATATTATTTTTTTCGTAATGATATTATTTCTTCAATATCATTATCTTTGAAATATTGATCTGAAATTTTATCAAATTTAAAACTTTTGGTGTCGAGATTCTTATTCACGTATCTGGCCTTTATTCACGTATCTGATCTTATTCACGAATACGGCCTTATTCATGAAAAATGAAATTTTTTTTTTTTCGTCCAAAATATCTATTATGGATACTAGCTTTGATTGTATCCATGTTTTGATCATTCTTGAATTTTACACCACTATGATTATTTTTGAGGTATTTTTGGGCGTGGATAAAACGCAATCTGAATCCTTAATCCTTAATCCTTGTCATTTTGTTTCAATTGGATTCGTTTCTTTTAAAAATATATATATATATATATATATATATATATATATATATATATATATATTCATCATCCTCGGTTTTAAATGATAATATTATTGAATATCTTTGGCACATGGTGCAAAGATGAATGATTTTGATGAATATCTTTGGCCGTAGTCATGCAAAGATGAGCAGGTGTTTAGATGAACATGACCAGTGGTGAATGTCCTTGGCACATAGTGTAAGGATGAATATATGATTCGGATATATATATGATTGATGTTACGAGGGGATAAAAATATTGATGATGGATTTGTTAAATTCATAGATATTAGTAGATTTCATCCTCTACGTAACTCTTACATGAATTAATATTTTTCATTGCAGTATTGATTTAAAACTTGTTGTCTATTGTATTACATTAAATTTTTTCTGTTGAAGACTAACGATAATTTGTTACGTATTATCTTATAATATTCTTTATTAAGTTGAGCTCACCTTTTCTTTTTGTTCCATTTTTCTTCTCGGGAGGCGAGAATGTAAGCGAGTGCAGTCGGGGTATGGAATGATGGTTTTAGAGAGTTGTTTAGTAGTCCTCACCATTTTTGTAAAATAATGTATCAATAATTATGATGAGGATTTATTTGTATGTGGATATTGTTTAGATGGCAATATCTGTATTTAAACTCACAGTTTTACTGTTGTAATAATAAAGTTGTAGTTGTTTCTGTACCGTGTATTGACAACTCAGAATGGGTGATGTATACCTATTTTGGAGGTGTCACAATAATCTCATTGATTTTTCCTTAATATTTGATGGATGCAGGTTTTTGCTGGTGCCATTTTAGGATGCATAGTGGCGTATCTAATGCAGAGCTCCAATTAGTACCAATTCTATGTGTAATGTAATTTGTATTTGGTTGTTGGCTATTGTAAGTATACACAAGCAGTATTGTCAAGGATTCATTTTAGTAGTAATTGTTTGAAGCATATTCCCTGGGAGAGCTGCTATGTATTGATTGTTCTTCTGGGTTTCATGAAGTTCTTCTGGCATTTGTACTGGTGCACTTTCTATCTGGATGAATTAAATATGAACCTCTTTCTATCTTGTAATATAGTTTTTTTTGAGAAGTTCATTCATCATTTAATATTTTTTCCCTGCAATTTAATAAGAAGGTTTTGTACCTTGTGCAGGCAATCCCAGGTTATAGTATGTTGTAGTGGATATGTGAACTTGATGTTTTTACAATATGTAGAGGCCCCATTATTTAGCATACAAGTCAAGTGTGAATACAAACATCTGTAATGGAAACTATATTAACAACCCCTTCCCCTCAAACTATATTAACATCTGTAATGACTTTCCACCTTTTAGCTCTTCTTAAATGCATTTGAATCTGCATAGATTATATGAATTAGAAAGGATTTATGCCAGTAGATTTTGATAATATTGCAAGTGAAAAGAGATTAATAATAGCTACCAGTCACCTCAAATTCTTATGTCAATTTATATTAAGCAGCTACCAGTCACCTCAAATTAGAAATTTGTAGCCAAGACCAAGTTTAAGCTCGAGTAAAATGAATGATAATTTTTTTCATCTATTCACATATCTTTTATCTTGTGAACAAGAGTTATAATGATAGTATCTGTTAAGGATAAAGGGAAGGGGAAAAAAAAAAGAAACCCTATAATTCCTCCTTTTGTATACAAAGCCTCTACATCAATGAATGAATGACTTGTACAAATACAATTTGTTTTAAATGGGGAAAAATATATATATATATCCAGGAAGAACTGGATCTTTAGGATCTTTTGCAACAAGTAAGCACACAATCCTCCATAAATTGGGTGAGCTGAGATGTGTACAAGTCCGGTTCATTTCGAAAATGATCCACATGTGGTGTGGAGATAAAGTTGCAAGCTCGGACCTCACGTCCAGTCCTCTGCTGCTCCGCGATGAACGACTCTACAGAACCTGCAGGAAAAACTTTGTCTGCAGAGCTATAGATATATAACTGTGGGCAGCTAGGTTGTCCAGACTTCAACTGGCCCATTACAGTAGTTAGCCTCCTGTAAAATTAAGGCCGAATTTTATGAAATAAAAGTATTCAATTTTTATATAATTCTTATTCATGAGTTCTTATTCACTTATTACTATTCATGAAGCATGAAGCATGATAATTTTTTTGAAGGCATTACTCAATAATTGTTCTGATAATTCTTTATTCGATATTTTATTGATTCAATAATTCTTTGCGTTGATATTTTATATTACTATTATTTTAATAATTGTCACTACGATTTTTTCCCATTATCGAGCAATAATTCATATTATCTGAATAATATTATTAGATAACATTATTGGCAATGTCTAGAAAGTTACATCTAAGGAGAGGTTTGGTCACCTAATTGCAGCGCCGATGAGGAAAAATTCTTATTGGAAAACCCTCTTTCTGAGGAGCGGCACAGTTGCCGATCTTTGTGATTCTGTAATATTATTTATGAATAATTAATTATTGATTTATATGATGAGGAAAATATTGATTTTATGTGGATATAGATGGAGAAAATTTTAATGTGACAATTGTTGAAAATTAATATTTTATCTTTTTACGATAAAATAATTCATTTAAATATATTATTTTAATAATATATTAATGGTGATATTTTATAATGAATGTGGGATATATGGGTATATATGAGGAGGAAGAGTATTTTGTGGCATTAAATGTTTAACACATATTTTGTGTGTTGGTGGACACAATTATTAATAGAAATTTGATTATAGCACAATAAAATCGCTTGGTTTATGGATTTGGTCAATTTTGTTTGGAATTTGGAAAAACTTTCTTACGCAAAGTTGTAGAAAATTGAAATTCCTATAAAAAGCTCGCGAGATTTGAATTTTTTGACAAAAGGGCTATTTATTGTGAATTATTGAAGTTCAAGTTAAAAATAATTGATTTTTGGAAGTTTAAAATATTTTTAATTACAAAAAAACGTTTTTTACATTGTTGGGACTCATTTAACATGTGATATAAATGTGTTGAGAGCTGAAATTCAGATTTCAAATGATGCGTATAATATTTGTATAAATAATATTAATTTATTAAATTTTCTACTTTGGTGTTTTAAAGCAATTTCACATAAATAGGGTGCTTGGGGTTAGAATTGAAAATCACACTTTAAATTGAAGTTTTCTCTCTATTTCTCTCTATATTATCGGCGTATTCTTGTGAGTATTTTGAGTATACTTTGAGTATTGCTATCTGATGCAAGTTCAAGTCATAGCCTATATCCTGGTTTTAAATTTAGAAGTATAAATCTTTTGAGGTAAGGATTTTAAGGGTGATTATGTTTTTTCAGTTTTGTATTTTTTCGACCTTTCAAAATTCTGAAAAATTTGAAATGATATTTTGATGAGTTTTGAAGATTGTGTCCAAAAATGACGATTTTTGGATGTATAGATTAGGAGTTATGGATTTTATGAGAAAAGACTATTTTAAAAGTAACAAACATAACTCCTTGTGGTTAACTCCAAAATTGATGAAATTTTTATTGGAAGTATATCTATATAATATCAGTATACCCTGTGAATTTCGAAATTTTGGATAAAAGTACAATTTATGATAAATGTATGAATATTCGGTGGTTTTGGCCATGTGAAAAATAGTAAATGAATTTTAAAAATTCTGAGAAAATATATATTCAATATGGAACTATATTATGCTAAATCCCAGAAAAGAAATATTTTTGGAGCAGTTTGATATTTTCATGAAAATGTTCTAGTTATGAGTAAATGAATTAAATATGTTTTGTGAAGTAAGAAAATTGGAAAATATGATTTTATGGCTTGAGAATCATATATAGAGGTATATCTGATTTTTTTGATGAGGGTTTTGGTTATTGGTGATGAGATCTTATGAGTTTGGCATTTTAGATGATTAAATGCATTAATTATTAAAGTATAAATAATTGGAATAAATTGTTTATAAGCTTAGAAATGATTAAAATATTGTGGTAATAATAATAATATTAGATTATGAGATTATTAAGTGATTTATAATATTTTAATTAAGGTGTTATGAGATCATTGATTTATGAATCTTACTCTTGAGATTAAATCTATATGTTGATTATATTATTTTTATATAACATTCTTATAACCCTAATGATGATATTTCTCTTTGACTTGAGTGTAAAGATGGGTAGATTGTTGGTATGATCATGACTATAGGTTCTCTTTGTTGATGGTGCAAAAGTTGAATTGTTGACCGGTATGATCATGACCATTGAATTTATAATTGAATATCTTTAGCTTAAGTGCAAAGGTGAATTGATCAACATATATGGTTATAGTTATGGTTTATATAAATTCTGAAATGATTATGGATTTCTTTGAGATATGAATATCTTTGGCCCGTAGTCCAAAGATCAATTATTGATGAATATCTTTGTTGAATATCTTTGGCTTTGGCCGTAGTACAAAGATGACATTTGTTGTTGAATATCTTTGGCACATAGTGCGAGGATGAAATGATTATGTATATCTTTGAGATATGAATATCTTTGGCACATGTAGTCAAAGATGACTTGTTGTTGAATATCTTTGGGCATGTAGTGCAAAGATGAATCTGTTGATGAATATCTTTGGCTCGTGGTGCAAAGATGAATTTATTAGTATGATTATGAGCAGAGGCGTAATTTGGTATAACCATGATCTTTGATGTTTCAAGGTGATGAAAATTATCTTAGATTACGGATGAGAAGAGAAATTTAGAATCACAATTATGATTATGAGTTATTCATATGATTGTGGAAAGGAATTGTTGATTGATGTTACGAGGATAAAATATTGTTGGTGGACTTTTAACATGAAGAAGATAATGGACTTTATGGTCTATTTGACTCTTAAATGGATTGCTTTCGTTCATTTGCAACTATGGTTGAAAAGTTTTATCATCTACCGTATGTTACAAATCTACGATTTATTCTTTGTTGAAGGCTATTGATAATTTATTTATCTTTAGTCATGATATTCTTTCTTGAGCTAGTTGTGCTTCACCCTTTTTGCTTCACAATTCCTTTCGGGTAATAAAAGTGTAAATTTGGGTCGGCGGGAATAACAAGGGATAGAAACGGTGGTCTATAGATGTTGAGGTGAGGTGAATTTAACTTGGAAGGGTGTTTTGCCACTTCATCATACAAGATGTCTAATGACATACAACCCTCGTGTCATCATAAAGACGAGGGTTGTGCTCATCCACTTCTTGAGTATATCTACCCGGCCTATCTATATGATCTTGGAGTCTATTTGAAATATAACCCTCAATTAGAGGCGATGGAGATAATGATATGTCGAGAGAAGACTCATCATTGGGAAGAATATGATAGTAATCTTCTCGTTTTTCTTTAGGGGTCTATTAGGTTGACCAAGGATAATTACGTGGCCATATGATATCTACCATAATCTGGCAGCATGGCCTCCCATTATACGAAGGTTTTCTTGAGCACTTCCCAAAATTTTAATTTCTAAAAGCAGTTTTTCGACTATACCTTTATGTAAGGTGTCATTATGAGGTCTTATCCACGGTTGGGACATGAGTCGCAGTTGATATATATTTGTATCAAACTCACGACATATGTGTTGTTGTATTTTGCCACGACAATTGTTGTAATAAAGTTGTAGTTATTTTACGTACCATGTATTTGGCGACTCGAAATGGGTTGGATGGAATGGACCTATTTTGGGGTCGTTTTTGGCTTAGGATATGATCTCTAGCGGAGATCGGGGAATATAACTAGGAGGAGAGATGAGTAAATCCTTGTTGTGTTCTACCTAAGCTTAATTGTTGGTCGATCATAATATCTGGATATTATGTGATATGTTAATTTGCTTAATTAACCCTTGTTTTATGGCGATTTGAGAATGGCGGTTGAGAATGCTAACAATGGAGTGAATGAGGCGTGGGGATACCTCTAATCACTAACCATGATAATGTGATGTCGAGACGAAGAAGGAATTAGAGATATCCATGTGGTGAATGAAGAATTGATAGTTGCTTTTAGAGATAATCATGAGGTAACGGTGAGAGTGAGGAAGAAGAGGAAGAAGAGGTACACGAGGAGAGTTTATTAGAGGTATTATATGATCAAAATGTAGAATTTCAAAATCGTATTCATGAGTTAGAAGAAGCGAAATTTGAAGAAAGCGGCGGTGATTAAGTGGAGCAAAAGGATCTGACAATTCAAGCTTGTATTACGATATGTGATGCTTGAGCGAAGCATTCTTTGGCGAGTATAAGATGATAAAAGATGGAATCTGAAATGAAAGAAGAAAAAAATTGAGCGAGTGAGAATAAGTGATGCATGGGTAAAAGCCACACGACACGTGGATATTGTGGAAAGAGATGTCCAGATCTAAGAAGGCTAAAATAGATGATATGAATTTCTCTTTTGGAAAGCAATTGGGAGAACTCAACATCGAGTTTTGAATTACCTATCTGAAGGTCAACTGAATTTGATATGGATCGAAGATTGATGATTGAGATCATGAATCGAGAGTCTGAAGAAGCGATTGAGGAGGAATATGCCTATAGAAAAGTATGTTCCAACGGTAGTGATGACGCCAAATCTTTTGCCCAGACAAGTCAAAAGCCGGTAGTTAGAGGATAAAGGTTGTCATGACTTCCCAACAGTGAGGAACCCAAATGAAGTTATCACGGAGATGAGCAATGGAGAAATCATGATGACCGGGAGATAGAATCTGAAATGAAAGCAAGGTATTCTCAACTCTTTGAAATACAGTGCGTAAAATTCGAGGACGAAATTTCATAAGGAGGAGATTGTAAGACCCCAATTTTATGAAATAAAAGTATTCAATTTTTCTATAATTCTTATTCATGATTCTTTATTCATGAGTTCTTATTCACGATTTACTATTCACGAGTACTATTCATGAAGCATGATAATTTTTTTTTCGAAGGCATTACTCGATAATTATTACGATAATTCTTTATTAAATTATTTTATTGATTCAATAATTGTTTGCGTTGATATTTTATATTCTTTATTATTTTAATAATTGTCACTACTGCGATTTTTCCATTATCGAAGCAATAATTCATATTATCTGAATAATATTATTAGATAACATTATTGGCAATGTCTAGAAAGTTACATCTAAGGAGAGTTTGGTCACCTAATTTGCGGCGCCAGATGAGGAGAAATTCTTATTGAAAGCCCTCTTTCACAGGAACGGCTTGGTTGCCCGATCTTGTGATTCTGTAATATTATTTGTGAATAATTAATTATTGATTTATATGATGAGAAAAATATTGATTTTATGTGGATATAGATGGAGAAAATTTTTAATGTGACAATTGTTGAAAATTAATATTTTATCTTTTTACGATAAAATAATTCATTTAAATATATTATTTTAATAATATATTAATGGTGATATTTTATAATGAATGTGGGATATATGAGTATATGAGGAGGAAGAGTATTTTTGTGGCATTAAATGTTTAACATATATTTTGTGTGTTGGTGGACACAATTATTGATCGAAATTTGATTATAGCACAAAAAATCGTCGTTTGTTTGTGGATTTGGTCAATTTTTGTTTGGAATTTGGAAAAACTTTCTTACGCAAAGTTGTAGAGAATTGAAATTCCTATAAAAACTCGTGAGATTCAAATTTTTTTGACAAAAGGGCTATTTATTGTGAATTATTGAAATTCGAAGTTAAAATAATTGATTTTGGAAGTTTAAAATATTTTTAATTACAAAAACGTTTTTTACATTGTTGGGACTCATTTAACATGTGATATAAATGTGTTGAGAGCTGAAATTTAGATTTCAAATGATGCGTATAATATTTGTATAAATAATATTAATTTATTAAATTTTCTACTTTGGTGTTACAAGCAATTTCTATAAATAGGGTCTTGGGTTAGAATTGAAAATCACACCGTAAATTGAAGTTTTCTCTCTATTTCTCTCTCTATATTATCGGCGTATTCTTGTGAGTATTTTGAGTATACTTTAAGTATTGCTATCTGGTTGCAAATTCAAGTCATAGCCTATATCCAGATGTTTTAATTTAGAAGTATAAATCTTTTGAGGTAAGGGATTTTTAAAGGGTTGTTATGTTTTTCAGTTTTGTATTTTTTCAGACCTTCAAAAATTCTGAAAAAATTTGAAATGATATTTTGATGAGTTTTGAAGATTGTGTCCAAAAATGACAATTTTTGGATGTATAGATTAGGAGTTATGGATTTTATGAGAAAAGACTATTTTAAAAGTAACCGCTTATAACTCCTTGTGATTAACTCCAAAATTGATGAAATTTTTATTGGAAGTATATCTATATAATATCAGTATACCCTGTGAATTTCGGAATTTTTGGATAAAAGTACAATTTATGATAAATGTATGAATATTCGGTGGTTTTGGCCATGTGAAAAATAGTAAATGAATTTTAAAAATTAAGAGAAAATATATGTTCAATATGGAACTATATTATGCTAAATCCCAGAAAAGAAATATTTTTGGAACGAAATTGATATTTTCATGAAAATGTTCTAGTTATGAGTAAATGAATTAAATATATTTTGTGAAGTAAGAAAATTGGAAAATATGATTTTATGGCTTGAGAATCATATATGAGGTATATCTGATTTTTTTGATGAGGTTTTGGTTATTGGTGATGAGATCTTATGAGTTTGGCATTTTAGATGATTAAATGCATTAATTATTAAAGTATAAATAATTGGAATAAATTGTTTATAAGCTGAAATAATTAAAATATTGTGGTAATAATAATAATATTAGATTATGAGATTATTAAGTGATTTATAATATATTAATTAAGGTGTTATGAGATCATTGATTTATGAATCTTCTTTCTTGAGATTAAATCTATATGTTGATTATATTGTTTTTATATAACATTCTTATAACCCTAATGATGATATTTCTCTTTAACTTGAGTGTAAAGATGGGTAGATTGTTGGTATGATCATGACTATAGGTTCTCTTTAGCCAAGATGGTGCAAAAGTTGAATTGTTGGCCAGGTATGATCATGACCATTGAATTTATAATTGAATATCTTTAGCTTAAGTGCAAAGGTGAATTGATCAACATATATGGTTATAGTTATGGTTTATATAAATTACGAAATGATTATAGATTTTTTGAGATATAAATATCTTTGGCTTTGTAGTCGAAGATCAATTATTGATGAATATCTTTGATGAATATCTTTGGCACGTAATAGTTTGGCAAGTATACTGAAAGATGAATTGTTGAATATCTTTGGCACGTATGTATGAAATGATTATGTATTTCTTTGAGATATGAATATCTTTGGCACATGGTGCAAAGATGACTTGTTGTTGAATATCTTTGGGCATGTAGTGCAAAGATGAGCTGTTGATGAATATCTTTGGCCGTGATGCAAAGATGAATTTATTAGTATGATTATGAGCAGGAGTAATTTGTAATTTGGTATAACCATGATCTTTGATGTTTGATTATGAGCAGGAGGCGTAATGATGAAAAAATTATCTTAGATTACGGATGAGAAGAAAAATTTAATCACAATTATGATTATGAGTTATTCATATGATTGTGGAAAGGAATTGTTGATTGATGTTACGAGGATAAAATATTGTTGGTGGACTTTTAACATGAAGAAGATAATGGACTTTATGGTCTATTTGACTCTTAATGGATTGCTTCGTTCAAATTGCAACTATGGTTGAAAAGTTTTATCATCTACCATATGTTCTAAATCTACGATTTATTACTTGTTGAAGACTATTGATAATTTATTTATCTTTAGTCATGATATTCTTTCTTGAAGCTAGTTGTCTTCACCCTTTTGCTTCACAATTCCTTTCGGGTAATAAAAGTGTAAATTTGGTCGACGGGGAATAACAAGGGAATAGAGCGGTGAATTACATAGATGTTGAGGTGAGGTGAATTTAACTTGGAAGGGTGTTTTGCCACTATCATACAAGATGTCTAATGACATACAACCTCGTGTCATCATAAAGGCGGGGTTGTCTTTCATCCACTTCTTTGAGTATATCTACCGATAGACTATCTATATAATCTTGAGTCTATTTGAAATATAACCCTCGAATTATAGGCAGTGTAGATAATGATATGTCGAGAGAAGACTCATCATTGGGAAGAATATGATAGTAATATTCTCGTTTTTCTTTGGGGTCTATTAGGGTGACCAAGGATAATTACATGGCCCATATGATATCTACCATAATCTAGATGATAAGGTTTCTACCTTCCCATTTTAATTTCTAAAAGCAGTTTTACGCATACCTTTATGTATACGTCATTATGAGGTTTCTCCACGAGGGACACTTCCACAGTTGATTTATAATTTCTCAAAACAAAGCATGTTTTTTGATTTTACATACAATTTATGTAATAAAGTTGTCATTATTTTAGGTCTGTATCCACTCGGTTGGGATGGAATGAGTTTTGGGGTGATTAGATTGATATATTTATTTTTATCAAACTCATACACTAAACATTTGGACATATGTTTTAGTTTAACCATTTTTGCAAACATTACTAATGTGTATACTAATTGTTGTAATAAAAAAAGTTGTAGTTTTATCCATTTTAAAGTTCAACACTAGACACACATGTATTTGTTTATTTGTATTCAAATCAAATAAATCTATATATCTAATTAGAATGGGTTGGATGGAATGGACCTTTGTTTTAAAATCAAAGATCATTTCACAACAATTTAGTGTCAAATATGTTCTGCTAAATAATACCAAGGCAACCTTAGATTATAAAAGACAATACCAAGGCAACAATTACCTTTCCAACGTGAGTGAAAGAAACTCGCTGTGAGTGAAAGAAACGTCCGGCGATCGTCACAAAGAGATTCCAGATCAATTTCGCTGTGATCGAACGACGACAAGATAAAGTAAACAACCCCAATACTTTCCAGTATGTTACTCTGATTCAGTATATTTAGAGTAAGATAGTTAACATACTGATCGACAAGAAAACAACGAGAAGAAGAAGAAAGCCCTGATCAATGGAAACAACGAGAAGAAGAAGAGAGCCCTGAACGAATCCGGTGAGCTTCAGTTCTTCGATGGTAGAAGAGAGAGGAGAGTGAAGATTTGGGAAAATTTTTTAGGGATAGCTGATATTGATGATGACCCATTGGGTCGATTCTTTTGAGACCAATGAGCATAGGATCCGCGTGTTTTTCATTTTCCCGATCTGCGGCCCGTTGGATCTTATCCCATGGGCGATAAGAGAAGTTCGATTTTAGTTAAAATAAGGGATCCCCGACACGATCCTTTCTCTCTCTCTATATATATATATATATATATATAAGCGATCGGTGAGGCTCTCTTTACTTTTGTTTAAAATCACGGACTTTTTTTTTTTGTTTTTTAAAACAACTAAAAAAAAGTTTAATATTTTGGGCGAAATTTTTCATATTATCTGATGTTTTGGATGTGATTTGGATATATATAACAAAAGCGGTATATATACGATGCAATCTTGATTATATATATATTTTAGTATAGGTATCCAAATCACGCCTAACTTTTTTGTGGCATCCATCCATCTTTTTTTTCCCTTCAAATATTTAAATTATCAAAAACACCTTCTAAGAGATTACTCCACCTTAAACAATTTTTTCTATATAAAAAAATTAAAATTAATTTCTGAAATTTAAAATTTTACAATTAAAATATATTTATATGATTTTAACTAATAGAATTATTATTATTATTATTATTATTATTGTAAACTACCTGAAAAATTAATTACAATTTGTAGAATTTTTAAACTTATAGAAGTGAAGTCACATCAATTAAGTTTTAAATTTTGCAAATTGATTTCAAATTGGTGAAATAAGACTTTTTTTTGTGAAAGAGATGGAATAATATATCAAGCAACAGGAATTTATGGAGCGAGCAGAGCAGTATTACTATGGAAGAAATTTTAGTAACTGATCGATGAGGGTCATTTTAGTTACAGAGTATTGAGAGTTGTCTTTTCCTATGAAGTCAATGAATGTATTCTTGGTAATTCATATTGGACTTGTACGTGAACATAAGCCAATTATTAATATATGCACATGTTGTTGGATAGTTATAGTTATATCGTATGTGTTGTTAGGATAAAACAGGTTAACATGTACAAAAATGTGAGTTAAAATCATAAATATTGCCAAAATAGAAAGAAAAAAAACCTTATTCTTGACAAAATTTTATATTTCGACGAAAGATTTGTCGGAAATAAGCCTGCTAAATCCAATCAGTGTTACCATGTGGCAGCAGTAAACTCAACGAACTAATCCCAACAGAAATATTTGTGTTGAGAATATACTATGTCCGAGGAAATATTGGTCATAATTTGTTCCGTAGACATTTGTTATTTTTTACCAAATTTTCGACGGACTTAATTGTAACGTGTGCATATTTGACCGAATTGTTGACGTAATATTCTGTCGGAATTAGGCTAATTCCGTCAAAATTAGGCTAATTTCGACGAAATTAGTTTAATTACGACGGAATATTCTATCAGAATTAGGCTAATTCTGTCAGAATTAGGCTAATTTCGACCAAATTAATTTAATTTTCGTCGGAATTAAACTTTTTTCTTGTAGTGATTTTGAATCGAGTCGAATTAAAAACTGCAATTCTGTAATTAAGCACACCTAGAGGGGGGTTGAATAGGTGTAAATACTTGGAAGTGATCTACAGCGACCAATTTTTAAAGTTTACTATAAGCGATTTGTAATCGGACGGTCTAACCTGTCCTGTATTAGTTATATACTTTGTCTATTATAAGCGGACGCCTAATACCTCTCCAGGGTTAGTGTAAAAACTTTTTTTGACGCAAAAAAAAAAGCTGCGAATATTGAAGCTAAAAAGCGAAAAGCAAAAGGTAGTAAATCACACCGAGATTTTTACGTGGTTCAACCCCTATCCTCTATTCTAGTGGCCTAATCCACGTCCAATCTCAACTAGAATTGGAGACTCACTTTATTAAAATAATATTCAGCAATTACAAAGACAATAAAACTCCCTGTTACAACGACGATCGATTGGACACCTCTGCCCCATTTGCACCTCTACAATACCTCTCACCTCTGAGACTTTGATACCTTCGTTATACAGACTAAATATTACTAAAATAAAAACCCCAAGCCAACCTAGACTTGTACTATGTTTACAATATATATGAAATAAGGAATACACGAACACTGTAAACCAAGACTAAAAGAATGATATGATAATTGATGTGTATCTTGGATAGCTTGAAGAGTTTCTGTTCAGTAGTCTTGTGTTCTTCATGAAGCCGTGTAAACAGTATATATATAAAGAAGAGAGCAACGACTATGAAACCTTCCAATTCCTCCTACAACGGCTATATCTTTTTGATTGAAATAGGAGATCCACGTTACCAATGACAACATCAATAGATAAGGAAATACAGCTATGAAGAAGTCAAATAAAAATCAAATACTAGTTGAAAGAGTCCTATTAGCAATTAGCAAGATCCCATAAAAATAGCAATTACTGTTTAGAATGTGACAAAATAACATCTCCATCAACTTTAAATAAGAATCCTTCATAAAACCAATTCCTAAAAATCTCCCAAATACATTTAAATTGGTATCTCAATATATATATATATATATATATATATATATATATATATATATCGGAAGGATATATCCCCACAATTAAATATGAGAAATTTAAGGAATATTAAACAGATTTCCAATCTCCTTAAAATACTCCAATTTGAATTAGACTTTAAAAGCAAATAAGGATTGGATATAAACATATATATATATATATATATATATATATATATATATATATATATATATATATATATATTCTTAAAGCATGTGACAAAAATAACCACCTTGATTTACTCACTCCATTCTTTGCATTAACTTTAGTTCCATGCAATACCCCATGCACACTATTATATATCATATAATTAATATGCATAAAAATATTTGAATAACATGACTCAATTAAATTATAAGCCAAAATAAAATCAATTAAGCCCATATAAACATTGTCATCATTAAAACCACAAAGTATAAATACTAACATTCTCCCCTTTTGATGATGACAATATATTATCATTTAACTTTATATGCTCCCCCATCATGAAAGGCTCCCCTAAATTTATGCATATTAAGTCAACATGAATACCGGTCGATTCAAATTTTAAATACCAAATATCTCTCCCCCTTTGTCATTATCAAAAAGAAATCATTAAGCACAAGTTGGTTATAACATAATCATCATTACCCAAATATCTCTCTCCGTTGTGCGTTAACAAAAAAAGAAGAAAAATTAGTGAGATCCTTGAATTTCACATTCTAACCACATCTGAGACATTCCAAGTTCTCTTCTCAAAGTGCAAAACGCTTCTTCACTTAAAGGTTTTGTAAAAATATCTCGCCATTGATGTTCAAGAGGGACAAATACTAATTTAATTAATCCTTTAGCAACATTATCTCTTAAAAATGATGTCTCACTTCAATATGCTTAGTATGAGAATGAAGCACGAGATTTTTTGAAATATCAATTGTGTGGCGCCCCCAAAATAGGTATACATCACCCATCCCGAGTAAATCGATAATATGGTGCGAAACAACTTCTGACTTTATTAATACAACATATAAAGCTGTGAGTTTAAAAACAAATATTGTCATCTAGACAATATCTATACCCAAACTATGTCCTCAATACAATTATTGATACATTATTTTATAAAAATGGTGAGGACTACTAAAACAACTTCTAGAACCATCATTCCACACCCTTAGGCTGCGTCTTCGCTTTACATTCTCGCCTCTTGAGAAGAAAAATGGAACAACAAGGAAAATGGTGAGCTCAACTAGTCCAGTAAAGAATATTATGACTAAGATAATATAGAACAAATTATCGTTAGTCTTCAACGAGAAAAAATCGATAAAATACAATAGACAACAAGTTTGGATCAATATTACATGATGAAATAATAATTCATAGAAGAGTTACGTAGAGAATGAAATCTACTACTATCTATGAATTTAAAAGTCCATCATCAATATTTTATCCTCAACATCAATCAATATGCATCTTGAATCAAATATTCATCTTTGCACTACTGAGCCAAAGATATTCATCGATCGGTCATGTTCATCTCAACACTTTTGTTTATCTTTGCACTACTACGGGCCAAAGATATTCATTATAAAATCATTTATCTTTGCACTTTATAGGCGAAGATATTCAATAATATCATCATTTAGGATAAAGGATGATGAAAATATTTTAAAGAAAAGCGAATCCGATTGAAACAAAAGAATAAATATCAAGGATTAGTATTTCAAATTATTTCATGTCCAAAATAACTTCATAAATAATCATAGTGAAGTAAAATTCAAGAATGATCAAAACATGAATCTGATCAAAGCTTAGTATCCATAATAGATATTTTGAATGAAAAGAAAAAAATTTCATTTTTAGATGAATAGTGTCGATTACGTGAATAATTATAAATATATGTGAATAAGTAACCCACGAGCACAAAAAGTTCCAAATTTGATTAAAAGTTCAAACCAATATTTCGGCATAATGATATTGAAGAAAATAATATCATTTAAAAAGAAAATAACATCTCTTACCTCGAAAAGATAATCTTACAGTTGAAACACAGAATATAGGCTATGACTTAAACTTGCACTTAGATATAGCAACACTCAAAGTATTAAAATACTCACAAGAATACGCTCGATATATTGAGAGAAAAAGAGAGAAGATTTCAGTTTACGGTGTGATTTTCGAATTCTAACCTAAAAGCACCTATTTATAGGAAAATGCTTAGAACACCAATGTAGAAAATTTAATATAATATTAATATAATTACAAAATATTCAAGCCCACCTCTAGATAATTGAATTCAGCCTTTAACATGTGCAAGTGAGGGCCACCAAAGTACAAAAAACGTTTTTCTAACAAAAAAATCATTTAAACTCAAAAAATTAATTCACATCCGATATACCAAAACTTCAATAATTCACAATAAATAGCCCTTTTGTCAGAAAAATTCAAACCACATGTCCTTTCCATAGAAAATTTCAAATTCCAAACAGAAATTGACCGAAATTCATAAACGGACGATTTTACAGGCTATAATCAAATTTCGGTCAAGAATTGAGGTCTACCGACACACAAAACATGTGTTAATCATTTAATATCACAAAAATACTCTTCCTCCTCATATACTCATATATCTCACATTCATTGTAAAAATATCACCATCAATATATTATTAAAATAATATATTTAATTGAATTATTTTATTAGAAAAAGATAAATATTAATTTTCAACAATTGTCACATTAAAAAATTTTCTCCATCTATATCCACATAAAATCAATATTTTCCTCATCATATAAATCAATAATTAATTATTCACAAATAATATTACGAGAATCACATTCTTGTGACGAACCGGTTACCGAGGAAGAGAGGGCTTTCTAATAAGGATCTCTCCTTCTTGTGCCATGATTAGATGACGAAACATCTCCTTGAGAGCGAAACTTTTAGACATTGCCAATAATGTTATCTAATAATATTATTAGGATAATATGAATTATTACTTTCAGATAATAGAAAATACAATGTAGTGACAATTATTAAAATAATAGTAATATAAAATATCAAAGCGTGAATTATTGAATCAATAAAATAAAATCTTTGAATAATAATTACTTGTATAATTATTAAGTAGTGCCTTCTTACGTAGAATCAATAATTGGTGTAATACCGGTATCTTCGTGTTTAACCACCTGGTATTCCAACAATATTACTTGTGAACAACTACTGCAATTATTTATAACCAACTTATTCTTGTCATTTTCTTCATCCAATCGCTTTCCGTTATGGGGCCCACACAAGGCTGCGCCGTCGTACGAATATTCCTCGACAGTAAAAATATTCCACAACCAAACGAATATTCCCCATCAACAATGAATATTTTAAAACCACTTGCTTGTTTGAAATAATTGCGCATTTTACCCATAACTTACCACATTAATCAAATCAACCCTTATTATTTCAAGATAATAAATAGAGAAAATTTAATTTCATTAAATAATAAGTTGGGATCTTACAAATTGCACTAGTATTGTTACACATAATAGGCACATTTTCACATATCACATTAAAATCATGAAGAGTTTGAATCATCCATAAAATTTATGAACAACAACTACCTGCCGCCAAATATTCACCTTCTTCGTAGTAGAGCAAGAGGCCACGAGATGTTTTCTTCTTCGTGCAAGCTACAAGGCTTTGACCTAAAACTTCACAAGCACCACTTGTGTTTTTTCTATCAACTTGGTACCCTGCATAATCTACATCTGAGTATCCAAATAGTTCAAAACATGGAGATACATGATAGTATATATAAGCCTAAATTAATTGTGCCAGCTAAATATCTAAATATTCTTTTTACTGCTTTAAGATGAGATTCTTTAGGTTGAGCTTGAAATCTAGCACAAAGGCATACACTATACATAATATCTGGTCTTGATGCAGTTAAATAAAGTAAATAACCAATCATACCTCGATACATTTTCACTTCAACATCTTTACCTGTAGCATCCATGGTAAGCTTGATGGTAGTACTTATTGGTGTTGACTTTGGTTTGGTATTCTCAAAACCAAATCTCTTTAATAACTCCTTTACATACTTGGATTGGTGAATGTGAATCCCTTCATTGGATTGTTTGATTTGAAGCACCAAGAAATAGTTTAATTCACCCATAAGGCTCATATCAAACTCATTATGCATACATTGAGAAAACCACTCACACAAAGAGTTAGTAGTAGCTCTAAAAATTATGTCATCCACATAAATTTGAACAATTAATAAATCATTATTTTTGGTTTTAATAAAAAGAGTAGAGTCAATCTTACCGCGATTAAAACCATTTTCTAATAAAAACTTGCTTAGTCTTTCATACCAAGCTCTTGGAGCTTGTTTTAATCCATGCAAAGCCTTTTTCAATTTAAACACATGATGTGGATATTTTTCATGTTCAAAACCGGATGGTTGCTTGACATAAACTTCTTCATTTAAGTAACCATTTAGAAGAGCACTTTTTACATCCATTTGAAATAATTTAAATTGTCTAAAAGCATGCATAGGCTAATAAAATTCTTATAGCTTCCAACCTTGCAACAGGGGTAAAGGTTTCTTCATAGTCTATACCTTCCTGTTGATTATAGCCTTGAGCTACCAATCTGGCTTTGTTTCTTGTTATAACACCATTTTCATCTAATTTGTTTTTGAAAATCCATTTTGTACCAATAATAGATGCATTTTTAGGAGGCTAAACAAGATCCCATACCTAACATCGTTCAAATTGGTTTAACTCTTCCTGCATGGCGATTGTCCAATTTTCATCTTGAATTGCTTCATTGGCATTTTTTGGTTCAACTTGAGAAAGAAAGGCTGAAAATGCACAATAATTCCTTGTTTTCCTTCTTGTGTTCATCCAGTGTCGGGATCTCCAATAATCAAGTTTGGAGGATGATTTCTCACAGTCCGAGATGATTTAGGAAGCTTGGCAGTGGTCATTTGTTCGTTGGATTCAAACTGTGATATACCGCATTTAGTGTGTTCGTCTGATTTTTCTTCTAAATCGGATGGGTCTGACTGTCTGTTTTTCGGTGTTTATATGTCTGAGTTTTCTACTAAAACGGACGGGTCATGCTGTCTGATTTCAGTTGTCTTTTCTTCTGATTCGAACGGTTTAGGCTGTCTGTTTTGAGCTGCATTTCCTTCTGATTCGAACGGCTTAGGCTGTCCGGATTTAGCAGTTTGGCTTCCACGAATCAAATTATTATCTGCAGAATCCTCATCTTTTGACAGATCATGGTTAGCTTCATTAAATATTACATGCACTGATTCTTCAACCTTTGACTTGTCAAGATTATAAACCCTATATGCCTTACTATGTGCCGAATAACCAATAAAAATAGCTTCAGTTGATTTTGCATCAAATTTTCCAAGATTACTATTAGTATTTAAAACAAAACATTTAGCACCAAACACTTTAAAATAATTAATATTAGGAATCCTTTTGTTTAGTAACTCATATAGTGTTTTTAATAATATGGGTCTAATCAATACTCTATTTAGAATGTAACATGCAAGATTTTGACCTCCTCCTCCCAAAATCTTTTAGGCGTTTACTTTCTTGAAATAACGTTACGTAGTTTCTTGGAAATGCGATTTTTGCGTTCCACTACTCCATTTTGTTGTGGTGTTCTTGAGTGCGAGAAAATTCATGTGTAACACCTCTCTCTTTTGCAATATGGTATAAAGTCTTTCCAAATTCCCCACTATGGTCACTCCAGAATACCAATTAGCTTGAGGCATGTTTTGTTTCAACATTCTTTATAAGCTTTTCAAATTCTCGCAAAAAGCTTGATCTTTAGTTTTCAAAATAAAACACATGTAAATCTTGAAAATTATCAACAATAACAAAGACATAATGATTATTTCCTAAGCTAGCATATCTCTCTCGGTCCAAACAAATCAAGATGCAATAGTTGAAGAGGTAAAAGTTGATACCTAATTTTCTTGATAAAGAAATTTCTTGCCAACTTTACTAAGCGACATGCATTACAAATCCTGTCTTTTCATATTTTAGCTTTGGCAATCCTTTGACAAGGTTCTTGGTAGCTAGTTTGTTAATTAATTCCATATGCACATGTCCTAACCTTCATGCCAAAGAATAGTTTGATCTTGAATAGCGATTAGGCAAATATCTTCATTTTGTTTTCAAAATTAATTGTATAAATATTACCTTCCTTTGAGCAATTAAAGGAACATTGTGAGCATGAATAATAAAGACATTTATCTTTTTCAAAACTACTTTATGTCCAATATCCATTAGTTGACTTACACTAATTAAATTATATTTTAATCCTTGACATAATGAACATTATCAATGAAAACCTTACCATTCCTAATTTTACCTTTTTACAAGCGATTTGGCATGTGGTGTCATCTCCAAAGGTAACAGTTCCTCCTTCTTAGTAGTCGGTGAGATGAATTTAGCACTATCACCCGTCATGTGTCTCAGAACATCCAACGCCTCAAAGACCCATTTATGTGATGGTACTTTAGCTTTAAAACACACCTACAAAAACAAAGAAGTAACTCATCGTTTGGTGCCCAAATCTGTTTTGGGTCCTATTGTTAATGTAATTAAATCTCTTTTCTTTACCCAAACTTGTTTTATTTTAATTTTATTACAGTTTGTATCAAAATGTCCTTTTAAACCACAATTTTGCAAGTAATAAAAGGTGAGCAATAAAGAGGCTTGTTCCTTGGTTTATTATTTATTACTCTAATTTTATTAGTAGTGCTTGTGATGTTCTTAACAGGATTATATCCAATTCCTTGTTTATCTAGACTTGACCTTTGAGCACCTAACATTATATTTAAATTCTCTTCCCCTTGAATAAATTTTGCAAGATCCTTTTTCAATGAAATTATTTATTCCTCATTATTATTTTGCATGTTTAATATTTTTTCAACATTAAAAGCATTAATACAAGTATCTCTCATTTTCAAAATTTCTTTTAAAACATCATTTTCCTTTTTAAGATCATTGAATTATTCATTTAATTTATTTGCACGATTATATAGAATTTTATTATAGTTATCAAGATAATCAATTTTAGCATTTAACTTAGATATTTCACTTGATGAGCAATCTTTAACTATTTCTTGTTTTTCTTCAATTAATGTTTCTACCTCTTTCATTAAATCATTTATCCAATTTTTAAATGAGCATTTTTCTCTTTAATCTGAATATTTTCATTTTTAAAACTAGATAATCGAAATAGTAATATCACCAAGTTGAGTTTACCTCGGATGATTCTTGATTGCATAATCCGATTGAAACACAGGTTGAGCGATTTCATCTTCTTCCTCGTCATGATTGGACTCATCATCGCTCCATGTCATCAACGCATTTCCTTTTGAATTGCTTGCTTTGTTCTTCCTTTTTAATTGGCCAGCGATCTCTCTTGAAATGCTCTCGGCCTTCCACATTCAAAATAGGTATCTTCTTGTGGCTTTTGCTTGGCGTCTTTCTTGTTGTTGAATGTCTTGCCTTGAAACTTTGATTTATTCTTCTTTCTAATCAATTTCTCTCGATTTTCGGGACATCATAGCTATTTCTTCATCTGAGTCTTCATCATCACCTTCTATGTAGCTTTCAACTTGAAGAGCTAAGGTCTTCCTTTTAGGTCCTTCATCTTCTTCATCATACCTCTTTAGTTGATTTTCAATTCTTGAAGTTCTCCAAACAAAGTTAGAGTTTCCATCGTCTTGATTGTAGTTGAGTCTTGAAGAGTTGTAACTTTTGGTCTTGAACCGTTTGGGCATGACTCTAAGTATCTTTCTATTTATCTCCTTTTGATCAATTTTCTCCTACGAGCATGCTTAGAGAGTTCATAAGAGTGAGGAATCTAGCTTGAACTTCTTTGATGGATTCATTCTTCTCTAACTTGAAAAGTTCATATTCTTGCATTAGCATACTTAATTTGACTTCTTTTACCTTTGTAGTTCCCTCATGGCTCATGATGATTGTATCCCATATTTCTTTGGTAGTGGTGTATCCAAAAACTTTGTCAATTTCAGCTTGAATCATTCCACTTAGCAGCGTGTTCATGGCTTTAGAGTCATAGGATACCATGTATGATTCATTTGAATCCATTTCCATGAGAGTCTTTGGTTTTCCATCATCATGTCTTGGAATAGCAGGGGCCATTCTCAACAACCCACCATTCCCATGGGTCTCGTTTGAGATAAATCATCATTCTAAACTTTCAAAAGTTGAAGTTTTCTACTTAGAGCAACAAAATTAGGTGGTCGGCTTGTGGATCGACCTTCTTGGCGAGGACCATAGGATCTTTTTCACGACTGCAAAGATCAATATTAGTAGAGCCTTGCTCGATGCCAAATATAATTACGTAATTAAGCACACCTAGAGGGGGGGGTGAATAAGTGTAAATACTTAGAAGTGATCTCTGCTGACCAATTTTAAAGTTTACTATAGCGGATTGTAATCAGAATTCCATTAAACCACATCCGTATTAGTTATATACTTTGTCTGTTATAAACGGACCGCTAATACCTGTCCGAATTAGTGTAAAACTTTTTCGACGCAAACAAAAACTGCAGAATATTGAAGCTAAAAACAGAAACAAAAAGGTAGTAAATCACACCGATATTTTTACGTGGTTCAAATTTTATCCTCTATTCTAGTGGCCTAATCCACGTCCAATCCCAACTAAATTGGAGACTCACTTTATTAAAATAATATTCAAAGAATTACAAAGACAATAAAACTCCTGTTACAACGACGATCGATTGGACACCTCTTTTCCATTTGCACCTCTACAATACCTCTCACCTTCCGAGACTTTGATACCTTCAATTATCTGATGAATATTACTAAAATAAAACCCCAAGCCAACTAGACTTGTCTTATGTTTACAATATATATGAAATAAGGAATACACGAACACCGTAAACCAAGACTAAAAGAATGATATGATAATTGATGTGTATCTTGGATAGCTTGAAGAGTTTACATTCGATGAGTCTTGTGTTCTTCATGGTCCGTAAAAGCAGGTATATATATAAAGAAGAAAGAACGACTATGAAACCTTCCAATTCCTCCCCGCAATCTGCTATATCTTTTGATTGAAATAGGAGATCCACGTTACAATGACAACATCAATAGATAAGAAATAAAATACTATGAAGAAGTCAAATGAAAATCAAATACTAGTTGAAAGAGTCCTATTAGCAATTAGCAAGATCCCTTAAAAATAGCAATTACTGTTTAGCATGTGACAAAATAACATCTCCATATATATATATATATATATATATTGGAAGGATATATCCCCACAATTAAATATGAAAAATTTAAGGAATATTAAACAGATTTCCAATCTCCTTAAAATACTCCAATTTGAATTAGATTTTAAAGCAAATCAGGATTGGATATAAACATATATATATTCTTAAAGCATGTGACAAAAATAACCACCTTAATTTACTCACTCCATTACTGCATTAACTTTCGTTCCATGCAATACCCCATGCACACTATTATATACTCCCTCCGTCCCAAATTAATTGCTCAGTTTTGACTTTTTAAAGTCAAATTGAACATTTTTAAAAATAATCTTTTTACTATTTTTTCTAAAATATAGGTGAAGAAATTATAACCAAAAGAAAGTATATACAATTTATTACTAACACCAATTTTTATAATTTTAGAAATATATTTATATATGCTCAATTATTAATTCTAAAAATAGCCAATTTGACTTAAAAAAATCAAAATTGAGCAATTAATTTGAGACGAAAGGAGTATCATATAATTAATATGCATAAAAATATTTGAATAACATGACTTAATTAAATTATAAACCAAAATAAAATTAATTAAATTCATATAAATATTGTCATTATTAAAACCACAAAGTATAAATACTAACAAAAACATTTACTCATTTTACAATCTTAGTTGTAGAAACAATCTCAATGCGTATCAGCATATACAAGCTTAGACTAGTATGTATCCCAAGCCAAAATTTCTAGATCTTTAGATTGTAGATGAATAAAAAATAGTACCACCTCCATTCTCAATTTCTTTGTTTTAAGTAACTATTTTTAATAATAATTTTTAAATTCTTTTTAATATTAATTAAGAATATATTTATCGTAGATAATAATAATAATAATAATGTGGAGTGATGATAAAAAATAGCAAAAAAAATGTTAATAAATTAAAGAAATCAATAACATGTCACTTTATAATTAATAATTATACGGTAGAATAAACTCTGTTATATAACTTTTTTGGATTGGATGGACTTAAAAAAAAAAACAGAGAACTGAGAAGTATAATCAAGTGTTGGATTCTAGTAAAATGTTCCACATGACTCTTCCCGTCTTCCAGAGGCAGAGTCCGATATGGAAATCAATTTCTTCTCTACTAGAAATCCAAAGGAAAAGACTGTGTAATATTACAGACATAACATTAATAATTGCACAAATGAAAGCCCAATCTGAGAGAGATCCCTCCTAGTCCTCCGTCTAAAGGAAAAGACTTGTGTATGTTTTGATCTCTCCAACATGTACAAATTAAGTTCACTACCAACAACAAAAGTTACCATAATTGTGCAGACTACTCTAATTAACTAGGTTAACATGCATCCACATACTTCCGCATACCGGCACCGCCTCAGCAACAACAGTCACTTAACGGCTGATTCGATCCAGTACCCCAAGAACTCTATTTCCCTGTTCAATGTCGATGCTCTAGGGCAAGATAATTTTCAATTCTTCCATAATTATACCTCTTTCTCGTCTCACAGCGAGCCCGAGGTAAGTAAGTATCCATGGAGCTCATTAATCTCTTCATGTTTCTTTTTAGCTACGCGATGTTGAATTTGACTGATTCTTAAATATGTGGGTTATAATTTCAACTTTTTTGCATGATAATACACTCGTGTATGTGTGTGTGTGTGTATGTGTGTGTGTGTGTGTGTGTGTGTGTGTGTGTGTGTGTATATATATATATAATATTACTACATATATAACTGTTTGTATGTGTACAAGTGTGTACTGATAAACAGAAAGAATGGCTGATTTTTAACTCCTAGTGATTTTGGTTTACAGTATTGAAAGATGTATCGAGCTCTCATTATTTTAAGGGTTCACATTGATAATTTGATTGGTTAATGCACTACGAGGCTTCATTAGTAGGTACCAAGGATGAACAATGTGAGAAACGTCGGTGGAAAAAGAATTTTGATGTCGTGTGTTGATTTATTTAGTAAATCCAATAGACTATGAAATTATTTTGGGAATTCTGCTGTTTTAAAATTCAAAGCTTTAGATATATGGTGTTCTAAACTTCTAATAGCTTGTCTTTTAGTTAATTTGTGGAGTGAAACTTAGTAGCACCTCTATATTAACCTGGATGAACATTAAATATTGAATGCCTTTAAACACTAAAAGTGTGCCAAACTGTTTCATTTGATAACTTGGATGTTGATGCACCTTTCTTTACAACATATGTCAATTAGGAACTAAATGAGAAAGAAGTTGTTTAGCTGTTACATCAACATATCCTTGTACAGATCACCATCAGTTGCTGTTGACATTTTGAGTTATCAGTAGTTCAAGTCTTAATGTAACATATATGAAAGGGTTAAACAAGGGAGGCGCAGGTTTTTCAGTACCAGAGAATATGAAGGAAAAGGATGAAAAAGTTAAAATTATCATTTTTTTAAATTAATCTTAACCTGGTCCATGTGTGTTTTTGGAGAATGTGGTTGATTATGCTTCTAACATTCTACCTAGGAACTTTGGATAGTTGAAGGACACCTTTATGGCTTTATCGAGTTTTTAATTTGTCTGATGCAGTTTTAGGGTTGGGAATTGAAATGAATGGCCATGGTCAAGATTCTAATAATATATAATCTGAGAGGTAATAACTTTTTGACCAGAAACTAATTTAAGTTATTTTTTCCTACTTTGATGAGGTATGATATAGTGTCTAGAAAAGCAAATTCTGGGTGAATCTTCACTGAAATCTGGTTTCCAGTCAAACAGATTGAGCATTTTTCCTAATTTACTACCGCCCTACTATTTTGTTGACATTTTCTTCTTCTTATATATATATAATTTTTTAATTATAAGTATCAAGGTTAGCTTAAATTCATTTCAATTTTTTGTTCTCAAATAATAATTTTAGCTTCAAATTATCATATTGATTTTTTGTTTGGGCAAATGTTATCCCCAACTGTATACTATTCACATCTTAAGTTTTGTTAAAAACATTCTAATAAAAAATTAGGACTCACTTTTCTGGATGAAGAGAGTATAATACTCATACTCATCCTGAGAAGTGCCTTAGTTGGCAGGAGTTGGGTAACGTCTGACCTTTTGTCAACAAGTTATGACACTGCTCTTGTATTTTGTACACAATTGTAAAACACAACTCAAGATATTTAGAAGACGTTCTTATATTAATACTTTAATAGCTATGAGCTATAAAATATCATTGCAAGAAATATGGAAGAAGAGCATTTAAGTTTGTAAAACAAAAGTGAGCCACACTGCTTGTAACAGGGCATCTGTTTATTGTGGACCATCTAGATTCATGTTGTATATTTGACCACATCAATTTATTGGTGGCAGCCATGTGACTATAATTGGGGTTCTTACCCGGTGTAACCCATCCGTCCACATCAAATGTCCAAACTCGGGTTCTGTTTGGTGTTTTCTACCTGTGAATGTAACCTTGTATGATAATTTCTGGTGTATCTTGGTGAAACGCAGGGTTGCTGGCTCTACCTTAATGACCACACCTTTGAATGGTGAAATCCTGACATAGTATTTTGAAACAGGAGTTCCAACATTTGTGACTGTTCTATGGAGTGTTAAAACAGAACCATTTGTCTTTTCTGGGAAAACAGCTGAGAGAGCTGGGTAGTTCAAATCCCCTGGATTGGCAAGGGTGTGTCTGCAAGATCTGTTGGAAAACTTACCGAAAACTACCAGCTCGTTGGGGGTTAGACCTTGGGTGCACAAGAAATCAAAGTAATCCTGTGCTTCAACGTCATAAATCAAACCTGGGTCAAGAGCTTTTGAGGGGTTTATATGTCCAGCACCATGGTCAAATGGGCTTGAAGGTGCTCCTGATGATGCATCTCTAAGAGGATTATAATTTTTGTCATGAATATAAGCTGTTGTCATCAGAGCAGATTTTATAGCTGCAGGGCTCCAGTCCGGGTGCCTTGCCTTTATCAAAGCGGCAATGCCACTCACATGTGGGCAGGACATGGAAGTTCCAGACAGGATATTGAACTTAATTCTTCGATGATCTGTTGGCAGACTTGATGGACCGATAGCTCCAGTCCAAGCAGCAAGTATGTTCACTCCTGGTGCAACCATATCGGGCTTCAGAATCTCTAAACTGAGGAAATTAGGCCCTCTGGATGAAAATGCCGCGACCTCGGGAGACGGCCTTATTCCTAACCTGGTTGCCTGAAATGACAGAGTTGCCGTTGCGTGTGAATTTGTTAAAGCATAACGCTTAATTGCTTTCCCTGCCTTCTCACCAACAGCAACGGCTGGAAGAAGGTGACAGTCTGCCACCAGCTCTTCTCCATTAGCGTCGGTGTTTGATAAAATCATTCCGATTCCGCCTGCTTCTTTCACCACTTGACCCTTCTGAACTCGAGGACTAATGCCACGATCGCATATCACAATCTTTCCAGAAACAGTGTGCCTATCCAAAGTGCCTTCCAAACATAATGAACTTGGATCAGGGCTACTGAAATTACTCCCTGTATATACCAGAGGATACTGCTTTCTTGCAGATAGGTTCCTTCGGCCTTTGTAAAGTGAAGCTCCAGTCACTTTTTGACCAGTTCCCAGCTTTACAGTAGATGGAAAATCTCTATCCATTGTGCTGGCTCCTACGGTAGTGATCCATGGTGATACGTTTGTGAGGCTAACTGGGTCAGGCCCCCCATTACCTGCCGAACATGAAATAAAAACTCCCATCTCCATAGCCCCGAAAGCTGCTGTGGACAAACTGTCGCGATAATAAGGTGAAATTCCACCACCTAAAGAGATGGACAAGACATCCACACCATCGGCCACAGCTTGGTCTACCGCAGAAAGAATATCAGAGCTAAAGCATCCACCAGCCCAGCAAACTTTGTAAGCTGCAACTCTTGCACCAGGTGCCATCCCTCGGGCTGTACCATAAGCATAACCTAAAAGGTTTGCACCACGAACTGGAGATCCTGCAACTGTTGCTGCAGTGTGTGTACCATGGCCATCTTGATCTCGTGGCGATTTGTACTCCTCTTGCTCATTGATTTTGCCTGAAGATGCCTCATATCCATGGTAGAATACTCTAGCACCAATAATTTTTCTACTACAGTGGTGCTTAGCAAAACCACGGCCTGTTTGGCAAGTACCCTTCCAGTGAACTGGAACTGGTTTCAAGCCAGTATCATTGAAGCTCTGGCTCTCTGGCCATATTCCGGTATCAAGTACTCCCACTACAACGTCGTGGTGGGCTAGTTTTTCAGACCAGACACTTGTGCTATCTTCGGGTTCGAGCCCAAGGAAAAAGGGACTCCTTGTGGTGTGTAGGTGATATAGAGTCTCAGGAAATACAGCCACCACAGCATGATGTTCCTGTAGTCTCTCCACTTCTTCTTCACTAAGCCTGACAGCAACACCATGAAAAGCGGTTTGGTAACTATAAATTATTCTCTCTTGTTCGGTAGCATCTTCTTTATGTGGTTCAGAAGCTACAGATTTGATCATTGAGGCATACCATTCAACATGGTCGGTGAAGGTTTCTGGCATTGCCGATCTATCCATTTGGACAATATAGGTCTTCTTTGTCAATGGGCTGTTGGTTGTAGACAGGACATGGTTGATGGTAAGATAGCTTGATAGAAAGAGAAATAGCCATTTTACTGGAATTTCAGTCATCTCTTGAGAAATACTGAAAGTGAGGGGGATGAAGAAAAGAAGTGAAGTACTCGAGTGAAGAAGATGAGAGGAGATGGCAAACAAGTAAGTGTCCTTTGTGGTGGTATTTAAGACTTAAAAAATATCCATTAAATATGAGGGACCTGACTGTCTTCTTGTGTAGGTGATAAAGGCGGTGGTTGTTTAATGAATGTCAGTTCTGTATTGTGTTTTGATGAGCTCGGCTGGCTGATGGTCTAAGAAGTTATTGGTTATGGTCCTCAGTCTCATACACTGATTCAGTGTTCCTGTTACCATTTTTAATCCAGTAGCACAACGGACTAACTATGGCACATCACCATCAAATTGGGTTTTGAAATGCAGGAATCAACGGTGATAATATTGGGTTTCCATTCTAAGAAGGTAAGTGAATTGGTCGCTTAAAATTAAAATCACGAGCATCATCTCTTCAGAATTTTAATCTGTTACACATATGAGGTGCTTGTCTGTTGCGTGTTATGATCCTCTCTGTTTTTCACAGGATGCATGTTTTTCATAACTAAGCACCGTTATAAATGAGGTTGGCTTGTCTAATTACTTTGATGTCTCTCACTAACTACCTGTATTTAGCATAAACTTGTAGCTAATTGGTTATTACTCCAATTTTGCCCGTGAATATTCTGGTTCAGTAACTTTGCAGGATGGTCATCCCTTCTAGATTAACTATTGGACAAGGTCCATAACCCTAGCCTTCATTTCTAGGGGGGAAAATGTTGCTTGGGAGTAAATACTAATTATATTTTACTTCAAAAAGATCATTTGGTCATTGTTTTTCTTTTATTATGAGCTAGGAAACTGCTATATAGTGAACTCTATTCATCTTGTAGGGTACTACAAGTGATAAAAAGCTAAAGCTACGTATCTGATGTTTATTCCTTGTTACATCAGTGAGATTTTAGTGGTGGTGGTTGGTGGAGCCCGGAGCGGTGTGCTAAAAGACCTTTTAATGTGGGTTTGAATTTGAGTAACGAAGGTAAGAATGAAATAACTATAAAATACATCCCAAATTTAGACTTTTTTTTTCTTAGAGTAATGTTACATATACAAATTATTTTACAAATTATTGATGTGACATATTCCACCTCAGCATATTGATCAACAAATTGTTTTAATGTAGTATTCGGCTCTACATAAAAAGTTGAGGTAGAGTATGTTATGTCAGTAATTTATAAAATATTTATAAAATAATTTGTGTCAGTAGCATTATTCTTTTTCTTATACATGCTCTATGACAATTTTAATTTTAGTTGGTTCTTGTAATTGTTTTTCAACCCAACAACACGATCATCGATGATGATGGTGTAATATATCATAAGATTTAATAATAAACTATAAAACAATAAAACCATCTAAATTATATACATTTAGTAAGTTAAGTTGTGAAATTATTTATTATTAAATAATTAATATTTAGTGTTATAGAAAAATTCTTCAAACTTTAATGCTAACTCAATATTTTATTCTATAAAAGAATCATTTAATAATTTTAAAAATATGTTTAGAATTTTACTTTACTCAATTTTGGACTCTAAATAACTAAATGTTAAAAATATAGGGAAAAAAATATTGATTACACAATAATTAATATAGGAGACACTTAATTAATTAATGTTAAAATTAATTGTGACCTATATATTTTGATTAAACTTTTGTTATTTTTTCAGACTAAAAGTCACAACGTACCTTATTATTTTACAACAATTTTATACCTAAATAACTATATATTAAAATATATAAAAAAAATATTATGAGAAAAAAATAAATAATATTAAAAGCATATTATATATTATAAAATATATTAATGAATTTTATTTTAAATAGGAGATCTTTAGGTAAGTAATATAAAAAAAATTCTCACTTATATATTAGTATCTTTTAAAATTAAAAAGCATAATAGCAACTTATGGAAATTGATAAATTCACAACAGAAAATAATATTTTCACAACAGAACAATCAATATAAATTCTATAGCGATGGTTTTTACTGTCGTTATACATCTATAGCGACACTTTTGTTGTGGAGCATCACTAGTCATGTACAGAAAATTATACAATTAAATGACAATTTAAATATGAATAATTTTGTTATTTATCATCTTTCTCTTTCTGAATATGCGTAAAAAGTCATCCAAGGGTTTTATGTTGGGACGGAAGTAGTACTTTACAAGAATTCTATTCGATATTGAATTTATTAAACATTAAGTTTAGGCTTTTAAGTTGTACTCATTTTTGAACTCTCGAAAAACTATATATAAATTCAAAAGATTGAAAATAAAAACAAAATATTAAATTTAAAAATTATATTAAACTGAATATTAAATTTAAAAAGTAAAATACATTATTAACACTCAATTGTTAGTCTTTGATAATTATTTATTTGAGCAAAGTTTGTACTCATTAGTAATACTAAATTAAATTGAAATTTAGAAAAATATTTTATAAACACCATATATATCGAACAAATAAAAAATTATTTTATTTAGAAAATAATGCTTTACACGGGGCATTTATTAGTAGTGACATAATATTTTTAAGTAGTTTGTCATCTTAATTTTATTATTATTATTTACCACTAGTTAGCTAAAACTGCATATTTAATAACTAAATGAGATTTCTGTTTTTGGTGTGGAACGGACGGAGGGATTAGTCTCTTTCTTATTTACTTTTTCCTAGAATTGGTTCAACGGTGTAATAGATATCAGCATTCAATTCCAACGGGTTTGGTGTATTTAAGCTGCAAAACAGAGGTCCTGCCTCTTAATTACTGGTTACTGCTACCATCTTCTCTGGTACGAATTACCACTCCCTCGGGTTTGGTCTTTTTTTTTTTTACCTTCTTCTCCTTTCTTTCTATATATATATATATATATATATATATATATATATATATATATATATATATATAGACGAAGGATGAAGAACACTCCTCTTATTTTTAATTTTATAATTTACAGCGGCATTAATTAGTTTAAATGTAGCATGGTACTCTCTGAATCTCAGCTTGCTCTGGAAGGGAGAAGATATTGACGGAAGCATTACCTTTAAATCTCATGACATATCATTTATTTTTTATAGTATTTAATAGCAAGCCGTGACATCTTGTTACGGTTTACCATTTTTAATTTTTTTTTTTTACCGTCGACACAGCTTGTACCGGTCGGTCATTTTTTAATTTTTTTAAGTTAACCAAATTTACTGAGTCATGACTATATAATGGGGAAATGCATTAAAAAAACATAAAATACCTAAATTTAAGTACAAACGGATATCATTGGACTTTTTAATATTAAAATTCGCTTTTATTTAAATATACCGACAACACGTTGATTATATGAAATTTCATATTAAAAATAAAAGTTTGCATAAACTTGTTTTTTAAACACAACAATTTACTACGCCGCAGATATTTATGTTTCAATCTCAAATTTTCAATAAGTTGATCAACTATCCAAAAAGGGTTGTAAGAACAGTGTTTTATGTCAACCTATTGTCATGGATAGAATCCCTATATATATATATATATATATATATATATATATATATATATATATATATATATACATCTGAAGAATCGCTAACACTCCTCTTATACAAAGACTACTCCTTAAATAACACTTTTTTAATTAAAATTATGTAGTTTTAATAAATGAGTACTATTTAAGAAGGAATGATAGAAAAGAAAGTCTTCTGATCCTTTCTCTCTCTCTCTCTCTCTCTCTCTATATATATATATATATATATATATATATATATATATTCACAATAAATTCTTATTTGTAAAATTTACAAATTTTATATTTTTATTTGATGTTTATCCTTACATCTATTGCTTTTTTAATTTAACAGTGATACAAGATTTATTTTGAGATATTATGTCATATTATACTCACAAAATAAAATGATAATTTTTTTTAGAATTTTTTTATATAAATGAAATTTTTGAGTGATGCGAAGCACTACATTACAAATGGACCACACCAGCCTATTTCAGTTAGTAGCCCAAGTTATGGCCCGCCTCAACTAATTATCTAGCTATTCAATTCCACGAAACTTAAACTGGGCCTGGAGCCGCCTACGTAATAATATGAACCTTGGGTTGAGGACAAAGAGGGTAATTAAACATACACAGAGTCTATGGGCTTGAATACAAACTAACATGATAATACTTAATTAATCAAGAATAATACTAATGATATCAGAAGACAAAACAATTTTTTTTTCTCTGATTAACAACATATTAAGTATCATACACTATTCTAACAATCATAATTATATCTCTGATCTAAATATTGAATGACTCAGATAAAATCTAATTTCACTTTAGCGGCACAATTAATTACAAATAGCCCCTCTCTCAAGAAGGTGCCGCTACAAACAAGAGGCATTATTCTCTTGACTTTATGGCCTTGTTTTCATTTTGGGTCTTTCTACCCACTTTCATAACTAATAGAAAAAAAAATAAAGAAACTTTCAGTGGAGAATTCATACTATATAGTAAAATTAAAGTTACTACCACCACAAATTAACATCCACCAAAAATAAATTAACCTTCATGCAATAAGTAATGCATGCTATAATATCTTATTATTCCTCAAACCATTTATTCCTCCTCCTCAAAGATTTTTTATTATATATATAAAAATGTTATGAAAAAGGATTAATAAAAATGTTACGAAAATTTTTTATATTTTTTTTCAAAATCTAATAGTTTATAAAATATAAATTTTTTATAGAACTTTTTCTTTTTATAAAAATGTTATGAAAAAAGATTTTTAAACAAAATATTATTAAAATGTTACGAAAAAAGATTTTTATAAACAAGATAACATTTAATATAACATTTCTATAAAAAAAAAATTATATAAAAATGTTATAAAAAAGAAGATAACATTTTTTTATAAAAAAATAATATTTTATATAACATTTTTATTAAATTTTTTTTTTATAAAAAGATAACATTTTATATAACATTTTATAAAAAAACATTATTTAAAATTTTATAAAGTTTATATTACATTTTTATAAAAAATTATATAAAATGATATATAAAATTTTATCAAAATAAAGAACTTTTTTATAAAAAAAATTCTTAACATTTTTTATAAAAAGATAAAGTTTTTATAAAATGTTTTATAATTTTTTTTATAAATTGACAGATTTAGGAATAAAATTTATTTAACATTTTATAAAACTGTTACATAAATTTTTTTAGTAACATTTTATAAATATTTTTTCATAAGATTTATATATATATATATATATATATATATAATATTTGTGGGAGAGGAAAAATAAATGGTCTGAGTAGATCATTAGATATTATATCATGCATTACCTACAGTTTGTTTTTGGAGGAGGTTAATTTGTGGTTGGAGTAATTTTTGCTATATAGAGTAGTATGATTTATTGATTATGAATCATCCGGTGAATGTTTCTTTATTTTTTTCCCATCTTTAGTTATGAAAGTGGATAGAAAGACTCAACGAAAATAAGGTCATAAAGTACAGAATAATACTCGTCTTTTTTTTTTCTTCTTGTCGTTACAGTTTGTAACGGCACCTTCAATCATTTTATAAGGGATTTTACTCCCATTAGTTTCTAACGGTACAGGTGAAATTAGATTTAATTTGGGTCATTCAATATCGAAATCAAGAGTTATGAATATGATAGTGTGTGTGTCAATCGATAGATGGAGACCTAATATATATATATATATATATATATAAGAGTGAGATCAAGTCATATTATCTTATTTATTTCACTTATTTTACTTTTTTTAACATTTTACGATTTTAATTTTTCGATCATACAACAATCGTTGCCTATACTTTTAGCGACGGACAACATATAGTGTCGCTAAAAAGTATAGACGATTTATATGATCGATCGAATCGTCACGTCCGCCGCTAAAAGGGGTAAGCACGACGTGAAGAAAGATAAATGTAGATATCTTGATCCTAACCGTATATATATATATATACAAATTGCTTCTGGTGCAAACCTCTTTATTTTAAATATTATGCTCATCATCTTTTGCGACGTGATTTAAATCGGGCGGCAGCTTTGGTCCGCATGCGTCTTTAAAAGCTAAAACGACGATTCTCTAACATACACGACGGATCAAATCGTCGCCCGATCCATCGCTAAAGGTGATGAGCAAGGTATTTATTCCTTATTTGGATTTGATTCTCCTTTATGCATCAATTAGTATTTGGATTTTCAAAACATTAAATTTAAAAAATTGACCTAATAATGTCCATATGGTACAACACAGAATATTCCATAATGCAACATCTAAATAATCACCACAAAGAACTCATATGCTCAAACTTGACGGGCTCAGTGTAGACAAATTTCAAAAAGATTAACTTGTGAAAAATCAAATAAATTGCACAGATTAAGGAGACAACTAAAAACTCTGGAAAAACAGAAGTTAGAAAATACCAACAAAAAAAAAAAAAAAATCATTCATTGAACTAACAACCCTGTTGCAAGCCCTAAGAAGTTCAAATTCATCACATTACAAAATAAAAATACACATAAGTACATATATCAAAAGTAAACCCTAGAGAAAAATAGTGAAGAGAGAGGTGAAAAGTAACAAAATTAATAAAATTAACAAATCATACTTTCAAAACCCAACAAAATAAAATTCCTAAGGTTTCATTGAAATTATATAAACGAAGATTTAATTCAAATAGACCTTCAAACACTGATACAAAAAAATATATTAATGAATAATCGTAGAAAGAGAACGTGGATAGTACGAAACTCGGTCTGAAAGATGATGATGCGGCAGCATTCAAGGAGGACGGAAGGGGTGAGAAAGACTTCTTTGTAGATCATGGTGAGAAAGACCACTTCTTTATCTTATTTGGGAGGATGAAACGATAAGGGAAGAGGGAAGTCTTATACGGACGTGGAGGAGAGAAGTTGTATTTTATTTTTTTTTAGTCAAAACGACATCTGATTGTGTAAAAATTTTTTTTGCACAATTGTACATACACATTTTCTGGTATATATATATATATAAAGTTCTATTCACAACAACCGGTTGCTGTGGAACAATTCTTTTTTGAATTGAAATTTTGATAGCAACAAAAAAAAATAAATCCAACATGTCAAAAAAAAAATTACTGTGAATTAAACTCCTATATAAAAAGAGAGGCCGGTCAACTCGTCAATGCTACACGTACATGTAACATAACGGGTGATTATAAAATCGCCAATTATAAATGTAGATAACGGAATGGAGTAAACCAAGGAGGCGATGCCAACAGATTTTCAAAGGGATCAGTCGTAACGTAAAGTTAAAAGGAATAAAATAATAAAGCAAATGACTACATCCCACCTACATTAATTTTCATTTACAACTCATGTGATCTTCAAACAAACTATTCTTGGCACATTGTACAAGCCCCACGTGAATAATATATAGTAGTACCTCTCTCTCTCTCTCTCTCTCTCTCTCTCTCTATATATATATATATATATATCACGGGCAGTAATTAAGGAACCTTTGAAAGAGAATTTATAATATGTCAACAAGATTGATTGTCCATATGATGTTATGTGGTGAAAATAACGATTTCTAAAAAAGACTCCACCAGGAAATTAAAGTAGCTAGTTTTTATTATTCGTCACAAACTGTGAAATTCAACCTAGTTAATTAACCCGTGAATGATTGCCTGCTTGCTACTCCATACTATCATCATCTAGTGTATAAAACAACAATATAATAACAACTTATATATATAGCAGTACTATTAGAAAGAATCAAACAAAAATTCCATTAAACAAAATATTTCATTTTTTTTCATCTATATATCTCCTTCCCGTTTGTCTTTGTTCCACCCCACTCCACTTCATCTGCACTTGTCACCACAAATTAAACACTAGCTAGCTAGCTTGATAGCATTATGGCTAATCTAAACAATAATATTTTATGTATTGTCATTCTTCTAATATTATTAAGCTTCGAATTCACATTTTCCAAGCCCGAATTAGTAACAACACCGCCATTACCACTTCTTCCCCTCCCATCATATTCTCAGCTAAAATGGCAGCAAAGGGAAGTTATTATGTTCCTTCATTTTGGTGTCAACACATTCACGGATTCCGAATGGGGCACCGGAAAGGAAAATCCGGCCATCTTCAATCCAGTGGGACTCAACGCCAACCAATGGGTTGATGCCGCGGTCCAAGGAGGCATTTCTCTCATCATCCTCACTGCTAAGCATCATGATGGATTTTGCTTGTGGCCTTCTAAATACACTGACCATTCTGTTATACAAAGCCCATGGGAAAACGGGCATGGCGACGTAATTCAAGAACTTGTCAATGCGGCCAAGCCCCGTGGCGTAGACGTGGGCTTGTATTTATCACCGTGGGATCGTCATGATAGAAGATATGGGCGTATACAACAGTATAATGAATACTATTTAGCTCAATTACAAGAACTTCTCAATAAGTAAGTCACAAAGTAGTCTCCTAGCCTGCTCATCAGTTTTGACTTTTTTTGCTTAAGTTAATTACCATTTGACGTCATTTTTGTGTGTTTGTTTGTAGATATGGGAATGTTAAAGAGATATGGTTTGATGGAGCAAAGGGTTCGAACGCGCCAAACATGTCATATTATTTTAATGATTGGTTCTCAATGGTGAAAGAATTGCAGAGCACAATTAACATATTCTCTGACGCTGGACCGGACGTTAGGTGGGTCGGAAATGAAAATGGATATGCCGGAAGTACATGTTGGTCCACCATCAATCGGACTTCATTATCAATCGGAAATGGAAGCATAGTTGAGTAAGTAAAGTAGAAAGCATCCTAACACCAGTTACTAATATTAATTATTATTATTATTATGATAACATATACTTACATAGTTTGGCACCTTTTGCCTTTATTAAATTTAGTTGGGTAGCAATGCATTATTGTTGAGTACTACCTTTCATTAATGTAAATTGAGTGTCACAATGTAATCAATCGAGCAGTGCTATAGAGATTTAAGTTATGGATGGTGCATCCGGACCACTCATAGAAATGGAGCCCAATATCATGCCATTATTGTGAATAGATTGGATACTAGCCGCGCGCTTTTGATTTTTCCTAATCAATCCCATTTTGTATTTCTAGTTATATATATATATATATTCCGACGACAAGGGACCCACAACTACTACCCTTTCGTTGTGCGGTTATGCTCATGGTTAATTTTGTTTCACTGGTCACACTACCAGTTACCAAATTTGGGATAAGGATATTTAGAATGGGTTTTGGTGCAAATTTCATCTTAATTGTTGTAATCATAAATTGATGTAACTAGCTAGCCACATGCCCATTTCACTCCACGGCATGAGCTTCGGCAGTCGGCAGGCCTGTGAGTCCACTTTAGATTAAGGTCTTCTAACAAGGTTTTGATTTTTGAATGGATGGATGCTGCTATATTGCTATATATATATATACAAGGTTTTATATATTCAGAAATTTCACATGCAGAGAACAGATATGTTAAGATATACGTATATGCATTTTAGGTAGTATTTAACATATGAGCAATATGGTTAAATGTCATAATTATAATGTAAACACTCTATATATTAGTACAATTAATATATATATATATATATATATATATATATATATATATATATATATATATATATATATATATGATCATCTAATGGTACACAATAATAATTAATTGTGCAGCTATCTCAACACTGGTGATCCGAAAGGAAGTGATTGGCTGCCAGCAGAATGCGACGTCTCAATCCGAACAGGATGGTTTTGGCACAAGTCACAACAACCCAAGAAGCTAAGTAAACTCCTTGAGATTTATTACAATTCCGTGGGGCGAAATTGCCTGTTACTACTTAACGTGCCCCCTAATACCACCGGATTAATATCCGATAGTGATGTGCAACGACTAAAAGAGTTCAAAGGAGCAATTGCACAATCTTTTCTACCAATTTAGCCAAAAAATGTTCCGTTAAAGTGAGTAGCCAAAGGGGAGGTAAAAACGGGGGTTTTGGGGCCGAAAATATGCTAGACAGTGACCATGTGTGGACATATTGGGCACCCAGTGATGAATACAAGGACCACTGGATTGAGCTTAGAGGTAGGGATGAAGGGGTGAGATTCAATGTGATTCGGATTCAAGAGGCAATCGGGCTTGGTCAAAGGATCGGACAGCATGAAATTTATGTAGACGGGAATCTTGTTGCCAATGGGAGTACAGTAGGGTATAAGAAGCTTCACAGGCTTGAAAAGGGTGTGGTTGAGGGGTATCGTGTGAAGATCAGAATCACTGGGTCAAGGGGAATACCTTTAATATCTTCAGTTGGTCTTCATTTTGATCCCTTTTGGCATCCAAATGGGCAGCAGTGACGTCATCTAAGTGTTTTGTTATAATATTATTATTTAGTTTAATAAAACAACCTACTTTAAATGTTTAAAAATGCATTAATTTGGTATACTCGTTGTACTTTTATCTTATACTACTACATTGTTGAATGGATGACGAAGCCATCAAAAACTATTTGCATTTGGTTGTACGTTATTACTCGTAGGATAAGCCAAGGCGATAAGCTTCTCAATTTGAGGTCAGCATTGGACTTCAAACTTGGAGTGGTTTGGGCTTCTTACAGGATGCTTTCTGTTTTGTTGGTTTGTTTGTTTGTATATGGGCCACTCAAATTTTACTTGGGTTTTGTGTCTTTGTTTACTTGCTTGTGGTTGTTCATTTAACTACTAGTATTTTTTTAAACTTTTTATTTGTTTTTGGGGTGTGTCACGTGTGTGGAAATAGTCCACTTTAGTGTTGGTTTACTGGTTTGTGTTTCTCAATAGGATTTTTAGGCTTGTTTGGTGTATTATTGGACTCACATTTTTTTTTTTAAACTTTTATATGGTAAAATAATTACTGTCATCCCGTTGAGTAATTAAATATGCACTTTATTTATCAAATGAGATTTCATCGTTGAACACCAAACAGAGCCTGATGAATTAATTTGCAAAATAAAATAAGCACACAATTACACAAGTGTTGGACGTGGTTTGTCATTTTAAAAACTAAATTTTAATGCATATATTTGTTGGTCACATATCTTCTTAGTTACTTTTATATATCTTTTCACCGATGAATTGAAGTTCTTATCATTTGTTAACCTCAAAATGTGTCCATTCCTCGAATCACTAAATAATGAACGTAAAACAAATTATTATGTTCGAAAAGCTTGACGATTGGGGTCGCCAAGAGATAATTCCGATGTGAGAATAAGTATATGTCAAGAATATCAACAATGAAGGTATGTAATTGCTCTAGTATGTAAAATAAGGTGTATCTAAAACTTGAATTATGTTTGTATATTTATAGTGAGACACTTCCTCAATGTACTACGTCTGTTCCCGAGTAAGAATAGAACTCCTTATCAGAACAGTTACTATACTTGGATAGAAGTCAATCTCTATAAAAATGGGAAGTCGAAATTAATCTGGACTGCACCACTTCCATAATATAATTAGATTAGATTTACTTAAAAGTAAGAAGTCAAATAGGATAAGAAAATCGTAAGTCAATTAGGACTGTAGATTCCTTCAAATGTCAAATCTCCTGACTAGAATATTCTGCCACGTAACATGGATCTCCCGAACCCTTCAGATACCATCAAATCATACCCTAACATTGCCCCTCACTCTCTTATTATAAAAAATTTAAATATGAGGGTAATGCCAGAAAATAAACCACTCGCCTTGCTTCGCCAAGATCTCAATAATGGTTTAGAGACCTAACGTGCCTTATATCGCCATTATATAGCTCCCGACTTTTGGGGAGGCTTTTGATCCAAGTTTTGAAGAATTGTCGGATCTTATATCTTTGTAATATTCTCTCGACCTGATATCACTGTAACAACACTCTCGATTTCCTATGAAGGATTTAAATAGAGGTTTTGGAGAATCATCCGACCTTATATTACCGTAACATAATGGAATTAGATTGAATTTCTTTAAAAATAGGAAGTTAAATAGGATAAAGAGGTTATAAGTCAATTAGGACTATATATTCTTAAAAATATAAGCCTTTTGATTGGAATATTCTACCACCACATGTCACGGTCACCTGAACCCTTCGGATTCATCAAATCACACTCCAACATCATTTTTAAGAGAAACAAAAAATCTAGGTTCAGATAAGAAAATCCCAATTTTTTGACCAATCCAATTTGTGAGGAGCCGAACCCCTAATTATAAATTTTGTTGAACTTCTTCTTTTTCAAATAAGTAGTGCTTGATTACCATAAACACAAAACAGCTGATTTTCATACTTATACTATACTTTTCAAAGTTAGCATATTAGACTTTCATATTTACCGTAATTTGGTATTAATCACAAACATGTCTATCTTTTTAATTTATTTTTTTTAAATTTATAAATTTTTTTATTTTACGCACATAATTTATACTCACAACACATACCTGTTCCCCTTGATACTAATACATATGAAAGGTTGACGGATCTATGTACAAGGCAGCATTAGTATATAGCTGTCTTTGTTAGAATTTATTTTATTGATATATAGGCATGACAGATATGTAATTAATAAATTCAAGGGTTAGATTAATAGAAGAGTTAAATTTGGAGGGGGCAAAATAAATTTCATAAATTAATATTAAATACAAGTACAAAAATCTTTTTAGTTTTAAGGTTTGGTGAAATCTTAGAAGTACAAAACGAGTTTATGTTTTGAAATTAATTCATGCTTTTTTCTTTTTTGAATATAGAAAGCAAATTTGGTTTGATGTTTTGAGCATTTGGAGAATTATTCAAATTGAACTATAACAATTAATCGAAATAAGTTTCTAAATTGTATCTAAATATTTTTTATTTGAAATTCTTTTTTTTAAGTTCAGATTATGAATATTTATTGTAATTTATAAATATTATTATAATTAATTCAAATTTTTTTATATTTAAATTCAATAAAAAATTAATTAAAATACACCGCTACAGAAAAAAATGTGTGAATCCGCCCTTAACTATACATGATTGATACGCTTCACAAAATTCCAAACAAGAACCCATCTAGCAATTCCATTAAATACTATAAATAAAATAATTAAATAACAAACTTAATTGCTAGCTTTTGTTTCAGATCAGAGCTTACGTGTACTAACATGCAACTTTAGACAACTTAAGTCATAATATATCATGTATTGTGATATAAAAAAGAAAAGAAAAAGTAAAATACTATACATTCAAGTTAAATACTCAAATAATCGGGTCAAATTTTGAGTCAATTTCTAAATTCAAATTGAATTAAAAAGTTTTAAGCAGTTAATATAATAATATTTTTTTAAGTTATCTTAATTTATCACAAACGATACTATTAAATAACTTTAATTTTTTATATACAAATAAAATTTTCTTATATGTTTCGATGTTGAACTGGGTGACATATATACTTATTTGAATGGTTTTATTACTACAATTTAAAATCTTGAATATTTTTATAATTCATTTTATTATACCAAGTTTACGTGTCATTCTCAAAGCCTAGTGATGTATAAAATATTAGTATTTAGTTGCACTAGTGATTACTACCATTTTTAGGGAAGAGAAAGAAGTATAATAAGTACATGCGTCGTCTTCCTGTGAGAATATTAAATATAACCCCATTTCATCTTCCAAGGAAACGGCTGGAAGAAACGACAAGTTAATAGAAGAAATAAGATTTTGTAAGATTAATTAATAAACTGTACGTACTTGTATTCAAGATCGTGGCACTATGGAATAGGATCTTAGGGAAATTACGTTTATACTATTGTTAATTAATCAAAAGAAACGAGCTAACCCAACACAATCTGATTTAGCTCTTTTTTTTGGCGTGCATGGCCTATGAATTGCCAACTTAGACCGAACCAACCATGAGCGACCTAATCTTACAAGTGTTCTTTAGAATATATATATATATATATATATATATATATATATATATATATATATATATATATATATATATATTACGATTTCTTTCTCCAATAAACTTTAAATAGTGAAATCAAAATGAATCGACTATAGCGATGATTTTTTCAGTCGCTATAATATAGTTAGACTCATTACTATAACTCAAAAAATTATCACTATAATCGATTTGTTTTTGGTTCGTTGTTTAAAATTTGCTGAAAAAAGATACCATATATATATATATATATATATATATATTTAACAATCAAATGAAAATCTTTATTTCTCTATTGTTTCTATTATCATAATTTAATTTCTTTTTGTCGTCAAGCGATAAAAATGAAATGAGACAGACAAGAAACATAATACTACTAATGTAAAAACTTAAAATACAGGGAATTATATTAGACCTAACCCCTAGAACTCTAGTGGTAGATATCTGTCATTGAAGTTAGTACTGATTGGATAGATTTGTGTGTTTTTTAACATAAAGCTACCTATCTAGCTGACCATTTAAAATATAATTTTAGTGTTAATTTTATCATTTCTTAATTATATATGAGGAATTACTTTGGATGGATGCATACGGGCTACAACATACATAATATTATATTAATAATAGTCCCTCCAAGAAAGGTCTCCATTTGTAAAATTTTAAAATTTATAATTAATATGCGCTAATTTATTTAATTAATACAATCATACTTAATTATTAATACTATAAATTATTGTAATAGTAACTAATTTTTTTTTTATTATTTTATAATTTTCATGAGATAAAATTTTAAAATATAATAAATTGACTTTAAAAAGTCAAAATAATTTTTTAAGAATGGCTAAAATATTATGTAAAATACATATATAATGTAGCTAATTTGTTGTGGGGGAAAATGTAATAGAATAATGGACCATAGTGGCTCAATTATCAATAAAAACAAGGCTACTTTGTCGTTTTTGAATAAAAATAAAACAATTTATGTCTGAAATAAGATAAAATAAAAGTGGAGGGCACAGACCATTTATGTGCATTGGCCAAGTTTAACGAAAGCCTAGGCCACTAGGCACTATATATGAAAGAAGAAAATCTCTTGTGCCCAAAAATCCTCTACGGCTGTTGGCATTTTGCTCACTGCTTTGCTGTGTCCACTCAGTTAAGGAAGCCAAGTATTTTTCTGAATTTAAATTACTAGTTATATTATTATATTAGGAAGATAATATTGTTGTTCCAAATGGATATATAATAATTAATTATATATAGGGGTTATGTGGGGGTGGCCTACATTTGTATTGTACCTATCCAGAGGTGCCACCTAACCAGTGACACTTGAATTAATTCGGCCGTTAGTAAGATCTTAAACTTTCATCACAAATTAATTAATGTACAATATTTTTAAAAAAAATTATGACCGTAAGATATTTAATTTGCACGTTTTCTTTTGTTTCAAAAAGCAAAAAAATAAAAATAAATTATTATTGAGATCAAATCTTTAAATTTGGATATAAGAATGAATAAACGGTCACTGAATACGCAGCCCACCTCATTAAACTATACACTAAGGTTTATACTCCCATATAACTCATACTTGATCCCATATTTTGGCTAAATAAACTATTTTTTATTTTCTTTTAACCTTTTCAGCTGACATTATAAAATAAGGATCGGGTTCCCTATTAGGAATTGGAATATTGAGGAGATAGGCTGACGACGTCGGATCAAGTAAGGTTCCTTCGGCTTGGCCTATGGAGCTTTGTTTAATTGTTTCCATTTCCTTAAATCATTTTTTGAAGCAAAATGGCCGGGTTGCAATGATTAACGTTTTGGCGGTTCACTTCTTAATTTTTTTCGGATAAGGGGAGTAACTTTGTTGAACAAGTGCATGCATGCGCATGCAGCCATAAAGTAGAAGCTATAGAGGGTACGTAGCCTGTTTAGGTTATACATATATACATAATAATTAAGGGATAGAAAGAAAAATAATTGTTTTTTGAAGCTGTGTAACATTTTTCTTCTTTAGAATTAACAAACAATATATATATGTTTATCTTTTTATTCATATTTTGTATCATATATATATATATATATATACATTTTCTCTCATTCCCAGATCAATATCTTCCTGTTAACGCTAGGATCTTCTGTCATGTCCCAATCACGTAAGACGTTCTGATCCTGCACAATAAACACAATCAACACCAAAAACTTGACGGCTTGGACCGTCGGGGAATAGCTCCGGCGTGAGAGTCAGTACAGGCCATCACTAGGTTAACAATGGAGGAGTAAATATCTAGTGACTTGAGAGCAAATAATAATATGATCGTGTGTAGTAATATTTTGTTACTTACCTCTTTTTTTGTGATCCTAGCCCCATACGTACTCCAATTCCGGTTTACCGTGCCACCCATCACCTCCTGACACCTTTTCCCCACTCCCTATCATTTCAAATTTTAAGTGTAGCTTTCTTACTTCTCACCGCTACCACTATTTGTCATCACGGCCATCCGAGTCCCATCCTCATTAATGCCATACGAAAAGGTGATGATATAACAATCAACTATTTTTGGTGTAATGATTACTGGAATTCGAAGTTGGGTTAAGTGACAATTTATAAAATGGGCTAATTCAATGACTAAGCCCAAATAAAGAAAATGACCCATATGACTGGATCCAACCGAGATAACCCAACGAAATGATCAAGTAATTGGGCCCAAATCATTCGGATCAATAGGACAAAAGTAACATAATCCAAGGGAGGAGCCCATTAAGTCTGGCCCAATAAGGAAAAGGATCATGGTCCAACATTGCCCCCTAGTCTTTTATTAAACAGGAGGTTTAATGAAAGAGTATAAGTGGAATCGGTCCAGAATAAATGGAATTATAATGAGATCAACAAAGGCCCAAGATACAACTTACCGAGACTCAATAGGTAAATTTCAAACAACAATTCAAATAGAAACCGGAAACCCAATAGAGAAGCCCACTTCGGTTAACAATGAAGACCAAAACCGCACGCTACTTCTTCAAATTCATAATCACTGTTGGCATTAAATGAGCCACCCCTGAACCTTGTGAAAAGTTGAAGAACTCTAGTATAAAAAGCCGCTTTCTCCCAAATCGACAGCTTTACTAACTCAATTCAAATTCGGATATTCTTTACTCTCTTCTTCTCCAAATTTCTCTCTGCAACTAATTAACAATGGCTTCTCATATACTAATCAAAGTTCCCCACTTCAAGCATAACCCCATTACCACTGTTTCTTTGAATCCGAAGCTCTAGCAAAAAAAGAGGCTCCGAGTTCAAATCCCAAATCATTGATACTCACGGTCGAAATCAACCACTAAAACTATTCCCAATCCTTCGAATTCTTCAAGAGTGAAGAATACTTCCCCATGCCAACACTCCTTCCACCGTCATCGAGAATGAGTTGGGTAACCTTCTAACCCGCTTACCGCATTCCCGGACACCCATATGGTAAGTGGCTCCAAATCCCCACTTAACGAATGTACCAATGACAGAAGGCTAAAGCCATTATCTTGCCATGATGTTTCTCGAAAAGGGAGTTCGCCTACCTATCCATGCCTTTGTCATCATTCTACTAGGGTTCATAGGCGTGGGATTCACCCACTTAGTGCCGAACTCCTATATCCACATCCTGACATTTATCGCCTTTTGCCACGAACAAGGGATTCCACCTGCTGAAGACTTCTTCTTCACCCTGTTCATAGCTGGTAAATCTCGAGAACGAGGCTTCAAGATGCTGAACAAACAATCTTCCAAACCCAATGTCAGGTTCGAGAGGCGAACACTAATGGACACTCCTTCGAGCAACCAAGGATGGCATAAGGAGTAGTTTTTTGTCAAAGGACCCGAAGTCTCCCCCATACCTAACTGGATCACTTCCGATCGTATCTCTGCAAACTTCAGAAATATTTCAACGGAACGAGTGAGAGAAGATTCACATTAAGGAAGGGAGCTTCGAACTTCTGAGTAAACAAGCATGATTGTATGACCATAACTGTAAGTCTCGGACCCACTCTATTGTTTAACTCCCAATTTCCATCAGTAGTTCTCGTAAACAATTGTTCTTCATCTGTTGCAGTGTCTCTGATCAAACCAACGTCAATCGACCGAAGGGATCTAGATAGATTTCTTTACGGTACATCTTCGCCAACCTCTACCGATGTACCAATCAAGAGCTTCAAGCCAATCAATCAACTCTCTTGAAGGGACAAGCTAACTTCGCCAAAGAAAGCAAGCTGACCAAAAACCCAAACAGACCCCCACACAAAATCACACCGAGTGCCTCCTCGATATGCCCTATGACGAACGGACCCGAATCTTTTACGCCAAAAAGAGGAAAACCCAAGCAAATTCTCCGGCCTCCGAAGGACCATAAGTACCTCTAACATAAACCGATCCTCCGCCAACCTCCCCGGTTGAAATCGTTGTTTCTGACGAAGAGCCCGAAGAACAAGTGGAACGATCACCCAAACTTGCTCGAAAAAGACAACCAACCTCCTCGGACCTAAGGCCCGAAGAGAATTCCCCATTTGAGCTATATAACTCCTTCGTCCATAATACCGACAACCACCGGTTCAGCAACAGCTCTATCATGGACCTGATCAACGAGGGAATGAAGTACCAAGCTAGAGTAAGCTTAACTTATCCATTTACATATCGGCCCATTAATTTTGGTGATCGATAGACTAACACCGATCATCCGCAGTAAACATCGTCTTCTTGATGCCTCCGTCCCCAAATACCAAGAGGCCAAGTCAAGAGAAAGTTCTCAAGAGAATACCTTCGCCAAGTCTTTGACAAAAGATAAAGTAATCTCAAAGTTGCTCTTCACGATAATGAGTGCCTTCAGAATGACCTTGCCCAAACCAAAGAAGATTTGAAAACGTCCCGGGCCACTCATCAAGTCATCACTAATATAAATATTGATTTTCTGAAGAAAAATGAAATTTTGGCGAAGAAAATCAAGATCTAACCCAATCCAACTCGATTACATCGAAGCAAAATAAAGATATCCAAGCTAAAGATGCAGAGCAAATGGCCCATCGTCAAAAGCTTGAAGAGGAACTTCGAGAACTCCAAATTCTTAGGGATCTGGGCCTACCATTAACTGATCGACTTCGCAACGAGATTGAAATAAATTATAGGAAGTCCACCGAGCTGAACAATGAAGTTGTCCACATGTACTCTGAAGGATACGAGGACAATAAGGAAGCTTAAAGATATCATCCGAAGATTTAGGACTCCCGAAGTATGAGACAGATCTGCTTCATTGGGAATTTGTTTACCCCAAAAGGTCTTAACAAAACCAAAAGATGACATTCGCCTACCACGAAGGGCCTGACGAAGTCTAAAGAACGACAGTTATCTACCACGAAGGGCCTTACAAGGTCTGAAGGACAACGCTTGCCTACCATGAAGGGCCTGACAAGGTCTAAGTGTCGACAATTGCCTACCACGAAGGGCCTGACAACGTCTTAAAGATGACACTTGCCTACCACGAATGGCCTGACAAGGTCTAAGTGTCGACAATTGCCTACCACGCAGGGCCTGACAATGTCTTAAAGATGACACTTGCCTACCACGAAGGGCCTGACAAGGTCTTAGTGTCGACAATTGCCTACCACGAAGGGCCTGACAACGTCTTAAAGATGACACTTGCCTACTACGAAGGGCCTGACAAGGTCTAAGTGTCGACAATTGCCTACCACGCAGGGCCTAAGACGTTGACAAGGTCTCTAAGTGTCGACAATTGCCTACCACGCAGGGCCTGACAACGTCTTAAAGATGACACTTGCATACCACGAAGGGCCTGACAAGGTCTTAGTGTCGACAATTGCCTACCACGAAGGGCCTGACAACGTCTTAAAGATGACACTTGCCTACCACGAAGGGCCTGAAAACGTCTAAGTGTCGACAATTGCCTACCACGAAGGGCCTGACAAGGTCTAAAGGACCACCTGCCGTAGAGGCTACCATCGAATGGTCAACGAGTCCTCCCGAACCTCCTAACACCGAGGTGGCATTTGTCAGGCTTCGTCGACTATGGATGAGCTACCAAGTCCTCATGAATGTTTTAAACTTCGATCCCATGAAGCTATAGCGCATTAACTTTGATCCCCAGGCAATGGACCCAAATTTACTACCCCTGCATGTTAAGAGGTATAGGAGATAAAATTGAATATAGCCTTTTGGTGGCTGATGTGGGATCAAATCATTTAGCTGACACAAATATCCACATGAACCCTCCGAATAACATCTGCAGTTTCGGACGGCATTCAAAATTCCTCAATTGTGGGAGATGGGTCCAAAGTAGAATACCCGTCTGCAAACAACGCCCATGAATTCTGATTCTGTCGAAGCACTGCAACGGTTTTGTCGGACTCTTCAGATTCTCTATAACTATCGTCATCTTATTTCTTCATCCCTAAGGATACGACTTATATATAAAACCGTGTCGCTTTCTTTTGACTTCTCGCACCAAAATCGCTTCCCATCGCCAAATCTAACTAGTCGCTATATACAAATAATATAGCTCAAAGGCGGGAGCGGGAACTTCACCAACAAAGGCACCGAATAAAGATAGGTCATTTATTCCCCGGAAGGCGTCTTTCACGTACCAAGTCCACTCGGAACGCCTTAGCATTCTTCTACCTTTTCCACGTGCTAAAGATTGACAAACATCTTTCTGCCGATTTGGATGTAAACCTTCTCAAAGTCTCTTCCGAATAATCTTGTCTTTTTCCATTCAACTCAGCTTTTGTAGACGGACATCTCCAAGAAGGCAGATCCACAGTGGCGGTGTGCCTTCGATGGATGGAGTGCGACTTACAGGTCTGCTTCGATCATAATCCCAAGACCATAAGGCGAAATACCCTTCTCGGCCAATCAATCGGAAAATGGTCATTGGGTCTTCATCTACTCGCTTGACCGTAATCCCAAAGACTAATAGGCTAATACCCTTCTCGGCCAATCAATCGGAAAATGGTCATTGGGTCTTCATCTACTCGCTTCACCATAATCCCAAGACCAATAGGTATAATACCCTTCTCGGCCAATCAATCAGAAAATGGTCGTTGGTTCGCTTGATCCCGAGGAAGGCCTCGAGACATGTCTTTAAAGTGTATACTTCTTTCTAACTTGATCGGTTTGTCGGTCGACCACTTCGGTATAGATTCTAAGCGTGATGCCTTTCTACCCTTTTTCGACCATGGTCGTGTCTTCTCTCTCGGCGAAAATCAATCTTCTTCTAAGATCATCCTGGGCTCTCGAACGAGAACCCTCGTAAACCTCGCTGGAAGAAATACCAAAGACAAAGACTTCAAGGACCCAATCAATCCTTGACAGACTACTCATCAGGTAGGCGAAGTCATAGCCATCGTATCCTTTTAGAGGTAATCGTTCTACTCTTCTTCACCATATATTCCTATGTAGAAGCTAGCTTATAATTTGTGATTGAAAACTTCAAGAACACTAGAACACACCCTCCTTCTAGCCTTGATGTTAACGCCAAGATCTTCTCGCCACGTCCCAATCACGTAAGACGTTACGATCTCAAGATAATAAACACACCAACACCAAAAGCTTTGATCGCTGGACCGTCGAGAGGATAGCTCGGCGTGAGAGTCAAGATGAGCCATCACAAGGTTAACAATAAAGGAGTAAATATCTAGTGACTTGAGAGCAAATAATAATATGATCGTGTGTTATAATATTTTGTTACTTACCTCCTTTTTTGTGATCCTAGCCCCATACGTACTCCAATCCCTTTCATCGTGCCACCCATCATCTCCTCGACACCTTTTCCCCGCTCCCTATTATTTCAAATTGAAAGTATGTAGCCTTACTTCCTCACCGCTACCACTATTTGTCACCACGGCATCATCCGAGTCCCATCCTCATTAATGCCACGCAGAAGGTGGCGTATATAATACCAACTATTTTTGGTGTAATGATTACCGGTTAAAGTTGAGTTAAGTGACAATTTACATAATGGGCTAATTCAATGACTAAGCCCAAATAAAGGAAATGACCCATATGACCGGATTCAACCGAGATAACCCAACGAAATGATCAAGTAATTGGGCCCAAATCATTCAGATTAATAGGACAAAAGTAACATAATTCAAGGGAAGAGCCCATTAAATCTGGCCCAATAAAAAAAGGATCATGGCCCAACACTTCCTACTAATTACCTTTATTTCTAGATTATCTTTGCACTAATTATTACCTTAATGTTTTTTACTTGCACACGGTAATTGAGTTGGCTTGTTATATATATATATATATATATATATAAAGAATGGGATATATATATTTTGCACTGTATGATGTACGGAATTTTAAAAAGTTACTAGTTAAATTGATTTGTGGCCGATCGTGTATTAACTCAAGGATTAGTACGTAAACCACATGCATAAATTTTATGTTGTGTTTTTTTATTGTTTTCGTTACGTTGTTATTTTTTAACAAACAAAACTAATATGAAATTAAGGTTACGCCAAGAAAACAAATTAATGAGAAGTGAAGGGAAAGGGCGGGGGGAAAGGAATCCACGAAACAATCCAAAGACATGTCGTTTTGTGTTGATGAAACTTGAAAGAGAGAAAACAGTACTACAAATATATATAGATGAAAAATGTAAACAAACAAACATGGTTGCACTAATAATATTATAAGTTGTCTGAGCTAAAATTAAATCAAACCACAGGGGGCCGGGGAATAGAGAGACAGAAGATAGAACAAAATGTTGCATATATATATATATGCCACGTGAAACGGTTGGAAGCGTTCGAGTATAAGAAAGGGACTATCATTGTCCTAACCTTTGGCGGCTGTTTCCTTCCCACCACTTAATTCCTCCTCTTCTGTTCCGTACTCCACTGGCCTGCCTTACCAGACATCAGTTACTGAGTTACCGCTGCATGCGAGATTATATATTACAAGTAGTATTAATTATATGGACTAATAATTAGTAGTAGAATATATATATATATATATATATATATATATATATATATATATATATATATATATATATATATATATAAGGCAGGAACACTATTTCAACAACTGTGCGTAATCTACAATGTTAATCTTGAGATTGAATGACTCGCATTGAAATTAATTTCCCGTCGCTAAAAATTCCTAGCGTCACTAACATGACTTCTAGCGGCATGCACCACAAATTACGACAAAACTTTTCAGTCCCACATGCTATTACTGCCGCTACAAGTTCTGACAATAATGTAACTTTTTTCATATATTTGGAAGTTAATTACTCTTGATTTTAGTTCTACGTGGAGATGTATAATGATTATACATATATTCCAAAAGTACATTATACAATTAAGTTGCTTTCGATGTGTGTTTATATATATATATATATATATATCCTGATCTTAAAATTTCTTAAAGAAAATAAGAAATTGGTAGGCGGGCCTTTGCCAGGCCAAAAATAAATCAATTTTTGCGGGTTGAATTGTGAGGCCATGACCTTGGGTTAAATTGCCGCCCATGCTTCTTCCTCTATTTTTTTTTATAAAATCTTGCTACACCAAAAATAGTAATAATAAATAATAAAAATAATAAAATAATTTATAATAAACAATAATTCTAATTACCTACATTAACTACATATCTCAATCAATTAAAATTTCAATAGTATTATAAATTACTTTCAAAGAATATAATCAAATTTAATTTTTTTTAAAATTATACTTTAAAATTAATATAATTTATTTAACTTTTAAAATAATAAATACTGTAACACCTTTAATTCTCATTACACTTCTTTAATTCTCTTTATATTCCTCATTATTCTTCTTTATTAGTGTTTTTGTATGTATAAACATGAACAAGAAATATAAGCGCATGTCCATTTCACAGGAATTTATATATTATGAATTGAGTAATTCCATACATGTGTTTAATGATTTTTAGTTTGCTACTAACGTGGATTCATGGCGTAGGTAGAATATGAATTTTTAGGAATTTATATATTATGAATTTCAATTTTGAGTCTTTTGCTTTTGTTATTGTAGAAAGTTTACTTCCATAATAATAACATTTGTAACTTTATAGTATGTAAACATCCCTATTTACATTCGTTACTACGCTGTTAAGAGAAGGTGGTAAGAGAGGAATGCAGTCAGTTTGGTGTTACACTGTTACTACGCTAAAAAAGAATAAAAATATATTTTTATATTGAAACTTGTTAATTTTTGTATGGTATTAGCATATGATATTTTTGTATAAAATATATTTTTATATTGAAGATTGTATTAAAAAGAAACAGTTATTGTAGGTTAGTTGATTTGAACTCTTATTTATTTACTTACAAGTCTTGTGTTCAAGCCTCATTACCCATAAGTAGTAACATTTTGTTAAAAAATTACGCCTACCATGGCATGGCCAAAAGGCCAGAATTTTTTTGAGCTAAAAAATGTAGCTTAAAGCTCACCTTATGTGATCAATGGATCGGCCTGCCCATGGCTTTAGGCCATATTTGTCGTGCCTCATTTTATTCAACTCACCAACTCACCCCTTTAACAATCGGAATTCATGACGCTCACCATATTAACCGCCAGAAAAGGACGCTTATATATCAGACGTCGCCAAAAGTATAGACAACAGTTGTATGACCGAACTGTCGCTGGGTCCGTCGCTAAAAGAGGGTGAGCTCGGGTGAGTTGGATAATCGGTAAGCTTAAGATCCGGACCGTGTATATATATATATATATATATATATATAGAGAGAGAGAGAGAAATGATCCATAGCAAGTATTTGCTATGGATATAAATTTGGTAAATAGCATCATATTCGTCCATTCCATAAATCAAGGGCGTAGATTAAAAATGAACAATTTCATTACGCTAGTTCATCTAGCGTACGTTGAAAAAGACTAATTTGCCCTATCATATACGCTAGACGAAGTAGCGAATCTCTAATCACTTCATACCCTGCCTAAAGCCACTCCATGTGAAGCCCTCTTCCCTGCGACTTAGCCGACTGTGATCTGCGATTATTAAACCCTCGTACGCTACTTGTTGAATTGCGATAACTTTTTGCCCTGCGACTGTTGAACTATTGACTGTTGCGATTCCATCCTTTTTGCCCTACGACAGTTGAAGGCGTGTTCCCTCCCTGCTGCTGCGATTTCTAATAAACCCTCTCTTCTGCTGTGAGGGTGTATACAAATCTTCGACTGTTGAAGGTCTCCTTTCGTATGTCAAAGTCAAACATTTGAGGGTGTATACAAATCTGACAAAACATTTTTGGCTTCAATATCAAAATTGAATTCTGACATTTTAATTGGATTCTCTCTATGTTTCCTTTATTTCTGAATGTAATTGCAGATCAAAGTCAACATGAAGATAAGATTACTAATTGCTTTAGTTTTGTATGTAAATTATTTTTGAACTTTGAGGTGGGAAAAGTTATAATATTGGTTGGAATCCATTATGAAGCAGTTTCCTGCAAGAAAAGATGGCACATATGTTTTTGAAAGTAATTGAGAGGGAGTGTGTTAGTTTTTTGCTTTGCTGTTTTTGTTTTTTTGGCCATTAAGTTTCTTAATGAAATACCGATACTTCGAAACAGACTGCTTGCTGATCCTTCATTTTTGTTTAAAGTCGAAACTGAGGTTTGATACTTGTTGTGTTTGTCAGTTGGCACAAGTATATTGTTCTTGAATTTACCAATATCTTATATGAGCATAATGATTTTTGATGTTCATACAAGCTGAGGCTGCTGCTGGGCATGCTGCTGCCACAAGATCAATCATACAGGCATACTGATGTTTGGAGTCAGTTGGGTAAGCAGCAGAATTCTGGTTTCAAATATGATAAATTAGCAACTTTGGATTGTAGTAACTTTTGTGACACTGCTTGCATTGCAAAGTGTGGCATAATGGTATTATGATGAGGAACATGTATGATTAGTCAATATTGAACTTTGCACTATACTGCATAGAGTTAAATTTTTTAGTTTCGGTGATTTGTATTTTATTTCTTCTATTATTTTTTATTATTTGTTTCGGTTATTTGTATTTTATTCCTTCTATTATTTTTTTATTATTTGTGTGCATATTGGATTGTTACCGCCTAAGTTTCTGTGAAAATATGGTGTTATTGGCAGTTTTCTACTTTGTTTACTGTTCCGCTTGGGGGCTTGGGGGTTAATACTTTGTTGAGTGTTCCGCTTGGGGGCTTGGGGGTTAATTTGGGCAAAGTTTTTTTTTTTTTATACTACGCTACTTCAACTAGCGTTCGTGGGGATATGATCGCTAGACTTAACCCCAAGCGTAAAGGTAGGAGTTATTTTTTAATCTGCTTTCTTTGATTTATGGAATTTATTTTGACATATAATGTTATTTACCCAATTTATATCCATAGCAAACACTTGCTATGGATCATTTCCCATATATATATATATACGGGTCTTTAGATTTTTAACTCTTTTTTATAAGACTTAGCATGACAATTTATAAGACTGAACATTTTAAATATTATGTTTTAAATTTGTTTGTTGAATATTTTTAAATGAATTTATAAATACATTCATTTATAAATGAATTCATTTATTAATATTTATAATTCATTTATAAATACAAATAGGTGTCATTCTCTCAAGAATAGATTTGGCGCTAGCGGATATTTTGGTGCCTAGATTTTTGACGGAATTTCATCGAAATTAATATATTTTCGAGAGAATTAAAATTCTATCAAGAATATACTAATTTCGATGAAATTATTTTCATCCAAGTGGTGATATACTCCTATAAAATAATCATACAAAGAAAGATTTCTTGATTTCTTCCTTTAATTTGAACTTTTAACCACTTACCTTTTTTTGCTTGGGTACGGCAAAGAATAACCGTGGAAGGAAGTCGGATTCTGTAATTTTGGTGTATAAAGCAACTTGGCTTTCTATTTTATTTTTTAGACATGATCAGAACACAAGTTATGAGGCGACTTTGGAGTTATCAGTTCAAATCAATAGTATGCACATATTTGTTCAAAAAAAATTAGTATGCACATATATAGCAACAATACAATTTAATCAATAATCAGCACCCTAGCTCGTTTTTATTTATTTATTACAATTTAACTATTTTCTTCACTTTATGTGATTCGTTGAACCAATAAAGTCATTTTTGAAGACAAATTTTAAACTTAACCTAAACACGTTCTTGTATTAAATATAATACTTGATCCTTATAAAATATTAGTGGGTTCTTATCTTAAGATAACACTTGTCTTGTTTTAACCAAGTGAAACATGGTATCTAACCCTATAATTAAGTAAGCTTAGCATTAATTAATTATGTAAACACATCTGGAGTTGTTAATTAGTTAAAAACATTAATATAAACTAAGAATAGCTACATTACTGATGAGGTAAATATATGGTTCGACACACAAAAATACTCAAAAAAATAAATAAATTGGTTACTATTAATTTTAATTCATTTAATATTACAATATATATCTTAGGAAGAATGTTGCAGCTAGAATAAAATGGACAAACATAAGGACAATGTCGGAAGAGCTAATCTGGCATTTTCTATATGGTCACAAACCTCCAAATCATCCCTCCCCATATATATATATATATATATATATATATATATATATATATATATATATATATATATATATATGCAGATATAATATATAAATTAAATTAATAATAAAAACAAAATACTCGCAGCAGAAGAATCCATTACAAAGAAAGCTCTGCCAATCCTCAATGGATTCTCTCTTGAATGATTCAATTGGAGTGGGCCACAGATTTCCTCCTCTTCGTTTGGAAGTATTTGATGCACTTCACCCAACACTCGAAGTAGATCCAAGAGCTTCAATATAATTGGTTGATGCAAGACGTGACGTCCGATTAGCATTGAAGACTGAATCTTTTTATTTTATTTTAATAAATTAAAATTAAGAAAATAAAATAAAATAAAATAAAATAATGCTTTTAAACATAAATATCGAACGATCGATCCATACATCAAAAGTCTAGCTACGTACGTACTCAAATTAAAGGTTAACTTTGTGAGTCCAAGTATAAAATTAAGGTTCACATCACTTAATTAAATTAAATGTATAATTAGGATTTCACGACTTCATTAAATGTATAAATTAAGATTCGCATAATCTAATAGAATGAAAACGAAAAAGTCAGAAATAATTAAATAGGCGAAACCCGAGAGAAGCCTCCACAGGTCCCGAAGTAGAAGACTCGTGGAGGCAGCTCATTCTAAAAATTGATTGAGAGATTGGATTGGTGGTTAAAAGGACAGGACAGTCTGGGCATTATTCTGATGACTAAAGGGTATTTTTAGAATTTTTCTGAAAGCATGTGCCTGAAACATGACTACTTTCCAGATAGCCCTATAAATACTCCTTCCATTCCATTGGGAAGGGGACCTCTCTTCAGACACAGGACTTGAACTCTTAAAAGATCAAAGGACCTGGACATTCTCTCTCAACACTTAAGCAAACTCTTGGGATTCTAGGAGAGGAAGGACTCAAGAAGAAGGCTCTTGGAATCCCAATAACCCTAACATAATTTTCGAATTCTAGAAGTTCTGCCACGTGCATGTCATTGAAGTAATCGCTCACCTGTCGTTCTCCCTTCTTCAATTAATCAATCAATTTCGTGCTCTTCATGTATTTCTCTCCTCCTTAGTTAACACGAAATCCTAACCCTAACAATGTACGATTTCCTTGTCCACAAACTTTAAACTGTTTATAACATTTCAATGTTTTGTTCAAATTGGTTGGGGTTGGTGTAATGTATATCACTTTTGAAAGACTATTTCAAAAAAAAAAAAATTAGCTTCTACCTACTTGCTAGTAAAGGTAGTAAGTAGTACATAATGAAATATATTTTGGTTGGTTTAAGATAGGATAATGTTTGGGGAATATATGTTATTTTTATTTTTACCAATAATTAAGAGAATTTATTAAAGTAGGATTGAACATTTCATTATCACTTTCATTGCTTACAGACCAATTATCAAAGACGGCATACAGGGGTAAGTTATAAGTACGTGGAGCTAAATATAATTTGCTGTCCTTAGGATGTGTTTATGAATTTGGAGAGATGAAATGAGAAGAGAAAATATAGTGGGTAAGAATTGTAAGTTGTATGTACTAAATGTAATTTGCTATCCTTAGAGATCCAAGCTAGAGAAAATACACTATTTCTTAATTTATTTATATTCCTAAAAAAGCACTGGTAAATTAAATCAAATCAATTATGCCAAAATTAAATTAATGAACAAGCTAGCTAGCTCGCTCTCTCTATCTATCCATATATATATATAGGGAATTGTTAAATCCACAATACTTTTTATTATTTCTATAACAAAAGTGTCATTGTAGATGATAATGACGGTGAAAAACCGTATATATAGGATCTATAAATGTATACTTTTGTTGTAGAAATAACATTTTTTGTTGTGGATTTAACAGTTCTCTATATATATACTGCTGCATTTCTTTTACTATTTGAGTTATATTACTAGAATAGAATTTAACATGCATGCATATATAGATACATGGAGGGGTGTGATTGAAAAGAATAAAGGGAAAGGAAATAAAAGAAACAATTAAGAAGAGAAAATGAACATTGGATGCCCTATTGCATATTATATCAGCCAATTAATTAAGTAAGATGTCGATCGATCCTCATATATATATATATATATATATATATAATGTGATCTTGACTTAACTCCCCAACTCCTTAGAGCATGGGGCCGTGTTTCTTTCATACAATTGATCACGAAATTAAGTTATCTCAAATATTTCCTCTTTAATTTAAAACTCGATCTTCCATCGTTCCGGGAGCAGTGAAGTTTTCCGCCGATGAATTAATCGGATGAAAGGACAAGAAAGTACAAGGATGGATTGATCAGTGGGTAGGTAGCCAGGTAGAGAAAGCTTTGAGGGTATTCATGTCAGCTCTGTAATGCTTCTGTGTAAACTCCAGCAGCATCGGCCATGTGAAATCCGGATATATTCTAGGGCTATTATGGTCCACCAATTCTGCTGGTGGCCTCACCACCTTATCCTTCTTTGGACATAGAAAGAAAGCCAGAGATTTCCTAGGAATTTTGTTGTTTACTACTGCTCTGTGTAAGCAACTTTTGTATTTTCCATTTGATAGAGCCTTCAATAAATAAATTAATAAATAAATATCTACGCGCGGAAACTAGATACAAAAGTTAAAAATGATTTTATGTTTTACAGCGAATGGATGGAGTACATTAATTTCTTACCATGAATGTGTCGCCTAGGTTAACAACAAATGCGCTGAAATTAGGGCGAATGGACCGCCATTCGTTGTCCACAAACACTTGTAGGCCACCAACGGTATCTTGGTGAAGGATGGTTAAAGAAGTTGGATCACAATGAGGCCCCGTTCCTAAGGTCAGGTCCGGTTTCTGGCACGGTGGGTAATAATTCAGCCTCATTATCGAATTGTTTTCTTCAAAGAATTCTTTAAAATGTCCTCGGCTTACTCCCAGGCTTATCCCCAATAGCTCCATGATCCCAAGAGAAAGTCTACTCATGGCATTGCTATACTCTTGGTACACCCTCCTATATACACACGCACAAGCCAAATAAAATTAACATATTTAAAACCATGTACGTATGTCACGTACTATATACAGTGACAAAAAATTGCAATGTCAAATGGTACTTGAGGTTTTAGTAAGTACCCAAGTTTGGCAAAATCTTCACCCATTTTGTTTGTAAAATAATCCTCAACTACTGTGGAGGAGCTCTTCTCGGCGGAATATTGAAATGAAAGTGTTTCTTTCCACGGCAGCTTGGACGAAAACCTCCCGGTGAAGCTACTAGCGTAGCCACAATGTTCACCCAATTTTCTCTGTGCCTTTTGCTTTTCAGAAAGCGGGAGCTCAAAAAACAAGTCCATACACTTATGAGCATCCGATACGAGATTGGCATCAACCCCATGATTCGCTACAAGAAAAAAGCCATGCTCTCGGCACGCTTGTCCGACACGATTGGATGCTTGTTTGGCGGCAACATGATCTCCAGAGAGGAAGCCGCCTAAGTCAATGAGAGGGACGGGTAGCTCTCGAGGATTCGAGCATGGCTTTTCGTGGTCGGGCCATATGAACTGCTTAGGTATGTTGGTTTCATTTCCAAGAATCGAGGCGTCGAAGATTAGTGACTCGCCGTCTTTGGGTGCTGGAGACATGGATGCCGCGCGCGCTGGTATATTTTTTGCGATCGTATAGTCGATAACCATTGCATTCAAAAGAGTTGTAAATACAAAATTAATTAGAGTTTAGAATTGTGGAGAAGAGTGAAATAATAATAATAATAATAACAATAATAATAAGAGAACCAAAAAAAACAGAGAATAAGTTTGGGAGCTAGGTGGGATGAAAGAAAAGCCAAGGCCCTTTTATTGGGGAAGTCGGAGAACGAAAATTGGAATCTTATAGTAGGTCTCCCTCTCTATAGCCATGCTCTGTAATATTTCATCCATTTTGAATCATAGGATCACTATTAACTTTTTAAAAAATTAATTTTAAATGTTTTGAATTTAAAATCTATATTAATTTATTTATTTTATGTCAATACAATTATAAATATAATAAATTACTTAAAAATTAGTACTAATTATAAGATTTATTGTTTTTAAAGTTTAAATAAGTCTTATTAATTTTAAATTTCAAAATATATATATCCTGTTAATTTTAAATTTTAAAATGGTTCAAATTAATTTTTAAAAAGTCAATACTGATTTTATAATTAGAAAGAAAGAGTATAAATAAAATTTAATTGCACGAACAGGTACAAATTAAGAGATTATTTGCAAAAGAGGACCTACGTGGTCCATAATTACAAGATGGTGTCTCATTAATAGACAAATTATGCAATGACTGAACACTCTCTTTTATAGAGTTTGCCAGGAACAATTCCCAATGGCATTGGTGACATTTGGCGTTTCCTTTATTCTAATTAACCTCCAACTATACGGGGAAACAAGAAATCAAACATCAGCAATTAATATGATAAAACTATGTGCGAAATGGCAAATTCAGAGGTTGGAAATATCTTTTAATTAAATTAAAATCAATCGGTTCAAAAATTAAACATAAATTCTTACTTTTTAAATCAGTTCACAAAATTTTAAAATTTAAAATCGATATGAATTTGTGTTATTTTTGTACAAACAATTAAAACTATTCTACACCAATTAGAAAGTTGATTACCATATTTGTTACATACTAATATATATATATATATATATAGAAAAATTTATATATAAAGTTGTGTAATACATATTGTTTCATGTGGATGATTTTTTTGAATATATATGATAGCTCACCTCGTCATATAGCAATTCTAGTCTATGACGATGCTATAGTCCAAAAAAATTATCACAAAAACGATTATATACTACACAATCATGTGTGTGTATATATATATATATATATATATATATATATATATATATATATATATATACTATCCAGGATCTTAAAATTTCACCTTTTTATTTAGTTCACCTTGTTCACTTTTTTTTTAATTGGACCGGCGATTTATTCACCTGTCGCTATATATAGAAAATGTCATGTATGTGTGTTGTCCGTCATTAAAAGCTAAGGCAGACGGTTTTATAAATAGCGGCGATTTGACCTAATCGCCACCCTATAAAATCGCCAAAGGAGGTGAAATGAACCAGATAAAGGTAATCTTAAGATCCGAATCAATATATATATATATATATATATATATATATATATATATATAATATGATTGAAACGAGAGACTATTAAAGGACGCACCTCTTTTGTCTGAATCTATATACACCAACTAAAGATATGTTTGATTATGGGCATTTATAGCGTTTTCAGGGATAGCGTTTGATTTGGTTTGAGCTCCAATTATATCATAATATTTTTAGAGTATGGTGTTTGGATCCTAAATGTGTTTGTGAGTTAAATAAATTAAGTTTGAAATAAAGCGTTTAGAACCTCCAAACACTGATAGACGAACAAGCACTAAGTCATCGTAATTACGGCTGAATAACATTCTTGGCCTTTCAAGTTGTCCCCTACTTTTAAAGTAGTACTTAAAGTTCATTTTTTGTCAATTAAAACTTTAAAATTATTATTTTTATTGATTCTGTTCCTTTTACACCTCAACCCAACCCATTTACCTGACAAAAATTTCACTAACTAAATATTTAAAAAAACATAAAAGTTTTGAAATTATTTTTAAAATAATATTTTATTTTAAATATTAAAATTATTATTGTTTTAAATATTTTAAAAAATTATTATTATTTTCATGAAAAATATTAGAAACTTTTAATTTTTCATAAAATGAGTAAAGTTTCATAAAATATGGATTCAAATTTTTTAAAAAACTAAACTTTATTTTCAAAATAAATGTTTTTTTTTTCATTTTTATGTAAAATTTTATTTTCATAATTTTTTTACGTCTTTAACATTATTATATGTTTTCTTAATATTAAAATTTTAAAAACAAAAACTAAAAATTAAAATTAAAATTAAAATACTAAAAACAATAAAAGATAATTAAATAAAAAATTTATTTAATTTTAAAAAAAGAAATTAAAAAAGTTTTAAAAATAAATATAATTTTCAGGAAAAATTGTAAAATGAGTAAAGTTTTATAAAGTATAGATTCAAAAAATAAAATTTATTTTCAGAAAAAATAGAAAATTTATTTTTTAAAAAAATTAGTAAAGTTTCATAAAACTTTAATTTTTTTGAATGAATATTTTATGATACTTTACTAATTTTATGAAAAAAATAAATAAAAGTTTCTAATATTTTTCCTAAAAATAATAATTATTTTAAAATATTAATTTAGTTTCTTTTTTAAAAAAATTGAATCAAATTTGTTATTTATGTTTTACTGTTTTTGTATTTTAATTTCTATTTTTAAATATTTTTTTAAAATTCCTAATATTAAGAATACATATAATAATGGTGAAGATATAAAAAAAAATTCTAAAAATAAATTTTAAATAAAAATGAAAAAATCTATTTGTAAAAAAAAATAAAGTTTATTTTTTTATTTTTTTTGAATCTTTATTTTATGAAATTTTATGAAAAAATAAAGTTTCTAATATTTTTTTCGTGAAAATAATAATTATTTTTAAAATATTTAAAATAATATTTATTTTTATATTTTAAAATAAAATATTATTTTTTAAATAATAATAATTTAAAAACTTTTTATTTTTTTAAAAAAAATAATTTGTTAAATTGCGGTCGGGTCAAAATTTGGTCAAAATTGGTCGGGGTCAGGGTTAAATCGGGCAAACTAAATAAAATTGACAAAAAATATTACTTAAAAAATTGAACTTTATGGACGACTTTAAAAGTGGATGATGTAAGACCCCGAATTTTAAGAAATGAAAGTATTCAATTTTCTTATAATTATTATTTTATTTCGTAAATGGTTGAATTGATAAAAGGTTAAAGTTAAGGGTGATATGTGAAATTTTTTGCAAAGTATATATGCAAGTTATTATAAAATATTCATTTGGTCGGAGAATATTCTTTTTATCGAGGAATATCCGTACGACGGCTCAATCATTGGTGGACCCCAACACGGAAGTATTGTCGTAGTAAGAAAACGACATAATTATCTTTTTATAAAAATAACTGCGAAAGTGTTACCGTTAAAACTGTTGAACAACTCGGTAGTAAAAAAGTACGATACTGCTGTGGTTGCATAAGAGCACATACGGTATTGATTATTGATGCTTACGTGAGAAGTCACTCAATTATTGCTACAATAATTGTTGCATCATATTTTTCATGTTATTGATTCGATTATTGTCACAGTATCATCTGCATAATATAATATATTATTAAATCAATAATTGAGACGACAAAATTATTCATATTATTAAATTACAATATTTACAATGTCTAGAAGTTCACATCGAAGAGGTTTGGTAACCTAATTCTAAATGATATGGGAGAAATCCTTATTGAAAGCCCCCTCTTTTTAGAACAACTTTGATTGTTAAATACTCCTCCGTTCCTAAAAGATTGTCGCTTTAAGGTTAATGCACATGCATTAAGAAATATAATTAATACTAGCGAAAATACTATACTACCCTTTATTAATTTTCTCAACCAATTATTCCTCCCGATGTTTCTCATTCAATTCAACCAATTACTACTGGATTATAGCATTAAAATGAATAAGAATCATTGGGAAGGAAAAAAACTTTAAATAGAAGAAAGCTTTAAATAAGGGTAAAGTAGAAAAAAAAATAGCTAATGTGTATTGATAAACTCAAAAGCGACAATCTTTTGGAATAAAAATTACTTCCTAAATGATAATCTTTTTAGGAACTAGAGGAGTATTGTGAGTTATAATATTAATGATGAATGTTATTAAAAATTGAAGTTGAGTTCGGAGTTGAATTTGGAGATGCGGACATGATATTTGAGTCCTAAACGATGAAATTAGTAGAAATAGACTATAAACATAAAATTCTTTGGGGGTTGACTTTTTTGGGTCAAAAAAATCAATCAGCTTGACTTTTTTCTTAAAAGGTCAAACTTTAAATTTTCAAAAATGAAATTTTTGAGAAAAATATTTCTATTGTGTTGGGATTGTTAGTGTTAGTGGAAATCGACATTTATTTTGATAATAATTGATGTATGGAGGTTATATTGACCAATCGGTTAATTAATCGAATAAATGAATAATTAATTGTTATTAATTCACATGATTATAACTATTTGGTCACATGTGTGTACTATTGATTCACATTCATTTACTATTAGGAGAGTTGGTGCAAGATTGATAATACTTGTATGACTTAGTTAAAAATGGAAGTATAGATGGAGGTACTATACTGTAATTCGTATTTTTACATGATTATAACTATTGATTCACATGATTGAACTATTGATTCACATTATTTACTATTAGGGGAGGTGGTGCAAGTTTGATAATACTTGCAGGACTAAATTAAAAATGAAAGAAAAGTTGAAGGTATTGTGATCAGTAATATTTTGATCCCCAAAACGTACAATTATCGAAACTATATTTTCCTATAAATAAAACTCATTCTTCCTTCATTTCTCACCAATTCACTAAAGCTATAGAGCAATTATTATAGAGAGAAATTATAGAGAGAAAGAAGAAGAGAAGTATGCTACCTCTCTACTCCAGTATCCAGTTTCTTTCTAAGGTAAGGGGTATTATTTCTTTCGTATTCATGAAGAGAGCTTATGTTATTCCATTCTTTATTATTATGTTGGAATAACTTTGTCTCATGCCAATCACCGCATACATGGTAAAATATTTCGTTATTCCATTCTTTATTATTCTCATTAGAATATCCCGTCATGCGTCTGCGGATTACGCCAGACTCGGTTCCATTCTTTATTATTCTCGCTGAATAACTTTTGTTTGTAAGGCTATCGCATGCATGATGAATTCTTTGTTATTCCATTCTTTATTATTCATTGAATATCACGCCTGCTGTGCGATTACGCTGACTCGGTTCCATTCTTTATTATTTTGTTGGAATAACTTTGTTTGTGCGGCTTCATCGCATGCATGGTGAATTCTTTGTTATTCAATTCTTTATTATTCGTTGAATATCCCATGCATCGTGCGGATTACGCTTAGACCGTGTTCCATTCTTTATTATTCGTTGGAATAACTCGTTTTGTCTTGGCCTATCGCGTTTACGGTGAATTCTTCCATTATTTCATTCCTTATTATTTTGTTGGAATATCCCGTCTGCATAGGATTACGCATGACCTGGTTCCATTCTTTTTTATTATGTTGGAATAACCTGTCTATGTGGATTATCACATGCATAGTGAATGATCATTCGTATTCATTCCTTATTAAATTGTGAAAACGATCTGTCTACGTGGATTACCGCATAGCGGGTGAAAATCCATTTGCAGTTTCCTATATTCTATGATACTCATTTGGTTAAAGTTTTGGCTTCTATACTCCATAAAATTAGTAGAATATCCTGGATATTTGCGCTTCATCCGGTATCTTTTCATGAAAATATTCTTCTGAGCATTCTTGAATTTTACTCCACAAAGCGTGATCATGTTGACAATTTGACGTAATTGATTTCAAGATAAATTAACTTATAAATCTTTAAAATTTATTCTTGAACTTGTTTTATTGAATTATTATGTCATTGTCATCATCCTCATACTTATATTATGATGAAAGTCATCTTTAGCTTACGTGCATAGATGGACTTGGTATGATTATGACCAGGGATTATTCGGTATAATCATGACCTGTAATGTTATAAATGATGTGGTAAAAGTCCTCAGTAACCTGTAGTGCATTGATGGACAGTTTTTGGTATGATTATGACCAGGGATTATTCGGTATAGTCATGACCATTGATGATTTAATAAATATCTTTGGCCGTAGTGCGAGGGATGACTCGATGATGTGGTTTATTTATTAAAATTTGAGTCTCGATGATAAAAATTGATGAAAACATTTTAAATCATAGAAGATAGTAGATATCATGCTCTCTTTGACTCTTCTAACGGATTGTTTATTCCTACCGCAGCTTAAATTTGATGTCTATTGTATTTTATCGGTTTAACATTGTTGAAGACTAATGATAATTTATTCTGCATTATCTTAGTCATAATATTTCTTCTTGGGCTAGTTGAGTTCACCATTTCTTTTAACTTGCTCTTTGTAAAAATGAGAACGTGGCCGGAACTAGTCGGGAACTGGAGTGACGGTCCAGATGTTAGCATTAGTAGTCCTCACTATTCTGTTAAATAGTGTGACAATAAATGTAATGAGGACTCTATTGAGTGTGGATATTATCTAGATGACAATATTCTTATTAAAACTCTTAGATTATGTTTTGTTGTATTTTACACGACTGTTGTATAATTAAGTTGTATTTGAATTTTGTACCATGTATTTGGCGACTCAAGATGGGTGATGTATACCTATTTTGGGGGCGTCACAGATGGCAACTTAAAGTGTCAACAATGTCATTCAACCTTGTAACTACTGTGCTAAAGGAGTTAGAATTGTTAATTTTGAGAAAACATTAATAAAAAATATTGAACAACAATAACATTCATTTCAATACCAATAATTAATTAACAATGGTAAATTAATTTAAGAGATTATAAACTAAAAGTGGAGGGAAAAACATTAATTATTACAAATCAGAGACATGCTGAAGCTAATTGAATGAACAACTCGCACAACAGAATTTGTGTACGAATCTAAAACGGAAGATTGTACTATAGATAGAAATTAGATACTTTTAGTAATCTAAAAAACTTACATGAATGTGTCTCTCTAAGATGTAAGAGCATCTCCAGCAGATGGACTATCTGTTGGACTATATTTAGTCCATCTGACATCAGCAAATGTCCTTTAGTCTTCACTCCTTCTAGCAGATGGACTATTCTGTGGACTATCCCATGGACTATAGTATAAAAAGATTAAAATAATCAATGAATTCAAAAAAACTCCAACAGACATAATCCAACAACCATATTCCAACGGTCATATTCCAACGGCCATATTATAACGGCTATATTTTAAAAAACAAATAGCATCTATAAATATAAGTCACATCTAGTCTCTCATATTCACCCATCTTAACTTCATTCTTCCAGTCAAATAAGTTATTTTAAATATGTCTCGTCAATTCGAATTAGCTATGTTGCATATGGATGAAGAAGAAGATGAAGAAGCATATGGACAATTGTGTGGCATGGCGGCTATTGAAGAAGAACAACAAAATGTCAATAGGCATACATCACGTCATCGTGGTTCTGTTTAAGGTCGTATGACCATTGATCGTGGTAGACATGAAGGTCATAATCGACTTTTTCGTGATTATTTTTCTGAACATCCTACATACCCCCCGTATCTATTTCGGAGAAGGTTTAGAATGTGGTGCCCGTTTTTCCTCCGAATTAAAAGAGCAGTTGAAGCGTATAATTCATACTTCGTCCAAAAAATGAATGCTGCAGGACATCTCAGTTTATCTTCTCTACAAAAGATAAGCGCTTTCGATGCGGATGTTTGCTATAGTGTTTCAAAGGATTCTCATTGATGATTATGAAGCGGATCGGTGAAAGCACGGCTATATTCGAGTCTTAAAAGGTTTATAAAAGCAAATTTTCAATTTTTTGGTGATGAATATCCGAGATCCCCAATAGTAATGACATCTTCAGATTGTTATCAAAAGCTGAAGAGCGTGGTTTTCCTGGGATGTTGGGGAGCATCGACTGCATGCATTGGAAATTGAAGAATTGTCCGGTTGTGTGGCATGGTATGTATTCTGGACATGTGCATGAGCCAACAATTATTTTAGAAGCGGTGGCTTCATACGATCTTTGGATATGGCATGCATTTTTTGGTTTACCAGGCTTTCATAATGATATTAACATTTTAGAGAGATCATCTATCTTCTCTGCTCTTACTGAAGGTCGTGCTCCACCAGTGAACTACTCAATTAATGGAAATGAGTACACGATGGGATATTACCTTGTTGATGGTATATATCCCCCATGGGCAATATTTGTTAAAACCATTTCAGCACCTCAGGGAAATAAAAGAAAACTATTTGCTAAGACTCAAGAGTGACTTTAGAAAGGATGTTGAAAGCGAGCATTTGGGGTACTGCAAGCACGTTTTTGCGATAGTTCGTGGTCCCGCATTTATTTTGGGATCAAACAACACTAAAAGAAATTATGACTGCATACATAATATTACATAATATGATCATTGAAGATGAACGAGATAAAAATCAAGAACCAACAACCTATGATACACATGACGAGATTCCAACTATAGAAGTGTCTCATGAGCGTACCCCACAATTACTAGAATTCATTGAAGCAAATCATCGCATAAGAGATAAACAAGTTCATTTTAAACTACAAGAAGATATTATTCAACACTTGTGGTCACTACATGGCGTAGCCTAATCCATTACATTCTACTACAATAATAAGCAAATTATGATTCTCTAATAATAAGCAAGTCAACTACTAGATGTAACTCTTTTCATGATTTCTTTCTTGCGTTGTTTGTAATATTCAAATTACTTGTGGGCTCCATATTACCGTGTGTCAATCATCATGATCCTTTCATCCTCTTGTGCTTTCAGTATATTCAACTTCTCTTGTTCTTAAAAATATATTCTGTCCATGTTCTCTTGTCTCTTTTGTTGGTTCAATTTCATCTGATGCTCGAACTTCTCAAACCTCAACTCCATAGGTGTACTAGTATCACCGGTTCCTTTGCCCTTTTTAAATAATGCTTTCGAAACCTTTCTTCCCATTGACCTTTCTAATCCTGCAGAGATTATATCTTCAATACCATCGTCTTTACCCAAATTGACTTCTTCTGCGGTTGATGGAGAAGATGTTGCTGGACTTGACTTTCTATTACTTTTCTGTTTTTTTCCACTATTATTTGTTCTCCATTTCGGTGCATCCTTTAATATTATCCAACAATGCATAAATCCAAATAGTTGGTTTTACATACTTTTGAACATCTCTAATGCTTGACATATCTATTGAAAAATTATTTACAAAGTATTAAATATAAAAAATAAAAATAAAACTTAATAAAATTTTACATGAAAAAAATTGAAATACCTTATCTTGTTCGCCTACACCGCTTTGTTGCATTCTTTCAATTGAAGCATAATATCCACAAAATTTGTTCACCGCAAGTTGAATTATTGACCAACGTTTCGCCAAAGCAGTAGAATTACGTTCAGACTTAAAATTTATGTATTCGTGAAAGTATTCGTGAACTCTTTCCCAATATCTTCCATGTTTCTGATCGTTTCCTTGAATTGGATCCATGCTTACATTAAGCCATGCAGAAATAAGAAGGGTTTCTTCATCAATAAGTAATTTCCTTTCAATACTGTTTCTTTTATTGGACTACTTTTCAGGAGTCTGAATTGGTACATCAGTTTGAATTGAAAATTCATCTAACAAATTTGGATCATCAAGTGAGAAACCTTCAGATAATAATGAAGAATAATACATCAGAGGACCATGATTTTCCATCTAAAAAAAATTAAAGAGATATTATTAATAAAAACTAAAATTAAATATAATAAAAATACAATAATTAACAAAATACTTACAATTGCTAAATGTTGAAGTAATTGATTGAAAGATTGTAAAATGTGTTGAATAATGGTACATATTTATAGATTTTTATTTTCTATCCGTTGATTTCAATTTATTACCGTTCTGAATTTTTTTTATTACCGTTCTGAATTCCAGATCTATCCATTGGCCTCCCCCTTCGTCTCCTTCATCTGCCTCCTTCTCCTTCATCTCTTCATCTGCTTCATCTCTTCTTCAACCTTCCCTTCTTCTCCTTCTCTGTTTTTTTTATTCAACCGAGCCTTCTATTTAAATATAATATAAATTATAGTCCACGAGATTCTCGTTCGCTGATTTAGTCGATTTGGCTTGCCGAAAAAAGGGGCAGACTAAATTTACTCCATCTGCTGGAGCGCGATTTTCATCCTAGACTAAATATAGTCTACGAATCACGCAACTCCGGCTTGTTGGAGTTGCTATAAACATTTCATGCAACAAAGACATGTATCTCTGCTAAAGATATATAAATAAATCAGGCAAACAAGTTACATGTATATTCTGATTATCACGCCGGCACGCCCTGATCACCAACTTGTTCTTCCCATTTTCAATTATATTCTGATTTTTATACTCTAATTCCATCATATGGTAGATAATTAACTTGTAAAGATTCAAATTATATAAATTATCACGTGTTTTTGTGAATTCTTGTATTGAAAGTTATGGAAATTCATTAAATTCATGTATTTTATAATCTGTAGAATATTTTCTATAATACTCTGTTTGGACAAGGAAATCGTACATTGCTAGTTAGGGTTTCGTGTTGGCTGAGAAGGAGAAGAATCCACGAAGAACACAGAATTGATTGATTGATTGAAAAGGGGAGAAGAACAAGCGAGCAGTTACTCCAATGACACATGGCACGTGACAGAACTCTCAGAAACAGTGATTTCAAGACCTGAGTGCTTCGAGTTGAGAGAATATTCAGTCCAAAGTCCCAAAGAGCGGTCCTCTCCTTCATAGAATGGAAGAGGTATTTATAGAGTTTTCTGACATTTATACATGTCAGGCACATGTCTTCAGAAAAATTCTAGAAATACCCTTTAGTCATTAGAATAATGCCCTTATCATCATGTCATTCTAGTCACCAATCCAGTCCCTTAATCAATTCTCAAAACGAGCCATCTCCACGAGCCTTCTGCCTTAGGACACGTGAAGGCTTCTCTCAGATCTAGCATATTTATTTTCAGCTTTTTCGTCTTCATTTAATTATGTTATGTGAACCCTAATTTGTACATTTAATTCAATTAAATCATGTGAACTCTAATTTGCACTTAAACCCACACTCTAATTTTATAGTCGGAATGTAATCAAATTATTAACAGTCAAATTAGAAATAATAATTGTCAAGGTGTCACAAATTTTAATATATGATTCACTTGATCGAGATTCTTTTAAATCTCTAATTACGTTACTCCTAAAGAAAACTCTTGAAGAATTTTACAGAATATATTAATTTAATTATAATTAAACCCAAACAACCATGAATATATATATATATATATATATATATATATATATATATATATATATATATATATATATATATACCTGGAACGAGATTATTGGGATAACATTTTCAATCCATTTTTCAGATATTATCTAAAATGTTGTATAAAAACCTTCATTTCATTTCATGCAAGTAATTTAATTTACTGCTAGCTGATGGATCATATATATATATATATATATATATATATATATATATATATATATATATATATATATATAGTTGGGCGTACATGGTTTTCCGTTAAAAATTCATGGTTCACCAAAAGAACCATTTCATTAATCTCAGCTACTCACTCTTGATTCATGCAATTAATCCCAAACCAAAAAAAAAACCTAAAATTTAAAATTATATTAATAATACGATATTTAATTAAACAATGAAAACAAGGTTAGCCAAATTTAAAAATATATATTATATACATAAACCATGCATGTAGATTGTAGGGGGAGGAGACAGGAGATGAGGGCAACTTACTAACCTACTATGTACACAACTTCAGCATAGCTCTTACAGAAATCAAAGGGGGCAATATTTAGATCAGTTCTTTATGAGACAGGAATAGATGAATCATGGATACAATTAGGTTGGATATGCCTAACCGGGGACGGACGTATTTGCATGGTATCCGTCGAAAATAACTAAATTCGACAAAATATTCCCGACTAATTTTCATCGAAAATAAAATATCTACGACAAAATTTTCCGTCATAAGTATTTCATCAATTGTAAGCTGGATAAATGCCGACGAAATTGTTCCTCGAAAACATCTATTTTTCCGTCAAAAATAGTATTTTTTTTTAAAAAAATATTAAATTATAGTCTCGGTAGACTTTTTCGTCAGAAATACCTTATTCCATCGAAATTATTTGTTATTTTTTAAAATTGCAGTTTTCAAGTTTTTAAACTCCATTTTTGTTCCATTAACCTTTTTTATCCTAACAACACATATAGTAATATATTTCACATACAACGTAACTATAAAAATATATTTTATCTCATCAGACGTGTACATACACTAAGCTAACATGAAGTGTCAATATGAATTAACTATTTAACAATAACAAATATATGTTAATGTTCCATAAATTATACAATATGATTTACAAAACTCGTAGAGACTCAACTAAACTACAATTTGTTACAATATGTACAAATGAGTCATAATTTAATGAATAAAATCTATATAAATGAACTATAAACTGGTAGGAGGAGGATTATCAGGCAGGGGTGGACGACGGTGCTGCTTTGGTATGTTAAAAGTAGGGTCGTCGTCCCCTCTCTCGTTGTGACAACACAAAAAATCGGATTGTCCAGAATTTAAGTTTAAAGAATTAGTTATTAATAAAATGAATTTTATTAATAAAATTATATGTTGTGTTTATTAATCATTCTAGAACCTAGGATAATTATAATACGGGAGGATTCTGGCTACGAGCTAGACTGAACGAGTATGAATTTTCAAGACGAAAATAAAAAAATTTCGGGAACAAAAATATTTCTGAGGAAAAAGACAAAATAGGCATTATTCACTTGACGAAACCCTAAGGGTTAGGATTTAAATAACCTAAGCCTTTTTGAGAGTTCGGTATGTCGAAATGACATTTCGTCAAAAGATTTGACGATAATATATCATATCGTGAAAAGTTAAGTAAGCCGATAAAATTTTTTTCTCGAAAAACGTGTAAAATCGAACGAAATAAAAATAACGAAAAAGTACTGTTATGTACTTTTCATTCGTTTAACTATGTTAGGGGAAAACATGAATGAAAACGCTTATCATCAAAAAGTGTTTTTTAGTTTTTCGGAGTTCCGAAGAATGCGTAAAAGTTAATCTGTAAAAGAAAGACGAAAAATCCAAAAATATTTGGATTCCGAGAATAGCGATTTTCGACTCGTATCTAATTCGCAAGAAGATTTTGGAAGCACGAAGCTTCTAAGAGAAGCTTCGTGAATAGTAAGGAGGTGAGAATAGCAACTTTGGGGCGAAATGACTATTTTACCCCTAGCCTTTCTATATAAGCGAAGTTTAAGCTCATTTGTTGGTTAATGAAAAATTCACCAACACTTGAGAGAGAGAGAGTTTGGATGAGGAGAAAGAGGAAAAGCTTGCCCGTGTGCAAACTTTGTCCAACGGAAGAAGATTAAAAAAGAAAGGTAATCCAAAACCTAGTTTAATATAAATTTTTTTTAAGTTTTCTATGTTAAAAACCTAGCTTAATGAGAATAGAAGTAAAAGATGTTAGGAATGATTTTCATATTGTTGAAATCATGAGAAAAAGAAGAAATAAGAATTAGAAGTTTAGTTTATAAATTTCTTAAGGAAGTATGAGTTTCGTAATGAATTTGAACGATCTGAATGAATCATATGAACGATTCGGTGAAATAAGTAAGGAATGGTGTTTCATAACACCAAATTCCAATAAAAACTGAAATCTTAATAAAAATATCGATTAAAAATAAATAACGAACGAAGAACGCGAAGAACACGAAGAGCGTTGTTGATGGACAAATTTAAAACCATCGTAGTATAATTTGTTGTTGATGGACAAGTTTAAAACCATCGCGTATAAGTTAGTTACTTATTGCTTGGTTAAGAACGATAGAAACATTCATGAAGAACGGATTAAACTTAGCTAAAACGAAGTTATGGTGCAAATTTTGTAAAAGACAAACGAGAATTAGAAAGTTAGTAAATGAACCCGAATGTGTAGGATTTCATAAGAATGCAAGAGAACGTAGAAAACGTGAGTCGTGGACTTAAGAACGAACGAGTTCCGAGTCGCCAAATACATGGTACAAAATTCAAATACAACTTAATAATACAGCTGTCGTGTAAACAATACGACAAAACATAAATTGAGAGTTTTAATAAGAATATTGTCATCTAGACAATATCCACACTCAAAGGAGTCCTCATTACATTTATTGTCATACTATTTAACAGAATAGTGGAGACTACTTATGCTATCATCTGGACTGTCAATCCGTTCCCCGACTCGTCCCAACTATATTCTCATTTCCTGAAGAGAACAGTGAAGGAAAGGGTGAGCTCAACTAGCCCAAAGAAGAAATATTATGACTAAGATAATGCGTAATAAATTATCATTAGTCCTCAACAATGTTAAACCGATAAAATATAATGTACATCAAGTTTAATCGCAATAACAAGCAATCCATTAAAAGAGTCAAGAGAGAATAAAATCTACTATCTTTTATGATTTAAAAAGTTTTTCATCACTTTTATCGCTGAGACTCGACTTAATAAAAAATCCGCATCATCAAATCCCCTCGCACTACAGTGCCAAGGATATTATTTAAGATCACGACCCACGAATTATCCATGTACTACGGGCCAAAGATAATCGTGTTTTCATCAACTGGCCTTGATCATGCCATAAAACAATTCATCTTTACTCCCTCGTCAAGAGAATCCATAGCCATAATCATACCAAAATCGCCCATCAATGCACTACGGCCAACGAGGATTTTTTTTTTTTACATCATTTGTAACATTACTACCATGATTATACCAAATAATCCCTGATCATAATCATACAAAGTCCATCTATGCACTACAGGCCACAGATGACTTTCAAAAAAATATAAACATGAGGATGATGACAATGATATAAGAATTCAATAAAACAAGTTCTAGAATTAAATTATCCAGGAACTAATAACGTCCAAATTGTCAACATGATACTTCTTTGTAGAGTAAAATTCAAGAATGCTCAGAAGAATATTTTCATAAAAAGATACTGGATGAAGCGCAAATATCAAGGGTATTCCACTAATTTCATGGAGTATAGAAGTCAAAACTTTAACCAACTGAGTATAATAAAGAATAGAATAACAAAAGAAATCACCATGCATGAGGTACTTCAGATGACAAGTTATTCCAATGTAATAATAAATAATCTAACCAAAGTCGCATAATACGACCGATGTGATATTCCAAATGTAATAATAAAGAATGGAATAACAACAGAAATCACCACGCATGCAGATTGCGACATGTATGTGTTATTCCAATGTAATAATAAATAACGGAACCGTATCACGCGAAATTCGCAGACCGGTTGTGATGTTCCAACAGATTAATAAAGAATGGAATAACAATGAAAGCATCATGCATGCGCAGATTGTGAGATGTATGTAAAGTTATTCCAATGTAATAATAAATAATCTAACTCGTGTACAGCCAAAAAACGCATGCATGTGATATTCCGGCTGTAATAATAAAGATTTAAACTGTGTCCCACAGAACGCATGCACGTGATATTCCAAATGTAATAATAAAGAATGGAATAATGTAAGAATTTCACCAAGATATAGGTAGACACAGATACAAAAGTTATTCCAACAGAATAAAAAAATAATGAAGTAACAGAAGTTCTCTTCATGAATACGAAAGAAATAATACCCCTTACAGGTACAACAAATAATATCCCTTACATTTAAAAGAAGAGTATTCTGACTGGTAAGGCGAGGATATACTCGAAAAAAACTTGCACTACGCTCAAAGCTTTCTTAAACTCTAAAAAAATACGTTCAAGATTATGGAAGAAGAATTCTCTCTATAGTTTCTTTCTCTAGAGTTTCAGTGAATTCGTAAGAAATAATGAAGGAATGAGCTTATTTATAGAAAATGGACCAGATAAGAATTAATTCATGAAACGGTCCGCATTGATTTACTTTTTAATCTGGACGGTCCAGATTTAAAGTAAAATCTTTTAAATAAAATATAATATATTCTATTTATAATCTAATAAAACGAATAACTTTTTAAAAGTATTCTGCTTTATATAAAAAAAGATTTTACTACGCAAAATACTACGCAGTACTTATGCAACACTACGCATAATAAAATATAATATATTATATTTATAGAATAACTTTATAAAAGTATTTTATTTTATATAAAAAGATTTTACTATGCAAAATACTATACATAATAGAATATAATATATTCTATTTATGTAATAACTTTATAAAAGTATTCTGCTTTTATATAAAAAGCTTTTCCATTTTATTACATTAATAATACTAATAAAACAAAACTTATATAATATATATATATATAACAATCAACAATAATTGAATCAAATAACGTGAGATACTACGCAAAGAACTACTATAAAGAATAATTGAACAAAACCGAAAGTGACTTCTCACGTAAAGATCAATAATCAATACCGTGTTACAAATGCAACCACCACACGACATCAGCATTTTTACTACCGAGTAGTTCAATAAGATTAACTATGTAAAACTTCCGCCGTTATTTTCATAAAAATATTTTTGTCGCTTTCAATCCGAAAATAATTCCACAATGGAGGTCCACCAATGATTGTATCGTCGTATTTAATATTCCCCGACACAAAGAATATTCCCCACCAATCGAATATAATATAACAACTCAGATACTTTGCAAAATTTATAAATATTACCTACAACTATAACATTATATTAAATCCACACCATAATATTCAAAAAAAAATTCGAGAAAATTAAATCCCTATTCGTAAAATTTGAGATTTTACATGAATAAGACTCGTGAATAGACTTTTTAGGAATAAGACCTATGAATAGTACTCTCGGACCTAAAAGTGTCCCAAATACCCGAGTGAATGATTCTAGAGTGAATAGTAATCGATCAAATAAGAACTCATGAATAAGATTCTACATCTAAAAGTGTCCCAAATACCCAAAGTTGAATAATAATAGAGTGAATAAGAACTTGAATAATAGAACTCAACCGTAATGTAAAAAATACCAAATAAAATAATATTTCATGATTTAGCACAAAAGAAATGATATTTCATACGAGTATAATAGAATATACGAAATCGCAATAGATTTTCATCCGCCATGTAGTAATCTACATGTATGATCATTTCCACAATTTAATAAAGAATGAATACGAAAGATCATTCACCATGCATCTTTGAATCCACATGTAAAAGTTATTCCAATGTAATAATAAAGAATGAAACCAGGTCACGCGTAATCCGCATTGCATGTGATATTCCAAATGTAATAATAAAGAATGGAATAACAATGAGAATTCAACAGTATGCGATGAGATCATTATGACGACGGGTTATTCTAATGAATAGTAAAGAATGTAATAACATAAGAATTCACCGGGCATGCGATACACACCATGACAGCATAAAGTTATTCCAATGTAATAATAAAGAATGGAATAACAAAAGAATTCACCGTATACGCGGTAGTCCGCATGCGCAGATGTTATTATTCAACAGAATAATAAAGAATGGAATAACGTTGAGAATTCACCGTGCATACGGTGAGTCCTTGACAGATAGGTTATTCCACCGTAATAATAAAGAATAGAATAAAAAACTCTTCGACAGTATTGAAAGAAAATAACTTCTCTTCATGAATATGAAAGAAATAATACCCCTTACCTGTAAAGAAAACTGGATACCTTGGAATAGTGAGGTAGCGAGACTTCTTTTTTCTTTCTCTATAATTTCTCTCTATAATAATTGCTTCTATAGCTTTAGTGAATTGGTAAAAAATAATGAAAAAATGAGCTTCTATTTATAGGAAAATATAGTTTCGATAATTGCACGTTTTGGGGCTCGAAATATTACAGTATAATATCTTCCTCTTTTTCTTCATTTTTAATTTAGTTCTGCAAGTATTACCAAACTTGCAACACCTTCCCTAATAGTAAATCATGTGAATCAATAGTAAATCATGTGACTCAATAGTTCTAAATATGTGAAAAATTAATTATAGTATAAGACCTTCATCTATACTTCCATTTTTAATTAGTACGCAAGTATTATCAATCTTTTTTGCTCCCCTAATAAATAAATCATGTGAATCAATAGTACACACATGTGAACACATAGTTATAAGTATGTGAATTAATAGCAATTAATTGCTCATTTATCCGATTAATTACTCGATTGGTCAATATAAGCTCCAGACATTAATTATTATCGAAATAACTGTCGATTTTCACTAACACTAACAATCCCAACACAATGGAAATATTTATATCAACAATTTTATTTATGAAATTTTGAAGTTTGACTTTTTCCAAAAAAGTCAATTGTTAACTTTTTGACCAAAAAGTCAACCCCGATAAATTTTGTGTTTATAGTCTATATTTACTAATTTCATCATTCTGGGCTCAAATATCACGTCCACGACTCCAAATTCAACTCTGAACTCAAATTCGATTTTTAATAACATTTATTCATTATTATTATAACTCGCAATATTAACAACCAAATCGTTCCCAGAAAAGAGGGGACTTTCCGATAAGGATTTCTCCTTATTGGAGCACAATTAGGTGACCAAACCTCTCCTTGACAGAACTTCTAGACATTGTTAATTATGCAAATAATAATATGAATAACTTATCATCTCAATTATTGATTTAATAATATTAAATATTGTAACAATAATTGAATAAAAATCGAGTGACTTCTCACGTAAAGATCAATAATCAATATCGTGTATATTCTTTATGCAACCACGCCAGACATCGCATTTCTTTTATCACCGATTATTTTATGACAACTTGCTTACTTTGAAAAATTTTTAAATATCACCCTTAACTTTAACTTTTTATCAATTTAACCATTTACTAAATAGAATAATTATAAGAAAATTAAAAACTTTCATTTCATAAAATTCGGGGTCTCACAGTTGACATATGGGAGTTGGGCTAAACATTTCCTTCAGAGAGCGGAGGTATATATTTAAATCTGGGCAAACCGATCTAACTCATCGTGAAAGATTTGTAGATGAGACGAGAACTTGTTTGTTGGTTATTTGTGGGAAACCACTCAGAATACCATATGGACTACTAGCAGAGACACGATGTGTGCTGAGTCCTAGAAGAGTTATAAGAAGAAGATAAGAATATAAATCATCAAAGATGATTATCGTATGAGTTAAAACATCTCCGTATGTCATGAAGCCGTAAATCGGTAAAGAAAGTTGGTCGCGTAAACTTAGATTGTAAGAACGTGAACCCTAAGAAGAAAAGTTAAGTAAACCAATGCGGAAGTCAAATATATAACTAATTGGTGTATGTGTTATTTCCTTATATGTTATATAGGGTTTGAAATGAGCAGTTCTGTGAGACCCCGAATTTTATGAAATGAAAGTATTCAATTTTATTATAATTATTCTATTTAGTAAATGGTTAAATTGATAAAAAGTTAAAGTTAAGGGTGATATGTGAAAATTTTTCAAAGTAAGCAAGTTGTCATAAAATAATCGGTGATAAAAGTACAATGAATACGCTGTGATTTGCATAATGAGCATACGATATTGATTATTGATGCTTACGTGAGAAGTCACTCCGCTTTTATTCAATTATTGTTACAATATTTATTATTATTAAATCAATAATTGAGATGATAAGTTATTCATATTATTATTTGCATAATTAACAATATCTAGAAGTTCTGTCAAGGAGAGGTTTGGTCACCTAATCATGCCAAGAAGAAAAAAATCCTTATCTAATGCCCCTCTTCTCCCGGGAACGATCTCGTCATTAATATCATGAAGTTATAATAATAATGAATAAATGTTATTAAAAATCGAATTTGAATTCAGAGTTGAATTTGGAGACGCGGACGTGATATTTGAGTCCGGAATGATGAAATTAGTAAAAATAGAATGTAAACACAAATTTTATCGGGGTTAATTTTTTGGTCAAAAAGTCAACAGTTGACTTTCTCGGAAAAAGTCAAACTTCGAAATTTTAAAAATAAAATTGTTGATATAAATATTTTCATTGTGTTGGGATTGTTAGTGTTAGTGGAAATCGACAGTTATTTCGATAATAATTAATGTCTGGAGGTTATATTGACCAATCGGGTAATTAATCGGATAAATGAGCAATTAATTGCTATTAATTCACATGCTTATAACTATGTATTCACATGTGTGTACTATTGATTCACATGATTTACTATTAGGGGGAGTTGGTGCAAGATTGATAATACTTGTACGACTAAATTAAAAAATGGAGGTATAGATGAAGGTACTATATTATAATTAATTTTTTCACATGTTTAAAACTATCGAGTCACATGATTTTCTATCGATTCACATGATTTACTATTAGGGGAGGTGGTGCAAGTTTGATAATACTTGCAGGACTAAATTAAAATAAAGAAGAAGAGAAAGGTATTATAATCAGTAATATTTTGAGCCCCAAAACGCAATTATGGAAACTATATTTTCCTATAAGTAAAGCTTCATTCCTTCATTATTTTTCACCAATTCACTAAAGCTATATAGAGCAATTATTATAGAGAGAAATTATAGAGAGAGAAGGAGAAGTCTCGCTACCCTCACTATTCCAAAGATCCAGCTTTTCTTCAAAGGTAAGGGTATTATTTTTTTTCGTATTCATGAAGAGAGTTATTTTCTTTCAATACTGTAAGTGGTTGTTATTCTATTCTTTATTATTCTTCTTGGAATAACTTGTCTCACGCTTTGACTATCGCATTTATACCGAATTCTTCTCGTTATTTCATTCTTTATTATTCGTTGGAATAACTCTGCTCACGCGACTACCGCATTTACGGTGGTGAATTCTTCCGTTATTCCATTCTTTATTATTCTGCTGAATAACTCGCCTCGTGCGTACCATCGCACGCCCGGTGAATTCTTCTCGTTATTCCATTCTTTGTTATTCTCGTTGAATAACTCCGTCCGCTGCGGCCTCATCGCATGCCCGTGAATTCTTCCGTTATTTCATTCTTTATTATTCTATTGAATAACTCGTCTGTAAGACCCCAAATAATTAATAAATAAAATTTAATTTCCTCTAATTATTATTTTGAAATAGTAAGGGTTGATGTGATTAATGTGGATAGTTATGGGTAAAATACGCAAATATTTCAAAATAAGCAAAGTGGTTATAAAATATTCATTGTTGCTTGGGAATATTCGTCGGGTCGTGGAATATTCGCAGACCGCTTGTGAAATATTCGCATTTACCTGCGGTATGCATATGTGGGCCCCATAACGAAAAGCGATCGGAGGAAGAAAACGACAAATATAAGTTGTTTAAAAATAATCTGCGTAGAATTGTTACCGCTTACACCGCTGGAATACTCGGTGGTTAAAAACAAGAATACGCCGTTGTTGCACAAGAAGACGCCAGATTGCACCAATTATCGACTCTTACGTAAAAAGGCACTACTCAATAATGGTTACGAATTATCGCTCAAAGATTTTATTGGTTCAATAATTGTCAGGTTGATATTTTATATTGTCATTATTTCAATAATTGTCATTATACGGTATTTTCATTATTAAGCAATAATTCATATTATCCTAATAATATTATTAGATAACATTAATGGCAATGTCTAGAAAGTTCTCGCTCTAAGGAGAGGTTTGGTCACCTAATCAAGGCCGCCAAGAAGAGAAATTTTATCGAAAGCCCTCTTTCCGGAACCGGCTCGGTCGCCAATATTGTGATTCTGTAATATTATTTGTGAATAATTAATTATTGATTCATATGATGAGAAAATATTAATTTTATGTGGATATAGATGGAGAAAATTTTAATGTGACAATTATTGAAAATTGAAATTTTATCTTTTCCTCGATAAAATAATTCATTTAAATATATATTATTATATTTTAATAATATAATAATGGTGATATTTTTACAACGAATGTGGGATATATGAGTATACGAGGAGGAAGAGTATTTTTGTTGCAATAAATATTTAAAACATGTTAAACATGCTCATGGGACCCCATTTATTGACCGAAATTTGATTATAAATTTATAAAATCGCCTGCTTTGTGGATTTCTCCAATTTCTGCTTGGAATTTGAAAAACTTTCTTCTCGCAAAGTTGTAGAAATTGAATTTCCTATAAAAACACGTGAGATTCAATTTTCCGACAAAAGGGCTATTTATTGTGAATTGTTGAAGTTCCGGATTTCCGAAATAATTGATTTTTAGAAGTTTTAATTGTTTAAAATAACAAAAACGTTTTTTATATGTTGTGAGCCTCATTAATCACATGCTAGGTGGCTGATTTCAGATTCCCAAAGGATGGCGTAGAAATTTTTTTATAAATATATTATTATATTAAATTTTCTGCTTTGGTGTTCTAAGCAATTTCCTATAAATAGGTGTTTAGGTTAGAATTGAAAATCACACCGTAAACCAAGTTTTCTATCTATATTATCGGTATTCTTGTGAGTATTTTGAGTATACTTTGAGTATTGCTATACGGTGAAAGTTCGTTATATTTATATCCGGTATTCCGCTTAAGTATCAACCTTTTCCGGGTAAGGTGATATTATTTTTTTTCAGAATTATATTATTTCTTCAATATCATTATCTCAAATATTGATCTGACGCTTTTATCAAATTTGGAACTTTTGGTGTCGGAGTTACTATTTACGATACCAAGACTATTCACGATACTACGATTATTCATTTATTCACGAATCTGACTATTCATCGAAAAATGAAAATTTTCTTTTCAAAAAATATCTATCAGTGGATACTAGTTTTGATTGTATCCATGTTTTGATCATTCTTGAATTTTACACCACTATGATTATTTTTGAGGTATTTTTTGGACGTGGATAAAACAAAAGCACTTAATCCTTAATCCTTAATCCTTGTCATTTTGTTTCACCGGATTCGCTTTAAAAAAAAATATTTTTCAACATCCTCGGTCCTTAAATGATGATATTATTGAATATCTTTGGCCGTAGTGCAAAAGATGATTGATTTCGATGAATATCTTTGGCCCAGAAAGCAAAGATGAATGATTTTTGATGAATATCTTTGGCCAGTAGTGCAAAGATGAACAGTGTGTTAGATTAATACGACTAATCGTGAATGTCCTCGCCTCAGTAGTGCAAGGATGAATATATGATTCCGATATATATTGATTGATGTTACAGGATAAAAATATTGATGATGGATCTTAAATTCATAGATATTAAGTAGATTTCATCATCTACGTAACTCTTCTATGAATTAATATTTTCCATCATGTAGTATTGATTTAAAACTTGTTGTTCATTGTATTCTATTAGATTTTTCCTATCAAGACTAACGATAATTTTGTTGTATATTATCTTAGTCATAATATTCTTTTACTAAGCTAGTTGAGCTCACCCTTTTCCTTTTTGTTCCATTTTTTTCTCGGGGAGGCGAGAATGTAATGAAAGTATTAGTGGGGTATGGAATGATGGTTTTAGAGAGTTGTTTAGTAGTCCTCACCATTTTTATAAAATAATGTATCAATAATTATGATGAGGATTTATTTGTATGTGGATATTGTTTACCGGCAATATCTCGTATTTAAACTCACCGCTTTTACCGTTGTAATAATAAAGTTGTAGTTGTTTCGCATCGTATCGACAACTCGGAATGGGTGATGTATACCTATTTTGGGGGTGTCACAGCTTGGTATCGTAGCTTAGGATATGATCTTTCAAGCGAGATCTAGGAATAGAACTAGGAGGGAGAGACGAAAGAAATCCTTCGCTAGTGTGTCCTACCTAAGCTTATTTGATAGTTGGTCAAGATATGTGGATATTATGTGATATATTGATTTCCTTAATTAACCCTTGTTTTATGAAAGTATTTGAGAATGTCGACAGAGAATATTAACAATGGAAATGAGACCGTGGAGACGCCTGTACTCACCAACGAGGAGAATCGTAACAGTCGGCAATGTTCCTCCCCGTGAACAACACCATCGATCGACGATGAACATTTAATGTTTGTAGCTTTTTGGCAGCTCATGCAAAATCGCATTTAGGAGACTCGTGTTCAAAACATAAGAGGAAATGATAGCAATTCACGGGTTGTCACAAACCAAGCGCCTTCAAAGAGTTGAGACCACCCAATTTAAGGGGAAAGCCCGATCCGATCATGGCGGAAACACGGGTCAAGCAAATTACCAAGATATTCGATGTCTTGGGATGCATTGCGGAGAGAACAGAAGGTTCCATTCGCCACCTTTATATTCCGTGGCGAAAGCGCATTTCATCGGTGGGGAGTTCGTGAAGCGCACTCCATCCAAATACCAAGACTCAAAGATGTCTTGGGAGACGCTTTCAGAAACTATTTAATGACAAATACTTTTCCGAAAGTGTTCACATATATATGAAGGAAGTGGAGTTTATTAAACCGAGCGAAACAACATGATTGTCTCAAAGACGAGGCGTAAGTTTGCAGAGTTATCCGGTTTCGCACCTCATTTGGTGGAGAATGAGGAACGACATACGCGATGTTTCGAGAGGTTTGAAACCCTAAGATACGCCAAGATCTCATCTCTCATAAATTTTCTCTTTATTCGAGATGTTGTTAATAGGGCTCAATTGTTAGAGCGAGATAATGAGTACGGCCAACCGAGGTACCACAATCGAGGATCATACCGGAGATAAAGCAATCAACAAAACAACAATAACCAATGGAGAAAGAAAAGAGATTGGACAAAAATGGTAACCACTCGGTGGTAATCATGGCCATGAAAATAGAAGAAGCGAGTCAGAGGAGATTTTAAAAGAGAGATTCAACAACGACTATGAAAGACGACAAACAAGAAAGAATCGGTTCCAAGGAGGAGAACCATCACCACCCATTATATGCTATAAATGCGGGAAGAGGGACATATCACCAAACCGCCCACAACAGCCTGGTATGCTATAATTGTGGAAAGGAAGGACATAACGCCGAGATTGCACGGTAGTGAAACCTAGTTCAATGGGGGACGGTGACTCAAAAGATCGTCCCCTGTAAAAGTCAAAGTCAATCGGCGGTTCTTGGAAGAGCGTTTGTTGTGATCGGGTCAAAATGCGAGAACCCAAACGAGGTGATCACGGTAAGCTATTTATAAATTCTTGTGAAGTTTATACTTTACTTGATACCTCTGCTACCCATTCATTTATCTCTCCGCTTTTGTGCTCAACGCTTAAACTTGACTCGGGGAAATTAGACTTTGACTTATCATGTGGAAACTCCGTTAGGAGAAACTTTATCACATCCACCGCTTATAAATCTTGTTTGATTCAAGTTGGCACCATCACCTTACCTCGTTGACCTTATCTCTTTAAAGATACTTGCTTTTGATGTGATTTTAGGGATTGATTGGTTAACTACTCATCTTGCCAAAATTGATTGTTTTCGTAAGTCATTAGCTTTTATATTCCTAAACAACCTCGTTGTACGAATTCAAGCAACTAAACCATTAAAATCAATCACCGTCATATCTAATCATAAAGCTATTCGCTTATTAAAAAACGGATGTCAAGCTTTCTTAGCCCATGTTATGGATTTGAATAAAGACACGCCAAATTTGAATAATATTCATGTTGTTATCGATTTCCTCGACGATTTCTCAAGAACTTCCCGGCTCACCCCTTTAACGTGAAGTTGAATTCTTTATCGACCTTGAACCCCGCACAAAGCCCATTTCTAAAACCCCATATCGAATGGCTCCTATTGAACTTCAGAGTTAAAGGTCCAACTACAGAGAGTCATTGGACATCGGCTTCATTCGCCCTAAGACATTTCCTTGGGGTGCTCCTGCTTTATTCATAAAGAAGAAAGAGACGGAGTATGCGACTTTGTATAGACTATCTGAATTGAACCATGTCACTATCAAGAATAGGTATCCTCTACCTCGTATTGATGACTTGTTTGACCAGTGTCAAGAGAAGCACAATTCTTTTCAAAATCGATCTTCATTCTGGATATCATTAAATGAAGATTAGAATCGAGGATATTCCAAAGACCGCTTTTAGAACCTCCCCAGACGGGCATTATGAATTCTAGTCATGTCTTTTGATTGACTAATGCCCTCATGGGTTTTCATGGATATGATGAACCGAGTATTCAAGAATATTTAAATCGGTTCGTTGTTGTCTTTATCGAGGACATCCTCATATATTCCAAAAGTCGTGAAGATCATGAGCACCATTTGAAGTTCGGTACTACAAAGGCTTCGTGAAAATAAGTTATATGCCAAGTTAAAGAAATGCGAGTTCGCTTAAGGAAGTAGCATTTCTTGGCACGTGGTGTCAAAACATGGAGTATCTGTTGACCTTACGAAGATTGAAGCAATACAAAGTTGGGAGCAACCGAAGACGGTGGATCAAAGACGAAGCTTTACGGGTCTAAATTGGTTATTATCGGAGATTCGTGGAAGGGTTTTCTCGAATCGCCACTCTGCTAACTCAGTTGACTTCAAGAAGGATACAAAATTCGTTTGGAGTGAAGAATGCGAGTAAGAGTTTCCAAGAGCTTAAGAGGAGACTTATTTCTAAGACTGCTCTAACAATACCATCCGGTTCGGATGGATTTGTTATCTCACAACGATACTTCTAGCAAGGGTTAGGATGTGTTCTCACGCAACATGGGAAAGTCATAGCCTATGCCTCGAGACAACTTAAAGAATATGAGAGGAATTATCCTACTCATGATCTAGAGTCAGTAGCGAAGCTTTCGCTTAAAGATCCGGAGGCACTATCTTTATGGGGAGAAAGTGGAGATATATTCGCACCATAAAAGCCTTAAATATTTCTTCACTCAAAAAGAACTTAACATGTATGGCAAATGACGTTGGCTCGAGCTATTGAAAGACTACGACCACACTATTCAATACCATCTCGAAAAGCGAACGTAATAGACGTTGGCGTTGAGTAGAAGATCATATGCAGAACGAGTACGATGATGTCAAGTATACGATGAGCCAACTTTAATAGAAAAGTTAAGGTTGCTCAAGCCACCCCGAATCTTGAAATGATGCATATGAAGAAGAAAGAAGAAGGTGCTATTCCTAAGGCGAGAATCGATGAAGAAGGAATACTTGAGTCCACTCTAGACTTTGTGTTCCTAACGACTCTGATTTGAAGTACAAGATTATGATGGAGCACACACATACCATTTGCAATCCATCCCGAAGTACTAAAATGTATCGTGATCTTCGACATACATTTTGGTGGAACAATACGAAGAGAGAGATTGCAAAGTTTATCTCAACATGTTTAACTTGTCAACGTGTAAAGGCGGAGCATCAAGTGCCTAAGGACCATTGCAACCACTTGAGATTCCGAAATGGAAGTGGGAACACATTACCATGGATTTCAAGTTATGGTCTTCCCACGGCTTCTCAAGGCATAAATGCTATTTGGGTTATTGTTGATAGATTAACCAAGTTCCGCACATTTCTTGCCGATCACGGAGACTTATTCTCTTGAACGCCTTCTTTAGTATGTATGTAAATGAGATTGTGAGGTTGCATGGCATGCCAAGATCTATAGTTTCGGATCGTGACCCAAGATTCACTTCAAGATTTTGGGTTAACTTGCAAAAAGCTACATGGGTACGGATTTACGATTCGGGCTGGCCGCATACCATCCTCAAACCAGACGGACAATCGAGAGGACTATTCAAACTCTTGAAGATTTATTAAGACTCAGGTCCTGAGACTTCAAGGGCGATTGATATAAGTATTTACCATTGGTGGAATTCTCCTACAATAACAAATTATCAGTAAAGTATAGGTGGGCCCCATTCAAGCATTATATGGACGAAAATGTCGCTTCCAAAGATGTTGGGACGAGGTGGGTGAAGCAACATTGTTGGGACCCGAGTTATGGTACGTGATGACCACGTAAAAGATCCAAATGATTAGACAACGACACAAACTAAGAGCATGTGATCGACAAAAGAGTTATGCGGATCTTCATCGAAAGGGACGTGAGTTTAGTATAGGGGATCATGTATTGTTGCGTCGTTGCTACCATGGAAGGGAGTTATAAGATTTGGGAAGAGAGGAAAGCTCAATCCACGATTTATTGGTCCATTTCAAATTCTTGACCGAGTAGGAAATGTAGCCTATAGACTCGCTTTACCTCCAAGTATGTCTCATGTTCATAATGTGTTTCACATATCTCGCATTTCGTAAATATGTGAAAGACCAAACCACGCTATCGAAGTTAGAATCGGACGAGATAATAAGACTTAACGAGCAAGGAGGTACACCACAAGATCTTGGATAGGAAGAAGCATGTCCCACGCGACGAAGGTCATACCACAAGTTAAAGTTTTGTGGAGAACCATGCTATAGAAGAAATGACCTCGAATTGAAACGGAAATGAAAGCGAGGTATTCTCACCTTTTCAAACACTCAGTACGTATGTCAATTTCGAGGACGAAAATTTCATATGGAGGGGAGGTTATAAGACCCCAAATAATTAATAAATGAAATTTAATTTCATCTAATTATTATTTTGAAATAGTAAGGGTTGATGTGATTAATGTGGATAGTTATGGGTAAAATACGCAAATATTTCAAAATAAGCAAGTGGTTATAAAATATTCATTGTTGTTTGGAATATTCGCTTAGTCGTGGAATATTCGCATCGCTTCGGGAAATATTCGCATTTGACAAGTAATGACCATATGTGGGCCCCATAATGAAAAGCGATTGGAGGAAGAAAACGACAAATATAAGTTGTTTAAAAATAACGGCGTAATTGTTACCGTTTACATAATCGTTGGAATACCCTTGGTGGTTAAAACACAATAATACGCCGTTGTTGCACAAGAAGACATACTTCAGTATTGCACCAATTATCGACTCTTACGTAAGAAGGCACTACTCAATAATGGTTACAGATAATTACTCTTCAAAGATTTTATTGGTTCAATAATTGTTGTGTTGATATTTTATATTGTTTGTTGTTTCAATAATTGTCATTACACAAGATTTTTCATTATCGGCCAATAATTCATATTATCCTAATAATATTATTAGATAACATTATTGGCAATGTCTAGAAAGTTCTGCCTTAAGGAGAGGTTTGGTCACCTAATCATGCTACCAAGAAGTGAGAGAAATTCTTATTGGAAAGCCCTCTCTCTTCCCGGGAACCGCCCTTCGGGTCGCCGATATTGTGATTCGTAATATTATTTGTGAATAATTAATTATTGATTCATATGATGAGGAAAATATTGATTTTATTTGGATATAGATGGGGAAAATTTTTAATGTGACAATTGTTGAAAATTGAAATTTTATCTTTTTCGATAAAATAATTCATTTAAATATATATATATTATTATATTTTAATAATATAATAATGGTGATATTTTATAACGAATGTGGGATATATGAGTATACGAGGAGAAGAGTATTTTGTTGCAATAAATGTTTAAAACATGTTAAACATGCTCTGTGGACCCCATTTATTGACCTAAATTTGATTATAAATTTATAAAATCGCCTGCTTATGGATTTCGGCCAATTTCTGCTTGGAATTTGAAAAACTTTCTTCCGCAGTTGTAGAGAATTGAATTTCCTATAAAAACTCGTGAGATTCGAATTTTCTGACAAAAGGGCTATTTATTGTGAATTATTGAAGTTCCAGATTTCCGAAATAATTGATTTTTAGAAGTTTTAATTGTTTAAAATAACAAAAAACGTTTTTATATGTTGTGAGCCTCATTAATCACATGCTAGGTGGCTGATTTCAGATTCCCAAAGGATGGCGTAGAAATTTTTTTATAAATATATTATTATATTAAATTTTCTGCTTTGGTGTTCTAAGCAATTTCCTATAAATAGGTGTTTAGGTTAGAATTGAAAATCACACCGTAAACTGAAGTTTTCTCTCTATATTATCGAGCGTATTCTTGTGAGTATTTTGAGTATACTTGTGAGTATTGCTATACTGGTGAAAGTTCAAGTTATAGCTTTATATCCAATGATTCCGCTTAGAAATCTTGTTTTCGAGGTAAGGATATTTTTTTTTTCGTAATTATATTATTTCTTCAATATCATTATGTTTGAAATATTGATCTCAAGTTTTATCAAATTTGGAACTTTTGGTATCGAGTTACTATTTACGTGCTCTGAGACTATTCACGATACTCTGATTATTCACTTAATATCAAGACTATTCATCGAAAAAATGAAAATTTTCCTTTTCGTCTAAAATATCTATCAGGATACTAATTTTGATTGTATCCATGTTTTGATCATTCTTGAATTTTACACCACTATGATTATTGTTGAGGTATTTTTGGACGTGGATAAAACAAAAAGCATTTAATCCTTAATCCTTAATCCTTGTCATTTTGTTTCACCGGATTCGCTTTTTTAAAAAAAAAATTATTTTCATCATCCTCGGTCTTAAATGATGATATTATTGAATATCTTTGGCACAGAAGTGCAAAGATGATTGATTTCGATGAATATCTTTGGCTGTAGTGCAAAGATGAATGATTCTCGATGAATATCTTTGGCCCGTAGTGCAAAGATGAACAGTGTTTAGATGAACATGACCAATCGGTGAATGTCCTTACCAGAGTGCAAGGATGAATATATAATTCCGGATATATATTGATTGATATTACAGGATAAAATATTGATGATGGATCCGTTAAATTCATAGATATTAGTAGATTTCATCCTCTACGTAACTCTTCTATGAATTAATATTTTCCGTTGCGAGTATTGATTTAAAACTTGTTGTCTATTGTATTCTATTAGATTTTTCCGTGTTGAAGACTAACGATAATTTTGTTGTATATTATCTTAGTCATAATATTCTTTACTTAGCTAGTTGAGCTCACCCTTTTCCTTTTTGTTCCATTTTTCTTCTCAGGAGGCGAGAATGTAGCGAGTACGAGTCGGGGTATGGAATGATGGTTTTAGAGAGTTGTTTAGTAGTCCTCACCATTTTTGTAAAATAATGTATCAATAATTATGATGAGGATTTATTTGTATGTGGATATTGTTTAGATGGCAATATCTGTATTTAAACTCACAGTTTTACTGTTGTAATAATAAAGTTGTAGTTATTTCTGTACCGTGTATTGACAACTCAAAATGGGTGATGTATACCTATTTTGGGGGTGTCACAGTCTGTGCGGTCTATCACATGCCTGGTGAAATTCTTCTGTTGTTCCATTCTTTATTATTTTATTGGAATAACCTATCTATGTGGACTACCGCATGCATGGTGAATTCTTCTATTATTCCATTCTTTATTATTCTGTTAGATAACCTGTCTATGTGGACTACCGCATGTATGGTGAATGATCCTTCATATTCATTCTTTATTAAATTGTGGAAATGATCTGTCTATGTGGATTACCGCATGGCAAGTAAAAATCCATTTGCGCTTCAGATATTCTATTATACTAGTCTGCGAGATATCATTTCTTTTGTACTCGCCATGGAATATCATTTTCTTTAGTATTTTTACATTACGAGTTACTATTCACGGATTACTATTCACCCGATTACTATTCACTCTAGTATTATTCACTCCTAGTATTCGGGGCACTTTTCATGATGGAGTACTATTTCACGAAAGTTACTATTCACGGATTACTATTCACCCGATTACTATTCACTCTAGCATTATTCACTCAGTATTCGGCACTTTTCGGTTTGAGTACTATTCACGAAGTTACTATTCACTAAGTTACTATTCACTCTAGTATCATTCACTCCTAGTATTAGGGACACTTTTGTGTGTCCGGGTACTATTCATGTGGTACTAATCTCAAGTACTATTCACGGGTACTATTCAATTCAAAAATATATATTTATTTTATGTTCAAATTATTTTTGGTACATGAATATTATTCTTGAATTTTACTCTACAGAGCAGTATCATGTTGAAAATTTGGACGTTATTGATTTCTGGATAAATTAAATTATAAATCTTTAAAATTTATCCTTGAACTTGTTTTATTGAATTATTATGTCATTGTCATCATCCTCATGCTTATATTGTGATGAAAGTCATCTTTGGCTTACGTGCATAGATGGAATGTTGATTATTGATTTTATAGTTGTATATTTTTAACTTACGTGCAAAGATGGACTGTTGATTATTGGTTTTATAGTTTTATATCTTTGACTTACGTGCAAAGATGGACAGGTGTATGACATGATCATAACCACTGGTGATAATAACGAATATCCTTGGCCCGTAATGCATGGATAATTCGATGATGTGATTGGCAGGATCATGACCATTAGTTAACAGTTGAATGTCTTTGGTCGTAGTGCACTGACAGACAATTGATTGGTATGATCATGACCATTGGTTTTATAGTTGAAATCTCTGGCCCGTAGTGCAAAGGTAAATAATTGATTGGTATGATCATTATTATTACATTTGAATATCTTTAGCCTTTGGGGTAAGGATATTAAGTAAACGTTCTATTAAGCCTTTGTGGCAAGGAGAAACTGTTGATTTACATGATTATAAATATGAATTGTGGATTTAACTATAATCTTTGGTGGTTTAGGTGAAGACAGGAGATGATAGTTCTTTTTGTCTTGGGAATAACAAAGAACTGTTGTTGAGTATTATAGAAATAAAATATTAACGATGGACTTTTAATCTAGAAGAGATGGTAGACATTATGTTCTACTTGACTCTTCTAATGGATTGCTTATTCCGCTGCAGTTGTTGATCTAAAACTTGTAGTCTATTGTATTCTATCAGTTGTTATATTGTTGAAGGCTAAGGATAATTTATTCTGCATTATCTTAGTCATAATATTTCATCGGGCTAGTTAAGCTCACCCTTTTCTTTCACTATTCTTCTGAGAAATGAGAATATAAATGAACCTGGTCTGGGGAATGGATTGATGCGGTCCGTGATGGTTGTTTTAGTAGTCCTCACTATTCTACGTGAAATAGTGTGATAATAATTGTAATGAGGACTCCATTGAGAGTGGATATTGTCTAAAAGGCAATATTCTTGTTTAAACTCTCAGCTATGTTTTGTCGTATTGTACACGACAGTTGTATACTTAAGTTTGTAGTTGATTTATGTAGTGTGATATCTGGTGACCCAAGATGGGTGATGTATACCTGTTTTGGGGGCGTCACAGTTGGTATCAAAGCTTAGGGATATGATCCTTGGCTGAGATTTGAAACTAGAACTAGGAGGGGAGAGTCGGGTAATTCCTTCGCTAGTATGACCTACCTAAGTTTATTTGGTATTTAATTGGTCGGACAGAGTATAGGGATAATATGTGGCATGTCAATTAACCCTTATTTTAAAACTATATTCTAGAATGATATCTGAAATACAGGAGATGAGAAATGGAAAAATCATGATAGAGAGGAAATAACCGGGAAAGTATAATCCGAAAAGAAAGCAAGGTATTCTCATCTCTTCGAACTACTAGGTACGTAAATTTCGAGGGCGAAATTTCATAAGGAGAGGAGATTGTGAGACCCCGAATTTTATGAAATAAAAGTATTCAATTTTCTTATAATTATTCTATTTAGTAAATGGTTAAATTGATAAAAAGGTAAAGTTAAGGGTGATATGTGAAATTTTTTTAAAGTAAGCAAGTTGTCATAAAATAGTCGGTGATAAAAGTACAGTAATACGCGTGGTTGCACAGTAGCACACGATATTTATTATTGATGCTTACGTGAGAAGTCACTCAGTTTTATTCAATTATTGTTACAATACTTAATATTATTAAATCAATAATTGAGATGATAAGTTACTCATCGCATGCCTGGTGAATTCTTCTGTTATTCCATTCTTTATTATTCTGTTGGAATAACCTATCTGTGCGGTCTATCGCATGCCTGGTAAAATTCTTCTGTTGTTCAATTCTTTATTATTCTATTGGAATAACCTGTCTATGTGGACTATCGCATGCATGGTGAATTCTTCTATTATTCCATTCTTTATTATTCTGTTGGAATAACCTGTCTATGTAGACTACCGCATGCATGGTGAATGATCCTTCATGTTCATTCTTTATTAAATTGTGGAAATAATTTGTCACGGGTTACTATTCACTCTAGTATTATTCACTCGGTTATTCGGGGCACTTTCGTACTGGAGTACTATTCACGAGTTACTATTTACCCGATTACTATTCACTAGTATTATTCACTCGGGTATTCGGGGCACTATTCGTGTCGGAGTACTATTCATGGGTTACTATTCACCCGATTACTATTCACTCTAGTATCATTCACTCAGATATTTGGGACACTTTTCATGTCGGGATACTATTCATAGGGTACTATTCCTGAAGTACTATTCACCGAGTACTATTCACCCAAAAAATATATTTCTTTTCTGTCCAAATTATTTTTGGTACATGAATATTATTCTTGAATTTTACTCTACAAAGCAGTATCATGTTGACAATTTGACGCTTATTGATTTTGGATAAATTAAATTATAAATCTTTAAAATTTATCCTTGAACTTGTTTTATTGAATTATTATGTCATTGTCATCATCCTCATGCTTATATTGTGATGAAAGTCATCTTTGGCTTACGTGCATAGATGGACTGTTGATTATTGGTTTTACAGCTTGTATATTTTAGCTTACGTGCAAAGATGGACCGTTGATTATTGGTTTTATAGTTTTATATCTTTTGAGCTTACGTGCAAAGATGGATGGTGTATAACATGATCATAACCATCGGTGATAATAACGAATATCCTTGGCCCGTAGTAAGTAATGGATAATTCGATGATGTTATCAAGCGGGATCATGACCATTAGTTAACAAATTGAATGTCTTTGGTTGTAAAGACAATCGATGCATAAATTGATTAGTATGATCATGACCATTGGTTTTTTAGTTGAATATCTCTGGCCCGTAGTGCAAAGGTAAACAATTGATTGGTATGATCATTATTATTACATTTGAATATCTTTAGCCTTTGGGATAAGGATATTGAGTAAACGTTCTATTAAGTCTTTGTGGAAAGGAGAAACTGTTGATTTACATAATTATAAATATGAATTGTGGATTTAACTATAATCTTTGGTGGTTTAGGTGAAGACAGGAGATGATAGTTCTTTTTGTCTTGGGAATAACAAAGAACTGTTGTTGAGTATTACAAAAATAAAATATTAACGATGGACTTTTAATCTAGAAGAGATAGTAGACATTATGTTCTACTTGACTCTTCTAATGGATTGCTTATTTCGCTGTAGTTGTTGATCTAAAACTTGTTGTCTATTGTATTTTATCAGTTGTTATATCGTTGAAGGCTAAGGATAATTTATTCTCGCATTATCTTAGTCATAATATTTCTTCTTCGGGCTAGTTGAGCTCACCTTTTTCTTTCACTATTCTCTTCAAGAAATGAGAATATAAATGGACCGGCCTGGGAACCATTGATTTTATTCCGGATGGTTGTTTCAAGAGTCCTCACTATTCTGTGAAATAGTGTGATAATAATTGTAACGAGGACTCAATTGAGAGTGGATATTGTCTAGAAGGCAATATTCTTGTTTAAACTCTCAACTATGTTTTGTCGTATTGTACACGACGGTTGTATACTTAAGTTTGTAGTTGATTTATGTAGTGTGATATCTGGCGACCCAGATGGGTGATGTATACATGTTTTGGGGGCATCACAAGTTCAGCGTAAACTATAAGTCGAAGCTGTGCGTAAGGCAAGTTTCCTAACTTCATTCATATTTTAAATGAATGCTAGTTTATTAAACTTTCTCAGATGTTGAACTTGAGAAGTTTTGTCTATGTGCAAATGTGTGATATTTGTACAAGGTGGTAGAATGTATGAGGCATTGTGCCACAATTTTAACACTTCGGTGTTTCTATGAGATGAACTGTTCTGTGATTGAACTGTTCAATATGAGAATGTTCTGTTTATACATGAACCGTTATTGTTAAGTATGTGCTAATGATTCTAGCCAGACAGGATGTGTATGAAAAAAGGTAGAAGAATGAAAGTATTTTAAAGTGAATTTGACTAATGTTTTAAAAATGATAGGAATCAAAATTATTCCTATTATTCAAGTTGCTTCATAACCTTTGTTCAGTTATTGAAGTCTTAAAAGAATGTTTAAATTCTTGAAGTTGTTTATTCAACTGCTATGACTTGCTAAGCAATTGAATGCTCACACTTGCTTTAAATAAAAATATTTTCAGCGAACGATGTTAGAAAGAATTTAAAACATCTCGTAAAGATCTAGTTGATCGTTATCCAGACGAAGTGCCATTCAGTATATGAATGAGCGTGAAGATCAAGCCAAGACTTGTAATGTAGAATAGTTTAATTAAACTAAAGGCTAGTTTAATTAATGAACTGCTATATATCCTTGGTGGCAGATAAAAGTCACTCTTATAAGATGTAAAGAATAATGTAATTATCATTATTTGTCATGAACGAGGTTATAAGGTATAAGAACATGGGATTTGAGAATGTATGTTGTTATATTTAGCTATATAATGATGTATGTTTGGCAAGAGATGGGACCAAATCCGGGTGTGAAGATAGACCGAATTTCAGGGCGTTACACTCGTCATCTCCATCATGCTTTATATCACCAGCCCACTCGTCATTTGCCACGTTGTAGATTTGATTTGATTTTATATTATACTGAATAATAATAATTTTTTATTTTATTTTATTCTAATTTTTTATTTTATTTTATTTTGTATTATATTATATTATCTAAATTTTTAAATTTATTTTATTTATTAAATTAAATTCATTTTATTTTATTGAATTTAATTTATTTTTCTCTAATTTATTATTATTATTTATTTTATTTTGTATTATATTTTGTAATTAAATATATTTTATTTTATTTATTTATTAGATATGATTTAAGTTATTTCATTTAGTTTTATTTTCTTTTTTTAATTTATTTTGTATTACATTATAATATATAATTTCTTTTCATTAAATTATTTTATATCAATTAATTTATTTTTATAATAATTAAAAACTAAGTAAATACTACTTAGTTTATTTTAATACTGAGAACCTAATTAAATAAACACATAAAGCCCGCATATTTTGCAATTAAAACATCAAACAAGATATATATTGCAACACATCAAAAATATCCCAATTTTAAAATAATATCGCAAACATATTATCCATATCTATAATTCAAGGCATGCAAATAATCCCAATTTCAGACCAAAATTAACCACAATATATTTTAGACCAATTACACCAATTTTCATCCTTATTTCTTACCAACTTCAGAGCAACAATTAACTTAATTATCCAATTTAATCAGAACATTATATATAAATCAAATTATAAACCAACTTCATATATAAAAACTCATCCGTATAAACGAAAAGAATAACTCAAATTATGCCTTGTAAAACTCATCAGTATGAATTAACCAAATCATGCAGTATAAAACTCCTCAGTATTGTCTAAATTAGTTCCCAAATTCACATATAAACCAACTTCAGCATTACCTAGATTAATTACATATTAATTATACAATGGCTGAATGTCATTTATATCTTTTCAAGTTGTCACTCACTTTCAAAATCGTCCCTAAAGTTCATTTTTCGTCAATTAAATCCTTAAAGTGACATTTTTTGTCATTTCCGTTCCTCCTACCCATTTTGCCCCAAACCCGACCCATTTTAATCAAATTTTGACCCAACCCGACCCAGTTTGTTCCAGCCCAAATTTTTAATATTTAAAATAAAATAATTATTTTTAATATTTTAAAATAAAATAATTATTTTAAAAATAGTTCTTTTAAATATTTTTAAATAAAATATTATTTTAAAATAATAATTATATTTAATATTTTAAAATAAAATATTTTTAAAAAATAAATAATAAATGAATTTAATATTTTAATATAAAATATTTTTTTTTAAAATAATTTGAAAATAATAATTCTTTTTAATATTTTAAAATAAAATATTCTTTTTAAAATAATTAATATTTTTATATTTTAAAAAATATTATTATTTTAAAAAGTTTTAAAAATAATTATTATTTTACTTAAAAAATATTAGAAACTTTAATTTTTTTTCAAAAATGAGTAAAGTTTCATAAAATATAGATTAAAAAAAAATAAATTTAAAATTATTTAAATCTTAAATATTGTTATGAAAATTTACATCTTTAAAAATATTATTTTTCTTTTATGAAAATATATTTTTATTTTTTTAATATATATTTTATAAAACCTTACTCAATTTTTTTTAAAAAAAAATTTTTTACCAAATTTTTTTCCAAAAATAATAATTTTTTAAAATTAATTTTTTTTTTTTTAAAAAAAGTTGAATCAATTTTTTTTATCTTTTTACTGTTTTTTGTAATTTAATTTCTATTTTTAGTTTTTGTTTTTAAAATTATAATATTAAGAATACATATAATAATGGTAAAGATATTAACTTCTATTTTTCTGAAAAATAAAGTTTTCCATAAAAATAAAAATCTACTTTTTTTGTAAAATAAAATTTATTTTTTTTTGTTTAATTTTTTTGAATCTATATTTTAGGAAACTTTAGTCATTTTTGAAAAAAAAAAATCTAATATTTTTTCTTAAAATAATAAATATTTTTATAACTTTTTAATAATAATATTTTATTTTAAATATAACAAATAATTATTATTTTAAAATAATTTTTTATTTTAAATTTTAAAAATAATAATAATTTTCAAGTTATTTTATATTAATATATTAAATATAATTATTATTTTAAAAATAACATTTTATTAAAAATAATAATTATTGTTAAAAATATTTTTTTTAAAATATTAAATATAATTATTATTTTAATTTTTTTAAAATAATATTTTCTTTTAAAATATTAAAAATAACTATTTTAAAATAATAATTTATTTTAAAATATTAAAAATAATTATTATTTTAAATTATTTAAAAAATAAAACTTTATTTTTAAATATTAAATATAACTATTATTTTGAAAATATTAAAATTATTTATTTTATTTTAAAATATTAAAATTTTGGGTTGGGTCAAGTTTTGGTGAAAATGGATCAGGTTGGGGTCAAATCGAGTTGGAGGAACAAAAATGTCAAAAAATATCACTTTAATGACCTAACTGATAAAAAATAAACTTTAGGGATCACTTTGAAAGGGAGTGACAACTTGAAGGGACATAAGTGTCATCCAACCTTTCTATATAAAAATTATGGCTAAATGAAGATTAATTATAGAAATTAGGGCCAAGTGTAAGAACAAGTATACTGCAATTACTTAATTTATGCATTTAAGAAAATAATAAAAAATAATTTTTGCAGCAATTATAGAACCTGATCGAGTGTGTTTGTTGTTCCAAGCCAAGCTAGGCAGTGGATGGGAGTTTTAAAGATGGATCGGGAGAAGGAAAAGTTTGGATGTACGTTGGAGGTGGCAAACAGAGGCGGCCGGGGAGGTAGGGAATACAGGTGGGGGAGGTGGATCGATGGAGAGAGAGAGAGAGAGAGAGAGAGTTGAGCAAAAGTTGCTGCAAAGAGAGAAAGAAAAGAAAATAAAATAAAGAGAAAATCTGGTGCGCTGTTAAGTGAAGTAGGGTTTTATTTATTTTTGATAGAATTTGATCGAAATTAATTCCGTCAAGAATAAGTTAGTTTTGACTTGAAAATAAGATTATTCTATCGAGGATAGCTCTTGCAATGACGAAAAGTTTTGGCGCCTATAATACCACGCATTTTCAACAAAATCGATTTTTGAGAGAATTATATCCGTTAGAATTAGTTCTTGTAGTGACATATGCTTTCAAAATCCACTACCAAGATTGTTTTCCTCACTTTTTTTTTCTTTTTTGTTTGCATATATATACTTTTTGTGTATATATATATATATACCGGCCAAGTAGATAGATAATGACATTAATTGTGGTATATATATAGTAGTATTAAACAAGTAATAAAGACTGGTTTTAAAGAAGTGGCCACACAAAAGATGATATAAGGAACAAAATAAATCAATGTCATCCAATTTAGTAGACTAGTGCCGCCCATTTTATTGGTATCTTTACCTTTTGTAGATGGTGATTGTAGAGGCGTGGTCATGGGATGCATGGGGTGGATAATTTAATTATTGATAAAACAAACGTACGGGACTCAAATAATCAAACGGTCGGTCCTACCTACCTATTTTTCATAATGCATGTTTAATTATAACCAAATTAAATTAAATTAAATTATAAGACCTAAATTAGTTGTACCTAGCTAGCTAGCTAGCTTCATATATTTTAGGTTTAACATAATACTACCCGTCATATATTTAATTTATTTACTTTGGAGGAAGAATATATATATATATATATATATATATATATATATATATATATATATATATATATAGTTGAAACCACCCGGCACGGCAGGGCAGGCAGTCATCAAAATCCACAAGCATATGTTCCTAGCTAGCTAGTTTTGATCTAATTGGTTCATTCATAGCAGTCACAATTAATCCAAGACCCACAACAGTACGTACCATTTTTGCTCATACTCAAACTTAATTCTTCCATTATTTTCTAAAGCTATTGGTATGTATGGGTTTAATCATTGGGCCGGGGCAAAATAGGAAAGGTAAATACTAAGTCTTCTCTTGCTCTCCCTCCAGTTATATATATATATATATATATATATATATATATATATATATATATATATATATATATATACGCACACATACATACATATTATTTTACTTATAAAAATGTCAACTTAATGTCTTTTTCTCCTAATGTGAAGTCACGTTTCTGTAAATTATAATTTACGCACATAGAATTATTATTTTTAAAATTTAGCTTGTCCAATATACAAAAAATTTAAATAATTGAGTAGCAAAGAACGTTGTTTGCCGTTTTACCGTGGTGGTGAAATAACAATGAGAGAAATTTCAGAAAAAAGTCATTTACAAACCTGAAATCATACTTAATTATGTATATACAGAAATGATATAATAGACATATATAATGCACGTGATCCCTTGTATGGTAAAATATATGCCTATGACTGCGTTTAATTTGGTAAAACGCCAACGATGATATATCAGAGTTCTTTTTTGAGAAAGTTCGAAGCATTTTTATCTGGGCTATGTTTGTTTGCAAAGATTATATTTTGAATTAATTTCAAGTCTTTTGTTTGTTTTCAAAAATAGACTTAGGACTATTAGTCTCGATATAATAAAATAACTTAAAATGTAAGATTATTTAATATTATATCTAATTAAGTATTATAATCTCTATCATTTGAGACTAAAAATTTATAAACTAAATTAACCTTTATTTACATGAGATAAAACTTATAATACATGATAAAACATTAATAATATGAGATAATGACTTTTGAAGCAGATAACGCGAGCCTTCTTGAGCAGATTACATGAATAATGGCTAATAATTGGTTGCCATTTTTTCTCTCATAATTATCATTGACATTGCATTATTTTTGTAGTTATTCTCAAAAGTTTAGTAGATGGCAATAAGAACCATTGGTTTTAAAGAGTTTTCCCTTGTGAACAGAAAGAGAAGAAAAAAGCTTCTAGGCTTAATCACGTTATATTTCAACTAATATCGAATTTTAGAACAAATAATTCTAATCTTTCTTTTAATTTTAGTTTTCACAATTTTTAATAAAATTTTAATATTTTATATATCATCTAGTTTGCACTATTAATTTGTTAATTTATTTACTAATTTATGATAGTTTGATTGTCAAATATTTTACATAAGAAGAGCATGGTGAAAAATTATGAATTCCTAATTTATTTCAACAAAGATTTAAAAGTTTATAATTAATTGTTTATCATTTTTTAATGTATAAAAAAATTTAAATTATAGTTTAAAATATGTTATTATTAGTAAGGGTATAATAGTCCAAACAATATTTTTTATCTAATCTTTTAATTAATCCTAAAAAAATAAACATAACATATAATTATTTTAAAGTATCCTGTGAATAATATCATAAAAAACAAACATGTGCTTAGGACTATTTAATCTTAAGATTAATAGTCTTGCGATTATAAGCACATGGATTATAATTCTTGCAAACAAACAAGACCTTGGTTCATTATGTATTTTATTTATAATGTTGCTATGTAAGACCCCGAATTTTATGAAATAAAAGTATTCAATTTTTCTTATAATTACAATTCAATAAATGGTTAAATTGATAGAAAGTTAAAGTTAAGGGTGATATATGAAATTTTTTAAAAAGTACGCAAGTGGTTATAAAATATTTATTGTTGTCGGGGAATATTCGTTTGGTCGTGGAATATTCTTTCCTCTTGCTTGGGAATATTTGTACGACGCCAAGTACCAATCATTGTGGCCCCATAACTAAAGTTTATTAGATGAAAGAAAACGACAAATATAAGTTGTTTATAAACGACCAGTAGTAGTTATTCTGAATAATCTTTGTTAAAATACTCTAATTGGTTAAAACACAAGAAGACACTGCGGTATTGCACCAATTATTGATTTTACGTAAAGAAGACACTACTCAATAATTGTTACGTTAATTATTGCTCAAAAGATTTTATTTTATTGATTCAATAATTCTTGCGTTGATATTTTATTTTATTTCAATAATTGTCACTATACAAGATCTTCCATTATCGGGCTAATAATTCATATTATCTCGAATAATATTATTAGAAAATATTATTGGCAATGTCTAGAAAGTTCTGCTCAAGGAGAGGTTTGGTCACCTAATCAAGTGCCAAGAGAGAGAAATTCTTATTGAAAGCCCTTCTTTCCTGAAACCGCCTGGTTGTCAATAATGTGTTTCTGTAATATTATTTGTGAATAATTAATTATTGATTTATATGATGAGAAAAATATTGATTTTATGAGGATATAGATGGAGAAAATTTTTAATGTGACAATTGTTGAAAATTAATATTTTATCTTTTTCTGATAAAATAATTCAATTAAATATATTATTTTAATAATATATTAATGATGATATTTTTACGATGAATGTGGGATATATGAGTATATGTGGAGGAGTATTTTGTTACCAAAAATATTTAAAGCATGTTTTATGTGTCGGTGGACCCCATTTCTTGACTGAAATTTGATTATAGCCTGTAAAATCATCCGTTTATGAATTTCGGTCAATTTTTGTTTGGAATTTGGAAAAACTTCCTTCTGCAAAGTTGTAGATAATGGAATTTCCTATGAAAAGTCGCGAGTTTTGAATTTTTCTGATAAAAGGGCTATTTATTATGAATTATTGAAGTTCCGAAGCTCCGAAATAATTGATTTTTGGAAGTTTAAAATAATTTAAATAACAAAAATATTTTTTACATTTTGTTTCCCTCATTTAACATGTGTTAGGGGCTGAGTTCTGATGTTGAGAGCATACGTATGAAGTCTTGGAAAAAAAATATAATATTATTATTTTAATAAATTTTCTGCTTTGGTGTTCTAAGCAATTTCCTATAAATAGGATGCTTAGGTTATAATTGAAAATCACACCAGAAACTGAAGTTTTCTCTCTCTATATTATCGAGCGTATTCTTGTGAGTATTTTGAGTATACTTTGAGTATTGTTATACTCTGGTGCAAGTTCGATTCAAATTATTCCATTCCAAATCTAAGATCGCTTTTTGAGGTAAGGGATAATAAAGGATTTTAAGGGTTATTATTTCGAAATTCTTCTGAACCTTCAAAAATTCTGTAAAAATTTGAAATGATAATTTGATGAGTTTTGTTGATTGTGTCCAAAAATGGCATTTTTTGGATGTATAGATTAGAATTTTATGAAGAAAGACTATTTTAAAAGTAATCGCTTATAACTCCTTGTGGTTAACTCCAAAATTGATGAAATTTTTATTGGGAATACATCTATATAATATCAGTATACCCTGTGAATTTCGGAATTTTTGGATAAAAGTACAATTTATGATAAATGTTTAAATATTCGGTGGTTTTGGCCATGTGAAAAATAGTAAATGACTTTTAAAAATTCTGAGAAAAATATATGTTCAATATAGGACTATGTTCTGCTAAATTCCAGAAAAGAAATATTTTTAGAACTGATTTGTTATTTTTCATGAAAATGGACTAGTTATGAGTAAATGAATTAAATATGTTATGTGAGGTAAGAAAATTAGAAAATAGGATTTTATGGTTTGAGAATCCTACATGAGGTATATGCAGATTTTTGATGAGAATTTTGGTTATTGGTGATGAAATCTTATGAGTTTGGCATTTTAGAATGATTAAATGCATTATTTAGTAAAGTGTAAACAATTAAAATAAATTGTTTATAAGCTTAAAAAATATTATTCTTTCAATATCATTATACCGAAATATTGGTATGAATTTTATTGTAGAATTTCTACCTTTTTGAGTCGGGTTTACTATTCATGAAATACTATTCACGAGTTACTATTCATGAGTTATTATTCACGGTTTCTTATTCATGACAAAATTGGTTTCTTTTTTCTAACCAAATTATAGTTGATTTATGAATATTACTCGAGATTAAAACTATATATTGATTATATTGATTTTATTATCATATATTAAATTTTATAACCCTTGATGTTGAAATTCTCTTTCACCTGGAGTGTAAAGATGGGTAGATTATTGGCATGATCATGACTAGGGTTCTCTTTGGCCAAGAGTGAAAAGTTGAATTGTGGTGGTATGATCATGACCATTGAATTTATAATTGAATATCTTTAAACTTAAGTGCAAAGGTGAATTGATCAACATGGTTATAATTATTGTTTATATAAATTCTGAAATGATTATATATTTCTTTGAGATATTAATATATTTGGCCTGTAATGCAAATATGAACTGTTGAGGAATATCTTTGGCCTGTAGTGCAAAGATGAATTGTTGATGAATATCTTTAGGTCGTTACATACTATATTATACGTTGTCATTACATCATGGGAGACGAGTGTTATTTAACTCTGAACACCATAAGAAAAGCATAATTGTCTTATGAACATAGTATAAAGTATTAGCCCTAACATATTCTGCATATCAATTTTAGTATGTATATAGCCCCCGCATGAATAAAATTGACTGTCAAACTTGTGTAAATGTTATGGAAACTCTGAGAGAGAGAGAGAGAGAGAGAGAGAGAGAGAGAGAGAGAAGAGAGAGACAAAATTGTAAATCATCTGTATAGAGAGAAGTCTTGAATTGATGCCTTGAACTGTCCAACCATTTGTGTAAATCGAAACGATAAAAATTCACATAGTATCTTTTTAGACATTATTTGAATCTCATGATTTTGCTCATTTCGGTCCCGAATAACTCCAGATTTATGAGTGTTTTATAAAGAAATATAGCCTTATCTTTCTCATAAAATTGACACTATTCACACTCACATAAGTTAACAAGAGTATCCTGCTATACTCCACTTGTTTATCAAAATTTAAAAATCATTAAAAACATAATTTATCCTACAACTGCTACAGGTATCACTATATCGTATATATGAGTGAATATAAAAAATTATTTTCTTCATAATGATTTAGTTGAATCGTTCACATTTTATCCATCAGTTCTATCACTCATAAAAATATTTTATGCAACATCCCTCATATCTAACTGTTGAGTATAATTCAGATACAAAACTATATTCAACTGTAAAAACATTATTTAAACTAATGCTAAAATAAAAAAACACATAAAAATGCGTAATACTTTAGCTATGAGGTGGGGGAAATACTGTATATAACAAACTCAACGAGTCAGTTCGCGAGTAACAATGTTCAGCAACAACCCAAACGTCTGCTACACCAACGGATGCCTGTCAACCAGAGCACCAAGTTGGTCATATGGAGCCGCGTGGAGCTAATTCCTGGACAAGTAACGGATCGTCTTTTACATTTGTCGGCTTAAGATGTGTTATTGGGCATTTTCCACCTGCTGATTAAACACTAATCAATCAGCGGAAAGAAATGACAGGCTAAAGATGAAGAGCTATAACAGTACAAAAATTCCAGATCATATGTTGGAGATTACTTTTTGCCTAATGTTTCCAAGATTACTATTTCTGTTCCGAATACAAGTCCACCTAATTGTTCCATATTCACTGAATAATAATAACAATAATTGCAGGAGTTGCAAGTTCTAAAGTACAAGACAGGAGCAGGTGGGGAAGAGGGAGGGAGGGAACATAAAGGTCAATCATCACTAGAGGCAACAAACATGATGGTGGAATGGAGTGGATGGTCACAATGTTATGCGGATAAAAGATGGGACAAAATGAGTTCTCTCTCGAACAACAAATCCAGTGAAATGGACAGACCAGCAAAGTTGGATGCTTTTGCAACTATGGTTAAGATTCTTAGGACAAACACAGTTTTCTTTATCCAACTAATAGTGTTTACTTACCCACCTGTACCCTTCATTATTTGTTGGTGGGTCTGGACATGGTAAGGGATTCAATCCTATTAGCAATAGGGGGGTAGGGGGGTAGGGGGGGGGGGATCAAAGACGATCCCCATTTTGATTTTGGTTTTAGATATTTTTGAGGAAAAGAGGTTGGTAGGAGGGAAATTGTCTCCAAAGTATGCTGCCCTTGCTATAGAAATGCATACATAGAATCTGGTCTCATCTTTAACCCTGACAAGTTTCCTGCTACATTTTGGCCTAACCACTAGAACCCGAATGCTAATACACGTTCTCTTGACCCGGTCCAACCTCAATTTGCACACAGACATCCTACTGATGGATAATATAAACTGTTAAAAGAATCTGTTTAAAACTTCAATTTCAACAAAAAGGCCAAATTAGCAGAAAACCTCAATTCTAACAATGGCATGAAACCAAATTGAAATGGTCAACATTCACAGCCTAAGACACTGTCCACACCCTAAATCATTTACTCTTTGCTAGGCCAATACCACGGAACCTGGTCCATCTCAGTGCACTACAGTTATAGCAGTAAGCCCTTTCGAAAGAAAATGGAAATACAATAAGAATCTACCAAACAATTTCAGGCTACATGCTAAAGTTGTCCCAGAACCGACGGTTTTCACTATTACTTCTCATTCTTTACCTTCTGCTGCTGCAGCACCAATCTAATACTAACTAAAAGTAACAGTAAGGTTAGTATAAATGGAGTCAAAAGAATCAATAATACTTTCCTTGGGAATGCAAATGTCACAACGTGCTATCATATAAGTTTTTTTAATTCAAACATTTCCCTAAGAAATAAGTGACTAAAAACAACATAAATCATTCTCTACTGGGTTGGATAACAAACAAAACATCACAACAAACAAGACACACCTCATTCTGCTTAATATAAGCTTCCTGATTAATCAGCACAATTTTGGTGATCTGGAGATCAAATTTATGGATAAGCTTGTTAATTTATTTAATTAGAAGAAAAACAAAGCTATTATAAAGATGTAAAGAAATGGATGCCAAGACTTCATTAGACATGTCAAAAGGGTATTGGATCTATGCAAAACATATAGCTTTGAGAAAAAGGATTGAAGACTGGGAAAAATAGACCATGTCACTTCCAAAGAAAAGTAAACTTCAAGGTACAGGACAAAAGAAGTGTCACTGGCCCATCTCATTTCGAGTGAATGCTGCAACAAGATGTCACTTGGGGCTCTTGCTAATGGAGTATTATATTACATGTGCGGATAAATCTTGTTCAAAATCAAGATGGGGCAATTTCTTGTCCTAGAGGTTGGGGCCTACAACTGGATGGATTCAATCATAAAAATATCGTTAGCTAAAGACAACAGGTGAAATAGCCCAAGAGATGGCCAGGTAGTCCAAAGAAACACTATATAGTGAAACATAAGGTTCCAGCACAAAGAGGGGTGATGTCCTACATGGATCATTATCCAGAGGACAGAACACTAATCAAGGATTGCAAACTACGATACATACCAATGTGACGTTTAATTAATGGATTACATTTTCTGTACAGTTCAACTACATTACATACATGCATCCTAGAGTATATTCTACTTCTCGACAATTAAGTGCACAAATGAAGTCAGAAAAATGATATCTATAGCAGTATGGCCCATAGCAAGCTGAGATACTCTGCAATCCTATGGCTTTCACAATTAAGACTAGTCCAGTAAAGTCCTGTTTGATCTGGAAAGCAACTGCAACTGATGTTGAATAATTGTTCCCTCATCCACCAAGAGAGGCTCTCAATTCTCAATGTCAACTCACCTTCATGTGTGGGGTTTCAGAGACTGTTTATTTGCTTCTGAACAAGTCTTCAATTAAACTTTAAAGATCACAAGAAACGTAATCTACCAATACTCGTGTTGTATTAAATAGAAACAAGTAGTGGAAGAAGGGTTTGGGGAAGGATTTTCTAAATGCCAGGTTGGTGCAATTGGAACAGAGTGAGATTTCTGAAAGCAGCTTAATATCTTAACTAGAGAGTACAAATATCAATTGATTAAATTCAAATGGAAAATCGATAAGAGTTGACAAAAAGATCAATAAGGAGAATCCACTATATAAATTTGGAAGCAACTAGGATCAGTCAGTGGACGGTGCTAATTAAATAAGCTCCTGTCAGTCCATAGCATTATTTACATCTGTAGGATGTTGACACAGGATGGAGTGCCCGTGGTTGGCCTAGATATCGTTCTAGGTTTTAGGTTGACAAAAAGTGATAAATCTCGAATCCATGAGAATTCCTTGAATCCACAAGAGAGAAAAATAATCTCAAAGAAAATTTATAATCAAAGTCTTCCATACAATCCAATATTTGATTCCCTTTTACACTAAGGGAGGATTACATTTGAAAAGGAAAGTCGACCAGAAATTAAATGACATAATCAAATCCCTAAAATCACGCCTAAAATATTCATAATTAATATACCTACTTAAACTAAAGGCCCTTATTAATGCCTAAACAAAATTAATTTGAGGCTAGAAAATCCTAAAAACTAAAAATCTAAAAATTACAATTTGATACAATAAAACATCATATATTCCTCCATAATTGAATAAAATCCAAAATATAACTATTTTGTCCCGCATCAGATGTAATGCCCAAAATCTGGTCTGAAAGACGTGTGTATTTAACAAGGTAAAATTTCCAAAGTAGCGAAGGATAACAAAATAGAAAACTAGATTGACTTGGAAGTGTATATCTGGGTCAAAAATCCCATCAGCTTAACAAACTGGCAAGTACTTTCAGGTACTGAATTATCAAGTGAGCAGCAATGGAATATTACTACTATAAATGTGGATATTTTATTTTCATTATACAAGTTACAAATATTATACGTGTTGCTACTTATTGTTCCTCATAACACTATCGTATGCGCAGTTGAAACTAAAACAAAAAGAACATGTGTGATGAAAAAGCAGACAAAGAGATGAAATACCAAACCTGCTACAACATCACTACAGATGAGCCTTCCATTGTGCAGGGTTAATAAAACTCTGTCCTATGAGATGACTGTAGGTTGTTTCCTCCCAGTGAAGTCCTTGAGTTTTGAAACAGACAGAGCCAGATCTGAAATAAGAAAATAACAGAAGACAGCTAGTGAAATAACAATGAACAAGCCTATCAAGGGTTTCAGAGCAATCTGGGCATCCATGCCATGTTTGGAGACATCGGACTCATACTGCTCAATATACACTCTGATGGTTACACCTGCAGAGCCAGTTCCCTGCAAAATAATTTTACCGAGGTAGTTCCTGTTGAAAAGAATATAAAAGCCTGGGAAAACTGAGAGAGGGATATAGATTGATCCAGACTGCTAAGCGAAATATGATCCTAGATCCATCAGTGAAAACAAACCAAACACCTTGCTTGGATGCCACACTTCCATCTACCTGCATAGAAGTAAGATATGAGTTAATTACGAGAGACCAGAGACATTAACTTACAGGATCAGTATATGTGAAGTCATCGGCAAATTGAAGGACATAATTTACTACTAAAGGACTCTTTTAGTACATAAATTATAGTAAAGGGTGAAAAATGTCGATATACTTGGACAATAATCTTACCATATTTGTCGCCTGCCTTGCTCTTTGAAATTAAATCTCTAAGATATTCTACCATTTTATTGGCTCCTTCTGACTCGCATTCCTGTTTGAAAAGTTGATTTCAGAACTTTGCACTTCAACAGAATGCAAGTAAATTCAATTCCAAATAAATTGTACGAACTACAAAAACTATATTGTAGTACATCATAGAATGATGCTTACCTCAAAGTCATACCTGGAGAAGTAGTTCCTTCCATAAGTGGCCCAATGCTCCTTTAAAACATCAGTGACAGAAATCAATTGCTCCCCAGGTTTCTTGCCCTTGTTTCTATATGCTATTATTGAAAGCCAAGTTAACAGAGCCCTGTCAATAACAAATATTGAAGACAGCCCACATGGGGTTCAGCACTTACAGTGAGTCGGTGATATCCTGAGAATAAGAGAGAAATCACAAAGACCCTAACGCACAACATCTAGAATCTTAAACAATACGTCTTGGGTTCTCAACCTCTCGAACACAAGATTTGGGACCAAGTCAATTAACATGTTACCTAAACAAATCTTCTCCTTCACATGTGAGTCCTAACATCATTGAACTACTCCCCCTTAAGTATGAGCATATATTCTCAGCCCTCAAACGCAAAGGCCTGTGCATTACATGAGCAATTACAAGAGAACTCTCAACATGCTGAGGCTTGCGTATTACTGGCTTCTTCAGCAATTACACCCGAGCTGAAGCAGTTTGTCAAGGTACACACACGTGGAGGAGGGATTTATTAAGGTAACATGCGAGTTGACATTTAACATCAATATTCAAGTGTGATGTTGAAGCTTAATAAACAAGGTTAAGAGAATAAGAGAAGCAGGCTAAGTGGAACAAGGGTGTGGGGCTTGTGGAAGAATGTGAAGTGAATGTGTCATTTGAAAGACAAATGCTTCTTTGTGGAAGAGCACACGAGGCTTGGAGTATTGTGATAGTGGAATCACACGAGGGGGAGATTTATAAAACAAAAATTAACTAAAAACTTGTTTGTGATGAAGATTAGAATGTCAATATGACACAACCACAACATCCACCAGCCATCTTGAAGAGATTTCAATATTTAGCTTTAACAAGGCATTGAAACAACTTTCAAAGCAAATTCTGTTGGAACTTATATAAGCAGTTGACAAGAAATTTAGAATGGAAATTGTTTGTCAATTACTTTCTTTTTCAGATAAAAAAAATTCTGGTCAATATAGTGTAAGCATATACCATATGCCATCCTTCTCGCAAATATGGTCAGAACCTGTTCCAAAACTTTCTTCGCTGCAAATTGACAACTTTCCAGCACCCATTAAATTCCCAAAGAATTTCCAACCAGAGATAACCTGAAACAAAAACATTCATTCTTAAAAAAACATAGTCTGTATGGATCACTGAGTCACCATAAATGTTCTTTAGTCCTTAGTAAGCCAGTTATCCAATGGTACTTCGAAAATAAAATTGAATGCCAAACCTCGACAAAAAAGGAAGATTCAATTTCTGAGCAATGCGATCAAGAGTGCTACTTGTTGGCATAATAGATCTAAACCCTTCAAATGCAAAAGCATGAAAAATATTTCGATTAGCTGCGAAAGTTTCCTACCTAGGGGCCACTCTGGAAGTATGGAATGGCATCTTGTGCATTGTCTGCAATAATTGCAACAGAATCCGAAGGTATAACAAAAAATCCTCTACCGAGAATCATGTTTCTATCACCATCTCCTGAATAACCATCAACGCAACGACATTAGACATGTGGTTAAGCAGAGATACCCTACCCAAACTGGCATGAATGAGACTGTCAAGCAAATCGCACCAACTCATATATATATATATATGAGGCTCTAAAGCTTAACCTTTAAAAGCGAACCAAAAAGCGAACTGGTCGTCTTTGGTGTCTATGGCGAAGCGTCAATTCGACCCGCTAGCCAAGACTACATGGCTATGGCGACGGATCGAACTGTCATATAGATAGACACCAAATATATTCGCCTATATATTCACTTTAGAGACGGACCGTATATATATATATATATATGTATATATATATATACCCACTTATATATATTTCTTCAATAGCATTACATTTTTGGTAGGGTAAAAATCAACCAGACCCAAAACCTTCTTTAAGATATGCAAGAATATTCACGTTTATTTTATGCAACTGGTAAAATTGTGGAAATAGAAACAATGGCATAAAATATACTCTTCACTTACCATCACTTGCAGCTCCAAAGTCTAGTCCATTCTCTCCATACATAACGTTGACCAAATCCTTAGCATATCTTTTCCCAAACAAGTGAAAACATCAATAATGCTTTTCAATAAAGGCAAAGTTCAATGAATCTACATCAAAACTATCACCATCTTACGTAAGATTAGGATCCGGATGACCACGCCCAAAATCTTAAAGAGGCACTCCATTTGAAATTGAATCCTATACAACCAACAAACATTCTCAATCAAGAACTTTGATAATAGTTAAAATTCAGCCATCTACAAATTATTAGAGATGCGACATATACCGGATTAGCTCCAAGCTTGTATACAAAGATGGGTTCAGCATAAGCACCCGTATCGCATGCATTGCATAAAATATCAACCTGAATGTAACATCATCAAATGATTTCATTACTAGGATGATATATCTACCAATAATAATATTCAAGTTATGCTTGACATGAGAGTATGAGACCTATTTTCCTTTTTTATCTTTTTTAGTTAGCAGCAAACTAGACTTATGAAGGATTTGAATCCCGGCACGTGTAGATAAGGAAATATCAGTAGATCAACTTTGGCGGAATTTTGAAAAGAAAAGGTTTTAAGGAAATTTAAGAAGCAGTGTGGATATATTAGCCCCACATATTGATCTTCATTCTTTAAATTGAAAAATAAGATCCATTAATATACTCCATCCATTCCAAAAATAGAGATATATTTTTACTTTTTGGACAAAATACGCAAAATCCTAAAAACCAAAATCAATACAAAATTATTTAATTTGAATACAAACAATTATAACAATTGTAAACCAACTATAATTATAAATTAAAAATAAATCAATTTTGAATTTCTGGATTTCGCAAATTGAATTCAAAAGGTCGAAATGTATCTCTAATTTTGGAACGAGGGAGTAATAGATCTTGTAAAAGAAAAAATATTGGGGGACAGATGTGCCCTGAAGGTTCTTCATAGCGAACCATAGTAACGCAAGAAAAGTAATCATGTTTCTAAATAAACTGAATCTTGATGATAATAATTATAAAAGCTATCCATAAAATAAAATAAGCATGAAAGGATGTAAATAAGTTTCTCCAGTTAAATGATTATAAAATATGGTTGTTCTACGAACTTGTTAGTAATTATGAACGTTGTAAACCAAGAACTAAAGGGATGAAAATTTAACAACATAAATTATCTCAAAGAAGCATTTCAAGACAATTTGAGGAAAAACTTCTCCCACAAGCAAACACATGACAACAGATCCCTTCTGTGCAAACTTTTGTCTGTTTGGAATGTCTTTTTTAATCCGTTCTCTATTGTATTTTGCGAAACCATTTTCTATCTTCAAAAGGTAAAAATAAATAAATTAAAACATCACCAAAGCATACAACACTGTAATGGCATTTCAGCTTTTCCAAATCAGAATAAGAAATAATATGCCTAACAATAACCCAAAACATAGTACTGCTTATAGTGGTGGAAAAAATGTCCAGTTAAGATGCAAGTTATATATGTGTATATATAAAATATACTCCCATCTGCCCACGAAATATTTATTCTCATCTACCCACTGAAAAATTCTTGTCCCAATTTAATTTAGCTTCTTTTGCCAGCAGATAGTTTTGAGATAGGTGTAGCCCACTAAAAAGAATTACTACTTCCGGTCAAATTTAAGTGAGCTCTGTTGACCTGCGCATAGTTTCAGGACAGGTGTAATGAGTGCTTTGCTTTTCCTAACAACCATTGGATATTTGGATATAGATGTTTTTTACAATTATTTGATAGAGAAATGAATACGAACTCACTTAATTTGGGACTGAGGGAGTAAAATGATTTTCTAAAACAACAACCAAACATATACTGGTTTTATAACATTTGGAAGGCAAGAACTGGAAACAGATATAAAAAGCACACTATGAAACCAATATATGGATCGAGCATAGGAATTCTGATGCAATGGCAGTTATCAAGTATGTAACAATATATGCAGGCCCATATCAGTCACAGTAGTTGGCATACTCCACTAGACCACATACTAGCTATATAAGCAAAATTCCAGCAGTTATTATTACTAATGCGAACAGGTTCCATTGTCCAAATCAAACAGGAAGGTGAAAGTGTAAAGCCAGTTTAATAATTTTACATGCTTTCAACATAAGTTAGAGAGACAATTTGTACATTTGAAAGGGCTAAGGAATGTGGGTTGAGGTAGAGAACTGAAAGACCTATCGAACTAAAACAAATCAAGACCCTTGATAGAGTGGCATGGTCAAACTAGTTTTTAACAGCTGAATACAACAGAGGAAAGGTAATATTTTGTTTTTCTCTGTTTCCTTTTCCGTTCATCTATATAGTGATGTAGTTGAAGTGAAACAAATTTCAGCTGGAGAGTCATGGTATAACAGCAAATATGCAGCATACATCTAACTATGATAATCTATATTCATTTAAATCACATGTATTTGTAATCACATGCATATCGGAAAACATGCAGAATCAAACGCATGTAAACAACAAGGCATAAAGTAAAATATAATTAAAAACTTCTGATAAGCGAAAAATCAAATACATTCTGCACAAAACACCATACAGTTGATGATCTTCAATCCACACATTATCATATTTAAATTCCAAAAATCCATTAGTTGTATTCCTCACCTCCATAAGCTCCAAACAGTCAGAAACTGGGTCAATCATTTCAACACTAAATTTTCCATATTTTGTTACTCCAAGACATGAGAGGTCAACATCTGGAATGTCCACCATCTTTATTTGAGAGTGCATAGTACTTAAGCAATGTGTAATTTAGATGTAAAATTATTAAATTAAATGCTTAGACTATAGTACTGGCACACAAGCTAGTTGACGTCATCTTGTTGCCTACACACTTTTCGACACATAAAATAGAAACTTACTACAAATGAATGCAGAGAATACTTTTAGGATCAAGCAACAATTAGACAAACACATGAAGCAAGAAACTAACCTAGATTAAGTATAAGAAGTGTGAAATGAAAAAAAAAAATCAACTTTTGGGGCCTATAACTGTAATTTTGGTAAGATAATTTATAAGTTATTATTACTTCCTCTAGTTCCCTAATAGAGGCAAAAGCTTCACAAAACAATACCACAACAACAACCTTTAGGATGAAGAATTATAGAAAATAAACTAAATCACATTTAAAAGCATCCGGATATATCAAGTGTATCAACCCAAGCCAACACAAAGATGGATCTTGCTTGCATATTTTACTCTATCTAAATAAAATAATCAATTTCAATATCAATAACCTATAGTTTAAAAGACTTGTGAGGATTACATCACTATTTAAAAAGACTCAAAACCCTAATATTATTTAGAGATTAAAAAAATAATAAACTACTAAAATATCAAAACAAATAATTCCTAATCACTAATTAATGTCCTTTGATTCCCAAATAAAAAAATACATAAATCATTCAACTACTTTTGGGATTCAACAATAAAACTCCAAATCCAACTATAAAAATCTTGTTCTTGATTGATCTTGTTACCAAAAATGAATGCATTAAGTTTTAGGAGGTGAATTAATGAAAATATAGAATTTATTGGTTACATTTAAACCACTAAACCTTATGAGACAAATAAAATTTGAATGAATATAAATGTAAGATGTAATTAATCCCAGGCAAAACTATTGAATTGTGTACATACGGAAAGTGTGTTTCAAGCCGGACAGATTTAGGATGAAGAATTGATGGAAAATAAATTAGGATTTAAACTCCACGTTTAAACCACTAAGATCTCTTAAGTGTATCAACTCCACGTATCAACACCAAGATGGATAAACTACCTCTACGGTAGGATATCTCTACGGTATAAATAAAATAATCAATTTCAATATCAATAGTATGTAGTCTAAAAGACTTGTGGGGATTACATCACTATTTAAAAAACTCAAAACCCTAATATTACTTGGGGAATAATAAAATTACTAAACGACTAAAATACCCTTATTAATAATTCTTAATCACTAATTAATGTCATAAATTCACACTAATAAATAAAATACATAAATCACATCAACTACTTTAATATTAAACATAATAAAAACTCCAAATAATAAATATAAAAAAAATCTCTTCTTTGTTCTTGACTTGGAGTCCCCATCATTCTCTCTTGTTGGAGAAAACTCGACCTCGGGTTTTATAATATGATAGAATAAGTCACAAACTCTTCTACAACAGAAAAACATTTTGGAACACCTTTGACAACATCATCACGCGGTAAGGCTCAAAAATTTTGGAAAGAGAATTGATGAGAGCATCGCTTTTGTATTCAAAGGTGCTGAAAAGAAACTTTCTGGAACAACGAAATCAACAATGTCAACTTGGATTAGATCAACTTCTCAAATTGTCCTTTCTTTAGTAAAAAACAACTCAAAAATCAGAGTTTTTCTCAATTTGTTGCTCATACACAATGTTCTAAAAGGTCTTTAATGCTAAAAGGCGGTGACCCTAGCGCTAGGGGGCCTAAAGCGAAATTTTTTATTTTAAGCTAATTTTAATATTTTATGTTACATTTATCCAAACAAAACAATAATATAAAGCAAAACAATCTATAATAAAGATAATAAACGCCTTTACTTAAAGTTCAAACACATATCCATATTACCAATGTCAAAGTTCAAACACAAACATACAATTGTTGAAAGTTCAAACATATCTTTAACGCATTAGTTTTATTCATAAACAAGATTGTTATTAAATAATAAAATTTAAAATTTCAAGAATTCAATTCAATATTAAAACTTAAGAAACTAAACATAAATTTAAGAATTATATTGAATTAAACTAAATATTACAAATGTATCATCATTTATATAGTTTGAAGTTGGTACAAGTTCAAAAAGTTACAACTATAATAAAATTATCCAATTTGACTTGATATTGTTCACTTCTTGTTATGATTTGATATGCTACAACCCGCATTATGAATATAGTAAATCATTAGAAAAATAAATATATCAAAATCTGGTTTGAGTAGTTATTAAAAAAAAAAAAACTTTCCGCCTAGACCCCACCTAATTTCTTGGAGGGATTTTTTTGCTGCCTTGGGGCCTAAATGAGGAGCCATGGGGGCCTAGTGCCTAAGCGAGGCACCAGGGGTGCCTAGGCGAGGCACCAGGGGAGCCTAGCGCCTAGGCAGGAATTTTTAGTACACTGCTCATACACAATCTCTGGTTCAACTTTTGGAACTGCAAGAATTTTCATGGACACGTCACTACTGTCTGTAACCCCAAAATTTAGAAGATTCTCTTTTTCTTTCTCTTGCTCTGCTTGAATGTGCCTGCAAGTCAATAAGGACTTCTTTTATAGAAGAGATGTCATATTTTATAAAAGAGATGTTATCCTTTATAGAATAACATATAGAAACCATTTCATGTATATCTTTTTGAAGTTCTTTTGCTTTAACTTGTTAATGTTTCCTTACTTCAGCTTTTCTTTGTTCATCTTGATATTGACGTTGCAATTTTCCAAGGTAATCTTATACATCAACCATATCCCATCTAAGTTCTTCCTGTTTGGGTTTCAAATATCTATGACCACGTGTATTAATAAGGTAGTGTATTCGGCCACTTTTATCGTCAAGAAATCAAATGTACTATTTTTCTTCGGCAATCAATTTTTTAGTGACTCGAGACATTGGGTGTTTGTGAAAATGGGTTACAAAAATAAAATAAAACAAAACAATTTTTTAATTTTTTTTGATAACTTAAGAACCTAACTGAAAGAATATTTAAAAAAAACAGGGGCTAAAGTATGAATGCAAAAAGTGTAAATGTTGATTTAAAATGATAAAAGGTTACAAGTGAAAAGTATAAAAACTATGGGCTAAAATTGAAATATTAGATGAAACTATGGGGGAGCAAACTGTAATTTTGGTAAGATATTTATAAGTTAGAGATTAAGATTAAGGTTACTTCCCTCTTGTTCCCTAAAGAGGCAAAGTAGCAACAGCAAAACAACACCACAACAACCACCTTTAGGATGAAGAATTGATAGAAAATAAACTAAGATTTAAACTCCACGTTTAAACCAAGAGGATCTCTCAAGTGTATTAACTCCACGTATCAACACAAAGATGGATAAAATACATCTACAGTAGGATACCTCTACGGTATAAATAAAATAATCAATTTCAATATCAATAGTATGTAGTCTAAAAGACTTGTGGGGATTACATCACTATTTAAAGAGACTCAAAACCCTAATATTATTTAGAGAATAAACAAAAGTATTAAACTACTAAAATACCCTTATTAATAATTTCTAATCACTAATTAATGTCCTAAATTCACACTAATAAATAAAATACATAAATCACATCAATTATTTTATATTCAACATAATAAAAACTCTAAATAATAAATATAAAAAAAATCTCTTCTTTGTTCTTAGCTTGGAGTCCCTATCGTTACCAAAAATGATGCAGGACAGATTTAGGATGAAAAATTAATGAAAAATAAACTAGGATTTAAACTCCACGTTTAAACCACTAGGATCTCTCAAGGGTATCAACAATACGTATCACATAAAAGAACTTGCTCAATTAAAGTTTAGGGTAAGGAACTTGCCTCGTGCGTAAGCTATAAATTACAACTCACATTCACCTACACACATTACTAGAATCACAATAACTATTAGATATACTAACATCCACTTTCCAAAATAGAACTCACTTTTAGATAAACTTGTTACTTTATTACAAGTTTTACTTTACACCATATGCATTTCAGAAATCACAAGTGTTAACTTCGCAACACTTATTCACTATTCATGGTGTACCTTAAATCATAACGTATCGCTTTCATAACTTACTAATCTTTTTACAACTTTGGAATTACTAATCACATGATATGATTCTGTTTTAACCTCTTCATTACATGTTTGTCACATTAACATATCATTAGACTAGGTTATAATAGGTCTTCAAGGTATGTATAAGAATGTAGATCATCGCCTCTGATCGGTATGGTAAGCAGATTGCCCATACATAAGCTTCGATCACAGATCTTATTAAGCTGCCTTTAGACACTGAACACCGGCCTTGCTTATTTGGTACGAACAGAAACTACTGCAATCTGCTTTTAAACACTCTGTTTAGCCCAACTATCACGAATTTCATTCACAAAACAGTGATTTAAACACACCCAAATGTTATAGAACTCATATAAACATTGTTCCTCACATATCTACCAACTTAGAACAATTAATCAACAACTACAACCAATTTAAATTCTTTAAATTCCATGTTTTATATCAAAAACTCCATTTTTAACATCCTTGACAAAAATTAACACTTTGATCACAAATCTACACCAATTTAACTCATTCAAACTACGTTCTCTTCGTTTCTTACCGAATTAACATATTCAAGGCTCAATTTAAAGATTAGTTTACAAATTAACCACCAAATTTGGTACTTTCGCAAGCCATATATATAAACATGCACTGTAAACAATTTTCTTTCTTTTTAACATAATTAGCACACTAATTCTTGTCTAAATGCAAATTATAACACCACAATTACACACAATTTCAACAATTCAGTTTATATAACAACAATTCACCCAACGTCAATTCACGAAAAACATAAGACTCGTGAATATAAAGTATTCATATATATAATATTAAGGTTTTAGAAGTATACATTCTCTTGCTTGAACAATCCTTGCTAAAACACAGAAATTGTTTTGGATTTTCAGAACTTTTCCTTCAAACTCTCTCTCAATTTCTCTGTAAACTCTTTCTCTTTTCTTCTTAGGCTTAGGCCAAATCCTTTTTACGTAAAATCAACTCAAACCAACGCACAAAACTCAAACGTCTAAAACCAACGTTATAATAAATATAATAATAAGTTATCAGTTATAAAATTTAATATATTTTATTTATATTATTTATTATAATTCAATTAAAAATTCAAAAGTCATAAGGCTTTGTTTGGCAAAACACTTTTAAAATAAAGACTTAATATCTTTAAGCCTTGTTTGGGTAAATCCAATTAAAACTACTTTAATTTATTTTAATAAATCATTTATACTATAATTTATAGTCTCATATTATTTATTTGGATTCACATATCCAATCTTAGTTAAATAAACTAATTACAACATACTAAATAAATTTTCCCACTTAATCCAAATGTCACAAAATTATAATCTCATTATAATTTTATTTAACATATCACTTTAATTATTAAATTAAAAAGCAGTAAATATAGCAATTCATGAAATCTTTAATAACTCTCTAATTATTAAATTAAATTAGAGTATTATCTAATAAATTTAATTCACAAATATCTACTAACAACAACCACATAAATAAAATATTTATTTAATTTAATAAATATTTTAAATTACAAATAAAATCTTGGATTATTCTGAGATAAAATTAGGATATATTTAATTATATTAGTAGAATACTCTATAATATTAATTATTTAAATTAGTAGATAATTACTAGGATTTTATTTCCTTTTTTCATTAGGTTACTTAATATTGTACTATTAGGGTTTTTACCTATTCCTATATAAACACTTGTAATCAATTATTATGAATTATTGAATGATTGATTATTATTGAATTTTAAGCCCTGTGCTTATGGCTTTTAACCTAATTATGTCCTTTGAATCTCTTTTTTTCCTTCTTCCATTCTCGGCCTACATCACACCTTGATGCTCCAATCGTACTCAGGCCCACCAGGATTGTGGCTTGCGCTCATAATAAACCCACAATTGGCCTGTGAAATTAATTTTAATAGGCAAAAAGAAGAGTAAACGGTAAAGAAAAATGTTTCGTACATAAGATGAATAAATGCTAATAGCAAGAAACATATATGTTATTGCCTTTCTCTTCCTTATTACTGCAGAAACAACAGGTGTTGACATGATACCTTCCCTTCAATGATTTCAATGATGAGATTTCACAATTAGTTTATACAACCAAAAACACAAAAAGAGAGTCGATTATGCAGTCAAAAATGGATTTGTGTAAATGAATAGTTACAATAATTTATGTGATACAACTCATAGTTAGAGGGAAAATATCATGATGATAAATTAGTAACAGAAATCAGAAGATATTATTAAATAAATTACATAAACTGATGCACGTGTCTCAGATAGTATTCAACTCAACAAACCATTTTTTATCCCAAGTAATTTGGCTTAGGCTGAAAATAAGAATCCCACATATAATAAAGAATAGATGTGTGTGGTTAAAACACATCAACCTATATAAGAAAAGCTTCTTACCCACTCATAATTTATTAAAATTTAAAATAAAAAAAAGGTCTAAGAGAAAGAAAAATATTAATATTATACTCCATCCGTCCAAGTTTAGTTGTTCTAGTTTGAAAATATACACCCAGTGTTACTTGAAATGTAGTTCGTTTCGGTATGCAATACTAAGACGGCTATGTGGTATGCTACATAATTAAAACGTGATACGTTAGAGTATCTTTATATAAGTTCTTATAGATAGGAATTCTCCTAGAATCTAAATGTAATAAACCTAAGTTTAATAAAAAAAAATTAGTTGAATCAACAAGTTATTGTTTTACAAATAACTTAGTACAAATGTATTGCTTGAGTACCCAATACTAAGTAGAATATTGACATTTGTGCAATTATAGGTAAAATAACAAATGAATTTTTTGGTACACTAAATTTAGAGTATTGGTACGTAAGAGTATCATGTTTGGGTACGCAAGTACCAATACTCGGTTCTCTTGGTCAATGAAAGTATCTGATAACTTTGTACACGACTATTAAGAAAAAAATTTATCTCCAAATTACCCATCTTAACTACTTTATTATCATCTTCTTCTTTTTTGTTTTAATTAATCTCTTAACTCTTTCTTGGAATAATAAACTAGAAGAGAGAAGAGAGAAGAGAAAAAAGAAGTATGGTTATGCTTTCAATGATCAGAAAAACAAACTAAACTAAAAGATATGAAATGGAATAATAATAATAAACTAAAAAATTAAAACATAAAAAAATGCAATAATATTATTTAAAATAATAATAATAATAAACATAAAAAAAAGGTTCCAACCTACTTGGCTTCTAATCTGGAAATTACCCTCCACTCACTCCCCTATCATAGGCCATGTTCTTAGTTATATTTCACTCCTACATGTCTCTTTGAACCACTTTATCCCAATTAATTCTTGATCTCTCACTCCCTTTTCTTATATATAACTCCTCATACAGGATTCATCTTCTCATAGGTGCTTCTAAAGGTCGACGTTGAAAATGACCAAAGTACCAAACCATCTCAACCGATATTCATTAATCTTCTGCTCGATCAATGACTCCAACCTTTCTTTCAAATTTTTTTTATTTCCAATCTTAACCAACCTTGTATGCCCACACATCCACCTTACTGGTACATATAAAACATCCCTCCTTTGATCTTGCATGATCCAAACACATTCATGTTTATAGAATGTTTTTCTGGTTTCTATACACTAATAACCATGTGGCTGTGGTAGCTCTCTTTCTCTCTGCTCCATTTAAGGGATTAAGTTTGTCTCTCTCTTATACATAGTTACAAACACAAAGATTTAATAAACAAAATGATTTCTGAATGGGCTCCTTTATCAAGGATCTGCTATTTTCCATGTGAAAGCTTAATCTAATACTTTCGACCCTATATATCAGGATCATTTCACCTCGTTCACATTGTACAAACTTACAAGTATAACTCAATATTGCTTTATTAGTTCAGGGAATAACATTGCTACTCTCCTTGGGTTGGGAATGTACAATTTCAAATTGAATACTAGTTCAGGGAATAACATTGCTACTCTCCTTGGGTTGGGAATGTAGACTTTCAAATTGAAATAAATGTTGTCTGACAAACAAACATGTTTCCAACTTTCAAGGTCGATAATCATCTGATCATACATCTAAAAACCAACTTAAAAATTGAAACATAAGGAATAACTTTAAAACGCCATATTTTATACTCAGAAACAGCTTATATTATAATGATATTGATCCAACAAAAGAGCAATACAAATCAATAACATCAATTAAAAATAGAAACACTCACTTGTCAACCAATATTTTACCAACGCCGTTCCCAGCAACAATTTTAATAATTATCTGCATTCCAAATCCAATTCACAATAAGAAGAAATAATAGGAACAAAATCTAAAATATAAAAAAAAAACACATAATTAGATGTGCCACATTATGGAAAAGACCTGTGCAGCTTCTTTGTTAAAATACCGGCCATCACGTCCTAACACTAACAAGCCATTCTGAATATCTTCCTGTGGCAATGAATAAAACAGTGCCTATCCATATTAGTCCTTCATAAGTATATAAACCCTAACATTCAAATACGATATTTGCCGCTAAAACATGTAAAAATAGCAAACCTTATTCCAATTGCCAAGGTAATTTTCTTCCATAAGCACTTTAACCTACGGTAAAAACACCACTTCACGTTCAGATTATTAAAAAAAACCTCGGATAAAGCAAAACAAAAGCCTATTAAACAAAACAAAATATACCTTCTTCGAAGACCACTAGTTCCATTTTTTGACCTACAATTGGCTTCGTTGAAACTGAATTAATCTAATAATAATTAAATTAAATTAAAAAAACAATAATGAGACGCTGATTATAAAAATTATGTATGAAAATTATATAGAGAGTGATATAGGACCTTCATCGACCTTCGGATTCGGTGAAAGTTTCGGAAGGGGACGAAGAAGAAGACAAGGCTGTAAGAGAGAGAGGAGGAGAGAAAAATTATGATTTTTGATAGCATCTCCGGGTATTATATTTAGTCTATACAAAATCAATTCATTTCAATCCTTCAAGTACATAAACTATATCATGGATTTTAATATTAAAATATTATATTATATTTAATAAATTATTGTTCACCAATTATTATTTCACACTCTCATTTAAATATATTAAAAATTTATAGTCCATCAAACTAAATTCCTAAATATAATATTTTTGTTTTGCCGAAAAATACCTAAACTATATTTAGTCTGCCTGATTGAGCAAATTCTAAGTCTTAGACTAAGGGGGTGTATTCAATTAAGATTTTTAAAGACTATTTTTAAGTGATATACTTTTGTAGAATTTATGGGATTTTAATGACTTTCAAAGACTTTAAAACTTTTTTAAAATGACTTTTGTAGACTCTATAAAATAAGTAACAGACTTTTATAAATTTTTTATCAAAACTGTGATAGACTTTTGTATACTTATAATATATCTTGCAACTTATATTAATTGTTAATTAGCCCATGTGTACAACATCTCCCTCTTTTTTCATAAACTAGAGTAAATCTCATTATATTATTGTGGCATGAGATTTTATATATGTTGAAAGCGTTCATATTATTCTACTCATTTCATAATACATTTGGATACTCGGATACCAATAAAATTTTAGAAACTACAGACGCAATACAAAAATTAAGTTGACTTTTCATTGAGCTATATATACTTTATGCATATGCGTACGCTTTTTAGTAGGAATACCAAACTCTGTTTTTCACAAAATAATATGGCAATGAAAATCTATATGATCAAAAATTACAAAACTTCATACATGTGAGTAAACCACTAACAAATATATGTTGATCTTTATTATTGTTCAACAAATAATTATCCGTGAATCATACATAATCATAATTGTCCGTGAATCATACAGTAATTTCATATATTATACATACATAATCATATATTTTCATATATTAACTGTAACACATAATCATAATCATACATAATCATATATTTTCGTACATAATCATATATTTTCATATATTATACATACATAATCATAATCATATATTTTCAAAAATTAACAAAGAATTTCATATATTATACATACATAATCATATATTAACAAAGAATACATACACATTATATATTTTCTATTTTCATATATTATACATACATAATCTTTACAATTGATATGAGAGTTTCATGATTTTATCTCACCTTTGTTGAACAAATCTCTTTCATCTTTCTATTGGAAGCTTTCGAACGGCTGCTTTTTCCCTCACCGATTCAGATTAGGTCTTTAGTTATTTGTTTACTTATTAATATATCTTGTTAATTCTATTATTATAATAAATCTAATTATTTTTATGGCCCAAATTTTACCAAATTATTTATCCATCACATATTAATATTTATTAGCCCATATAAAATAAATAATTAGTTTGACCCAATAAAAGACAAAATCCAATTAATAACTAGTTTTATCCACCTTTCAGACTTTGGATATGGGTTGATAGTTATAATTTTTCTTCTAAAGTCTGTCAAACTCTACCATTTAATTGAAATCTGAAAAGTCTATGACTTTTTGAATTCCAAAATACTTTTATTGACTTTGTAAAAATCTTAATTCAATACCACCTAACTTTTAAAGACATTAAAAAAGTTGTAATTGAATACCACTAAACTTTTATAAACTCTTTAAATATCTTGATTGAATACAACTAAACTTTTAAAATCTTTAAAAGTATTTAAAAATCTTAATTGAATACACCCCCCTAAATTTAGTCTAGGATTTAAACATCTCTGACCTGCTGAAAATGCTGTGATAGTAATTTACGAGAGAAAAGAGTTTGGAGTTTCTATTCTTATACAGAACGCCATTGATTTTGGGGATGCTAGTTGTTCCCAATTTTACTGGGTGGTTAGTATGAAGTTAACTTTGTTAAATTATTCTCGCTCAGATCGGGAGGTAATTTCACTCTGCGTGTCAGTATTAATTGATCAACTTACTATTAAGTTCACTTCATAATAACCGGATCTCAATTTTATTATATCTTTTTTGCAACTGATTATATAAGGGGGGAGAAAAAGGAAAGAAATAATAGGTGTGTATTAAAAAGTTTGAAGAAATAGTGAAATAGGTAGGAGTAATATGTACCAACATTCTCATATTCAGACCTATAATCGAACCGAAAAATATACCAGGTGGATGGGTTATTGATCCAATTAATAGTCAAAACATTATTGATCTAGTGGGTCAATTAGTCAGTTTTACCGGTTGAACCACCCGTTAAACCGGTGATCAATTGTGTAAGACCCCAACTTTTATGAATAAAGATGAATTTTCTATAATTATCATTTTTTAAATATTATGGAATGAATTTGATATAATGTTATAGTTGTGGGTAATAGTTATAAATTTTGCAAAGTACGCAAGTTGTTATATAATATTCGATTGGTCGGGGAATATTCGTTTTAACGGGGAATATTAAATGCGGCGACACAATCATTAATGGACCCCACAACGGAATTATTATCGGATTGAGAAAATGACAAAATATTTTATGAAAATAACGGCGGAAGTTTTATCGTTAATCGTTGAAACACCGGTGTTAAAAGTACTGAGAATACGCGTAGTTGCATAAGTAGCACACGATATATGATTATTGATGCTTACGTGAGAAGTCACTCAATTTTGTTTAATTATTGCTTCAATAATTGTTGTATAGTATCTCACGTTAATTGATTCTATTATTGTCGATATTTTATATATTATTAAATTAATAATTGAGACGACGAAGTTATTAATATTATTATTTGCAATATTAACGATGTCTAGAAGTTTTGTCAAGGAGAAGTTTGGTCACCTATGTAAGACCCCGAATTTTATGAAATAAAATTATTCAATTTTTTCTTATAATTATTATTCAGTAAATAATTAAATTGATAAAAGTTTAAAGTTATCGGTGAATTATGCAAATTTTACAAAATACGCGAGTGGCTATAAAATATTCATTGTTATCGGGGAATATTCGTTTGGTCGTGGAATATTCTTCATTTGGGAGAATATTAGTATAACTATAAGCATCTTTTGTGGGCCCCATAACAGAAAGCGATTGAATGAAAAAAACGACAAATATAAGTTGTTTATAAATGACGGCGTAGTTGTTACCATTAATACTGTTAAAATACTCGGTGGTTAAAACACAAGAAAGACACTTGTATTGCACCAATTATTGATTCTTACGTAAAGAAGACACTACTCAATAATTATTACAAGTAATTATCGCTCAATATTTTATTTTATTGATTCAATAATTCTTTGCATTGATATTTTATATTATCGTTGTTTCAATAAATTGTCATTACACAAAGATTTTCATTATCGATAAATAATTCATATTATCCTAATAATATTATTGGAAAACATTATTGGCAATGTCTAGAAAGTTCTGCTCAAGGAGAGGTTTGGTCACCTAATCATACGCTACCAATAAGGAGAAATTCTTATCGAAAAGCCCCTCTTCCCTTGAAACCACCTCGTCACAATATTGTGATTATATAATATTATTTGTGAATAATTAATTATTTATTTTTATGATGAGAAAAATATTCATTTTATGTGGATATAGATGGAGAAAATTTTAATGTGAAAATTATTGAAAATTAATATTTTATCTTTTTTCTCGATAAAATAATTCATTTAAATATATTATTATATTTTTAATAATATAATAATGGTGATATTTTTACAATGAATGTGGGATATATGAGGATATGAGGAGGAGGAGTATTTTTGTTACCAAAATGTTTAAAACATGTTAAACATGTCTGCGGACCCCATTTCTCGATCGAAATTTGATTATACACAGTAAAATCGCTTCGTTTGTGGATTTCTTGGCCAATTTTTTGTTTGGAATTTGGAAAACTTTCTTCCGCAGTTGTAGAGAATTGAATTTCCTATAAAAAATTCGCGAGATTCAATTTTCTGATAAAATGGCTATTTATTATGAATTATTAAAGTTTTGGATTAATTAATTATCATTTTTTTGGAGTTTTAATTAATTAATTAAGAAAAATATTTTTGACATGTTTGGGGGCATCTTTAACATGTGTTTGATGGCTGAAATTTTGATTATAGGCATGTGTAGAAGATTATATATATATATATATATATATTAATATTTTAATAAATTTTCTGCTTTGGTGTTCTAAGCAATTTCCTATAAAATAGGGTGCTTAGGTTATAATTGAAAATCACACCGTAAACTGAAGTTTTCTCTCTATATTATCAAGCGTATTCTTGTGAGTATTTTGAGTATACTTTGAGTATTGCTATACTACGGCAAGTTTCGCTCAAATAAGTTATTCCAAATGTAAGTATCGCTTTTTTGAGGTAAAGAGATAATAAGGATTTTAAGGGTTATTATTTCAAATTCTTCGAATCTTCAAAAATTCGAAAAAATTGAAATGATAATTTGATGAGTTTATTGATTGTGTCCAAAATGGCGATTTTTGGATGTATAGATTAGAGTTATGGATTTTATGAGAAAAGACTATTTTAAAAGTAACTCGCTTATAACTCCTTGTGATTAACTCCAAAATTGATGAAATTTTTATTATGAGTACATCTATATAATATCAAGATACCGTGTAAATTTCAGAATTTTTGGATAAAAGTACAATTTATGATAAATGTATGAATATTCTAATTGGTTTTGGCCATGTGAAAAATAGTAAATGAATTTTAAAAATTTTGAGAAAAATATATATTCAATATGGGACTATATTCTTCTAAATTCCAGAAAAGAAATATTTTTAAAACTGATTTGGTATTTTTCATGAAAATGTTCTAGTTATGAGTAAATGAATTAAATATGTTATGTGAATTAAGAAAATTGAAAATATGATTTTATGGCTTGAGAATTATATATGAGATATATGCAGATTTTTGATGAGGGTTTTGGCTATCGGTGATGAGATCTTATGAGGTTGGCATTTTAAGATGATTAAATGCATTTATTAGTAAAGTGTAAACAATTAAAATAAATTGTTTAAAGTTTAAGAAATGATTAAAATATTGTGGTAGTATTAATAATATTAGATTATGAGATTATTAAGTGATTTATAACATTTTGATTAAGTTGTTATGAAATCATTGATTTATGAATCTTACTCTTGAGATTAAATCTATATGTTGATTATATTGTTTTTATATAACATTCTTATAACCCTAATGATGATATCTCTCTTTGACTTGAGTGTAAAGATGGATAGATTATTGGTATGATCGTGACTATAGGTTCTCTTTGGCCAAGAAAGGCAAAGTTGAATTGTTGAATTTGTATGATCATTTACCATTGAATTTATAATCGAATATCTTTAGCTTAAGTGCAAAGGTGAATTGATCAACATATATGGTTATAATTATGGTTTATATAAATTCAAAATGATTATGTATTTCTTTGAGATATGAATATCTTTGGTCCGTAGTCAAGATGACTTGTTGATGAATATCTTTGGCCAGTAGTGCAAAGATGAATTGTTGATGAATATCTTTGGGTCAGAAGTGCAAAGATGACCAGTAGAGTTGAATATCTTTGGCCCGAAGTGCAAAGATTGAATTGTTGATGAATATCTTTGGCCCAGTAGTGCAAAGATGAATCTGTTGATGAATATCTTTGGCCCGTAGAAAGCAAAGATGAATTTATTAGTATGATTATGAACAGAACTCGTGATTTGGTATAACCATGATCTTTGATATTTCGTAAAAGACAAGTGATGAAAATTATCTTCGTCCTCGAATGAGAAAAGGAATTTAGAACAACAATTACGATTATGAAGTTATACATGGATTATGGATGAATTGTTGATTGATGTTACAGGGATAAAATATTGTTGGTGGACTTTTAACACGGAGAATATAATAGACTTTTATAGTCTATTCGACTCTTCTAATGGATCGCTCGTTCCAATCGCAACTATGGTTGAATTTTTTTTATCATCTACCATATGTTCTAAATCTCCGATTTATTATTGATGAAGGCTATTGATAATTTAATTATCTTTAGTCATGATATTTTTTATCGAAGCTAGTCAGGTTTCACCCTTTTTTTCACAATTCTTTTCGTAATAAAAGTGTAAATTGGGTCGAGCGGGAATAACAAGGGAATAGAACGGTGAATGGTCTATAGATGTTGAGGTGAGGTGAATTTAACTTGGAAGGATGTTTTGCCACTATCATACAAGATGTCTAATGACATACAACCTCGTGTCATCATAAGACAAGGTCAGTTTCATCCACTTCTTGAGTATATCTACCAAAGACTATCTATATGATCTTGAGTCTATTTGAAATTTAACTCTCAATTAGAGACAGTAGAGATAATGATATGTCAAGAGAAAACTCACCATTGGGAAGAATATGATAAGAATCTTCTCATTTTTCTTTTCGGGGTCTATTGGGTCAACCAAGGATAATTCAATGGCCATATAATATCTATCGAAACCTTGAAGCATGGCCTCCCATGTATCGAAGGTTTCCTTGAGCACTTCCCAAAGATTTTAATTTCTAAAACAGGTTTTTATTATACCTTTATATAAGGTGTCATTATGAGGTCTTGTCCACGGTTGGGACATGAGTCACGATTGATATATATTTGTATCCAAATTCACAAAGATATGTGTTGTTGTATTTTGCACGATAATTGTTGTAATAAAGTTGTAGTTGTTTTACAGACCATGTATTTGGCGACTTCGAGAATGGGTCGGATGGAATGGACCTATTTTGGGGTCGTTCTGACCTAATTTACACGCCAATGATAGGAGAAATCCTTATTAAAAGCCTCATTTCTTGGGAACGACACAGGTCGATTAATAGTGTGAATTATAATAATGATGATAAAGTTTTGTTTTATTAGTATTATTAACATAATAAAATGAAAAAGTTTTTATATAAAAATGAAATACTTTTATAAAGTTATTACGTTTTATTAGACTATAAATAGAATATATTATATTCATTATGCATAGTATTTTGCATAGTAAAATCTTTTTATATAAAATGTAATACTTGTGACTCCCCAAAATAGGTCCATTCCATCCAACCCATTCTCGAGTCGCCAAATACATGGTACGTAAATAACTACAACTTTATTATTACAACATATAAAAGCTGTGAGTTTAAAAGCGAGATATTGCCATCTGAGACAATATCCACACGCAAATAAATCCCCATCATAATTATTGATACATTATTTTACAAAAATGGTGAGGACTACTAAACAACTCTCTAGAACCTTCATTCCATACCCGACTAAGACTACTACATTCTCGCCTCCCCGAGAATAAAAATGGAACAAAAAGGAAAAGGGTAAGCTCAATTAGCCCAGTAAAGAATATTATGACTAAGATAATATACAACAAATTATCGTTAGTCTCCAACAGAGAAAAATCTAATAGAATACAATAGACAACCAGTTTTAAATCAATCTTCGCAGCGGAATTAATAATTCATTAGAAGAGTTAAGTAGAGAATGCAAACTACTATCTTCTATATATGAATTTAAAAGTTCATCGTCTATCTTTTATCCTGTAACATCAATCAATATATATCTGAATCATATATTCATCCTTGCACTACTGAGCCCAAGGACATTCACCACCGATTAGTCGTGTTCATCTAAACACTGTTCATCTTGGCACTGATATTCATCGAAATCATTCATCTTTGCACTTCTGGGCCAAAGATATTCATCGAATCATTCATCTTTGCACTACTGGGCCAAAGATATTAATTAATCGGTCGTGTTCATCTCAACACTGCTCATCTTTTGCTACTGGGCCAAAGATATTCATCAAAAAATCATTCATCTTTGCACTACGGGCCAAAGATATTCAAAGAATATCATCATTTAGACCGAGGATGATGAAAAATATTTTAAAGAAATGAATCCAAAGAAACAAAAGAACAAATATTAAGGATTCATATTTTAAACAATCCAAGTTCAAAAATACTTCATAAGTAATCGAGTGGAGTAAAATTCAAGAATGATCAAAACATGGATACAATCAAAGCTAGTATCCATAATAGATATTTTGGACAAAAAGAAGAAATTTCATTTTTCGTGAATAGTCTCAGATATTCGTGAATAAGTCAGATATCGTGAATAGTCTTCATATACGTGAATAGTAACTCCGACACCAAAAGATAGAAATTTCACAAAAACATCTTCACGCTTCGTGAATAAGACTAAATGAATAGTAATTAATAAGAACTCGTGAATAAGAACTCTCGTGAATAAGAACTCATGAATAAGTAACCCCACATGAAAAAGTTCTAAATTTGATAAAAGTTCCAACCAATATTTCAAAGATAATGATATTGAAGAAATAATATCATTTGAGAAGAAAATAACATCCCTTACCTCGAAAAGACAAAGATTTCTAATGAAACATCCGGATATAAAGGCTATGACTTGAACTAAAGACCGTATATAGCAATACTCAAAGTATACTCAAAATACTCACAAGAATACGCCAATAATATAGAGAGAAAACTTGGGTTTACGGTGTGATTTTCAATTCTAACCTAAAGACCTATTTATAGAAATTGCTTGAACACCAAAAAGTAAAAATTTAATAAATTAATAATATATATATTAAGTTTTCTACTTCCAACCTTCCTAGATCTGAATTCAAAGAACATGACACATGTAAAATGAGGCTCACACATCTAAAAAACGCGTTTTCTTTTTATAAAATAATTAAAACTTCCAAAAATCAATTATTTCGAACTCCTAACTTCAATAATTCATAATAAATAGTCCTTTTATCGGAAAATTTGAATCTCGTGAATTTTTATAGGAAATTCAATTCTCTACAACTTTGCGTAAGAAAGTTTTTCCAAATTCCAAACAAAAAATTAACCAAATCCACAAACAGATTTTTTATACAGCTATAATCAAATTTCTATCAATAAATGGGGTCCACCAACACAAAAAACATGTTTTAAATATTTTTGGTAACAAAAATACTCCTCCTCCACATATACTCATATATCCCACATTCATTATAAAATATCACCGTTAATATATTATTAAAATAATATATTTAAATGAATTATTTTATCGTAAAAGATAAAATTTCCATTTTCAACAATTGTCACTTTAAAAATTTTCTCCATCTATATCCACATAAAATCAATATTTTCCTTATCATATGAATCAATAATTAATTATTCACAAATAATATTACGAATCACAATCTCGATGACCGTAGTTTCCTCAGAAAGAGGGGCTTTCCAATAAGGATCTTTCTTACTCGGCGCGCAATTAGGTGACCAAACCTCACCTTAGAATGTAACTTTATAGACATTGCCAATAATGTTATCTAATAATATTATTCGGATAATATGAATTATTGCTTCGATAATGAAAATACTTGTGTAATGACAATTTATTAAAAAACAAAGAATATAAAATATCAATGCAAAGAATTATTGAATCAATAAACTAAAATATTTGAATAAGAATTACCGTAACAATTATTGAGTAAAGTCTTCACGTAAGAAGAATCAATAATTGGTGCAGGTACCTTTCTTGTCTCAACAACGCCAGATTATCGTGTTTTAACCACCGGTATTCCAACAAAGATTAATGGAATAACTACGCCAAGTTATTTATAAACAACTTATATTTATCGCTTTCTTCATCCAATCGCTTTCCGCTTATGGGGCCCACAAAAGATTAAGCCGTCATTGCGAATATTCCCCGACAAAGACGAATATTCCACGACCAAACGAATATTCCCCACAACAATGAATATTTTATCACCACTTGCTTATTCAAAATATTTGCGATTTTACCCATAACTATCCACATTAATCAAATCAACCCTTACTATTTCAAAATAATAAATAGAGAAAATAAATTTTATTTATTAATAATTTGGGGTCTTACAACCTCCTCCCTCCTTATGAAATTTCATCCTCGAAATTGGCGTGACGACTGGTGTTTCAAAAGATGAAAATACCTCGCTTTCATTTCCGCTTTCAACTCCCGGTCATTTCCTCAATAAGCATGGTTTCTCCACAAAACTTTAACTTGTGGTATAACCTCGGTGACATAGGACATGTTCTTTCCTATCCAAGATCTTGATGGTACCTCCTCGACGTTAAGTTTTCTTTTATCTCGTCCGGTTAACTAACTCAATGACGTGGTTCGGTCGTCCACATATTTACGTAACATCGATACGTGAAAAACGCTTATGAACACGCCATCATACTTGGCGATAAAACAAGTCTATAGGCCACGGCCCTATTCGATCGAGAATTTCAAATGGATTAATAAATCGAAGGTTTGAGCTTTCCTCACCTCACCGATTCTCGCTTTTGAAATAACAACTTCTTGCACCTCCTTCTTCAAATTCATCACGACTTGGCAGGTAAACGAATAACTTTAACTTTATCGATTAAAGTCGATTATACTCAGATATCATCATCAATGGGTACCTAGAGTTTTCATCTCCATCTCTATTATTTGTAAATTATACTGAAATGAGTCTTTGACAATATCATACTCAGACTTGTATAACGATCTTCTACTTAACACGCCGCCTACTACATTCGCTTTTTCCAAGATTCAGTATGGTCGAAACATGTCTTAGAAATGAGTCTCCTATCGAGTTCTTCGATGCTCTTCCCACATTCCTTGCTCCATTCAAATTTTATATCTCTACGAGTTAATGAGTTAATGGAGTAGCGATTTGAGAAAATCTTTCCAACGAATCTCCGATAATAACCAACTAAGCCTGAAAAGTCACGTATTTCGATTCTGACTTAGGTTGTTCTCTAATCTGTGACTCATATCCCAACCTTGGATAACACGTTACAATGATACCTATCAGCTTTACTATCGCATCGAATATGGTGTCCCTTACGAGAGTGCAGCTTTTGCATTCCACAAAGGAAGTCACCAGATAAAGGCTCAGGTACCAAATTCTATAGTAGAATTTTTAACTCCTGAAGTTCAATAGGAGCCATTTGATATGAGATTTTAGAAATTCAAAGTCGATACAAAATTTAATATCAGGCTTTGGGAGTAAGCCAAGAAATTCTTCAGGAAATACTTCAGGAAAAATCAATAACAACAGGAATATTATTCAAATCTGACGTGTCTTTATTCAAATCCATAACATGGACTAAGAAAACTTGACATCCGTAATAAACGAATGACTTCATGGCTTGATATGAAAATGTATGACTACAATGGTTTTATTGCTTGAATTCGAATAATAGGTTGCTTAGGAATATAAAAACTAACAACCTTACGAAAGTAATCAATTTTGGCATGATGAGTAGTTAACCTTAAAATCACATCAAAAGAAAATATCTCTATAGAAATAAGGTTAACAGGTAATGTGATAGTGTCAACCTGAATCAAGCAAGATTTCTAAACAACGGATGTAATGAAAGTTTCTCCTAATGGAGTCTCCATAAATAGGTCAAAGTCTAATTTCTCTCGTAGTCAAGTTCAAACGTTGAAAGCATGCAAAGAGAGATAAAGAATGGGTAGAATCGGGTATCTAGTAAGGTATAAACTTCGAAGAATTTATAATTAACTAACCTGCGCTAACTTCGTCGGGTTCTCTCATTTTTTGACCGGCCACGACAAACGCCTTCTTCGAGAACAGATTGACTTTGACTTTTCTCGGACATCCTTTTGAGTCACCATTTCCACCGGACTCGGGTTTCGATATCTGCATAATCTCGAAAGCGATATGTCCTTCTTTTCCACAATTATAAGATACCTTAAACTTGTTAGGCGCTTCAATGATATGTCCCTCTTCCCACATTTGTAACATACGACCGGGTGGTCTTTCTCCTCCTTAGAACCAGATTCTATCTTTGTGCGACGCCTTCACATGGTCGTTGTTGAATCTCCTCTTTTAAAATCTCCTCCCGACTCGCTTCTTCTATTTTTATGGCCACGATTACCACCGAGTGGTTACTTTTTCCTTTGTCTTTCTCCACCGTATTCTTCTTTCTCCGCTATCTTCGGTTATCGTTATTCGATGATCTCGCCATCTTGATATGATCCTCAGTTATGGTCCCTCGGTTGAACGTACTTTCGTTATCTCGCTCTAACAATCCGAGCCCCGCTGACAACATCCACGAATAGAGAGAAAATTTATGAGAAATGAGATACTAACGTATCTGCCGGTTTTAAACCTCTCGTAAACATCCGCGTCATACGCTCCTCATTCTCCACCAAATGAGGTCAAACACGATAACTCATGAACTTACGCGCTCGTCTTTTCACCGACACCGCCATGTTATTATTCGCTCGGTCTAATAAAACTCCACTTCCTTCATACGATGAATACTTTCGTGGAAGTATCTTTAATTGAATCAAGAAAATGTCTCCCCAACTACGACACGCTTTGAGTCTGATGGATTAGAACGACCCCAAAATAGGTCCATTCCATCCAACCCATTCGAGTCGCCAAATACATGGTACGTAAAATAACTACAACTTTATTACAATAATTGTCGTGCAAAATACAACAACACATATGCATGAATTTGGATACAAATATATATCAATCGCGACTCATGTCCCAACCGTGGACAAACACCTCATAATGACACCTTACATAAAGGTATAGTCAAAAACTGCTTTTAGAAATTAGAATCTTTGGGAGTGCTCAAGAAACCTTCGTATACGGGGAGGCCATGCTTTGTGTTATGATAGATATCATATGGCCACAGAATTATCCTCGTCAACCTAATAGACCCCAAAAAAAAATGAGAAGATTACTATCATATTTCTTCCCAATGATGAGTCTTCTCTCGACATATCATTATCTCCACTGCCTCTAATTGAGGGTTATATTTCAAATAGACTCCAAGATCATATAGATAAGTCTTTGGTAGATATACTCAAGAAGTGGATAAAGACAACCTCGCTCTTATGATGACACGAGGTCAGTATGTCATTAGACATCTTGTATGATAGTGGCAAAACACCTTCCAAGTTAAATTCACCTCACCTCAACATCTATGTACACCGCTCTATTCCTCATTTATTCTCCCGCTCAATTCCAAAAATACACTTTTATTACCCGAAAGGAATTGTGAAGCAAAAGGGTGAGCACAACTAGCTCAAGAAAAAATATCATGACTAAAGATAAATAAATTATCAATAGCCTTCATCAATAATAAATCGTAGATTTAGAACATATAGTGAGATGATAAAACTTTTCAACCATAGTTGCAGTGAACGAAAGCACTCCATTAGAAGAGTCAAATAGACCATAAAGTCTATTATCTTCTCCATGTTAAAAGTCCACCAACAATGTTTTATCCTCGTAACATCAATCAACAATTCCTCATCCACAATCATACGTGATAACTCATAATCGTAATTGTTGTTCTAAATTCCTTTTCTCATTCGTGACGAAGATAATTTTCATCACTTGTCTTTACCGAAACATCAAAGATCATGGTTATACCAAATCACAGCTCCTATTCATAATCATATTAATAAATTTATCTTTGCACTACGCCCAAAGATATTCATCAACAATTCATCTTTTGCACTACAGCCAAAGATATTCAACAACAAAGTCATCTTTGCACTACACGACCCAAAGATATTCATCCATAATTCATCTTTGCACTACAAGCCAAAGATATTCCTCAACAGTTCATATTTACATTACAGCCAAATATATTAATATCTCAAAGAAATATATAATCATTTCAGAATTTATATAAACAATAATTATAACCATGTTGATCAATTCACTTTTTGCACTTAAGCTAAAGATATTCAATTATAAATTCAATGGTCATTATCATACCACCACAATTCAACTTTTCACTATCGCCAAAGAGAACCCTACCATGATCATACCAATAATCTACCCATCTTTACACTCTAAAGTGAAAGAGAATTTCAATATCGTGGTTATAAAATGTTATATATGATAATAAAATCAATATAATCAATATATAGTTTTAATCTCCAGAGTAATATTTATAAATCAACTATAATTTGGTTAGAAAAAAAAATAATTTTGTCATGCTTAATAAGAATCTCAGATGAATAAGAATTTCGTAATAAGAAACTCATGAATAAAGAATCGTGAATAAGATCTCATGAATAGTAAACCCGACTCAAAAAGGTAGAAATTTCACAATAAAATCCATACCAATATTTCGGTATAATGATATTGAAAGAATAATATTTTTTTAAGCTTATAAACAATTTATTTTAATTGTTTACACTTTACTAAATAATGCATTTAATCATTCTAAAATGCCAAACTCATAAGATTTCATCACCAATAACCAAAATCCTCATCAAAAATCTGCATATACCTCATGTAGGATTCTCAAGCCATAAAATCCTATTTTCTAATTTTCTTACTTCACATAACATATTTAATTCATTTACTCATAACTAGTCCATTTTCATGAAAAATAACAAATCAGTTCCAAAAATATTTCTTTTCTGGAATTTAGCAGAATATAGTCCTATATAGAACATATATTTTTCTCAGAATTTTTAAAAGTCATTTACTATTTTTCACATGGCCAAAACCACCGAATATTTAAACATTTATCATAAATTGTACTTTTATCCAAAAATTCTGAAATTTACACGATATACTGATATTATATAGATGTACTCCCAATAAAAATTTCATCAATTTTGGAATTAACCACAAGGAGTTATAAGCGATTATTTTTAAAATAGTTTTTCCTCATAAAATTCATAACTCTTAATCTATACATCCAAAAATCACCATTTTTGGACACAATCAACAAAACTCATCAAATTATCATTTCAAATTTTTCCAGAATTTTTGAAGGTTCAGAAGAATTTCGAAATAATAACCCTTAAAATCCCTTATTATCCCTTACCTCAAAAGAGCAGTACTTCTGACTGGAATAACGTTGAACGAACTTGCACCGTATAGCAATACTCAAAGTATACTCAAAATACTCACAAGAATACGCTCGATAATATAGAGAGAGAAAACTTCAGCTTCGTATGATTTTTTAATTATAACCCAAGACCCTATTTATAGAAATCGCTGTAACACCAAAGCAGAAAATTTATTAAAATAATAATATTATATTTTTTTTTTTCAAGACTTCATACGTATGCTCTCAACATCAGAACTCAGCCCCTAACACATGTTAAATGAGGGAAACAAAATGTAAAAAATGTTTTTGTTATTTAAATTATTTTAAACTTCCAAAAATCAATTATTTCGGAGCTTCGGAACTTAAATAATTCAAAATAAATAGCCCTTTTATCAGAAAAATTCAAAACTCATGAATTTTCATAGGAAATTCAATTATCTACAACTTTATAGAAGAAAGTTTTTCCAAATTCCAAACAAAATTGACCAAATCCATAAACGGATGATTTTACAAAGCTATAATCAAATTTCATTCAAGAAATGGGGTCCACCAAACACACATAAAACATGCTTTAAATATTTTTGGTAACAAAATACTCCTCCACATATACTCATATATCCCACATTCATCGTAAAAATATCATCATTAATATATTATTAAAATAATATATTTAATCAATTATTTTATCGTAAAAAGATAAAATATTAATTTTCAACAATTGTCACATTAAAAATTTTCTCCATCTATATCCTCATAAAATCAATATTTTCTCATCATATAAATCAATAATTAATTATTCACAAATAATATTACGTAAACACATTATTGACAACCGTGCAGCCTCCTGGAAAGCAGGGGCTTTCAATAAGAATTTCTCTCATCTACTGCGCAATTAGGTGACCAAACCTCTCCTTAGATGTAACTTTCTAGACATTGCCAATAATGTTTTCTAATAATATTATTCAGATAATATGAATTATTGCTTCGATAATGAAAGATAATCGTGATAAAGGACAATTATCAAATAAAATAAAATATCAACGCAATTATTGAATCAATAAAATAAAATATCGAATAAAGAATTACATCGTAATAATTATTGAGTAGTGTCTTCTTACGTAAGAATCAATAATTGGTGCAATATCGCAAAACTATCGTGTTTTAACCAATCGAGTATTTTAACAAGATTAATGGTAACAACTACGTACGCCATTTATAAACAACTTATATTTGTCGCTTTCTTCATCCAATCGCTTTCCGTTATGGGGCCCCCAAAAGGTCTACTACCGCATTTAATATTCCCCAAAAGATTTAAATATTTCCACGACCAAACGAATATTCTCCCCGGCAATAACAATGAATATTTTATAACCATTTCATGTATTTTTGAAAAAAAATTTCATATATCACCCTTAACTTTAACTTTTTATCAATTTAACCATTTATTGAATTGTAATTATAAGAAAAATTGAATACTTTTATTTCATAAAATTTGGGGTCTTACGTGGATGGGTGCGCTTCACGATTCCCACCATGAATCTGCTTTCTTCTGGAACATAAAAGTAGCAAATGGAACTTTACATTCTCTCGTGCATCCCAAGACATCGAATATCTTGGTAATTTGTTTGACCCACGTCTCGCCTTATTATTCGGATCCGGCTTTCCCAGTCGGTGGTCCCAACTCTTTGAACTGCTTGGGTTGTGACCACCCGTGAATTGCTATCATTTCCTCATGTATTTTGAACACGAGTCTCCTCAAATCGATTTTGCATGAATCGCAAAAAGCTTCTAAACATCCCTCGCTTCATCATCTGCTTCAATTGGTGTTGTTCACGGGAGAACATTGTCACCGTTGCAGACGTTCTCCTCGTTGGTAGACAAAGCGTATCCACGATCTCATTTCCACTATTAATATTCTCAAATGACATTCTCAAATACTATCATAAAACAAGGGTTAATTAAGCAAATCAATATATCACATAATATCCCTATATACTGACCAACTAACAAATAAGCTTAGGTAGGACACACTAGCGAAGGATTTACTCGTCTCTCCCCTCCTAGTTCTATTCCCCGATCTCCGCCAGAGATCATATCACTAAGCTCTGATACCAACTGTGACGCCCCCAAAATAGATCCATTCCATCCAACCCATTTTGAGTTGCCAAATACATGGTACAGAAATAACTACAACTTTATTATTACAACATATAAACTGTGAGTTTAAAAACGATATTGCCATCTGCAGGCGAATATCCACACGCAAATAAATCCCCATCATAATTATTGATACATTATTTTACAAAAATAGTGAGGACTACTAAACAACTCTCTCTGTAACCATCATTCCATACCCCACTAAGTACTCGCTTACATTCTCGCCTCCCACGAGAAGAAAAATAGAACAAAAAGGAAAAGGGTGAGCTCAACTAGCCCAAGAAAAGAATATTATGACTAAGATAATATATAACAAATTATCGTTAGTCTCCAACAGAGAAAAATCTAATAGACTACAATAGACAACCAATTTTAAATCAATCTTCGCAGCGGAATTAATAATTCATTAGAAGAGTTAAGTAGAGAATGCAAACTACTATCTTCTATATATGAATTTAAAAGTTCATCGTCTATCTTTTATCCCTGTAACATCAATCAATATATATCTGGAATCATATATTCATCCTTGCACTACTAAGCGCCAAGGACATTCACCAATTGGTCATGTTCATTAAATCTGCTCATCTTGTTCTAGCCAAAGATATTCATCAAAAATCATTCATCTTTGCACTACAGCCCAAAGATATTCATCAAATCATTCATCTTTTGCACTACGGGCCAAAGATATTAATCATCGGTCATGTTCATCTCAACGCTGCTCATCTGCTTTGCCTTCTGGGCCAAAGATATTCATCAAGAAATCATTCATCTTTGCACTATGTGCCAAAGATATTCAAATATATCATCATTTAGGACCGAGGATGATGAAAAATATTTTAAAGGAAACGAATCCATGAAACAAAAGAACAAATATTAAGGATTCAGTATTTTAAACAATCCAAGTTCAAAAATACTTCATAAGTAATCGAGTGGAGTAAAATTCAAGAATGATCAAAACATGGATACAATCAAAGCTTTAGTATCCATAATAGATATTTTGGACAAAAAGAAGAAATTTCATTTTTCGATGAATAGTCTTAGTATTCGTGAATAAAGGTCAGATATCGTGAATAAAGTCTTTAGTATCGTGAATAAGAATCTCCGACACCAAAAGATAGAAATTTCACAAAAAACATCTTCACGCTTCGTGAATAAGACTCGTGAATAAGAACTCATGAATAGTAACTCGTGAATAATAACTCATGAATAAGAACTCCCATACATGAAAAAGTTCCAAATTTGATAAAAAGTTTCAACCAATATTTCAAAGATAATGATATTGAAGAAATAATATCATTTGAGAAGAAAATAACATCCCTTACCTCGAAAAACAAAGTCTTTAAATAAAACACGGATATAAAGGCTATGACTTTAATCCACCATCATATAGCAATACTCAAAGTATACTCAAAATACTCACAAGAATACGCTCGATAATATAGAGAGAGAAACCTTCAGCCGGTGTGATTTTCAATTCTAACCTAAGCACCTATTTATAGGAAATTGCTTAGAACACCAAAGCAGAAATTTAATAAATTAATAATATATATATTAAGTTTTCTATGCCAACCTTTCTAGATCTGAATTCAGCAATATGACACATGCAAAATGAGGCTCACACATCTAAAAAACGTTTTTCTTTTATAAAATAATTAAAACTTCCAAAAATCAATTATTTCGGAACTCCGGACTTCAATAATTCATAATAAATAGTCCTTTTATCGTAAAAATTTGAATCTCGTGAATTTTTATAGGAAATTCAATTCTCTACAACTTTGCAGAAGAAAGTTTTTCCAAATTCCAAACAAAAATTAACCGAAATCCACAAACGGGCGATTTTACAGGCTATAATCAAATTTCAGTCAATAAATGGGGTCCACCGACATAAAAACATGTTTTAAATATTTTTAGTAACAAAAATACTCCTCCTCCACATATACTCATATATCCCATATTCATTATAAAAATATCACCGTTAATATATTATTAAAATAATATATTTAAATGAATTATTTTATCAGAAAAAGATAAAATTTCCATTTTCACCAATTGTCACTTTAAAAATTTTCTCATCTATATCCACATAAAATCAATATTTTCTCTCATCATATGAATCAATAATTAATTATTCACAAATAATATTACTCTCACAAGATCTTTTGCAACCGGTAGATTCTTTCTAGATAGGGCTTTCCAATAAGGATCTCTCACTTCTTGGCGCAATTATTAGGTGACAAACCTCACCTAGATGTAACTTTCTAGACATTGCCAATAATGTTATCTAATAATATTATTCAGATAATATGAATTATTGCTTCGATAATGAAAAATACTTGTGTAATGACAATTTATCAAAACAACAATAAATATAAAATATCAATGCAAAGAATTATTGAATCAATAAAATAAAACACCGAACAATAATTCTTGTAACAATTATTGAGTAGTGTCTTCTTACGTAAGAATCAATAATTGGTGCAATACTGCGTAATCTTCTTGTCTGACAACAACGCATTCATCGTGTTTTAATCACCGAGTATTCCAACAAGATAATCTGGTAATAACTACGCTATTTATAAACAACTTATATTTATCGTTTTCTTCATCCAATCGCTTTCCGCTATGGGGCCCATGAAGATAAAGCTCGCATAATATTCCCCGACGCATTTAATATTCCACGACCAAACGAATATTCCCACAACAATGAATATTTTATCACCACTTGCTTATTCGAAATATTTGCGTATTTTACCCATAACTATCTACATTAATCAAATCAACCCTTACTATTTCAAAATAATAAATAGAGGAAAATAAATTTCATTTATTAATAATTTGGGGTCTTACAATAATTTTATAAAGTTATTCGTTTTATTAGACTATAAATAGAATATATTATATTTTATTATGCATAGTGTTTGCATAGTGCCTATATAGTGTTTTACATAGTAAAATCTTTTATATAAAAAGAATACTTTTATAAAGTTATTCATTTTATTAGATTATAAATAGAATATATTATATTTTATTTAAAAGATTTTGTTTTATTAGAATATTTTATAGTAAACCAATCTTGACCGATCTCGTTTAAAAAGTAAATCGATACTGACCGCTCAAGAATTAATTACTATTCAGTCCATTCTCTTATAAATAGAAGCTCATTCTTTCATTATTTCTTACGAATTCACTGAAACTCTAGAAAGAGAAACTATAGAGAGAAAGAAGAAAAGTATTCTGCTACTTCACTACTCCTATATCTAGTTTGTTCTAAGATAAGGGGTATTATTTATTTCGTATTCATGAAGAGAACTTCTGTTATTCCATTTATTTATTACATTGGAATAACTTTGTATCTGTGGATCTACCCTATACTTGGTGAAATTCTTCTGTTATTCCATTCTCTATCATTATATTGGAATAACATTTCTATGTGAAGTACCGCATACATGGTAAAATTCTTCTGTTATTCCATTCTTATTATTTTGTTGGAACATCCTGCATGCGTTTCTGCATGACTGTTTTCGTTATTTATTATTACATTGGAACATCCTATCGGTGCAATTTACTTTGACACAGTTCGATTATTTATTATTCATTGGAATATCATGTTTTATGACGTTTATCATGACTTTGGTTCCGTTATTTATTATTTTATTGGAATAACTTTTATGCATGCGGTTTATCGTATGCTGGTGATTTCTTTTGTTATTCCATTCTTTATTATACTCGGTTGGTTAAAGTTTTGACTTATATACTCCATGAAATTAGTGGAATATCCTTGATATTTCAAGCTTCATCCAATGATCTTTTCATGAAAATATTCTTCCGAGCATTCTTGAATTTTATTCTACAAAGAAGTATCATGTTGACAATTTGGGCGTTATTAGTTCTGGATAAATTAATTCTTGAACTTGTTTTATTGAATTCTTATATCATTGTCATCATCCTCATGTTTATATTATGTTGAAAGTCATTTGTGGCTTTGTGTAGTACATAGATGGACTTGGTATAATTATGACCAGGGATTAATCGGTATAATCATGACCGTAATGTTACAAATGATGTGGTAAATGTCCTCATTGACCCGTAGTACATTGATGGACGCTTGTTGGCATGATCATGACCATTGATGAATACACACGCGTATCCTTGGCCCGTGAGTGCGTGGATAATTTGTGGTTGTGATACTAATGAATATCCTTGGTAGTAGTCTTGCGAGTGATGTGGATTATTTATTAAAATTGAGTCCAATGATAAAAGTGATGAAAAACCTTTTAAATCATAAAAGATAATAGATTTTATTCTCTATTTGACTCTTTTAATGGATTTCTTGTTCAATTATGATTAAACTTGATGTTTGTTATATTGTATCGGTTTAACATTGTTGAAGGCTAACGATAATTTATTATGTATTATCTTAGTCATAATATTTCTTCTTGGGCTAGTTGAGCTCACCCTTTTACTTTCATTATTCTCTTGAGAAAATGAGAAGCGTGGCGAGGATTTAGTCGAGGAGCAGTGATGGTCGAGATAATAGTATTAGTAGTCCTCATTTATTACATTAAATAGTGTGATAATAAATGTAATGAGGACTCGATTGAGTGTGGATATTGTCAGATGACAATATTTGTATTAAAACTCACAAACATATGTTTTGTCGTATTTTACACGACTGTTGTATAATTAAGTTGTATTTGAATTTTGTACCATGTATTTAGCGATTCAAGATAGGTGATGTATACCTATTTTGGGGGTGTCACAAATTGGGTCAACCTATTTTTTATCAAATCAATAAAATCAAAATGAACCAAATCGAAAAGTTGACCGATTTCAGTTTTTACTGGTTGTATCGGCGGGGCAATTAGTATCATTGGTATGTACTATCAATGGTGTGACGCCCCCAAAATAGGTATACATCACCCATTCTGAGTCGCCAAATATATGGTACAAAATACAAATACAAACTTAAATATACAGCATGAGCTGTGAGTTTTAATACAAATATTATCTTCTAGACAATATCCACACTCAGATAAAGTCCTCATTACATTTATTATCACACTATTTCACAGAATAGTGAGGACTACTAATGCAAACATCCTGACCAATACTCCATTTCCCGACTAGTCCCAACTATATTCTCATTTCCTGAAGAGAACAATGAAAGCAAAGGGTGAGCTCAACTAGCCTAGTAAAAAATATTATGACTAAGATAATGCATAATAAATTATCGTTAGCCTTTAACAGGGTTAAACTGATAAAATACAATAGACATCAAGTTTAACTGCAGCGGAACAAACAATCAATTAGAAGAGTCAAGTAGAGCATGATATCTACTATCTTCTATGATTTAAAAAGGGTTATCATCAATTTTATCTCTGAGACTCAGCTTAATAAATAATCCACATCACTGAATTATCCATGCAATTGGTTCGACGCCTGTAATGTGAAATGACAATTAGTTCGACGCCTGTAATATGAAACGGCAAGTGGTTTGACGTCTGGTAAAGGCAATTACTATTGGCGAAAGTGACTCTTAGATGATGACATATGGGCCCCCATAGAATAAACCAAACTTACCACAAACGTCTCATAACAGACTTCTTATTTACATCAAAGATTGAATAAATATTACCACAAATCATTTTATCTTCAATCAACACATATTTAATCTTTCAACAATTATTCATCATTAATATTATAACTCACAATATTTAACAACCATATCATTCTCAAGAAAGAGAGGGCTTTCCAATAAGGATTTCTCCTTATTGGCGCGCAATTAGGTGACCAAACCTCTCCTCGACAGAACTTTCTAGACATCATCAATATTGCAAATATAATATAAATAATTGTATCGTCTCAATTATTAATTTAATAATATATAAAATATCGACGATAATTGAATCAAATAATGTGAGATACTATGCAGCAATTACTATAGCAATAATTGAACAAAACTAAGTGACTTCTCACGTAAGCATCAATAATCAATATTGTGTGCTACTATGCAACCACGTGTATTACTGTACTTTTATCACCGGGTATTTCAACAGCTAACGGTAAAACTTTCGTCGTTATTTCATAAAAAGATAATTTTGTCACTTTCTAACTCCGACAATAATTCTGTTGTGGGGTGCACCAATGATTGTTTCATCGGACGAATATTCCCCGCCAAAAAGAATATTCCCCGACCAAACCAATATTTTATAACAACTTGCTTTACTTTGTAAATTTTTCACATATCACCCTTAACTTTAATCCTTTTATCAATTTAACCATTTACTAAATGAAATAATAATTATAAGAAAATTGAATACTTTCATTTCATAAAATTCGAGGTCTTACAAGTTCCCCTCCTTATAAAATTTCACCCTCGAAATTAGGGTACGTACCTGGTATGTCGAAGAGGTGAGGATACCTTGATTTCATTTCAGATTCTAACTCCCAGGTCATTTCCTTAACATCTTGGTTTCTCTACAAAACTTTGACTTGAGGTATAACCTTGGAGCGTAGAATATGTTCTTTCTTATCCAAGATTTTAACAGGAACCTCTTCAGACGTTAAATCTTCCGCTATTTCGTTCGCTTTTAACTCAATAATGTGGTTCGGGTCTTCCACATATTTACGTAACATAGATATGTAAAAAAAAATGTTATGAACACGCGACATATTTGGCGGTAAAGCGAGTCTATAGGCCACTGTTCCTACTCGGTCAAGGATTTCAAATGGGCTAATAAAATCGAGGGTTGAGATTTTCTCTCTTCGTCGATTCTCGCTTCAAGAATAACGCCCTCTTGAACCTTCTTCTTCACATTCATCAACTCTGAGTCTGTAGCTTGAGCGACTTTAACTTTATCGATTAAAGTCGGTTCTACTCGTATATTTGTCATCATCACGTGGATCCCTGGAGTCTTTATCTATATCTCCATCCTTTGCAAGTCATACAAAATGGGCATCTGCGTTGACAATATCGCACTTGTACCCGCATATGATCTTCTACTCAACGCGTCAGCTACTACGTTCGCTTTTTTAGGATGGTATTGAATGGTATGGTCATATGTAATCTTTCAACAACTCGAGCCAACGTTTTTGGCTCATAATTCGTTCGTGTTAGGTGAAAAAAAATATTTGAGGGTTTTGTATCAGGTTCAAGGTCGATACAAAATTCAATTTCACGCTCTAGAGTATGCTAGGAAATTCTTCAGGGAATACGTCAGGAAATTTATTAACAATCGAAATATCATTCAAATATGACGTATTTTTGTTTAAATTTGTGATATGAGCTAAGAAAGCTTGACATCCGTTTTTCAATAAACGAATGGCTCTATGGCTTGATATGATAGTGATTGACTTTAATGGTTTGGTTGCTTGAATTAGCATAATAGGTTGGTTAGGAATATGAAAGCTAACAACCTTACGAAACAATCAATTTTAGCATGATGAGTAGTTAACCAATAGATTCCTAAAATCACATCAAATGTGAGTATTTTCAAAGAGATAAGATCGACAGGTAACGTGAAAGTGTCGATTTGAATCAACAAGATTTATAAACAGTGGAGGTAACAGAGGTTTCTACTAACAAAGTTTCAACCAATAAGTCAAGGTCTAACTTCTTTGGGGTCAAATTTAAACGCTAAGCGCAAACAAGAGTGATAAAAAAATGGGTAGAACCGGTATCTAATAAGGTATAGACTTCGCAAGAATTTATAATTAACTAACCCATGCTAACTTCGTCCGGGTTACTCACTTTTTTGAGAAGTCACGAAAAACGCTCTTTCTAAAACCACCGACTTTGTTTTGTCCGTATCCACCTTTGGTGCCACCGTCCCAAATTTGGACTTGATTTATTCTGAGGACAAAATCGAGCTATGTGACCTTCTTTTCCATAACTAAAACATACCTTGGAAGGCTGTGAACAATTTGGACTTTTGTGTCCCTCCTCTCCGCATCTGTAGCATCTAACTGGCGGTCGTTCTCCTCCCCTAGAATTTGTTGCTGATGCTGCTACCGACGTCTTCCCATCATAGTTAAATCTTCTCTTTTTGAATTTTCCACTTCTATTATCTTGGCCATGATTACCACCGAAGTGGTTACCATTCTTGGCATGATAATTTCCCCCACGATGGTTATCATTGTTCCGATGGTTGTTGCCACCGATACGATTATTATCGTGTTGTTGGTCGTTGCCTTTTTGTCAGTTGTCTTGACTCATTATCGCTCCCAATAATCGAGCCCTATTCACAACATCCTAATATAAACAAAGTTTGTGAGAAATGAGGTATTGACATATATCGGGTTTCAAACCTCTTAGAAACATTCGCGTCATTAAACTCCTCATTATCAACCAAATGGGATGCAAACCGGGACAACTTGACAAACTTAGCCTCGTACTGCGACACGGTCATATTGTTTTGCTCTAGCTTGATGAATTCCACCTCCTTCATGTGACTAATACTTTCGGGAAAGTACTTGTCGTTGAATAATTCTTGGAACTTCTCCCAAGACATCTTCATCTTCAAGAAGGTTGAGTCGCTTCTGATTCTCACTAGTAATATGCCTCTCCTCCATGACATGAAGGTGGCAAAGGAACCTTTGCTCTCCTGGAACATTCCAAGACATTAAATATCTTGGTGATCTGCTTTATCCACGTCTCCGCTTTAAGTGGTTCTAGCTCTCCCAAAAACTCCGGTGGTTCCAGCTCCTTGAACTGCTTAGCGGTGACCACCCGAGAGTTGTCAGTGTTTCCACCTGCATTTTGAACATGAGTCTCTCTCGCCTAATGTTGCATGAATTGCATAAAGCCTCTGAACATCTCATCGTTCATCATCTAATCGGTGTTGTTGTTTACCCGAGGATTATTGTCTTCCTGTTGCACATAATCCTGGGTATTGATCGTTGGTGACTCAACAATCTCATGTGCTTCGTTGCTGATCTCAATATTTTCAAACACTGTCACAAAACAAGGGTTAATTGATATGTAACATATTATCCCTATACTCTAACCGACTAATTAAATACCAAATAAACTTAGGTAGGTCATACTAGCGAAGGAATTCCCCGTTTCTCCCCTCCTAGTTCTAATCTCACATCTTAGGCAGAGATCATATCCCTAAGCTTTGATACCAACTGTGACGCCCCTGTGACGCCTCTAAAATAGGTATACATCACCCATTTTGAGTCGTCAATAACATGGTACAGAAACAACTACAACTTTATTAATACAACCCATAAACTGTGAGTTTAAATACAAATATTATCTTCTAGACAATATCAACACTCAAATAAGTCCTCATTACAATTATTGATATATTATTTTACAAAAATGGTGAGAACTACTAAAACAACTTTCTAAGACCTTCATTCCATACCCCCACTAAGTACTTTCATTACATTCTCGCCTCCCCGAGAAGAAAAATGGAACAAAAAGGAAAGGGTGAGCTCAACTAGCCCAATAAAGAATATTATGACTAAGATAATATAGAACAAATTATCGTTAGTCTTCAACAGGAAAAATCTGATAAAATACAATGACAATGACAAGTTTCGAGATCAATATTCGCGAATGAAATAATAATTCATAGATGAGTTACGTAGAGAATGAAATCTACTATAATCTATGAATTTAAAAGTCCATCATCATTATTTTATCCTCCGTAATATCAATCAATATTCATCTTGAATCAAATATTCATCTTTTACTACTGAGCCAAAGATATTCATCATTAGTCATGTTAATCTCAACACTGCTCATCTTTGCACTACTACGGGCCAAAGATATTCATCAAAAAAATCATTAATCTTTGCACTACGGGCCAAAGATATTCGATAATATCATCATTTAGGACTAAGGATTTATGAAAATATTTTAAAAAAAGCGAATCCAAATGGCAGACAAAAGGACAAATATTAGAGATTCAGTATTACGGTTTATCCAAGATCAATAATACTCCATAATAACCAATTTTGAAGCGAAATTCAAAATTAAAGATCAAAACACGGATACAATCAAAGATAGTAACCATAATGTAGACATCTTGGATAAAAAGGAAAATTTTTATTTTTTGATTGAATAGTCTTTATTCGTGAATAATTATCGTATATGTGAATAATGGTCGTATACATGAATAAGAAACCCGACACAAAAAGTTCCAAATTTGATTAAAAGTTCAAACCAATATTTCAAAGATAATGATATTGAAGAAAATAATATCATTTAAGAAGAAAATAATATCCCTTACCTCGAAAAGACAAAGATCTTACCATTCGAATCTTGGATATAGTCTTTGAAGGAACTTGCACCGTATAACAACACTCAAAGTATCAAAATACTCACAAGAATACACTCGATAATATAGAGAGAGAAAACTTTAGTTTCTGGTGTGATTTTCAATTTTAACCTAAGCACTCTATTTATAGGAAATTGCTTAGAACACCAAAATAGAAAATTTAATAAAATAATATTATTAATATTAAAATTCATACGCATCCTTTAAAATCAGATTTTAGCATTTCCCACATGCCCACCTTCTAGAAAAACATGTTTTAAATGTTTTTGTAACAAAATCAATTCAGACCCAATATTCCGGAACTTCAATAATTCATAATAAATAGCCCTTTTATCAGAAAAATTCAAATCTTATGTCCATTCCACAGGAAATTCAATTCTCTACAATTTTATAAGTTTAAGCTTTCCCAAATTCCAAATAGAAGTTGACCGAAATCCACAAACGGGCGATTTTACAGGCTATAATCAAATTTCAGTCAAGAAATGGGGTTTACAAACATAAAAAACATGTTTTAAACAATTTTTAGTGACAAAAATACTATTCCTCCTTATTTATTCATATATCCCACATTCATTGTAAAAATATCATCATTATTATATTATTAAAATATAATAATATATTTAAATGAATTATTTTATCGAAAAAGATAAAATATCAATTTTCAACAATTGTCACTTTAAAAAATTTCTCCATCTATATCCACATAAAATGAATATTTTCCTTATCATATAAATCAATAATTAATTATTCACAAATAATATTACAGAATTACAATACTGACAACCAGGCAGTTCTCAGGAAAGAGGGGGCCTTTCAATAAGGATTTCACCTTACAATAATGATTCCAAGTAGAGCATGATATCTACTATCTTCTATGATTTAAAAGGTTTATCTTCAATTTTATCGTTGAGACTCAGCTTAATAAATAATCCACATCACTGAATTATCCATGCACTATGGGCCAATGATATTCATTATTATCACAACTGGTAATGTTCATCTCAACAACTGTCCATCAATGCACTACGGGCCAATGAGGACTTTCATAACCATATAAACATGAGGATGATGACAATGATATAAGAATTCAATAAAGTCCAAATTGTCAATATGATACTGCTTTGTGGAGTAAAATTCAAGAATAATATCGTATCAAAAATGATTTGGACATAAAAGAAATCAATTTTTGTCATGAATAGTACCCCGGTATGAAAAGGTTAAAACTTATCAAGACTGTTTAGAATAATATTTTCATGAAAAGATCTTTGGATGAAGCCTTGAAATATCAAAGAATTTCGATCATTTCGAGAATTATAGAAGCAATACTTACCATAGTAAGTTTAGAGTTAGAATCGAAATGAACAATATCTGGCTATCGAAATGGATTTTTAAGCGTCATGCGGTGATCAAGCGTGAAGGCAGATCATTTCCATAATTTAATACCAAATGAATACAAAGGGTTATTCACTGCGCACGCAGGTGATCGCGTGAGCGAGTTATTCCTACGAATAATAAAGAATGGAATAACAACAGAGATTTTACCGTAAATGCGGTGATCGCGTGAACAGAAGTTATTCCAATGAAATGATAAAAATGGAATAACAACATGATTTCACCATGCGTGCGGTGAGTCCGTGTAGGCATGTTATTCTAACGAATGATAAAGAATGGAATAACAACTCTTACGAGTATTGAAAAAATAACTCTCTTTATGAATCTGAAAGAAATAATACCCTTTACCTTAAGTAGGAGATTTGATCTTTGCAATAGTGTAGTAACAGAATACTCTTCTTTCTTTTCTATCGATTCTCTCTCTATAGAATTCTCTTGTGAGTCGTAGTGAATTGGTGAGAATGAAAGAAGAAATAAGCTTCTATTTATAGAAGATTTCTAAACAACCACTTCAGAACGGGAAGAAGCGAGTGAAAGCAGCTCGACGACCGCCGATGAGAAAAAAGTGGTTTGGCGACATAATGTGAAACAACAAGTGGTTTAGCGCTTTGTAATGTGAAACGACAATTGGTTCGGCGCTTTAATGTGAAACAACAAGTGATTTATCGCTCAGAATGTGAAACGACAATTGGTTCGACGCTTGTAATGTGAAACGACAATTGGTTCGACGCCTGTAATATGAAACGACAATTGGTTCGACGCGTGTAATGTGAAACGACAATTGGTTCGACGCGCGTAATGTGAAACAACAATTGGTTCGACACCTGTAATGTGAAAACGGCAAGTGGTTTGACGTCTGGTAAAGACAATTACTATTGGCGAAAGTGACTCTTAGATGATGACATATGGGGCCCCATAGAATAAACCAAACTTACCATAAACGTCTCATAACAGACTTCTTATTTATATCAAAGATTGAATAAATATTACCACAAATCATTTTATCTTCAATCAACACATATTTAATCTTTCAACAATTATTCATCATTAATATTATAACTCACAATATTTAACAAAATGGATCATTCTTAGGAAAGAGGGGCTTTCCAATAAGGATTTCTCCCTATTGGCACGGCATTGGGTGACCAAACCTCTCCCGACGTAACTTTCTGACATTGTCGATATTGCGAATAATAATATAATAATTGTATCGTCTCAATTATTGATTTAATAATATATAAAATATCGACAATAATTGAATCAAATAACGTGAGATCTTATCAAAGAATTTATCAGAGCAATAATTGAACAAAAGCGAAGACTTCTCAATGTAAGCATCAATAATCAATCACCGCGTGTCTTCTTATGCGACCACGCATATTCTTTATACTTTTATCACCGGGTATTTCAACAGTTAACGATAAAACTTTCGTCGTTATTTTATAAAAAAATAATTTTGTCGTTTTCTAACTTCGACAATAATTCTGTTATGGGGTCCACCAATGATTGTTTCATCGTACGAATATTCCCCACCAAAAAGAATATTCCCCGACCAAACCAATATTTTATAACAACTTGCTTTACTTTACAAAATTTTTACATATCACCCTTAACTTTAATCCTTTTATTAATTTAACCATTTACTGAATGAAATAATAATTATAAGAAAATTGAATACTTTCATTTCATAAAATTCGGGGTCTTACAAATGGTATAAATGAACCAAGTCAAACCGAGTATTGAGTTGCTCAAATTTGATTAACAAAATTTATCGAGTATAAAATAAGATTTGATTGAAGCTCGTTTAGCTATCGAGTCGATCACGATCTTGAATCAAGCCCAAGCAGTTTGAACTTTTCGAACGAATATAATCCAAGTATTAATAGAAAATTTCAATTTGAGTAAGCTCGCGTAATTTATCGAACTTTAAATTTTACTGATATTTATATCATTTATATTTTGAGTTAAGCTTGAATCGTACTTTTAGTTAAACGAATACAAATCGAACCTCATTTTACAATGTCCTACTACTGTACTATGTAGCATTTATGCTGCTTGGTAAAATAAAGGGTAAATGTTTAAAAATGTCCCTGACATTTTTCTCGAAGTCTGACTTCCACCATGAACTTTTTTTCTTCCAAAAGAATACTTAACATTACTAATTTAAGGTCAATTGTTTCCTTACCCCTAACGGACATGTCAGCTAGACTAACTCCGTTTATACATGGATATTTTTTTGTTGACTAAGCTCTTTTTCTCTCTCTTTTATTATTTGTTTTTTCTTTCTCTCTCCACTATTATTTCCTTCTCTCTTTGTAATATCTAACCAAGAAATCAGATCCATTTTCTGTGTCGCCGAAAGTTACGCCTCCGCCTTCCCCGACATAGCCAAGTCAAATGAAACCTTAAAAACAACCACTGCCTACCCCAAGAAGCTTTTTTACGAAGAGGTGGTCCTCACCTACTTCATAAACCCTACAATCACAATCGAAGCTAAACGAGAGCTCCTCGACCAGTACACGACGTCGGCTAACCTCCAGTCGTACATCGTCAATTTTCTTAACATTTAAATCGATATGAAACTGATCAGCCAGATAAAGGAAATTGTGAAGGAATTCGAGATCGTGTACAATCAATGCCACATCAGCCATTTCCCGCTTACTCCTCATCAGATTTGAACCTTAATTGATGAATAAATTGGCTAAAAATTACATCCGCGATACGAAGTTCGCTATTATACTTTTGAGTTAAGATTTGATCATTATTTTGAGCTTTTTGTTGCTGATTTTGGTCTAATTATACTCGAAATTTATTGGGGAACAAAGCCCAGTCATTTGCAAGCTCTAATGGAATGATCTGAATGGATTTAAAGCACGGTTTTAGAGGATTTTTTGGAATTTCTCAATTTAGCAGAATTTCTGAGTTTTGGGATTAATTATGAAATGGTTTGATGATGTTTGAGCTCTTAATCTTTTTGAAATTTATGTTTCGTTCGCTTTCTGAACTTAATTTTAATCGGTTGATGTTACTTTGTGTGCGTGTGTGATGAAGATTATACAGATTGCTTTGCCTTTTGCATTTATCTTTTTTTTTGGGAATGGATGGAGTATATAATTTTATGAGGCTGTCGGGTTCTTTGCTTGTTTTTCAGGGTTTGATCGTGATTTGTGTTGGAGGATTTGGATTTGTCTCATAATAATTTGAATAGAAAATTTGATTCATAATTGAATGGATTGGTTGGCTTAAAGGTTTTGAATTTTAGCCATAATTCTTTTTCTAGGTCTATTGCTAATAGTCTAGGAAATTTAAAGCTTTTAGAGGAGCTTGGACTTTTTGGGAATGGGTTTGTAGGGAACATAGCTGTAGAAATTGCGAATTGTGGTAATTCAACTCTGATTAATCTTGGTGCTAATTCGCTTGACGGATCAATCCCTCAAATATTTGGAGAGTTCCCCAAGTTGGATAGTTTGATTCTGTCTTTAAATAATTTTTCTGGTGAAATCCCAAAATTACTCACGAAATTTAGGGCTGAGGTTTGCGGCGGCAATAATGGTGGTTCAGTAGTGGGGTTGAGATTTGTGGAATTGAAGAATTAAGCGAAAATGTGAGAAAGAAGATGAAAAAAGATGGAAGAGAGAGAAAAGTTGGAGAAAAAAGAAAAATAAATAAATTTTTTATTAAATTTTATTTTTGTTACGTGTCAGTCGCCTAGCACATCTGTTTGTCTAGATAAACTTTTTTTAATGAGAGGGATACAGTTGACCTTAAATTAGTAACGTCAAGCGTATTTTTGAAAAAAAAAAGTTCAGAGTCAAAGTGGAATTTCGGAGGAAACGTAAGGATATTTTTGAAGCCGGATAAATAAATGTGAAATTGAATACCTGTAAAATTTCGCTGAGCCCATATCCCAGTCTTTCCTAAGCTCGGGCTTCATGTCGTCAAGTGAACGGCTCTTTTCACCTCTAAGGCTCTAATCCAATGGGCTAACAAAACACACCCAATCTTTAATGGACTTGGTTTTAGGCGCATACTCACTTCGTCCCAAAACTTATAGCACAAAATTGGAAGACCGTGTTTATTCGTAAAAATTATAATTTAATTATAATTTTAAGATTAATAATTGATTAAATAATCATGTTTTTATGATTATTTTGTTTAAAAGTATTTAAAAACTTTATTATTTAGACTATTATACTCTTATCAATATTAATGTATTTTAAATTATAATTTAAATTTGCTTGGACATTAAAAAAATAACAAACAATTCAGAGAGTGAGTATTCACTATATTTAATACACCAGGAATCCAGGATAAAAAATTAACTATAGCAGCACTTCGGAATTGATTTGAAAAAGGCTGACTAAGGATACAATAGTTATATTAGAAAAAGTGAAGGTTAATTTTGTTTATGATATTTTAATCTCTTTTGATGGAATTATACTAATACTTAATTAAAAATGATATTAAATTATTTTATTATCTCTGAATTAATAATCTGTAATTTAAATTTAAAATAAATAAGAAACTAAAAATTAATAATTCAATTATTATTCTAATAAAAAGAAAATATCGAAATCATAAACAAATGATAAGTAATTTTATACCCAGAGGGTAAATTTCACAGAGTGCGTTGAACTTGATCCTCCACGAACGCCAACAAGTGATGATATCTAATACAACAGATTTTCCGGCCGGCGAATTCATACTTTTATTTCTATCGAAATTCAATTGCAAACCTAGGGAGAGGAAATCCGTTCAAAGGTCCAAAAATGGCTTCTAATAGCGAAAATGCCAATATTAATAATCCGAGACCTTTGTTGCTTCCTGAGATCGGACCAGACGGTCTACCTAGGGAGTCTTCTGTTAGCTCCTAGACTGAGAAGACTAGGATACTCTCCATTTCAAATGAAATGGAAAGTCTTCATTGTTTTTATATTTCCAAATACATTTTAAATCTCGACCATAAAATGAAATGGAGAATCTCCATTTCATTTGAAATGTTGAGCATCCTAATTCCCCTCTTACTAGCGTGTTTCCGTGTGTTGGTGAATTTTTACTGAATATTTTTGCTGTATTTTTTGTTTGTTGTTATGTCAGATATTTGAAGAAGAGCAACTCCAATTGAGGAAGTATGTTCCATTTATTTTGCATTTTGATCTGTTGTTACTTTCATTGTTCTTTATTAAAATTTGTTTGAACTCATCTTTTGAATCCTTGTTTCCCATGTCTAATGCTGAATTAAATTTGATGATTGCTTTCTCTCAAAATTAAAATAATAAATTCTGTTTTTTAGAGTGTGAAAATGTAGAAGAAGGGAAGTAATGAAATTCTTTCTCTCAAAATTAAAATAATAAATTCTGTTTTTTAGAGTGTGAAAATGTAGAAGAAGGGAAGTAATGAGATTCAGCAACTAATTTTTTTCTATTCTTATTCTAGTTTATCTATTTGGCTTAAAAACAATTTTTCTTATCTTAAGATACTGAAAACAGTTAAAGAAAGATTAGTTGTAATATTTTTGTTGGTCAATGAATTTACAGACCAAATAATGAAATAAGAGAGATATCTGGGCTCAGAGCCTAAAGAATATGACAGGATTGCTGTGGTTTGTAGTAATCTAAGTGAGGAGACATCAAATATTTCTATGTGGAATTCAGGTCTTTAGTGCCACTTGGTGTTTATGGGGTTTGGTTCTGTGCATAATCGCTTTGTGTTTTGCATGCGCCAAATTAAGTGTTATGGAAGTGTCTGAGGGAAAGTGCCTTTAGATACTGGATGAAAGGTTTTAATTTACTTGAGGCTATGCTGCTAGCACCTCAAATATGAAGCATTAGTTTGTTAATATATTAAAATCCCCCGCCCCTTCTCTCTCTCTCTTTCTCTCTTCCTTTTGATGCTTAAATCTAGGCTTCTAGTTTGAGTAAATTAATCAGCCGATCAGATTTGGTCTGTTACATTTTGTAGTTAAATCTTTGTTCTTGGCTTCTACTTCTGCTTATTAAGACATCGACAAGTATTTACTATTGCAATGGTTTCTTTCTAATGAATATACTCTTCGTTCTCTAATGTCAGATTCTTTTTACCTGGTGTTTAGCCTGATCTTCTTTTGATACTTCCTCTCAGATATATTCAAGAAAATTATTCCAAGATCCTTGATGTTGAAAAAGAGCTTGCAAATCTTAATTTGGAGATGAAACCGTAAGGAACTAGCTTAATTAGTTCAATACCTTAGCAGCTGTAATGGGACAAGTCTCAGTAATTGGACTTATCCAGTGAAATTTGACAGAGAAATAGCAGAAAATAGAGTAAGGAAGGGGGAAAAAGAGAGAGAATAATAGAGAGAGAAGAGAGAATTGGGGAAGAAGTAATAACAAATTTTCATTCATAATCAAAAAATGAGATAGATTGCCTACATATTCCTTTCATCAGCAAAAGGAATGAAATGGAAAATGACTGAGCAAGGAGCTGAGCACATGGCCACATGCCTCCTGCATTCCTAGCAACAAATCTAACCGACTCAACAAATAAGGACAATAATATTCAGCTTAACAGCAGCTAAAAGACTAAAATACCCTTTCTACTTAACTAACTCACTAAACTCAATTTATGCTTAAACTAATCTGAAACTTGAGCTGCCAGCCTTGTTCCTTACAGAAACTTACAGCCGGACCAAAGAGAGCAGGTAGGTGTGTTGTCATAACAAGATCTTTCTAAACTTGAAATCTTGTGATGTTTTATTTTCTAATAATTATGGTTGTGTTTCCATTCCTCTCATGCATGAATACACCTCTGCAATTGAACACATGAGAAAGAAAATCGAAATGTCAACTGAGAAAATATGCCTTGCTAAGCGGAAGGAAGAACAAGCACGAAAGGTTTGTCTTCTTCATCAGACTCAAGAATACTTGTCTAATATTTCTACAGCATTCTATCCAATCATCATGGAACATGCTCCAGAAATCAGATTATACTTCTTGTTGCCTTTTTATTGTGCTTTCTGAAGTTATTGATTTCATCACTTTTTGAGTTTTGAATACCATTGTCAAATGATTAGCATATTTGTGTTGTATCTTCTCGGTGTCTTGTGGAAGTAAATGGGCTGCTATTATATTCAGTTAATTACTGCACAATCAGTGCAGCTATTTCAGCTCTTTAGAAAAGGCTTGGACCTTTAAATTTTAAATAAACATCAGTAATTTTATTTTATCTGAAAGCCAACAGAAAACATAATTTTTGTCTTAGATTTGTTTTGAAGTTTCAGGTCAAAACCATATACACCTTTGAATTATTTATTTTTCTGTGAAAATGGCACACCTCCCCCCCCCTCCCCCTTCAACAACCAGTCACCACCGCCACCCACAGCTTGGTAACTGCCATGGTGTTGTTTATAGATCATTCATATCTGAATTTTAGTCTTAGTTTAATTTTAAAGTTTCGATACTGGAACCTGTAGATACACATTTGCGCTACATTATTTAATGCTCAAGCAACATTGGGAACCACAATTTGGGCGATAGGTGTAAGCATCGTAAGGCGTGAGGGAAACTATAAGAACCATGGTGTTATCTAGACATGTTTCTCATCTGATCTGGGTGTAAGGTTTTACATTTCTTGCCAAACATGGTGCAAACTAGAAGGAAAGGCAACTTTTCAAAATGGTATAATTAGCCAACAATTTTTTAGTTCTGTATTTTACAAAAATATGCATTTTTCTATTAGGAATCAAGTACAGAGCTTACATTTTATCTACCGCAAATAGAAACTAACTTCTTATTTTATTCTTCGTTTTCAATAATTTTCGTCCTTTTCTTCCAGTGCTTAGAATCACAATGTTCTCAATTTTCAACATCTGGGAGATATACTCAAACTATGTTGGTAGTGCAGAAATTGTTCCACTCTTTCATCTAATGGAAAGTTTTGCTTGCATTCTAGGCATGTGAAGATGCATCGAATGCTGTAAAGGATGTGGAAGCAATCAAGCAGAAGCTGTGAGAAGACTTAAACTGTCTGGTACATATTTTTAATAGAAATAATTTTGAAGTACCAATATCTAGCTAAATTTTATCTTCTTTTCTCTTGACATAATCATCCTTTGTAGGTTCAAGAAAGCAACAATGCACAGTTTGTCAGACTGGAGGAACTAAAAAGTTGACTGGAGGCTTTAAATCCAAGTAGATCATCCACCTCCTTTCCTTATGTAAGCTCTTATTCAGTTCTTGCATGTGAATAAAGTATTCAATCTTTATATTTGTTTCGAGATAGGTTCCTTTTCTTTGCCTGTTTATGGGCCTGTGCTATGCGTGCCTTTAGTGGAATTTCCGTTTTTGATCTTAGTAGATATTGGAAAGTTGCTCTCTTTTCTTTTTTCCATTTCCTGGAGGGTGGGTGGGCTGGCGACTTGTTTCCCCTATGCTTGTATTCTCTTTTTTAATCTAATAAAAATTCTTCTTTTATCAAAAAACAATTGAAGTTGAGATTACAAATTAAGGAAAATTATCACAGAGCTCTAGATTCAAAGAAGTTCTCACTTGCATGCTTTTTCGAAAATCAAAAGGTGATATTATTAAATTACCTCAGACAAACAAACTCTTCCCTTTGTTGCTGTACGATATGGAAGTATACACCATTATTGAAATTTCGCCCTCCACAACTTCTTTAATCATTGACCTTAGCCCTCAGTCCATAACTTCTCGGAATACATATTTTTACCCCCAAGAGAGGAGATTTGGAAGTAATGAATAAATGGTAAACAGGCTTTCATCTTCTCTACTTCATCCCTTGCAAGTGGACCTATTGGTGTACTTATAGGCTCTTACTAACTCGTTGAATAGAAGAGACTGACATTTGATAGTTTATCAGAGCTTATGGGGACTCTATAGAGTTGGCTTGAGCAATTCTTATCAATTATTTTTTCTGTCTTTTTTGATGATTTATCAAAACTGTGTATGTGTACACACAGATAAAATGATGTATTGATAAGTAACTGAAGGGTTTTAGAAGAACATAAGAGTTGCTGGACTTGCAAATTTGGTGTTCCAAATTTGCTCTGCAGTCATTTGATCATCTGTTTATGTGCATGGACAAGAGCACTGTGTGAGAGAGGGTGAGGAAAGGAAGGAGCAGTTATTTTATTTTTCATTTGTTTGGTTTTGGGGGGGGGGTTTGGTATCATAATGACAGTATGTTGTCCAGTCAAAATCATTTGTGTACATTCGTTGTTGAAAATATGATATAAGCAGTAATCATCAAACAATACACAAACAAGTTGAAGTTTCGTGTATCTTATATTGCAAAACAAACATGGAGATTTATCGGCCCATAGAATAGCATAACTTCCACTGTTGCTCTCTTTGGCTGGTGAAGAAATATCCAAATGCTACATGCAGAATATGGATGCATTAATTATGTAATTGTCTATATAGTTTGGACTATTTCTTTTACTCTCTGCAGTGGATTGTAGAACATTACTGAAGCTTTATTGATAGGCATAGAAAAATTGTACCTGATTGCCAAGGTTTTTTTATTAATGCTGCTTGCGAACTGAATGCACACTTCATCTCACGAGTGGGGTCACAAACGATACCTTTTGATCATGCATTTGTTAACATGTTCAGTTGTGCGGAATGCGCATGACCATAAACATACATTAGAAATTGCTATAATATTGAACTTAATATCATTTTTAGGATGGGAATCCAGTGGTACCTGTACAGAGTGCGACAACTTCTGTTGTAGCATCAGTTCCTAGTACATTGGAAAGCTCTGGTGGATCACCTGGAAACGTATCCAATCAAGGAAATGTCGGAAATGTTCCATTAGTGAATGGCAACAATCAACATCATCAAGTTGACGGTGAAGGAAGGAAGAAGAAAAATCTAATCCAAGGATGAGGAAAGGGAATCGGAGCAATACCTAAGGGTAGAGGATCTGCTGGATGAGGCTGGACAGGGCCTGGGTTTGATGTGGATGGTAGAAATTGAGAATACCTTTCTAGAATGACTTCCCTATCGTGGATCTATGAGATGAAAGACTTCCTGAAGTTCCAGGTATATTGTTTGGTCCATGTTGTCTTCATTCTTTTATTAACCTGTGTTTTCTCTTTTATTGTATTTTTGCCATTAACTATAGATAATTGTAAAAAGTTTGACAACTCAGTAATTGGCATTCCTGTGCATTACTACTGTAGATTCATAAATTTCTTTTTCTCTAAGGCTATGTTTGTTTGCAAATATTACACTTGAGATTGGACTATTAATCCCATTTCTCATGTTTGTTTTTAAAAATAGATTTGGACTATTAGTCCTGATAAAATGACTTGAAAGGGGGATTATTTAATACCATGTCTAACTAGGTATTATAATCCCTAACATTTGGTACTAAAATTTTGTGAACAAAATTAACCTTTAAATTTGTTTGAAAAGACTGATGTATCTTATCCTATCTATCTATACTCAAACTAATGAGAATATGATATATTTGTTATTAGTGGTAAGGGTATAATAGTTCAAATGGTAAGTTTTTATCCAAAACTTTAAATAATCCTGGACAAAACAAACATAATATGAGATTATTTTAAGTTATCTCATTAATAATCCCATGAAAAACAAACATGCGATTAAAACTATTTAATTCTAGGATTAATAGTCTTGGGATTATAATTCATGGGCCCGGAATTATAATCCTTGCAAACAAACATGACCCAAGAGAAAAATATATCCCTCCCTACCTTTAACTTCGTTGTTCATCCTGAGCTTTTCTACTTGAGAATTAAGAATTCTGTTCGTGAGCAAAAACAAGTTTTTTAAATGATTACAACTATGGACAAACAATTGGAAGGGAAAAGTTTTAGCAGTTGAAGGATCTTGCCCATGATTGTTTTGTTGTTCTTAGAAATTTCACCTCAGCGTTCCTTAGCAAAACAAGTTTTCCAAATGACTTTGCTGTGATGCTTTTCAAAACTGTTTGGCTAACATATATGTTCAGTTCCTTAAAATACCATATGTTTATGACCAATAGACCATCTTCTCTTTAATTATGAACATAAAATAGAGTTCCATTTCACTTTCCTCTCATCCGGTTCTTCAGAAGTTGTTTTCCTTCAAGGAATTTCGAAGTTTAAAGTCTGGCAGTTTAACCATTACCAAAAAAATAAAAAAAATAAAAGTTGTAAAATTTAATGATCTATGTATCACTTGATGTGAATCATTAATGCTACTTGGGATCCGTTGGTTACAGGGTAGATGCTGAAAACTCTGGGTAATCAGGTTGTCAATTCGGATTCCTTAAAGGGTGTTGACTCTAACTACCAGTTACAAAAGAGCATAGGCTGGGTGACTGGTCTCTGTGCATGTGGGCACAGTGTGCATATGCTTACTGACCTGCAATCGTCTGCAAGCATATGCTTTCCTCACCATATGTATAACATATGTTTTATTATTTTTTATTTTTTTTTCACAAGTGGTTTCTGAATTGTGACACTATATATTGTTTATTATGCATTTATTTGGTTGGTGGTAAATCTAAAACCTGGGAATTCAGTATTGTAAAATGGTATTTATTGAGTTGTTTTTGGCATTTATTTGGTTGGTGGTAAATCCAACCTGGGAATTCAGTATTGTACATTTTACAATAACTATAAAAAAGCTAAAATAGACCTCGCATGAAAGGTACTATAGAAGTCGGGTGCATTAGAATGCATCACATATATGCAGGCATAGAATTCAATTCGCAGTAGGTAGCATGTTTCAAATTTTTTTTTACTCTTTGAATTTCATCGCATGTACTATTTATGGATTTGAATTCCAAGCAGATAATCCATCTGAACAACACTTGCTACTCTCTATTGTACAAATATACCAACTCATTTCTATAAATTGCATATACGGACTGTGAGGATTCATTATTTGTCATGATTTATTTGCCATCTTGTGTTTTGTCATTACCCCCACCTAGGCCTGCAAACAAGTTGAACCGTTTGCGAACAGGTTCAGTTTGAGTTCAATTCGATTTGATTAATTTGTTAAGTCGAGTTTGCGCATGGTATCGTGTTCGATTACTCGATCAAACATGTTTGCGAATTATGCTATTCGGTTTGACTTTGTTCGTGAACAATTCGGTTCAGTTCGATTCGATTGGTCGTGAATAGTTCGTCAGATGCTCGAGTTCAAATTGTATTTCTTACATGTTTAATGTTTTTAAATTCTAAATACAAATATGCTCGAGTTTGAATATGTTAATGAGTTGTTCGGGAATGAGTTTTTGTTTGTGAACGTTTAGATGTTCGCAAACATGATGTTGTTCGACTATGCTCGCGAACTGTTCGTGAACAACTAACGATTCGCACATGTGCGTTGGTTCGATCATGTTCAAGTTCGACTAATAGTGTTTGATAAGGCTATATACGAACCAAATAGTTTGGGCTTGGCTCGAAAAAATACGAGCGACACTCAGATTCGTTAATAATATGAACTAAATTTGAGCATAAAAAATAGTTCGAAAAAAAATATGGGTAGAATCTGAGTAAGGTTATACTCGACTCGTTTAAAATTCAATCGAATTCTCGATTATGATTGTGATTCGATAAATACTCGATTGAAACAGAATCGATTAGATATTTGATACATTTTCTTATAATACATTCAAAATTAAATCAAATTAGGATAATTAATTAATTATTATTATGTTTTGTTTTTAATTTTAATTGTGATTTTATATTTATAAAGTGTAATACTAAAAATGTTTTCTCAATCAAATTAAAGTAACAAATTTTATTTTATAATTTTATTTATTATAAAACTAGTTATTATGCGAAAACTTGAATTCGAGCTTGAAGTTGAAGCTCACGAGTATTTTGAATATAATTTGATCCGAGTCGTATTGAATTCGAGTAATAAATATTCGAGTTAAGTCGAAATCTGAGTAATTTTTTTTTAAATACAATTTGAATTCAAGTCGGATTTTAATATGAATTTACCGTTTCGAGACGAATTTGGATAATTCTCTGTTCGTTTTGTTTAGACTTATTTATATTGTTAGTATTCGAGTTCGGCTCGATTTTGTTAAAGTTGGGATTGGAATTTGCGCAACCCTACCCCCACCACTTACTGTCTGGTAGATAAACCGGGCAAAATGAAATCAAACTTTAGCTCCTTCCAACACATTCTAAAACAAACAAACTTTGAATGAGAGAATTCAATGAACCCAACCTACTTCCAATAGTCTGTAGCCTTGTTATTAATTTCTTTAAGAAGAAGAATTTGTATGGACTTGAATTGTGAAGATGAGAGTTAATGATTTTGGTTTTGATATTGGGGAGATTGGTTTCTGGTTGGAGAATTTGGGGGTTGTGTATTTTGTTGAACTTAATTTTTTATTGCGAAAACGGGTTGTATTGAAATATTTCGGGGCAACCTCTGATTGAGATTTAACAAGAGCAGGAAGAAGAGGAAAGATTAATGGTTTAATTTAAGAATGTTGGGGCTACTATGCCTCCTGAGCTTAAGGCAACTGTTTTCCAGAGAACAGGAAAAGTGATTGATACTGTTACAGCCCGAAAGAGCTTGGTGGCTGGAAAGAGTCCTAAATTTTCGACAGTCATGACTAAGAAGGAAGATGAGGGGATCATCTGCACAGTTTGAAACAGAAGAATATATCAACTTGAAACATGAAGAGATTGATGAATATTGTTCGAAAAGGGGCTCTATCAACTTTAGATGACCAATTATAGCACTTAACTGGTAATTATTAATAATCTTAATGTTAGGTAAAATGGTGATTCACCACGAAAAAATATTTGTTTTTATCTTTTTAGTTGGACTGGTTGAAGAAAAAAGAGGAGAGAGAATGTTAAGAATTTAAAAATGCAAGTGAGCTGAGTATTTAATATAATACTAGGACAAAGGAGGGAGATGGGGTTTTCTATTATGTCAAAACGACAAAGGGAGATGAGTATCGGGAAGAGAGTTGTAAAATGGATGTACCTATAGATTTACTCTAATAGATTTGATTTGTAATTGATTTGATTTGATGATGTCAATATTTATGTGTATTTATATATGAATAATGATAGACACAAACTATATTCTACAAACATTTTATAAACGGCTGATGTGACATATTCCACATCAACATATTGTGTAGGGCCAAAGACTATATTGAAATAATTTGTTGATCAATATGCTGAAGTAGAGTATGTCACATCAATAACTTATAAAATGTTTATAAAATAATTTGTATCTGTAGCATTACTCTTTATATATAAATATTGATATATCAATATTTTTTTATGTACATAAATTTATCGTCGTGTACAGTAAGACTCAAAAATCAAACTAACAACCTCTCGTCCTCCTCTGGTGTGTGTGTGTATATATATATATATATAGAGAGAGAGAGAGAGAGAGAGAGAAAGAAAGAGAGAGAGAGAGTCCAGATTTAATTTCACCCTTATCCATCTCACGAGCTCACACCCCTTTTAGCGATCCGTCGGTTTGATTAAATCTATTGATATTAACGTCGCCTATACTTTTAAGCGACGCCACATGTTGTCCGTCGTTAAAAGTATGTATTTACTGTTATTGATTAACCTCAATCGTCGTCAGTCCGTCTGCTAAAGGAGGGTGAGCACATGGGTGAGTTGGATAAAAATGAGCTTAAGATCCCATCAGATATATATATATATATATATATATATATATATATATATATATATATTTATATACAAATGCTCGTTAAATCGAATTTACTTATGTGGACAAGAACTGACCACTTACTTAAAAAAAAAGAAACACTTGGATCATTGCAAAAGGGAAGACCCGAAAGAAGAACACACGTCGGTGGATCGAAAAAGATTCTTTCCTCAAATATGACTTTTTGTGTAAAAAGAAGGAGCGAAATTTAACAAATTGTATAAAAAACAGAAAAAGAATTTAAAAGAAAAAAAAAACTTTGGCCATAGAAAAAATACTCTTTTTTGGTGTAAACAGAGTCACATATATCCAATCAGAATTAAAATTCAATATAAAATTCATTCTATAAAATTCATCTACTAAAATTCATTTATAAGTTTCTCCCGCCAAGATTTGTGGTTATATCACGGTCGATGAGCTCCAACAAGCTTGCGCAAACATAACATACGAATGATATGAAAATCACCAACATAATATTGTGCGAGAACATAACATAACATGACCGAACATAACATGACTAATAAGAAACTAAAATGTAGCCAACTAACTCCACTGCAGAACACACTAAAAATCCCAACATAACATAACATTGTGCGTAACATAACATCACCATCCTAATATTGGTCTTATACATAAGAAAACACACACTTGATTTTATATTATCTCAATGCCAACTAACTCCACCGCTTCTGCATAAAGACAAAATGAAAGGCAGAAAACGAAAATGTAGCCCAAAGAACATTTGAAAATCTCAACATCTCAGCAGAATATTCAGAATGCAGAATGCAATCCATTCCAACATCTCAGCAGAATATTCAGCAGAACATTTGAACATCATACAGAATGCAGTCCATTCCAAAATCTCATCCTACAATGAAAAACAACAGCATACAGAATGCGGTCCATCTCAACAACAACAAAATCTCATCGTGAAATGAAGAACAAAATGTTAGTTGAAAACTCTATAATGAAAATATCATTGATAAGAGGATTTTTACAATCACCTAGAGATGAATAACTATCATTATCTACATTTGGGTTGGGAGTTGCGCCGTCATGACAAGGTGAATACCTGCAACAAAAACGACATATAATAAATCCAATTAGATACAACTTCGAAACTATGAAAACAACTGCAAAATTTACAAATTTCTTACCAATTTGTAAGCATGGGACAATTTCTTTTGTCATGTGTTTGGCCAACCAAACCACACCCATTACACCGTCTAACTTTAGATTTTTTTGGTCTCCCTAATACTTTATCTTTCCTCCTTGAGCCTTTTACCACAACCCTTTGTATGACTCGACTTCGGGTTCATTGTAGTAGTTGCTACCCTCACTCCTCAAAAGCAACAACACTTGAATTTGACTTCTTCTACAAAGATCAACAAAACTTGTACCACAACTAATTATTTGATTAATTTTATCATGTGCACCACTCAAAGCATCAATATAGACCTTAGTTACTTCTTTGCTAGTAAGGGCCTTGCCAACCATATCTAAGGCTAGTTGCATTAATTGACTCCGCTTTAATAGATATGACCTGTTATCAGTTGTCTCAATGCCACTACCATCAACGACTACCCCAGATTTAACTATTTTTGTCCATCTACTCAAAATGTATTGACTTGGCAATCTTTTATAATCATGCATTTTGTGCAAATATCCCAACACGTGTCTACAAGGAATTCCCATGCTCTCAATTTTTTTGCAAGTACATGAAGCAAAATCCTTAACCTTGTCATAATGAATTTGTCGCAATGGATAATTACCGCCACTTTTTCTTGCAATGTTGTACACACAGTGATCTTCGTCCTCATCTATAAGCTCAAATTTAAAGGTCAAGCTCTCCCACATCTCATCCTGAAATTTAAAAAATATTTCATGTGTATAGATATAAACCATATGCACCAAAAACTCGTGAAGCATTTTTATTTTAGGCTTCTCAATCATGTCTTTGTGATCCGCCAATAATTCTTCATGACGTTGACGCCAAGTCCCTACCAAAAATCAATCATAAAATCCACCAATGAATTGTTTTTGAAACATATTTTTTGAAGAATGAGTGAGAGCTTTCAGCTCGTTGGCTACTTGACATTCCAGCCGAGAAAACATGATTCATATATGCCGACACCTATTTAGCACGAATTTGATACATTGATTGTAGCCATTTGTTGTCATTTAACCCACTCTTCTAATCCAACTCTATCCATTTCAAATCGAACTCTTCTTTAATCTCTGATTTCCATATGCAATGTGAAAACTCCTTATAGTAAGCACTATATTTAACTGAATCTATATTCTCAGAAAATTTAGTTAAAATATGCCAACTACAATATCAATGAAATGTTGTTGGTAGAGTTTGTGAAATTGCATTTATCATAAAGGGGATCTTGATCAAGAATTATCATCTTAGGGCATCACTTGACATGGCTTCCAAAAATTGGTTGAAAAGCCAAACAAATGAATCTATGGTCTCATTACTCAAGAATGCACATGCAAATATTATTGTTTGACCATGATTATTAACCCCCATTAGTGGCGCAAATATTAATCCATACCGATTAGTGTTGTGCGTAGATCAAATATCACTACATCACCATAAAAATTGTAAGCCCTGCCTAGAGGTTGAATCAACCCAAAAACAATGAAGTAATCATGTTTTCATCATTTGACTCAATTTTGAAATAAAATGATGGATTCTTTCCTTGTTCACCCATTAAAAACTCGCAAATATATGTCCATCATGTCCTTCCATCTCATTTCGCTTATCTCTTTCGAGATTATACAAATCTCTTTGCGTACAACCAATATTCTCAAACCCCCCTGATTGCACTCCAAGCAAATTGAATTGTTGATGCGATGGTATATTTACCATCTAAAGCTATTGAGTCAGGGCCTTTTGGGCAGTCGATATATTGCGGTGAGATAGCAAAAAATGTGTTTTTCGTGGAGTTGTTAATGGGTGACAATGACCCTCAACAAATATACTAACAACATATAAGTCAAGGTGTCATCACAATAAAGAAGTTTTGCTTTACAACCTCTTTAATTGATCCCTAGCGCTTTGTTGCTTCAATGTTCGCTCTTATTGTAGCATTCCCATGTTTCCAACAAACAAACTCTTTCCTTATGATCTCACTACTTCCTCGCCTCTTTTTTGCACCAATTTCAACACTAAAGCCACTCTCTTTTGCATATGCATTGTAGAAACTAAAAGCATCATCTATTGTTTGAAATTCTCGACCTATTTTTGGTTTCACTTCTGGTGCTACTTCGAGGATTATACAAATTATCCAAAAAATTAGGATCTAACTCAACATATTGTTCCTCATTTAGCCCACTCTCTAATTCAAAGTCTACATTCCTCTTCTTCTTCCCCCATCCTAAATTTTCTCCCATCCCATACTTTCTTCCACCGTTATCCATTTTGATTAAAACCTATTATGAAAACCACAACCAAAATATATTAAATAAATAAAAATAGCAAGCAATTGAATCTGGATTGCCAGATAGTGATCTTGGGCAAAATAACAATTATCACGTAAAGAATGTCATTCAACTCAATAAAGACTTTCATTAAGATGATAAACCTTCTAATTCCAATCATATTACTCTATATTAGCTACAAAGTAAGATGATAAATGAATGTAAAAAGGGATAAAAACTCCAATTAATTATATTCGCTAATATTGCCAGTGAAAGATATGAAAATACAACATTAACTTTCAATTAGGCAATTAGTTCATTACAACATTTAACCTTGCTTTAAATTTCTATAGGATCTAGTTTTAAGTAGAAGAAATCAGAACCATCACTCAAATCCCCCAAAGGTTACAATTGGGGTCAACAAACGAATTGTTATAAATCAATAACAACTATAAAAAACATATGCTCAGAAATCCTAGATTTCTTTCAAATCAAACAGAAATTACAGAATTCATATGCTCAGAATCTTTACCTTCCAATTTTTAACAAGTTATGTTCGATCTACTTTTTGCCTGACTATTTGCTTCAGACTCGGTTTGCTTCCGATTTGCTCTTCCGTCTGTTAGTTTATCGTGTGAGAGACGGATGGAAGCAGTTTGAGGAGAGAGAAAGGATAGCTCTTTCGTCTGCTACTTTAAGGAGGGAGAGAATCGATAAATCGACAGGTTCTGAGTGACGGGAATGGGGAGAGAGAGTGTTCTTACTCGGGTCTTCCTTTTTTTTGCAATGGCCCGCGTTTTTTTTAAGTAGTCCGTTGCTTGATCCGCTTATTTGGCCCGTGTCTGAACGTGACTATATATATATCACCATACTTATTATTATATGTTATGTGGAATCACCTAAATCTTTTTTATTTGAATTGAAGCACACATGCAAGGTTTAAAATTAAGATCAATAATATAAATCTCCTTTGAACTATTTTATACATCAATCTCAGTGGATAGCTGTCAGTGTAGCAGGTATTGAATACTCTCCCGTCCCATATATAATAAATATTTTAGTTTGATTTTAATGATTAAGTTGATTATTTTTAAAATAAATAATTAAAAATATTTATATAAAATATTTAAATTTTGAAACTTGACATTAATAGTTTACTTTTTGTAGTTTATTAAACCATAATCTCTAAGCCTATTGATCATGAAGTCAAACTATAACATTTATTGAACATAGAGGGGTTGGGGGGCGGACCTGTGCATTAAAAAATATACTTTCTTTTATAATTTTTTATTCAAATTTGCTCTATTATTTTTTATTTATTATTCTTATGTGATAGTAACGTTACTCAAATTCAAATGTTAACGGCAAATGCAGCGTATTCATGTCTAAATGAAATATAGTCATATATAGACGCCGGCATGGGTCCATTTTATTGTAGATGACAAATGAAGGGAAAGACATAGGCAGATAGTAGACACGGTTTGTTAGATTGACCATCAACATTTAATGGATGTTGGAGTTATCTGGGGCCCGATTGGTGATTCCAGGTTTATCTTTATATTGGTTTTGTACCTGTGCGTTGTTTTCCACGCACAACATGTGAAAAATATTTATGTAAAAATATTAATTTTCTAAACGATGGATGATATTTGAAGGGAATTTAATGAGGATTTGCAAGGCTCAAACAATGATGGTGTTTGTTTAAAAGTACAGACACCACACCACAACACAAAGAGGAAATCTATAGGTACATTCATTTTATAACTCTCTTCTCGATTATCATCTTCTTTTGTCGTTTTGACATAATAGAAAACCCCATCTCTCTCCTTTGTCCTAGTATTATATTAAATACTCAGCTCACTTGCATTTTTAAATTTTTAACATTCTCTCTCCTCTTTTTTCTTCAACCAGTCCAACTAAAAAGATAAAAACAAATATTTTTTCATAGTGAATCACCATTTTACCTAACATTAAAATTATTAATAATTACCAGTTTAGTGCTATAATTGGTCATCTAAAGTTGATAGAGCCCTTTTTCGAACAATATTCATCAATCTCTTCATGTTTCAAGTTGATATATTCTTCTGCTTCAAACTGTGCAGATGATCCCCTCATCTTCCTTCTTAGTCACGACTGTCGAAAATTTAGGACTCTTCCCAGCCACCAAGCTCTTTCGGACTGTAACAATATCAATCACTTTTCCTGTTCGCTGAAAAACAGTTGCCTTAAGCTCAGGAGGCATAGTAGCCCTAAATTCTTAAATTAAACCATTAGTCTTTCCTCTTCTTCCTGCTCTTGTTAAATCTCAATCAGAGGTTGCCCCGAAGCGTCTCAATACAACCCGTTTTCGTAATAGAAAATTAAGCTCAACAAAATACACAACCCCCAAATTCTCCAACCAGAAACCAATCTCCCCAATATCAAAACCAAAACCATTAACTCCCATCTCCACAATTCAAGTCCATACAAATTCTTCTTCTTAAAGAAATTAATAGCAAGGATACAAATTAATGCAACTATAATTAAAATTAAATTGAAAAATTGAAGCACATATCACTTACTAAACTTTATCTTTTTAAACTCTTATGGTAAATCTTCTTCCAAGAAAGGGTCATCATCGTCAATTTCACTTTCTTTCCCTAAAATCCTAGATTTCACCATTCTCTAAGACCTCCCATATTGCTCCGGTGGATCCAAAACCTCGACTTTGTCCTCATCAAGCTTGATTCCCGAAAAAAATGACTTATTCGAACTGCAAGTTACCGCCTCCTCCCCATCGCCGGCGCCACCACCTCCTCCGCGGCCGTTGCCACTGGATCTCCGCCGCAGGTTCTCATTAAACGAAACTTTAACTTCCCCGGGTGAAACTCGACCATAGTTTGACTTTACACAATTTTGGACAACCTGTGAACGCTGAGAAGCGAGGGATGAATCGATGGTAAAGTCGAAATCTTTGTTGGAATTATCGTTTGAGAAATCGTAGCTAGAATTTTGCCACATTTTGTTAAATGAAGTTGCTTGAGTTCGATATTTTTTGGAGCCGAGTTCTTCATTTTGTTTGGGGATACTATTTTTTAAGGTTGATTTTGATGACTATGTCATTATTGATTAACAGGACTCTGGGAGGAAGATGCAGTGTTCTTTGCGACCATAATGGGAGTTTCATTGATGTTTTTGTTTGACGGTGTAAAAGGATTTGTGATTTAGCGGACTACTTCTTCACAGTGGGGGGTGAGGGGAGCGTTTCGTTTGAGTTTTTGGGTTAGCAAATCTCAGTTAATTTGAAGGACTTTCTTAAAGAATTTCCATTAAAGAACTAACAAAAAATATAATCTTAATGTTAGGTAAAATAGTGATTCACCATGAAGAAATATTTGTTTTTGTCTTTTTAGTTGGACTGAGTGAAGAAAAAAGAGGGGAGAGAATGTTGAGAGTTTAGAAACGTAAGTGAGCTGGGTATTTAATATAATAGGACAAAGAAGGGAATAGGGTTTTCTATTATGTCAAAACGACAAAAGGAGATGAACATCGGGAAGGGAGTTGTAAAATGGATGTACCTATATATTTACTGTGACGCCCCCAAAATAGGTCCATTCCACCCAACCCATTCTGAGTCGCCAAATACATGGTACAGAAATAACTACAACTTCAATAATACAAATGTCGTGTGAAATACGACAATACATACTTGTGAGTTTAAATACGATATTATTGCCTGCATAATATCCACACGCAAATAAATCCCCATCATAATTATTGATACATTATTTTACAAAATGGTGAGGACTACTAAACAACTCTCTCTGAACCTTCATTCCATACCCCGACTCGATCCTCGCTATGTTACCACCTCCGAGAAGAAAAATGAAACAACAAGGAAAAGGGTGAGCTCAACTAGCCCAATAAGAAGAATATTATGACTAAGATAATATACAACAAATTATCGTTAGTCTTCAACAGAAAAATCTAATAGAATACAATAGATAACAAGTTTTAGATCAACAAATCGCAAAACAACAATCCATTAGAAGAGTCACGTAGAGAAAGAATTCTACCGCCTTCTAAGATTTAAAAGTCCATCATCAATATTTTATCTCTGTAATAACAATCAATATACATCTTTAATTATCTTTTGCACTACAGGCCAAAGATATTCATTTTATATCACCAAATGGGTCATGTTTCATCTCACACACTGCTCATCTTTTGCACTACGTGCCAAAGATATTCATCGATTAATCGTTCATCTTTGCACTACGAGCCAAAGATATTCATTTATATCATCATCATCGAGGATGATGAAAAACATTTTAAGAACGAATCCAAAGAGATAGAAGGACAAATATTAGGGATTCGCTTAACGGTTTATCCAAGATCGATAATACTTCATAATAAACGATTTTGAAGCGAACTCAAAAAATAACGATCAAAACATGGATACAATCAAAGATAAGTAACCATAAAAGACATCTGGAAGAAAAGAAAATTTCATTTTTCGGTTGAATAATCCGATATTTGTGAATAAAGGACGTATCGTGAATAAGAACCCCGACACAAAAGATAGAAATTTCACAAAAACATCTTCACGCTTCGTGAATAAGACTCGTGAATAATAAATACATGAATAAGAATCTCATACGTGAAAAAGTTCCAAATTTGATAAGAAGTTCAACCAATATTTTGGCATAATGATATTGAAGAAAATAATATCATTTCTTGAAAGAAATAACATCCTTTACCTCAAAATAACCGTCTTACGACTTGAATTTCTAGATATCTTTAATGTAAACTTGCACCGTGATAAAGCAACACTTAAAGTATACTCACAAGAATACGTTCGATAATATAGAGAGAAAAGAGAAAACTTTATTTTTGGTGTGATTTTCAATTCTAACTTAGCCCTCTATTTATAGGAAAATGTTAGAACGCCAAAGGAGACTAAATTAATAAAATATATTATTATTTATTCAAAATTCTTACACACATGTTTTGAAAACTCTAGCATGCCTTATTTGGTCAAAAACATCAGCCACCCATGTGCCAACAACCACAAAAACGTTTTTCTTATATAAAATAATTAAAACTTCTAAAAATCAATTATTTCGTAACTCCTAACTTCAATAATTCATGATAAATAGCCCTTTTGTCGAAAAATTGAATCTCGCGATTTTTTTTATAGGAAATTCAATTCTCTACAACTTTGCGTAAGGAAGTTTTTCCAAATTCCAAATGAAATTTATCCGAAATCCACAAACGAAGCGATTTTACAAATATATAATCAATTTTCTATCAAGAATTGTGTCCACCGACACCCAAAAACATATGTTAAATATTTAATGCCACAAAATACTCTTCCTCCTCATATATTCATATATCCCACATTCATTATAAAAATATCACCGTTAATATATTATTAAAATAATATATTTAAATGAATTATTTTATCAGAAAAAGATAAAATATTAATTTTCAACAATTGTCACATTAAAAATTTTATCCATCTATATCCACATAAAATCAATATCATATAAATTAATAATTAATTATTCACAAATAATATTATAGAATCACATTACTAACAACCGTGCAGGTTCCTGGAAAGAAGGGCTTTCCAATAAGGATTTCTCCTTCTTTGGTAGCGTAATTAGGTGACCAAACCTCTCCTGATGCGAACTTTCTAGACATTGCCAATAATATTATCCGATAATATTATTCAAATAATATGAATTATTGATTTGATAATGGAAAATACTGTGTAATGACAATTATTGAAACAACAGCGATACCAAATATCAACGCAGCAATTATTGAATAAATATAATATTGAATAAAGAATTCATCTGTAACAATTATTGAAAAGCGCCTTCTTACGTAAGAATCAATAATTCAATAATATTGTGCTAATCTGGTGTCTAACATCTTGTCAACAACAACGATATTCTTGTATTTTAACCACTAGGTAATCCAACAGTGTTAACGGTAACAACTAAGCCGTTATTTATAAAAACACATACTTGTCGTTTTCCTCATCCGACAGTTATTCTGTTATGGGGCCCACAAATGACTGCGCCGTCGTACGGATATTCCCGACAAAAAGAATATTCCACGACCAAACGAATATTCCCCGATAATAATGAATATTTTATAACCACTTGCTTATTTTGTAAACTTTGCACATTTCGCCCATAACCAAAGCATTATATCAAATTAACCCTTATTAATTTAGAATAATGAATAAAGAAAAATTCAATTTTATTTATAATAAGTTGGGGTCTTACATTTACTCCTATTCTTCAATTCTTCAATTATCTATCCTTATACTCCCTCCGTTTCTAAAAGATTGTCATTTTAGAAAAAAAAAATTGTTCCAAAATGTTTGTCGTTTACAACTATCGAGGAGAATAAATTATTTACTTTCCTATATTACCCCTATCTTCTCTCATTGTCCCAAGAAATTCTCTCCCTGTATTAATAGTTTTCAACTTCCCATAAAGGGGTAGTGATGGAATTTCAAACAAATTTTACTTGGTAAATGATACTTTCTTAATCTATGTGTAAAACCTTAAACGACAATCTTTTAGGAACGGAGGTAGTATATAAATACACATAATCAAATTAATTGCAAAAATCAAACAATAATGGAAAATCAAATAATAAGAACAAAAAAAAGTTTTAACAATAAAAATGAAAAAAAAAACTAAAGGAGAAAATGGACCTGCAATAAAATGAAATACAAATTCATTGTTTGGAATAAACAATTAAAAATGGAATACAAACTCAACTGGTTAGTGGTCTAATTAAATTAATTTAACATAGTTTACCTACTTATAATTAACTTTATTGAAAAGTTATAAATTTACCTGCTAGATCAAGGGTCAGAATTGAAAGTCTGGAACCACACTAAAATATGCAACAACATAACACCACATATATAAGGAAAAATGACATATATTAGGCTTTTATATATTAATTATATTGATATTAGTTATGTAAATATATATGATAGATAATTCTTTAAAAAAATGTAATATCATGAATCAGGCCTAATACTTTAATTTGATTTTGCGTATTAAAATATATTTCACAATTGTCATTCGTTAAAATACTATTGCAATACACAATTCTGTATTATATATTTTTTTCAATTTCATTCAATACACCATTATTTAATTTTAATAATTTTGTTAGTAATTAAAACTATTTTATAATTAAAAGTTTAAAAATAATTTTTATCCATTAAATTTTTGAAAAAAAATTATATGTTGATAAAATCGTAAAAAGTGTCGATTATTTTTATTTTTAAAATAATTATATTATTTAATATAATAAATTTGTGACCACTTTCGATTTCAATTATGCAATTTATAATTATAAAAAATATGATGTATTTATTAGCATGAGTTTTCGCCAAATAAGATCCAATCACGTAATCCACGCTATTAGAACTCGCATAATAACGTATCACACGAAGTTTGATAGCTTGTGTCACGGAGATAGCTCGGTGTGAGAATAAATGCTGGTAGTTCACAAGGTTTAACACCGGAGGCTAAGTGTTTAGTGCTCAAAAGTAGGTATTACCTCATATCGTAACTCTAACCTTGACCTTGTATTTATAGCGCTTTCATCACCTTAGAATCCTTCTCCGAGTCGATTAGACTCCTTAATTATGGCGATTACCATAATTTGGGTCCAACACAATCTCCTTAAAAGGTGAAAGTAGAATCCAATCCAATCACTACCTTTGGAGTTACCTTATTCAAACACTACCGAGACTTGAGACTCTATCTGTGCAGTCGATACCTTGCAGACAGCCCAATCTGTAAGACCCCAACTTATTATTTAATAAAATTAAATTTTCTCTATTTATTATCTTGAAATAGTAAGGGTTGATTTGATTAATGTGGTAAGTTATAGGTAAAATGCGTAATTATTTCAAACAAGCAAGTGGTTTTAAAATATTCATCATTGACGGAATATTCGTTTGGTCGTGGAATATTCTTCTTTGTCGAGAGAATATTATTAATGCGACGGTGCGACCTTTGTGTGGGCCCCATAACGAGCGATTGGATGAAGAAAAGCGATGAGAATAAGTTGGTTATAAATAACTACGTAGTTGTTATCGTTAATCTTGTTGGAATACCCGTGGTTAAAACACAAGAAGACACCGGTATTACACCAATTATTGATTCTTACGTGAAGGCACTACTCAATAATTGTTTACGATAATTCTTGCTCAATATTTTATTTTATTAATTCAATAATTGTTGTACCGATATTTTATATTCTTTGTTGTTTTAATAATTGTCATTGCACGATTATTTTCTATTATCGGACAATAATTCATATTATCCTAATAATATTATTAGATAACATTATTGGCAATGTCTAAAAAGTTACGTCAAGGAGAGGTTTTGGTCATCTAATTGCACGCCAAAGATGAGAGAGATCCTTATTGAAAGCCCCTCTTTCTGGTGAATCGCTATCACGGTTGTCGATAATGTGATTCTATAATATTATTTGTGAATAATTAATTATTGATTTATATGATGAGAAAAATATTGATTTTATGCGGATATAAATGGAGAAAATTTTTTAATGTGACAATTGTTGAAAATTAATATTTTATCTTTTTCTAATAAAATAATTCATTTAAATATATTATTTTAATAATATATTAATGGTGATATTTTTACAATGAATGTGGGATATATGAGTATATGAGGAGGAAGAGTATTTTTGTGACATTAAATGATTAACGCATATTTTGTGTGTCGGTAGACCCCAATTCTTGACCGAAATTTGATTATAGCCTGTAAAATCGTCCGTTTGTGGATTTCGATCAATTTTTGTTTGGAATTTGGAAAAACTTTCTTCTGCAAAGTTGTAGAGAATGAAATTTTCTATGGAAAGGATATATGGTTTGAATTTTTCTGATAAAAGAGCTATTTATTATGAATTATTGAAGTTCTGTAGTTCCGAAATAATTGATTTTTGAAAGTTTTAATTATTTTTAATTATAAAAACGTTTTTTTTTGTTGATGGGTCTGCATTAAACATGTGCAAGGTGGTTTGAATTCATTCAAGAGGTGGGCTTGACAATTTTATAAATATAATAATATTATATTAAATTTTACGCTTTGGTGTTTCTAAGCATTTTCTATAAATAGGGTCTTTAGGTTAAATTAAAAATCACAATCAAAATCTCTCTCTTCTCTCTCTTTCTCTTTCGATATATTGAGCGTATTCTTGTGAGTATTTTGATACCTTGAGTGTTGCTATATGGTGCAAGTTCAAGTCATAGCCTATATCCGGTGTTTCAACTAGAAGTATTATCTTTCGAGGTAAGGGATGTTATTTTTTTCATATATGATATTATTTCTTTCAATATCATTATGCCGAAGTATTGATCTGAACTTTTAATCAATTTTGGAACTTTTATGTCGGAGTTACTTATTCACGATATCTGGCCTTATTCACGTGATACGACACTTATTCACGAATCTGACTTGACTATTCATCAAAAAATGAAAATTTTTCCTTTTCGTCCAAAATATCTATTATGGATACTAGCTTTGATTGTATCCATGTTTTGATCATTCTTGAATTTTACTTCACTATGATTATTTATGAGGTATTTTTGGACATGAAATAGCTGAAATACGAATCCTTGATATTTATTTTGTTTCACTGGATTCGTTTCCTTTAAAATATTTTTCATCATCCTCAGTCCTAAATGATGATATTATTGAATATATTTGGCCTGTAGTGCAAAGATAAATGATTTTATAATGAATATCTTTGGTCCATAGTGCAAAGATGAATATGTGTTGAGATGAACATGACCGATTGATGAATATCTTTGGCCTGTAGTGCAAAGATGAAAATTTGATTCAAGATGAATATTGATTGATGTTACAGGGATAAAATATTGATGATGGACTTTTAAATTCATAGATAATAGTAGATTTCATTCTCTACGTAACTCATCTATGAATTATTATTTCCAATTCTTGATCCGAAACTTGTTATTACATTGTATTCTATCGATTTTTCCTGTTGAAAGACTAACGATAATTTGTTACTATATTATCTTAGTCATAATATTCTTTTTCGGGCTAGTTGAGCTCACCCTTTTCCTTTTTGTTCCATTTTTTTTTTTTGAGAGCGAGAATGTAGCGAAGTCTTGGTGAGTACTGGAATGAAGGTTCTAGAAGTTGTTTTAGTAGTCCTCATCATTTTTGTAAAGTATTGTATCAATAATTATAATGAGGACTTAGTTGGGTATGTATATTGTCTAGATGACAATATTTGTATTTAAACTCACAGTTTATGGGTTGTATTAATAAAGTTGTAGTTGTTTCTGTACCATATTATTGACGACTTAGAATGGGTGATGTATACCTATTTTGGGGGCGTCACACAATCCAACCGAGCTATCTGCATAGTTCGGACTTCGGCCCAGAATACTCGAAGACCCGACCTCGAACATCCCCTATTAGAACAGGGTTCCGGCCCAAAGGACTCGGATACCCAAACCCGAACCCGAACGCCATATCTTGAATAAGGCTCCGGTCCAGAGGACTCGGACGTCTGAACCCCTTTATCATCCTTGAGGGCTTCGGCCCAATGGGCTTAACACCCCCTTCTAGCATCAGGCCTTCGGCCCACTTGCAGATCGATAAAATGCTCCCGAACATTGCCCCACAGTCTCTTGTTATAATATATTTAAAATTAGGGACTTGAAAGGTCAAGAATTCGATGAGTCACGACAGCTAATGATGAGTTGCCTGGGAAACCCAAACGGTCCGCAATTGTTCTCTGAAACGTTATACGCCTTTCCATGTCTGAGCCCACTTAGGGCATTAAATAGCCGCCCTTGGGTCTTGTGCCACTCAGCCTATAAAAACCGCTATCTGACCATCACTATCACTTTTCCCAGACTTCCTAATTTTAAAATCTCTGTTCAAATTTATCCGGCGAAGGCGATTTTCGGTGAGCTCATCTCTTCCCCAAACTTTACTGATTTCATTCACCGGCGCGTCCAATTATAGAATCCACGAACTAGAACCTGCACAATAACAGATCACACAGAAGCTTGACGGTTTGTGCGTGCGTAGAGGAGATAACTCCGGTGTGAGAATAAATGACAGTAGTTCACAAGGTTTAACAATAGAGGCTAAGTGTTTAGTGCTCAAAAGTAGGTATTACCTCATAATCGTTGTAATACCCCCAAAATAGGTCCAATCCATTCAACCTATTCTGAGTCGCCAAATATATGGTACAGAAAATAATTACAACTTTATTACTACAATTGTCATGCAAAATACAACAACACATATATTGTGAGTTTAAATACCAACTGTGACTCTGGACACCAACTTGTGTCAGCACCTCACATTGATACCTTACATGAAGGTACAGTCAATAACTGTTTTAGAAATTAAAATCTTTGGAAAATGCTCAAGAAAACCCTCGTATATGGGAGGCCATGAATCTAAGTTATGATATATATCATATGTCCAGAGAATTATCCTTGGTTGATCCAATAGACCCCAAAGAAAAACGAGAAGATTACTATCATGTTTCTTCCAATGGTGAGTCTTCTCTTGACATATAACTATCTCCACTGTCTGCAATTGAACATTATGTTTCAACGAAACTCCAAGATCATATAGGTAGTGCTTCGTAGATATACTCGTAAGTGGATGTACACAACCACATCTTTATGATAACACGAGGTTGTATGTCATTAGACATCTTGTATGATAGTGGCAAAACACCCTTCCAAAGTTGGTTTCACCTCACCCTATTCGGTTCACCAAAATTAAATATCAAATGACATATACAATACGAGACACTTATCTAAAGTTCTCAATAAAATTATTTCCATACTATTTAGGGAGAACCTCAATGATTATAGACCACCGCTCTATTCCCCTCATTATCCCCCGCTCACCAAATACACTCTTATTACGAAAAGAATTATGAAGCAAAAGGGTGAGCCACAACTAGCTCGATAAAGAATATCATGACTAAAGATAATTAAATTATCAATAGCCTTCATCAATAATAAATCGAGATTTAGAACATATGGTAGATGATAAAACTTTTCAACCATAGTTGCGTGAGAATCGAAGCGATCCATTAGAAGAGTCAAATAGACCATAAAGTCTATTATCTTCTCCATGTTAAAAGTCCACCAACAATGTTTTATCCTCGCAACATCAATCAATGGTTTCACCCACAATCCGTGAATAACTCATAATCATAATTGTGATTCTAAATTCCCCTTCTCATCCAAGACAAAGATAATTTTTATCACCTGTCTTTACCTGAAACATCAAAGATCATGGTTATACCAAATCATAGTTCCTGTTCATAATCATAAATTCATTTTTGCACTACGGGCCAAAGATATTCATTAACAGTTCATCTTTGCACTACAGGCCAAAGATATTCAACAACAGGTCATCTTTGCACTTACAGGCCAAAGATATTCAACATCAGGTCATCTTTGTACTACGGGCCAAAGATATTAATATCTCAAAAAAATACATAATCATTTCAGAATTTATATAAACCATAATTATAACCATGTTGATCAATTCACCTTTGCACTTAAGCTAAAAATATTCAATTATAAATTTAATGGTCATGATCATGCCAGTCAATGATTTAACTTTGCATTACTGGCCAAAGAGAACTCATAGTCATGATCATACCAATAATCTACCCATCTTTACACTCAAGTCAAAGAGAAATTTCTTCACTAGGGTTATAAAAATGTTATATATGATAATAAAAACAATATGATCAAAACACAGATTTAATTTCAAGAGTAAGATTCATAAATCAACGATTTAGTTAGAAAAAGAAGCCAATTTTGTCGTGAATAGTACTCCGTGAATAGTAACTCGTGAATAGTAACTCATGAATAGTAATTCATAAATAGTAACTTCGATATAAAAAAGGTAGAAATTCCACAATAAAATCCATACCAATATTTCGGTATAATGATATTGAAAGAATAACATTTCTTAAACTTATAAAAAATTTATTTTAATTGTTTACACTTTATTAAATAATGTATTTAATCATCCTAAAATGCCAAACTCATAAGATTTCATCACCAATAACCAAAACCCTCATCAAAAATCTGCATATACCTCATATAGGATTCTCAAGCCATAAAATCCTATTTTCCAATTTTCTTACTTCACATAACATATTTAATTCATTTACTCATAACTAGTCCATTTTCATGAAAAATACCAAATCAGTACAAACAAATTTTCTTTTCTAGGATTTAGTAGAACATAGTCCCATATTGAACATATATTTTTCTCGGAATTTTTAAAATTCATTTACTATTTTTCATATGGCCAAAACTACCGAATATTTAGACAATTATCATAAACTGTACGTTTGTCCAAAAATTCCGAAATTTACAGAGTATACTTCTATTATATACATGTACTCCCAATAAAAATTTCACAATTTTTGGAGTTAACCACAAGGAGTTATAAATGTTTACTTTTAAAAGTCTTTTTCTCATAAAATTCATAACTCTTAATCTATACATCCAAAAATTACCATTTTTGGACACAATCAAGAAAACTCATCAAATTATCATTTCAAATTTTTTCAGAATTTTTGAAGGTCCGAAAAAAGTACGAAACTGAAAAACATAATAACCCTTAAAATCCCTTACCTCAAAGAAATAGTTTTGAATGAAAGGCTCAAGTGATCTTTGAATGAAACTTGTCTTGAACATCAACTCTCAAAGTATCTAAATACTCACAAAATATGCTCGATAATATAGAGAGAAAGAGAAAGCTTATGTTTTGGTGTGATTTTCAATTCTAACTTAGCCCTCTATTTATAGGAAAATGTTAGCACGTACCAAGCAGACTTGACTGCCACTGATGGCTTTTACTATTTCTACTATTGCCACCCACCACATTTAAAATAAAATTCAGCACATTTTTTCACCAACCACAAGTAGGGCCCACTCAATTCTAGAATTTTCTATCAAAATTATTTATAAACCTAATTTCTGAATCAGTCACCTTTTAAAATTTATAACAAATCATACGTTCATTTTTAACGGTTCAAAATTTGTGGACATATACTAAACTTATATATGTATAACATATCCAAAAATTACAACGATCCAACGGTCGGATTAAAGATTATAATTCCCGCAATATATCTCAAGAACACTGGTTTGATTTTTAATACCTCCATTCCGACAAAAATACTGATAAAACACCTCAACATTAATTCCTTCAATTATAACCACATAAAATAAATAAATCCATCATTTATATCCGCATCAAATAAATATTTCCTTATCAATAATTAATTATTCACAAATAATATTACGTAATCACAATAATGACAACCTGTGGTTCCCAGAGCAGGGGCTTTCCGATAAGGATTTCTCCTTATCGGCGCCAAGAATTAGGTGACCAAACCTCTCCTCGACTCTAGACATTGCCAATAATGCTATCTAATAATATTATTCAAATAATATGAATTATTGATCCGATAATGGGAAATATTGTGCGATGACAATTATCAAACAACAATAATATAAAATATCAACGCAAAGAATTATTGAATCAATAAAATAAAATATTGAGCGATAATTACCGTAATAATTATTGAGTAATGTCTTCTTACGTAAGAATCAATAATTCAAAAATACTACGCAATACCGGTAATCGCCAATGCAACAACGCCAGACATCGTATTTTAACCATCGTATTTCAACAAAGTGTTAATGGTAACAACTACGCCGTTATTTATAAAAACTCAAACTTGCCGCTTTTCTTCATCCGATACAGTTATTACATTATGGGGCCCACAAATGGTCATTTCTACCAATGCATTTAATAATATTCCCAAAAACAAGAATATTCCACGACCAAACGAATATTCCTCGACAACCATGAGTATTTTATAACCACTTGCATATTTAAAATATTTATATATATCACCCTTAACTTTAACCTTTTATCAATTTAACCATTTACTGAATAGTAATTATAAGAAAAATTGAATACTTTTATTTCATAAAATTCGGGGTCTTACAATCTCTCCTCCTTATGAAATTTCGTCCCCGAAATTTATGTACCTGGTATTTCGAAGAGTTGAGAATACCTTGCTTTCATTTATTTTACCTGGCATGAAGTTTATTTTTGAATAAATTGGTCAATTGAATAATAGAATCTTTGACACATAAAGCCTCGTAGAGCGTCTGCATGTCAACACTTTATTGGTCAATTAACCAACTAATTATCCAAAAATAAATTTCATGCTAACCACTTCCTTTTGAATTCTTCAACTTTGGGTGAAGTCATTGTTGTTTTAGCTCTCTTTACAATTTTATATAAACGTACAATTAAATGAGTTTATTTTACTACTCCATTCAAGAAAGATCCTACAAGAAGGTGAGAGAACATATATATATATATATATATATATATATATATATATATATATATATAAGAAAGGAAGGTAGATCGCAAGATTAATAAGAGCATTTTCAAGAGTAATAATAAAAAAAAAACTCTTTATATTGATGTTTGTTTACCTACGCCACAATTTAAAAATATTACTCTCTGCATCCCAAATTAATTGCTTAGTTTTGATTTTTTAAAGTCAAATTGACCATTTTTAAAACTAATCTTTTTACTATTTTTGCTAAAATATAGGTGAAGAGATTATAACCAGAAGAAAGTATATACAATTTATTACTAACTCTAATTTTTATAATTTTAGAAATATATTTATATATGCTTAATTATTAATTCTAAAAATAGTCAATTTGACTTAAAAAAATCAAAATTGAGCAATTAATTTGGGACGGAGGGAGTTTGTTATTTTCATATTTGTGTCCCATATTAATCTCTTCAATTTAATGAGCTATACATCAAACACATCAAGCGTAATAAATATTTTTAGCCTTTAATTGTAGATTTGAAGAGTGAGAAGGAGGTTGCAGATTTGAAGAGTGAAGAAAATATTTGTTGACCTACGTGCAATTTGAAGAGGTTGCTGGAGAGATTTTTTTGATGTGGCTCACCTATTTGAATATCCCAAAGTGGTTGAAGAGACTGTTGGAGATACTCTCCAACGATCTCTTCAACTTTAATCATCAAATCTGCAACCTCTTTCTCACTTTTCAAATTTATAATTAAAGGCTAAAAACATTTATTAGGGTTGATTGGTTTGATATACAGCTTATTGAATTGAAAAGACTGATAAGACATAAAATATAAAAATAATAAATAATACTATTCAAATTGTCATGTAGATCAACAAATTTTAATTTTAATTTTTTTTTTTACTACTACCGGTAAAGATGCTCTAATATAATTATTATGATTCGATTAATCCAAATTAACTACTTTTGCTAGGTATTATTAGTATTTTATTGGAGCGGCTCACATAACCATGCATAACCCTAGCCTGGAATCAAATCCTTAAGATTCCACTTTTATTTTGAAGCACGTACTTTTAGAAGAGAAGAGGTTGAGATGAGATGATGACAAACTACTTTTCATATTCGTTTGATGATTGCATGTGCCACTGATTCGTTTGGTTTGGAAATTACGTCATGCAGTTGCAGAAACTCATCATAAAATCTTCAACCGTCTTCTATTGGGACTATATTACTACTATTAATGAGAAAAAAAATATTGGTATATTAATTAATTTTATTAGTAGTAAATGTAAACCCCAACTTAGAATACAAACTAAAACCATAAGTTTTTGGAAACAGTTGTTATTTACTTTTTTCTACCTAAATAATAAGACATATGATTATTTTTTTAAAAAAATTAAAAGTAAATATTTTAAGTTTTAAATTGATGCATGTGATTCATTTAAATTTTAAAAAATAAATGTTATAATTTACATGGTTCACAATAATATGGACCAAAATTAAATAAATTTGTACTATTAAATTTAAAAGTTTTTAAATAACTTTTATTTTGGAGTGAATGCAATATTTAGATACAAAACAAAATTTCAAAGAGAAAGTGAGTACGTAAGACTGGCCACGTTCGTTATCTTACACCAACCTTCACGTGTCCCCTTGATATTATCATAACACCCCTCTCCCTCGCTCCCTCCCTTCGGCCTTTACAATTCAAATGAAGGACCCGAAACCCACGAATCCCATCCCATCACATACCCCATGCATGCATGTGACGCAAGTCAGATCCTGTTTTTCCTCTCATATTTTTTTTTCACCGACACCAAAAACTAACATGGCCACCACCATTTCACGCACTAGAGTGTCCAAAATGTCACCTTCAATCTCTATTACTATTCCATCACCTTCCTCTTCAAATGCTAATGATGATGCTGCTGCTGCTCTTCCTCTTCCACTACTCAAATCTTTCTCTACCACCGCATCAATGTCTTCCAGAGTCCGACAATCCCCTGACGGGAAGCTTCGAATTCTCGCATACAATGTGTCAATCAGTTGCCACCCAAACATTAATATTAATATTTGATGATCATTTCTAGCAATCCAATTAACCCATGGCTTCAAATTCATATAAGGTCTCAAAATTTCGGCCAAAAGTTCATCCACAACGTCGAATAGTACTAACTTCTCTTTGTTTAATTCCAATTTGGGATGGGAAAAACGGAGGTTATGAAATAACGAGGGATCAAGAGGGTGGGAAGGAGAGTACCATTTGGTGAAGGACACGGGGGTAAATTTATGAATGCCCGTACATTCTAATATTCTTGAAATGTACTCAACTACTTCTGCTGATACGGTGGTTGAGGTACCACCGTTAGAATTGATGTCGGTCACGGTGATGATGCTATTTGGTTCTTGTTTGTACGACTGACTCGAACAACTAGACAACTCTCTACTGTTTTTTGATAAAAGAGTATCATCAAATACCTTTGATGATTCACCATACTGCTTTCTCTTCTCCTACAAAAACATATCCACAATATTGATATAGATTAGAAAATTAAAATACTCCCTCCATTCCTATATGTAGGTCGTTTTAGATTTTTTTTGTTATTCCTAATTATTTGTCGTTTGTAGTTATTTAAGAGAATTAATCACTATTTTTTCCAAATTGCCCTTTATTACTCCACCTAATTTCTTGATCCATATTTATCTCTTAAGCCTTTCTCTCCTCCCAACAAAACTCTTTCATATTTTTTTTTTAAAAATCTGATAATTAAAGTGTTTTATGGGGTGAGAGAAAGGGAAAGAAAATAAGAGTAAATGAGACTATTGAGTTTTTTTAGGAGTAAATTATAGGAAATTGTTAATCTGTTATTGAAGAGAGAGTATGAGATAAGTGAGGTGAATGGTATTATAGACAATTGATAATATAGTTAATGATTTTTAATCATTTTCTTAATTTTTGTGCATGTCTAAAATGACCTATATTAAAAAACGGAGGGAATAAAATAAAAGGACAGTAATATATACTGCTTTAATTACTGCATAGATAGTTAATTAATTACCTGTTGTTGAGGTAACCTTGAGGCCGGAGGGGAAGGGTCTTTTTTGACCGAATTAAGAATTGTGGAGACATTTGACAGTGGAGTTTGCTTGCATTTCTTCTTCTCCGAAAGATGGTTTGCATTTGCTCTGGTACTTGATGTTGCTGACGATGACCGAACAAATGACTCTTCTTTCTTGCTCCGAACTGAAGGGCGACGTGCACCATATTGCTTCCCGCTATCAATTTTATTGCACTTTTGTCTTGAGCTTTGCTGTGTCATGATCTGTTGTTGCTCTTCTTTCAGCGGTATAGATTGAGCCTTACCCTTGGGCTTTGACGTCTCAACTGTTGCACTTTTGGACTGAGCTGTTTGAGTAAACGGGGTTAATGGTGATGTTGAGAGCTTTGGGGAATGAGAGGTTTTATTCTTAATCTCCAAGAATTTGAGCCTCGGAGAGCAAGAATAATTAGGTGCGGTGAATTGATCATGATCATGACAATCTCCAATATTTGATAATGGTGGTTTCTTTGATTTGAGTAGAACAACACGCTGATCTCTTCTTTGCTCTGATCTATTATTCTCGACCGTGTTTGTAATATCTCGACCGACTCTTCTGCTAACATTTTCTTTAAATTGCTTGACAATCTGTTTTGCATAGTGACCGCGGCTCATATTTTCATCTCCTTTACTTCTATCTGCCTCTGCCGCTGCCGCTGCTGCAATCTTAGTGGTCAAAAACTTTGAGAACTCGAATTCTTGACTAGTAGCTAATTCATTATTGTTGTTTTCCTTGTTGATCTGGAGAGAAAACCTTTGATCAACAACATCTGATCTTCTGGCTGATGATGTTCTTGGTGTATTTGGTAACGAGCGGCTTCCCGTCATGACATGATCATTTTTTTGTTTTTTTCTAGGATTTTGTACTTGTTGATGTTGTAATTGTGATTTTGATGATGAAAGATTTGAGACGGATGATGATGAAGAAGGGCGGGGAGAGGAGGTTTCAGGAAGATGATCAAGACCCATTAACCTAGCTACTAATGTTGGAGTAGTCCCTGCTGGAGAATTAGAGCTGCTGCTGCTTCTATATACACATTCAGATGAAGATATATCATGAAGATCTGTCGTTCTTCTTGATGATCTTGTATGGCCACATGTCTTGATTTGTATGTCACCCATCTGGACAAAATTTTCAAAATGTATCGTCAGAATAATTAGACTATTAATTAATTACTCAAAGATCTATCTTTATCATGGATCATAATGACTCACTTTAAAACCATATTAATAATAATATTTTTTGAAGAGACAACTATAGTATAATATCATTAATAAAAAATATGAAAGACAAAAAAAAATTAATTATTGTAGTGTAGAGTAATAAATAAACTTCATAACTTACTGGAATTTCAAAAATGTCTTGTTGTTTCATGGTTGAATCAGATGATATTAAAGTTGGAGCTCCCATGAATCTGGTGTCCTCCATCTCCAAGCTGTTCCTTGGTGCTTCAACCCCTGCCATCATAAATTAATTAAGAATTAACCTCCATTAATCCCAAGAATTTCAATTAGATATATATACAGAGAGAGAGAGAGAGGTGACCTTTGAGATGAATGGGTGGTGGTTGTAATTGTGGGAGGAAGAAGTCATCAGGTGGGTTGAAAGAGGGCGGTTGTTGGGGATGCAAATTAGAAAAGTGAAAATATTGATGTAAATCTAATAGTTGAAAGATGGCATTCATGCACCCAGAAAAAGATGTACTGCTGCTACTGTCTCTGAGCTCTCCTCGTGAGGAGGATGTTTTACCTGACGATCTATTACTAGTACTACTACTCTTACTACCCAAATGATACAGCCATTCTTTCCCCATAACTGCTGCTGGCTGCTGATATATAGTGGCTCAATTTTCTGCTAGCTAGGGGAAACAATTAGAAATAACAAGGTGGCCGGTGTAGGAAGCTTCAATTCATGAGTTTTGTAACGGATGGAAGAATAAGATCAGAACAAAAGGTGATGAGATTAAATAATAAGGATGCGGAAAAAGCGGATCCGTTTAACTCAACGGCTTTAAAGTTTTGGTTGGAATTGAAGTTCTAGGAATAGTAGTGGGTAGTGACAAATGGGATGTGCATGTGAATTAAGTTATATGAAAATGGAAGATGAAGTGACGATCGATCATACTTATATAGGATATGATAGGATAGGAGTATCTGATTCTACACTGCCTCTTCCCTTCTCTTACTCTCTCCAAGGTTTAGTTCCAGATGAGATATACTATAACCAACTCTCTCACACTATTTTATTGGGAATTGAAATAGCAGTACATATGACGACGACCAGATATGACCAACTCCTTTCTGTCTTTCTCTCTCTGGACTCTGGAGGGAGAGAAGGAAAGAAAATCTAATTAAGGAGGTGGGATGACGAAGCAATGGGGATCCGCAATCTTAATTACCGTCATCTATTTAATGCTTACCACATCTCTAATTCCAATCTCACTTCAACCATGCTCTCTTTCTTTTACACTCATCTCATCTACACCAAACTTTTCGCCTTAGTCAAAAGTCAACTTCATTCCTTATTTCCATTGCAAATTTGCAATTAAAGTGATACACTTTGTTTCACTTGCAGACTTTAGTTTTAATCTACTTGTAATTAATAATTTTAAATGAACAAACACTTCATACTATCTGTTCGACTAAAAGTTTGATTTGTACTCGATTCAAAATATAAATAAATTTTAAATTTTGATAAACTACTCGAATATTCTTAAATTGTAATTTTCTATTGATACTTGGATTATATTTGTTCAAAAATTTCAAATTACTCGGATCGATTCGAGATCGTACTCGACTCGGTAGCTAAATGAGCCTCGATCAATTCTTATTTTATACTCGATAAATTTTGTGAACCAAATTTAAGCAACACAATACTCGACTTACTCGATTAATTATTAATGGTAACTTTTTTAGAGATATGTGTAATGAGATTATTTTATAATTTTATCTAAATTATGTATTAATAAGTTTCATAAGTATAATTCGGCATAAATTTATTATAATACGTAACATGATTTATATTGACACATTTATCGAAATCTAACTTTGTCATGACTTTTTGTCGACATATATATTATTTTATATTTATAAACTAAAATACTGAATACTCCTACTTATTTAAAGACATGGAAGTGAGAAATAAAAACGACTGTCTTCTGCGGGCTTGTTTGTAGGATGCCCAACAATGGTAGCCTTCTTGGATAAAATTACTCTGGGCTCAGGCCCAGTAAAGGCCCATTACTGTGACTGGCCTAATGCAGCTTCAATGGCGAAAGACAAAAGGCTATCAGTTAAAATTCAAAGGACCACAGACCGCTATGACTATTTTTTTGAAATGATGCAATAGTAACTGTATTTTTAAAATTTATAAATAGAAAATCGATATTTCTGCGTGACTTTTTAATATTTTCAAATAAAAAATATCACTATAGATGTATAGTGACGATAAATAAGAAATTGATACAAGTAGCTAGGGAAATATGTAAGCTTGCACAAGGCTCCAAATAATAACAGAACCCTGAGCCCTGACATATGGCGAAAAACAATCATATGTCAAAAAATATTTTATTAACGGGTATTTTTCCTCTGTTCCAAAATTAGATATATAAAAGCATATTAAACTTTAAATTGATATGAATTTATTTAATTTTGGTTGATATAATTGTTATAACGGTATACTATATAACAAAAACTATTAATCATAAAATTTATTTTATTCTAAATTTTTATGAGTCATACCCAATTTAAAATTTTAATATATCGTCATTTAACCTCAAAAGTCAATCTATATAAATAATTTTAAAATGGATTGAGTAATATATTATAGTACTAATATTCAATTTCATAATAGTAAGTATTTAATCTCTATGACTTTATGTATATTTTGTGCAACCACGTGCATGTAGATACAATTTGACTTCCAGTTTCAAATCTTGGGGGAAAGCATTAAGGAGATTGCCGATATGAGGGGTGTGTCCTTAAGATCGTTCACGAAGCAATTTAGTCTCGGTTGACGGATAAAATGTCTCGAGAATATCTTTATCGTTTAACCCAAAAAAAATATAGATACTCATCACTACACACTATTTTCTTAACCACTACGTACAACCAGGGGTGAAGGCATGTATAGACTAGGGTGGACTTTAGCCTGGATGGAATTTTTAGAAAATATTTAGTACTTATATATCTTCATAATTTCAAATTATATTATTTTCCTGTTTTCTTGTGTCTCAATAGTGTCTCACATAGAAAACGAAATTAGAAGGAACCGCTTTTTTTCAGGTAAAAAGAATGTTTATTTGTGAATATGAAAATGCAATTTCCTTTATATTTTTGGTACTGACGTCCTGTATGTTCTTGGTACTGACGACACTTCCAGTAGATTGCCATGGAATTGTATCCCAAATTATCTGTCTCGTTTATGAGGCTCAACTTCTTGGCTATCATTCTTTTTTGAGAATATCCCACTAATTAAAGGGATAAGTGGTTTCCTTTTAGCCTTTTGTTTGAGAGAATTGGGTGATGCAACTACAACTTGTTCACTGACATTGCTAACTGTCACTTTAGCCAGTAAAGGAGGACTTGCAAACTTGATAGACCTCTTTCTTTGATACTCCAATGGCGACACATCTTCATCTTCATTTAGTTTTCTATTTAGCAGTACTATTTTGGAAGTAAAGAATTGGAGTCTTGCTTTACTTTTGTGTTCTGGATAATTGAATGGTATGCTTTTTTGACGTTTTCATATTACTATAAATGGAATTTTTTTTGACTGAGCTGATTAGTTAGATCACCTTAACTTTGTTTGCATCATAGTTGATAAAAAATAGAAGTGAACCATTTAATGAATTTCTTGCTGATTTGCATTGAAGGTAAAATTTCATAGTTTTTACAATTAGTTGGATAAAGTTTGGTTTTGACAGTTTTGGGGGAGTTGGGGCTTAATTTAGTCTATTCAAGTTTGTTATTATCTATTATGATTGTTGGGTGCTTGTGCACTGGTTATTGAACATTCAAACAAGGGAGATAAATGGGCTATAAAACAACGTCCTCAAGGTGTTCGATAAAAGTTCTGAGAGTAGGAAAAGTTGGTTTGTGAGCAAGTTAGGGGGGTGTTTGGCCTGTAATGGTTTGTTATTATTTGGGAAATCTAAATGGCACTTGGTAGCTCAGGAGGAAAAAAATTTCTGGCTCCGCCCTTGCGTACAACATCATACATCATCATCTTTGTGTTTGTAGAGAGAAGGCCAGGGAGAATAGTATTTTGAATTCAAATAGGTTTTATATTCATAGGGCCGGCGCTAAGTCACAGAAAACAAAATTTATTAATACTCCTCTTAGTCTTAGACTCTTAGTCCTAGTCCTAGTTAAAATGAAGAATTGAGTTTTATGTAATTATATATGAGCAGACAAAATGCAGGCATGACAGATGGGTATGGGAGCGGTTTGAGTTTGTTCTGTCTGTGTGGTAATGGTTATTGACAAGGGAGCGTCTGATAGACATGATGAGGTTGGGCGATGGGTTATATATATAATGGGTTGTTTGTCTGGCACTGCCGGCTGCCCCATGAAAATAATCTAATATACCTGAGACCTGAGAACTGAGAAGTAGTACTAACTAGTAACTACTAAGTACGTACTGATCACTCTCGCTAATACGGATAGTGTCCCCGCGCGCGTGTTTGACTTTGAGGGGATTTTTTTAAGTCCAAACTTAATTTCATTTGAATAATAATACTATAACTTTCTTAGTCTTCCCTCTCATATTAAAACATAACACAATTCTAAAAATATGAATTGTTTTTTCATTATCTTTTACTCCCACTCTTCTAAAATTAGATTATATTTCTAGAATGACAATTAATGATTAAGATTAATTTTGTATTTTCAAATGTACACCTTAATATTAATTAAGAATTAAGTGGTCATGTGACGCCTCCAAAATAGGTATACAACACCCATTCTGAGTCGTCAAAATACATGATATAGAAAGCAAACTACAACTTTGACAATACAGATGTCGTGTAGAATACGACAATACAACTGTGAGTTTGAATACAAATATTGTCTTCTAGACAATATACACACCCAAATAAGTCCTCATTAATTATTCATACACTATTTTACGAAAATAGTGAGGGCAATTAAAAACATCTTCCTAGAACCATCACTCCATACCCCGACTCGATCCTCTTATGTTCTCACCTCCTCGAGAAGAAAAATGGAACAAAAAGAAAAGGGTGAGCTTAACTACCCGAAGAAAGAATATTATGACTAAGATAAAATTATCGTTAGTCTTCAATAGGAAAAAATCTAATGAATACAATAGACAACAAGTTTTAGATCAACAAATCAATGGAAGCAAAGAATCCATTAGAAGAGTCACGTAGAAAGAATTCTATCTTTTCTTAAGGTTTAAAAGTCCATCATCAATAGTTTATCCTGTAATAACAATCAATATATATCTTTAATCATCTTTGCACTACTGAGCCAAAGATATTCATTTTAGATCACCAATTGGGTCATGTTCATCTCAACACTTGTTCATCTTTTCACTACACAGCCAAAGATATTCATCGATTAATCGTTCATCTTTGCACTTTCTGGGCCAAAGATATTCATTTATATCACCATTTAGAATCGAGGATGATGAAAACATTTTTTTAAAAACGAATCCAAAGGAAACAAAATGACAAGGATTAAGGATTAAGGATTCGTACTTTGTTTTACCCAAGTCCAAAAATACTTCAAAAATAATCATATTGGTGTAAAATTCAAGAATGATCAAAACATGGATACAATCAAAGCTAGTATCCGAAATAGATATTTTGGACAAAAGAAAAATTTTTATTTTTCTATGAATAAGTCTTTGTATTAAGTGAATAAAGGTCGTATCGTGAATAGGCCGATAATCGTGAATAAGTAACCCCACACAACAAGTTCCAAATTTGATAAAAAATTCACCAATACTTGATAATGATATTGAAGAAAAATATCATTTAAGAAGAAAATAATACCCCTTACCTCAAAATAACCGCATTTTTTTGATGAATTTCGGTATAGTCTTGTAAAACCACATCAGATATAGTAACACTCAAAGTATTCTCACAAGAATACGCTCGATAATTTAGAGAGGAAGGAGAAAACTTAGTTTACGGTGTGATTTTCAATTCTAACTTAAATTTCTATTTATAGGGAAAATGTTAGAACGCCTGAAAGGAGAATAAATTATTATTATTTACCAAATATTCAAGCCCACCACCAAGGAATCTGATTTTAGCCACCAACCACATGTTAAAGATGCTCACCAACCTTTGAAAAACGTTTTTCTTGAAAATAATAATTAAAATTTCAAAAATCAATTATTTCTAACTCAAAAACATCAATAATTCACAATAAATATCCTTTTATCGTAAAATTCAAATCTCATGATTTTTATAGGAATTTCAATTCTCTACAACTTTGCAGAAGAAAATTTTTCCAAATTCCAAAACAGAAATTATCCAAAATCCACAAACGGGGCAATTTCACGATACATAATAAATTTTCTATTAAGAATTGTGTCCACCGACACACAAAACATATGTTAAACATTTAATGCCACAAAATACTCTACCTCCTCATATACTCATATATCCCACGGTCATTATAAAAAATATCACCGTTAATATATTATTAAAATAATATATTTAAATGAATTATTTTATCAAAAAAAGATAAAATATTAATTTTCAACAATTGTCACATTAAAATTTTCTCCATATATATCCACATAAAATAAATATTTTCTTTATCATAATAATCAATAATTAATTATTCAAAATAATATTACGTAATCACAAGATCGACAACCATGCCGCTTCCAGAGTTAGAGGCTTTCCAATAAGGATTTCTCCTACTTGGTAGCAAGAATTAGGTGACCAAACCTCTCCTTAGATGTAACTTTCTAGACATTGCCAATAATGTTATCTCATAATATTATTCAAATAATATGAATTATTGATTTGATAATGGAAAATACTGTGTAATGATAATTATTGAAACAACAACAATACAAAATATCAACGCAGCAATTATTGAATCAATAAAATATAATATTGAGCAAGAATTCACGTAACAATTATCGAAGTAGTGCCTCCTTACGTAAGGATCAATAATTCAATAATCTTTGTGCAATACCGTGTGTCTTCTTTAATGCAACCACGCGTATTCTCAGTATTTTAACCACCGGAAACCCAACAAAGGTGTTAATTCGTAACAATTTACGTCGTTATTTATAAAACTCAATCTTTGTCGTTTTCCTTCATCCAACCGTTTTCCGTTATGGGGCCCACCAATGACTGCGCCGTCGTACGGAGATTCCCGACAAAAAGAATATTCCACGACCAAACGAATATTCCCCGACAATAATGAATATTTTATAACCACTTGCTTATTTTGTAAACTTTGCACATTTCACCCATAACCAAAGAATTATATCAAATTAACCCTTATTAATTTAGAATAATGAATAAAGGAAAATTCAATTTTATTTATAATAAGTTGGGGTCTTACAACCTCCCCTCCTTATGAAATTTAAGTCCTCGAAATCGACGTGATACATACAGGTATATCGAAAAGGTGAGGGTACCTCGCTTTCATCTCCGATTCCAACTCCCATGTCATTTCCTCAATTGCATGGTTTCTCCACAAAATCTTAACTTGTGGTATAACCTTCGTCGTGTAAGACATGCTCTTTCCTATCCAAAATCTCAACAGGTATCTCCTCGTAGGTTAAATCTTCAGTTATCTCGTCTGGTTCTAATGCAATAATGTGGTTCGGGTCTTTCACATATTTACGAAGCATAGATATATGGAATACATTGTGAACACGAGACATACTTGGAGGTAACGCGAGTCTATAGGCTACGCTTTTCTTCTGGTCAAGAATCTCAAATGGACCAACAAACCTTGGATTGAGCTTTCCTCTTTTCCCAAATCTTGCAACTCCTTTCCATGGAGCAATACGTAACAATACATGATCTCCAATATTAAACTCCACGTCCTTTCTATGAAGATCAAAGATAACTCTTTTGTCGATCTTGTGAAGTTTGAATCGTTGTCGAATCATTTGGATCTTTTTCGTAGTCATGCGTACTTAATTCGTCCCAACAATGTTGTTTCTCCCACCTCGTCCCAAAGATACCTGGAGAACGACATTTTCGGCCCATACAACGCCTCGAATGGAGCCATGCCTATACTTGCTTGATAATCATTGTTATAAGAGAATTCCACCAAAGTGGTAGTACTTATCCCAACTTCCTTTGAAATCTAGGACACAGAGTCTTAATAGATCTTCAAGGGTTTGAATAGTCCTCTCTGATTGTCCGTCCATCTGAGGATGGTATGCTAAACTGAATCGTAAATCCGTGCCCCGTCGGAGTACTCTTGTTTATAAGGTAAGGGGTATATTTTTCTTTCATATTCATGAAGAAAACTTCTGTTATTCCATTCTTTATTATTCTGTTAGAATAACCTGTATACGCGGGCTACCCTATACTTGGTGAAATTCTTCTTTTATTCTATTCTTTATCATTATATTGGAATAACTGTCATCTGCCAAGATCTGCATATATAATGAAATTCTTCATTATTCCATTCTTTATTATTATGTTGGAATAACTTTGCCTATGTGAAGTCACGCATACACATGGTGAAATTCTTCTTCATTATTCCATTCTTTATCATTATGTTGGAATAACTCTTCACATCTGATCGCATACATGGTGAAATTCTTTTGTTATTCCATTCTTTATTATTATGTTGAATAACTCGTCTACAAGCATGGCATACATGGTGAAATTCTCATTGTTATTCCATTCTTTATTATTCTGTGGAATATCCATCGCTTTGCAATTTCGCTTTGACACGGTTCTTTCTTTTTATTATTCTGCTTTAATATCACATGCGTGCATTTACGCATAACCTCGATTCCATTATTTATTATTCTGCTGAATAACTCACATGCAAAGCGATTTATCGCATGTATGGTGAATTCGTTGTTATTCCATTCTTTATTATTCGTTTAATATCCTATCTGTAATGCGTTCTGCATGACCGGTTCCATTATTTATTATTCTGTTGGGTATAACATGTCTATGCGAAGTACCGTATGCATGGTGAATTCTTCAATTATTCCATTCTTTATTATTCTGTTGGAATAACCTGTCTCTGTGGATTACCACATGCATAGTGAATGATCCTTTGTATTCATTCCTATTAAATTGTGGAAATGATCTATTTACGTGAATTATGATGAAAGTCATAATAAAAGTATTGAACTGATGAAAATCATGGGTATACGTAGTATTAGTAAGTGTTATGATGAGTTATGTTGGTTATTATGTGAAAACATGAAAGTTTCTTAGAAATCACAAAGGGTTGAAAATTAAATTTTGGTGAAAATGGAACATGAAATTCAATTGACCATATCTCCTATTATATTTCGAATTTTTGAGTGTGGTAAAGTTTTAGAGTTAGATCTATGAGTTTTCTAACTTATCCAAGTAGAATCACTGGAAAAGGTGTTGTAGATTTTAAAGGGACCGATTTTAAGAAAGGAGTCAAAAATCAGAAAGTACCAAAAAAGCTACTGCCCATAAATTTAAAAGGGCATTTTCGGCCACTTAATTTGTGAGAAAAATTTTAGCCTTTTGGGACATGAAAATATATGGTATAAAGTACCTGCTGTCCAAAAATGAGCTCATTCCGACTTAAAATGAGCAAGTTATGACCATTTCAATATTTAGGTTTTTCCGACGAAAAATGCTATAACCGGAGTTCTATAACTCCGATGACCATGAAATTTAAACTGGAAGCTCACGTTAACATGCGTAAGATCCTACCAAGATTTGGGAATTTATGGAGTTAAATTAAGGTAGCTAATTTCTTAAGGAATTAATTAGAAATTGATTTTGGAAAAATACTTAAGGGAGTTGAAAAATTATAAAAAAATACTTGTTGTGTATGAAATATATGTATATATGTTTGGACAAAGGATAGAAAAATAATAAGTTGACTTGGTAATTTTTCATGAAAATGGTTTTGTTACGAACATATGAATTAAATATGTTATGTGAAGTTAAAGAATTGGTAAATAGGATTTTAGGGCTTGAAAATCTTATATAAGGTATATGCAGATTTTTGATAAGGGATTTGATCATTAGTGATGAAATCTTGAGTATGGCGTTTTTGAATAAAGATTTAAATTTCTCGAAATATTTTTTTGAATATTATGGTGTGGATTTGATATAATGTTATAGTTGTGGGTAATATTTAAAAATTTTGCAAAGTATGCAAGTTGTTATATAATATTCGATTGGTCTGGAATATTCGTTTTAACGAGGAATATTCAGTATGACCAAGACAATCATTAGTGGACCCCACAACGGAAGTATTGTCGTAAAGTAAAAAAACAGCGTAATTATCATTTTATAAAAATAACTACGAAAGTGTTACCGTTAAAACTGTTGAACTACCCGGTAGTAAAAGTAAAGATGTCGTGTGGTTGCATAAGTAGCACTACGGTTTTGATTATTGATGCTTTACGTAAGAAGTCACTCGCTTATACTCAATTATTACTACACAGATAATTCTTTGATCATATCTCTCATATTATTGATTCAATTATTGTCACAGTATCATCTATATAATATATTATTAAATCAATAATTGAGATGGCAAAGTTATTCATATTATTATTTGCAATATTGACAATGTCTAAAAGTTCTGTCAAGGAGAGGTTTGGTCACCTAATTGCTCGCCAATAAGGAGAAATCCTTATCGAAAAGCCCTCTTCTCTCCTGAGAGCGACACAGGTGTTAAATATTATGAATTATAATATTAATGATGAATAAGTTCGTGTTGATTAAAGATGAAATTGATAGTTCCATTGTGTTGAAATTATTAGTGTTAGTGGAAATTGACATTTATTTCGATAATAATTGATGTCTGGGGGTTATATTGACCAATCGGGTAATTAACCGGATAAATGAGAAATTAATTGCTATTAATTCACATGATTATAACTATTTGTTCACATGTGTGTACTATTGATTCACATTCTTGTACTATTAGGGGATTTGGTGCAAGATTGATAATACTTGCGTGACTAAGTTAAAAATGGAGGTATAGATGGAGGTCTACTATACCGTAATTAAGTATTTTCACATGATTATAACTATTGATTCACATGATTGAACTATTGATTCACATTATTTACTATTAGGGGAGGTGGTGCAAGTTTGATAATACTTGCAGGACTAAATTAAAAATGGAAGAAAAGTTGAAGGTATTATACTGTAATATTTCGAGCCCCAAAATGTACAGTTATCGAAACTATATCTTTCTATAAATAGAAGTTCATTCTTCCTTCATTTGTCACCAATTCACTAAAGCTATAGAGTAATTATTATAGAGAGAAAGAAGAAGAAATGCTACCACCTCTACTACCCAAAGATCAGCTTTTTTCTAAGGTAAAGGGTATTATTTCTTTCGTATTCATGAATAGAGCTTACATTAATCCATTCTTTATTATTATGTTGGAATAACCTATCTATGCTGAGTCCGTATACATGGTGAAATTCTTCATTATTCCATTCTTTATTATTATGTTGGAATAACTTTACATCTATGCCAAGCATCAGATATACGTGGTGAAATTCTTCCATTATTCCATTCTTTATTATTATGTTGGAATAACTTTGTCATCCAAGCACAACATACATGGTGAAATTCTTCCATTATTCCATTCTTTATTATTACATTTGGAATATCCTCATGCAATGCGGATTCGCTTGACCTGATTCCATTCTTTATTATTACATTGGAATATTAATATGTATGTGCTGATTACATCGCATGCATGGTAATTTCTTATTATTATTTCATTCTTTATTATTACATTGAAATATCATAAGCCGGTGCATTATTACGCTTTGAAATGGTTCCATTATTTATTATTCTATTGGAATAACTTTGTTTATGCGCGGTTTATCGCGTGCGTGGTGATTTCTGTTGTTATTCTATTCTTTATTCTTCCATTTGGAATATCATGTTCCGACAAGTATGCGTATTACGTCGACCTGGTTCCATTATTTATTATTCTGTTGGAATAACCTGTCTATGTGGTTTACCACATGCATGGTGAATGATCCTTCGTATTCATTCCTTATTAAATTGTAAAAATGATCTATTTACGTGGATTACCATATGGCGGGTTAAAATCCATTGGCAGTTTTGTAATTTTTCGTACATTCAAAAATTCTGGAAAAATTTGAGAGGATATTATGATAAGTTTTCTAACATCTCCAAGTGGAATCACTGAAAGAGGAGTTGTAGATTTTTGTATGGACTATTTTTAACAAAGCATGAAAAAGTGAAAAAAAAAGAGAAAAAAGCTCACGCCACAATTTTGTAAAAATTTTTTTGACCACTTAATTTGTGAAAAAATTCGGCCTTTTGGGACATGAAAATATATGGTATAAAGTACCTCATGTCCAAAAATGAGCTCATTCCGACTTAAAATGAGCAAGTTATGACTATTTCAATATTTAGGTTTTTCCGACGAAAAAAGCTATCGCCGGAGTTCTATAACTCCGATGACCATGAAATTTAAACTGGAAGCTCACGTTAACATGTGTAAGATCCTGCCAAGATTTGGAAATTTCTAGAGTTAAACTTGAGGTAGCTAATTTCTTAAGGAATTGATTAGAAATTAATTTTTGAAAAATACTTAAGAGAGTTGAATAATTATAACAAAATACTTGTTGTGTATGAAATATATGTATATATGTTTGGACAAAGGATAGAAAAATAATAAGTTGATTTGATAATATTTTATGAAAATGGTTTAGTTACAAACATATGAGTTAAATATGTTATGTGAAGTTGAAGAATTGTTAAATAGGATTTTAGGGCTTGAAAATCCTATATAAGGTATATGCAGATTTTTGATAAGGGATTTGATCATTAGTGATGAAATCTTGAGTATGGCGTTTTTGAATGATTAAATGCATTATTTGGTAAAGTGTAAACAATTGAAATAAATTATTTATAAGTTTAAGAAGTGATTAAAATATTGTTATAATATTAATAATATTAGATTATGAGTTTATTAAGTGATTGATAATATTTGGATAAATTTAAAGTCTTTAATATTTATCCTTGTTTTCGTTTGATTAATGCTTATATCATTGTCATCATCCTCATGTTTATATTGTGATTAAAGTCAACTTTGGCTTACGTGCATAGATGGACTTGATATAATTATGACCAGGGATCATTCGGTATAATCATGACCATAATGTGACGAATGATGTGGTAAAAATCCTCAGCGGCCTGAAGTGTGACGCCCCCAAAATATGTATACATCACCCATCTTTGAGTCGCCAAATACATGGTACAGAATTCAAATACAACTTAATTATACAACAGTCGTGTAAAATATGATAAAACATATGCTATGAGTTTTAACAACTGTGACGCCCCCAAAAATAGGTATACATCACCCATCTTGAGTCGCCAGATACATGGAACAGAATACAAATACAATCTTTAATATACAACAAGAGAGCTGTGAGTTTTAATACAAATATTGTCTTCTAGACAATATTCACTCTCAGAATAAGTCCTCATTATATTTATTGTCACACTATTTAATGTAATAGTGAGGACTACTAATCTTATCATCTGGAATCATCAATCCGTTCTCCATTTCATCCCAACCTATATTCACATTTCCTAAAGAAACGGTGAAGGAAAGGGTGAGCTCAACTAGTCCAAGAAGGAAAAATATGACTAAGAAAAAGCCAGAATAAATTATCATTAGTCTTCAACAATGTTAAACCGATAAAATACAATAGACATCAAGTTTAACTGCAATAGAACATCTGATCCATTAAAAGAATCAAGTAGAATAAAATCTACTATCTTTTATGATTTAAAAGGTTTTTCATCACTTTTATCAATTTGAGACTCAAATTTCAATAAATAATTCACATCATCAAATCATCCCTGCTCTACATGCCAAAGATATTATTTAGTATCACGACCACGAATTATCCATGCACTACAGGCCAAAGATAATTGTGTTTTCCTCAACGGTCATAATCGTGCCATAAAATAATTCATCTTTGCACCCTTGGCCAAACAGAATCCATAGTCATAATCATACCAAAAAATGTCCATCAATGTATTACGGGCCAATGAGGATTTTTTTTCACATCATTTGTAACATTACGGTCATGATTATACCGAATAATCCCTAGTCATAATCATACCAAGTCTATCTATGCACTACAGGCCAAATATGACTTTCAACATAATATAAACATGAGGATGATGACAATGACATAATAATTCAATAAAACAAGTTCAAGAACTAATGTATCCAGGAACCAATAATGTCCAAATTGTTAACATGATACTTCTTTGTAGAGTAAAATTCAAGAATGCTCAGAAGAATATTTCCATGAAAAGATACTGGATGAAGCGCAAATATCAAGGATATTCCACTAATTTCATGGAGTATAGAAGTCAAAACTTTAATCAACCGGTATAATAAAGAATGGAATAACAAAAGAAATCACCGTGCATGCGGTGCTTGCAGATGTACATGTTATTCTAACGAAATAATAAATAACGAGAACCAATCGGCGTAATACGCGACCGAGAAAAATATTCCAACGTAATAATAAAGAATGGAATAACAATGAAATCACCATGCATGCAGTATTGGCATAGACGAGGTTATTACAATGAATAATAAATAAACGAAACTAGGTCGGCCGAAATTAAGCACCGGCGGGATGTTCCAAATGTAATAATAAAGAATGAAATAACAATGTAAATCACCATGCATATGGTACTTCAGATAGATAGGTTATTCTAATAGAATAATAAATAACGGAACCAGTCCGGCAGTAAAACACACGCATGAGGATATTCCAATGTAATAATAAAAAGCGGAACCAAGTCCCAAGTGAACGCATGCATGTGGATATTCCAAAGAATAATACTGAAATGGAATAACGAAAGAATTTTACCAAGTATAGGGTGATCAGCGTATACATGTTATTCCAATGAATAATAAATAATGTAATAATGAAGTTCTCTTCATGAATACGAAAAGAAATAATACCCACTTACCTTATAGAAGAAATCTGGATATAGAAGTAGTGAAGTAGCAGAATACTTTTCTTCTTTCTCTCTATAGTTTCTCTCTAGAGTTTTAGTGAATTAAATGTAAGAAATAATGAAGGAATGAGCTTATTTATAGGAGAATGGATCAGTGCATACTAACTAATTCATGAGCGGTCCAGTTGATTTACTTTAAACAGACGGTCAGATTGATTTAATAAAATATTCTAATAAAATAAAATCTTTTAAATAAAATATAATATATTCTATTTATAATCTAATAAAACGAATAACTTTATAAAAGTATTACATTTTTATATAAAAAGATTTTACTATTAGCTTTAATAAAACGAATAACTTTATAAAAGTATTATGTTTTATATAAAAAGTTTTTCATTTTATTACATTAATAATACTAATAAAACAAAACTTATATATAATATATATATATATATATATATATAACAATCAACAATAATTGAATCAAATAACGTTGAGATACTACGCAGCTGAATTCATCAGAAAATAATTGAACAAAAGCGGTGACTTCTCACGTAAACATCAATAATCAATACCGTGTGTTATTATATACAACCACGCGACATTCTTTGTATTTTTACTAAAGAGTAGTTCAATGTTTTAACGGTAAAACATCCATAGTTATTTTCATAAAAATATTTTTGTCGTTTTCTCAATCCGAGCAATGATAATTACGTTAATAGGGTCCACCAATGATTGTTAATCAAATCATACTGAATATTCCCTGTTAAAATGAATATTCCCCGACCAATCGAATATTATATAACAACTTGCATACTTTTCAAAATTTATAAATACTACCCACAACTATAACATTATATCAAATCCACACCATAATATTAAAAAAAATTATTTCAAGAAAATTAAATATTTATTCATAAAATCTGGGGTCTCACAATAAGCAACTGTGACGCCCCCAGAATAGGTATACTTCACCCATTCTAAGTCGCCAGATACATGGTACTGAATACAAATACAAACTAATTATACAACAGTCGTGTAAAATAAGACAAAACATATGCTGTGAGTTTTAATACAAATATTGTCATCTAGACAATATCCACACTCAATGGAGTCTTCATTACATTTATTATTACACTATTTCACAGAATAGTGAGGACTATTAATGCATCATCTAGGACCATCACTTTGTTCCCCGACTAGTCCCAGCTACGTTCTCATTTCCTGAAGAGAACAATGAAAGAAAGGGTGAGCTCAACTAGCCTAGTAAGAAATATTATGACTAAGATAATGTAGAATAAATTATCATTAGTCTTCAACAATGTTAAACTGATAAAATACAATAGACATCAAGTTTAACTGCAGCAGAACAAGCAATCCATTAAAAGAGTCAAGTAGAGAATAAAATCTAATATCTTTTATGATTTAAAAAAGTTTTTCATCACTTTTATCGCTGAGACTCAGCTCAATAAATAATCCACATCATCAAATCATCCCTACTCTACAGGCTAAGGATATTATTTAGTATCACGACCACGAATTATCCATGCACTACGAGCTAAAGATAATTGTGTTTTCATCAACGGTCCTGATCATGCCATAAAACAATTCATCGTTGCTCCCTTGGCCGAAGAGAATCCATAGCCATAATCATACCAAAAACTGTCCATCAATGCACTACGGGCCAATGAGGACTTTTCACATCTTTTGTAACATTACGATCATGATTATCTTAGAAAAATCCTAGTTATAATCATACCAATTCCATCATGCACTTTCTGAACCGCGGATGACTTTCAACAAAATATAAACATGAGGATAATGACAATGATATAAGAATTCAATAAAACAAGTTCAAGAATTAAATTATTCGTGAACTAATAACGTCCAAATTGTCAACACGATACTTCTTTGAGAGTAAAATTCAAGAATGCTCGTAAGAATATTTCCATAAAAGATCTTTGAATGAAGCGCAAATATCGAGGATATTCCACTAATTTCATGGAGTATAAAGTCAAAACTTTAATCAACTAAGTATAATAAAGAATGGAATAACAAAAGAAATCACCACGCATGCGTACTTTGGCGATGAGCGGAGTTATTCCAACAGAATAATAAATAACGGAACCGGTCGAGCGTAATACATGCAAAGCGGGATATTCCAAATGAATAATAAAGAATGGAATAACAACGAAATAACCATGCATGCGGTACTTCACGTAGACGAGGTTATTCCAATGGAATAATAAATAACGGAACCAGTCGTGCAAAAATTCGCACCGGCAAGCGGGATGTTCCAATGTAATAATAAAGATTTTAACCGAATTCCCATGTAAATTATGCAGTGATATTCCAACGAATAATAAAGAATAGAATAATAGAAGAATTTCACCATATATGCGATGCTTGGCATAAACAGTTATTCCAACATAATAATAAAGAATGGAATAATGAAGAATTTCACCAAGTATAGGGTAGTCGCGTATCAAAGTTATTCCAATGTAATAATAAAGAATGGAATAACAGAAGTTCTCTTCATGAATACAAAAGAAATAATACCCCTTACAGGTACAACAAATAATATCCTTTATCTTTGAAAGAAGAGTACGTACTCCGACTGGTAGGGCGAGGATATACTCGAAGAAAACTTGCACTATGCTCAAAGCTTTCTTAAACTCTAAAGAAATACGCTCAAGATTATAGAAGAAGAACTCTCTCTATAGTTTCTCTCTCTAGAGTTTCAGTGAATTCGTAAGAAATAATAAAGGAATGAGCTTCTATTTATAGAAGAATGGACTGAATAGTAACCAATCCATGAACGGTTCAGATCGATTTACTTTTAATCAGACGGTCCAGATTTAAAGCAAAATCTTTTAAATGAAATATAATATATTCTATTTATAATCTAATAAAACGAATAACTTTTAAAAAGATTTTACTATGCAAATACTATGCAGATACTATGCAAACACTATGCATAATAAAATATAATATATTCTAATTATTGTCTAATAAAATGAATAACTTTATAAAATTATTCTATTTTATATAAATTTTTTTATTATTAGCCTAATAAAACGAATAACTTTATAAAAGTATTACATTTTTATATAAAAGCTTTTCATTTTATTACATTAATAATACTAATAAAATAAAACTTATATATATATATATATATATATAACAATCAATAATAATTGAATCAAATAACGTGAGATCTTATGCAACAACTCATCGTAGCAATAATTGAACAAAACGAGTAACTTCTCACGTAAACATCAATAATCAATACCGGTATTATTCTTATGTAACCATGCGTATTCTTCGTACTTTTACTACCAAGTAGTTCAACAATGATAATTCAGAAAACTTTCGCCATTATTTTCATAAAAAATATTTTTGTCGTTTTTTCATCACGACAATAATTTAGTTAATAAGGGTCCACCAATGATTGTCTTCAAATTTAATATTCCTGTTAAAACGAATATTCTCCTCCAATTAATCGAATATTATATAACAACTTGCATACTTTGCAAAATTTATAAATACTACCTGTTATAACATTATCTCAAATTCACACCATAATATTCAAAAAAAAATTCGAGAAAATTAAATCTTTATTCGTAAAATTTGGGATTTTACAATCTCCCTCCTTATGAAATTTAAGCCCTCGAAATTTACGTACGATACTGGTATCTTTGAGCAGTGAGGACACTTCGTCAGATTCTAACTCTTGAGGTATAACCTTTAAGCGTAGAATATATATATTCCAGGATTTTAACAGGTACATCTTCATACGTTAAATTATCCGTTATCTCGTCCGGTTCTAAATCAATAATGTGGTTCGGGTCGTCCACATATTTATGTAACATCGATACATGAATAATGTTATGAACACGCGACATACTTGGCGGTAAAACGAGTCTATAGACCATAGTTCCTACTAGATCAAGGATTTCAAATGGGCCAATTAAATTGAGGGTTGAGATTTCCTCTCTTCAGCAACTCTTGCTTTTGAAATAACGCCCTCTTGAACCTTCTTCTTCACATTTATCGACTCAAGGTGTGTGTAGCTTGGCGACTTTAACTTTATCTATTAAAGTCGATTCTAATCGTATATTCGTTATCTTCACAAGGGTTCGTATATTCGCACTCGTAAAAGCATACGATCTTCTACTCAACACGTCAGCTATCACGTTCGTTTTTCCACGATGGTATTGAATGGTACGATCGTAATCTTCAACAGCTCAAGTCAACGTCTTTGGCGCATTATACGTTCATTTTAAGTAAAGAAATATTTGAGGGTTTAAGAAATGGGTTTTGTACTGAGGTCAATACAAAATTCAATTTCACACTCTAGGGGTAGGCTAAGAAGTCTTCAAAAATACGTCAGGAAATTTATTAACAATAGAAATATCATTCACAACTGTGACTCTCATCCAAGACTTGGATAACACGTCACATTGATACCTATCAACTTGCCATTGTTATTCACAACGTCCCTACGTAAAGTCCGGCTTTTGCATTCATTACGCGAAGTCAACAACGAAAGGGACCGGGGCTCTTTACTTATGGCTTGATATGACAATGATTGATTTTAGTGGTTTGGTTGCTTGAATTCGCATAACAGGTTGGTTAGGAATATGAAAGCTAACAACCTTATTAAAAGCATGATGAGTAGTTAACCAATCGATTCCTAAAATCACATCAAAGGTAAGCATTTTCAAAGAGATAAGATCGACAGATAATGTGAAATCAACCATATGGTAGATAATAAAACTTTTCAACCATAATTGCAGCGGAACGAACAATCCATTAGAAGAGTCAAATAGACCATCGGATCTATTATCTTCTATGTTATAAATCCACCGATAATGTTTTATCCTCAGTAACATCAATCAACAATTCACATCCCCACAATCATATGAATAACTCATAATCATAATCGTGGTTCTAAATTCCTCTTCGCACCTGGAACGAAAAAATAATTTTCATCACCTATCTTTACTCAAACATCAAAATCATGGTTATACCAAATCATAATTCCTGCTTTCATAATCATACTTAATTAAATCATCTTTGCATTCAAACCAAAAGATATTCATTA